>JANRMT010062856.1:55900090-55927347 GCA_026402145.1 Polypterus bichir lapradei | reverse complement strand
ACACGCTTAAGAAGCATTTAACAAACATTGTACATGTGTGTGACACCTTAACTACATTTCAGAAATTAACAAAATTTCATAAAATGACCATCAATATGTACACAATATGTACATATTTCAAGGCCCCTCCACAGTATCACAAGGCCACAGCCCACAGATATTCTCTGTTCTACAGATTTTCCATTCTACTAATTTTTTGTGTACAGTTTTATTTTCCCTTTGTTCTTTGTTTAACTTCTTTCGGTTAGAAAAAAATATTTTTCTTTCTTATTCTCTACAAGCTCTTGCCCTTAATTAGATTTGTTAATTATTCAGTTTTTGTTTGTTTAATTAATTAGACTATTAGTTTCCTTGTTAAATAAGCATACTTTAATTATGCATTTGTGTTTTAGTGCTCTGCAGTGTTTCAGATAGTTCTGGCACTGCCATTATATCAATTTACAACAGCATCAGGCTGAATTAAAAATCATTGAATGCTATATTGGTGGGGTTTGGGGGAGGAGGGGGTAATGGCAAATTCCTGGATTTGACAGAAATGTACCAGTTTTCCAAAAAAGCAGCAGTTAAGGCAATGCCCAAAGCAACAGCCCAGGGTTTAATAGGAATTTAGTGAATAAATCAAGTTTTGGGCTACTTCAAAGAGTGTCTGTAAACCATTTGGTGCCACAAACCATTTAGATAGAACATTACCTAGGCTGTCAACAACAAAAATGGAGAGATGTTGGCCCAAACTCAGATGCTGTTGAAACAATTACAGGGATTTTCATGCCTGGTGGACAGAGGAGTATTGGAAGCATTGGGATTAGGCAGTGTAAATTTTCATGACAAAGGTTTATACAATGATTGAGAATTTATCAGTGTACTGAGATGAATGAAGCTGGTCTTTATTATCAAGATACAGTATCATGCACTTTAATGTTGCATGGAATGAGGTAACAATGAACTTTGAGGACAGTGGATATCATGTTTCAGAAAAACAGTGCTTACAAAGATGTATGTAGGCCTACAAGACTGACTTTCTGGGTCTGGAGAATGCTTATTACTTTAAACATCTGGCATTCCAGGGCCATCGTTGCATGCCATTTGTTTTCACTGTCTCCAAATCAGGAGTTGTGATGACGAATTTGGCATTAAGTCAAACCAATTTGAACCCCTTAGCATTATGTTTATCCCAGGAAAAATGAGCCAAGAAAAAATGTTATTACATATAACAGAAATTTAAATACCAAAACGTCAACATAAATACAATTGGAAAAGCATGCCTAGTGTCCACTGCTGTACTGATGCAGATTTAGTATACATCCTGCATAGGATATGTTTTGATACTGTCACCAACACACAGCCAGATGTTGTAATCAAGACACTAGAAACGTATATCTTTGCAATTTTTTCTTATATTTGTTCTGTTGACTTGCACATGAGGAGGCAGAATGTCAGTGCCTGATCTACATGATCGACGTTCCCCTTGTGAAAAAGACTTAGTATCTTCCACATTTCCCCTGACTTGAACATTGAACAGTGCTTAAGGGGCTGAAGTCTTGCTTGTCTTTGCACTTGATCACAATTATTTTGCCATTTTGTCACGCAGCTACTATTGCTTCACAGTGAAATTTCAAGCAAATTAATTCACTGGACATATCACAGCGGTTCAGTCGCAGAGTGCTTTATTAGGAATCAGTCTCACTTTCCAATGTCTGTGTCAATGTCTGATGACCAATTCATATCATCATCACTATCGCTCGATTCGAGCAATCGTTCAATTTCAGTTCATTCTAAATCTGTGTTTATGGCTTTTTGTTTGCCATTGTGCTTTTCCTTTGGAGCCTCTGCCCCGCTTATAAATATTGATGAGTTACCATAAAGTGACAGAAGGCATGATGTTATTTTATCCACTGGATGGTTGTAGAATACTGTCCCAAGAATTATTTGGGCTTAACACTATAAAGTGTATCATTGCATGTCACCTCACGTCTGACTCGAGTTTAACTATAATTGCATAGAATTGCATAGACAAAACTTGTATCCACTTTTTTTATTTATTTTTATGTACAGGAATAGTGAAGGGCATTAGAGAATTCTGTCGATCATAAAAGACTGCATTCCAGTTCTTGATTAATAGAACAATACAAAATTAGTGGAGTTTGGATGTAAAGCTTACATTCTTTCTTAGCCGTTGATTAAGGATGATATATGAAGAATCTGTAAAGAAAAATCAATCTAGACCCGTGCTTCCCAAACTCAGTCCTGGGGACCCACTGTGGCTGCAGGTTTTTGTTCCAACCAACTTCTGTTTTTAATTGGACTCCTAGCCCAATTAAGTGAGCTGTTATTTCCCAGTTTCTGTGTTTTGGAATCAATGGAGAAATAACAAAACTAAATTTGGTAAAATTTTTATTAAAATGTATTAAGCACTTACAAGGGGATAGTTTTTTTTTACTTTTTAACAATTTTCAGCTTGATTTTCATCCTGCTTTTCCAGGTGTTCTGATTGTTTAATTTATTATCTACTAATTAGTGGGTCTGACGCTAAAGTTATTGCAGCCATTCATCATTCATCCATCCATCCATTATGCAACCCGCTATATCCTAACTACAGTGTCACGGGGGTCTGCTGGAGCCAATTCCAGCCAACACAGGGTGCAAGGCAGGAAACAAACCCCGGGCAGGGCGCCAGCCCACCGCTGCATTCATCATTTAGTGTTGTTTAACTGGCAGTCAGTTCTGTTTGTTTTAATTGTCATTATTAGGAGACAATGAAGGGTGTAAACTGCATAAAAAAATAACAAAACAATAGGACAACAACAAAAGAGAGGTAAGTATTTAAAGCAAAAGTAGAAATATTTCTAAATGTCTTATAAATGTAAAAATCATAGTCCTGTGCTTTTCTAAAGGCAGAATAAGAGAAGGGGAAAAGACCATCTAAAGAAATGAGATCAATTATTATCACTAATTGTGAATTTGACTGGAATAAAAACCTGCAGCCACAGTGGGTCCTTAGGACTGAGTTTGGGAACCACTGATCTAGACAAATTAGGCAACAGAATCTTTGATATATATAACAATAATTCTACTACTGGTTTATAAATATATGCACATACAGATTATGGAAAGAATTATAAAGCAGTAAAGTCATACCCATTGACTTTCTGTATATTTCAACCACCCGTATTTTATGCTGTATTTAATATAAGGAATACCCTACAGAGGCTGCTGATTCCTTTGAAATCTTTCACTTGAATATGATCTTTTGTCAAAGCTTTTTTTCTACTATATGGAAGTTAGAAGTTCTGAAAAAAAAACCTTCCTAACCTTTTGTAACATTTCCTTACCAGTGACATTTTTGTCAGGAGACTTGTGGTGGGGCTTAATGTCTGCAGGTTGTCAGAAGGGTCCAAGTCATTTTGAGAAGCTGGTCGTTAATGGGGTTATGTAGGTTTGAGTTTGTGTTTCAGAGAGAGAGAGTATGAAAGTGATAGTGAGTGGGAGAGACAGAGCAAGTGAGAGATATGATCACGCTATTAAAGGGCAGTACTTATGATTCTTGTGGGATCCACACCTCTGTGTTATTCCATAGACCTGCATAAGTGACACTCGGGGAACATCCTGGCTTGGATTGACTCACACAGCCAGGGAAAGGGAGTACTGATTGATTTGTCATTGAGTCTAACCACAAATGAATGAGACGGAGCCAGCAGTATGAATGTGCAGGCAAATACTTAATACTGAAAGTAGTAACGCGAATCAATGCTCATCCAGTCAACAGCACACTACACAGCTAATACATAACAGTCAACACTCTACACATTCATAATTTCAATCCAAGAATGTAGAATATAGTTGTTCACACCAATATGGTCCCAAATGTTTAATTGCCACTTTCATGTTCAATTAGCCAAGAGCTAAATTGTATTGCATTTAAATAATCAAGATGATTCATGATAATGTTGATGATGAGTATTCTAGTGAATTAAATTGGGTCACAGAAAATTCAAACAATGGTTGCTTAAAGAAATGTTCTCAGACTCCAAAAAATAAATATTCTTCTAGATAATGAAATGTATTGAGTATATCATGAAAGTTATAGCAAATCTGTGTTTGCTAGTAAACATTTTAGCACAACATTAAATTATTGACACACATTTACTATTTATTTATATTTATAATATATATTACTGTTTTCTTTGCCTGTTCTCTGAATATTTTTATCATTCTTTTATTTAAAAAAATCTACTTCTATATCAATGTTCTTTTCAAATGATATATTTTAACAGAAGAGATGAAACCATCCATATCTATTCATTTTCATTACAAGCACAATCCATGTCACAGTAAGCTAGAGCTCATGGATCCAATGTAAGAGCTTACCAAGATGAAGTGTAGTAAACCTCACTAATTCTATTGAATCATTTAAAGAACCAAAAACATTCCATTCTTTCTGTCTTCTTTTACAATTCTAAACCCCTTAGTTCTAGAATAAATTTCAGAGATACCATCTATTATTCCTGTGCAATTACAAGTTAGGGTGGACGTACACTGAGCAGTTTTTCAAAATTACAAGATAGCTGATGGACGTAATGATGCTACTTGTAAAGTGTGAGATATGTTCTGATCTGATCGTAGTGACTTATGACATGTCAAATAAACACTGGGCATTGTCGGCTTGAGTTTCTGAGATATGAGATGTCATGCATGCCATTTGTGTGTTTCAGTTCCCACTGAATAAAAAGGAAATGACTCCATGTTTATGCCTTTGCAACATTTGTGGATGCAGAAGATGGAGAAAAAAATTGTCAAGTTGAGGCAAAGAGAACCATCCACTCTGTGATATTTCGTTTCGAAAAATATGATCAGGTGTTTAAAGAGGGAATATTCATGAACATAAGATTCCAGTAATACTGATAGTGAGCTTAGATACATTTACCCTAGTGGAAAAATTGATGTACAATGATCTATCACATCATTCTTCACAGCATCAAATTGCATGGGCACCTTGGGTCTCACCTGACAATCTTCCTTGACATCGTTCAAAATGCCACTGTATGGAGGATGCTTGAACCATTCCAACTGATAGATTTCAGTTAAACTATCGAGGCTTGAAAGACTTGTCAAGCTAGACAGGAGTTCCATATATATTCTGGAAAAGCTGAAAGGCAGCGCAGAACCTTAGAATGCTTTATATACCCAATCTGTTTGCAACTTAGTGCAGCTTTTGATTCCCATGGGAATCGACCTTGAGCTTGTGTGATAAGTTTTCTGTGTTTTGAGAAGCTGCCTTTTCTTCTAGTGAAGTTAAACTAGGTGCTTACTTTGGCCAAGAACAGGAGAGAGTGGTTACTTTCCATTAGAACGTTTTTCTTAAAGAGATTTCAGTTCTGTTTTTAGGTTAGTTTTAGTTCAGTTGACACCTTTTTTTTCAAAAATGGACTGTTTGATTCAGTTGCTGCCTTTCTGACACTTTGAGAGAAACTTTTAAATGGAGCTTGCTATCTGCTTAGCTGCTGGACATCTTCCAAAAAGCTCTATCTCCAGCCAGAAATTTTTCATTTCACTTTTAAGGATATATAATCTATAACTAAAAAATTACCATCTGGGAAATGTCATTTAGAGCTGCAAGAAGACTGCACAAACCACCCAGGTTGTATAATTCTTTGTTTTGCTTATATTTGCTGCTATTTTTTATTACACACATAGCTATACTTTTTTGAGCAAAAGCTAAAACACAGTTTCTCTGTCCAATTGATTTTTAGCATAGCCGAGTGCTGACTTATTATTTCTTGTCTTACTGTGGTCCCTTACGTCACAAAAGACTCTGTGTGATCTTCTATTGGTGATAAACTGAGTTAAAGGAAAGGAGTGAAAATAAATGACAGCCCCTATTACTAAGAACCTTGTCATTAGAGGTCTCAAGGATTGAATATATGGGGTACAATACAGTGAGATATTTAAGAGTTTATAGATAACAGTTATATAGCTGATTTTGACAAATAACACAATAAAACAGCCTCCTGTCTTTCTGTGTGCCTATGAAATCACATAGGGCATACATACCACTGACTCCCACTATTAGTACAGACACAGTGTTAAGTGTGAGGAGCCATCTGAACAGCAGAACAATCTAGACAAGAACAGGCCATTCCGCTCAACAAAGTTTGCCAGTCCTATCCACTTAATTCCTCTATAAAAACATTACGTCTAGTTTTGAAAGTCCCTAAAATCTTACTGTCTACCACACTACTTGTTCTCTAATTCCAAGTGTCTGTGGTTCACTGTGTAAAGCAAAACTTCCTAATGTTTGTGCGAAATTTACCCTTGACAAGTTTCCAACTGTGTCCCCGTGTTCTTGATGAACTCATTTTAAAATAACAGTCTCGATCCACTGTACTGATTCCTTTCATAATTTTAAACACTTCAGTCATGTCTCCTCTTAATCTTCTTTTGTTTAAACTGAAAAGGCTCAGCTCTTTTAATATTTCTTCATAAGTCATCCCCTGCAGTCCTGGAATGAGCCTAGTCAGTCTTGTTTGGACTTTTTCTATAGCTGTTATGTTCTTTTTGTAGCCTGGAGACCAAAACTCTATACAGGACTCCAGATGAGGCCTCACCAGTGCGTTATAAGGCTTGAGCAGAACCTCCTTGGACTTGTATTCTACACATTGTGCTATATAACCTAACACAATGTTAACTTTCGTAATGGCTTCTGAACACTGTCGGGAAGTCGATAGATTAGAGTCCACTATGACTCCTAAATCCTTCTCAAAAGGTGTACTCTCGATTTTCAGACATCCTATTTTGTATTTAGACCTAACATTTTTACTTCCTTATATTTACTGACATTAAATTTCAACGGGACTTCCGATGTTGTATCACAGAGAAAAATTGCATAGTCAATGTCTCATTGTTAGAAAAAGTCAAATAAGGCCAGTGTGTCCAGTAGACATCCCAGAGACCGAATTCCAAATAATAAGTGGAACAACAGGAAAAGGCTGACATGCTCTAGAGAAACCTCACCCTTGATAGTGAGACAGTTTAATTTTTCCAATTAATCAAATACACATGCTTTTGGAATTTTATGAGTCCAAACTACGTTTTTATTTTTATCGTTACTGAGATAAAAAATGTGAATGAAAATTTCAACACACTCAATATACTAGGGGGAATCAAGCTAAGTTAAAAAATGGGGTTCACCAGAAAATGGAACCAACCTTAATAAAACTGATAATGTCATTTCTAAATGTGGTCTCCACCCTTCTCAATGCATTTGTTCCATTTTCTAACTTTAGCTTGACTCCCCCTCATATTTATCAAATAAAGTAAGATAACAAAAGTGATTTTGTTTTGTGGAAGATTCAATGCTGTGTGGACTTTGACAGGTCATCCAACGCACGTGACTATATTTACCAAAGATGGACATCCTATTGGCAGACCCTTGCACAGCTCTGAATTGGAATAAGATCAAAATAGATGGATGGACAGATTGACTGAAATTGTACTAGGAAAAACAAGGAGTACCAAAAAATCAGTAAAGCATACCACAGTGTGTAACATGTGGTGCAAAATGCCCTCCATATATTGACAACACGTTCTATTGTTTGGAATTTTGATAATGAGATTTTGGTTGTCACACTGCAGAGGCTAAAACACCTTGAATCCTGTGATAGAGCAGAAGTTTTTTTGCCAATGTATTGAATAGATTTCCAAAGTTGATCAATTGAAAGTCATTATTCTGTAAGTGGTCTTGACAGTTGATGTGTTTCCATATTACAGATGCAAACAGTTAGAACACATTCCATGTGACAGTGATACATATTTGAGAGTAGCGTCCCCTTATTGTGAAATTTGTAGTGGTTATTGGCCTAATTAACTGTTTTGAATTAAACATCATAGTGGCAGGTACATTTCTAATTGAATTACATTGACATTTTACTTTAAAATGGCACAGAAAATAAGCTCAAATATCTGGTACTCTCTAATTTGCCTTTAATACTTTTATCTTCAAGGTACAGTATTACAGTCACTAGGTAAAAAATGTTTATTTGACCCCATTTTCCTAACAGTAGGTCTTCATGGATTATATGCTAACAAGGAAAGGAATCAAGCAGGGCTGAAAATTGGATGCTTCATAGCAAGAAGAAAGTGCTCATTTAGCGCAATGAAGTATGGGAGTTTTTGACAGATAATGAAAAAACACATTTGGCTAATAGGTAACTTAACTACATTTACTGCTGACTGAACACTACAAACATAAGCCGAAAAGCATCTTAAAGCTGTTGTCTGGTTGCTGTTATTAAAACAGTTTAATTACCCAACTACAGCTACAGTCAGCAAATGAGGGAATAAAATGGTGAAATGCTGACATCCAGCAGAGGAGATGTCTGAAAAGTTCTCTAGGCATCAGTAAAAGGTAATTTATTACTGCAATTTGTTTCTCCATTTTCAGTGACTATATGGGTACCTAGGATCATCTTTGTTTTGAGAAGGAGCTTTGAAAATAACAGAGCAAATAACACTCAGATGGCTTTGCAAATATTGCTTCTTCATCTGTTGTAGACAATTCAGTCAGAACAGATGCTCACCGCATAACACATAACATAACATAACAATTCCAGTATTTTGTATAGTTTTGCATTTATGTTCAACATCCTGATTGACAATGAGAATTGTTGGGCAAACTGCCAGTGCTAATGTTCTGAATTCCAGTATTTGCTTATGGAATTTGCCTTTGTTTATTAAATTATATTGTATGTCTTTGCATTGTCATGTAGTTCTTGTGTATCAAATTCAAAGACATAGTCACCACTGCAGAACCTAAACCAAACAGTTCCTTAAAGAAAGGTTTAAAACTGATAAGGATAGAAAATCATGCCTATTCAGTTTATTGCCAAAGGCAAAACTGCTGTTTTATTAAATAGTCAATATAAGCTGCAGCCTAGGGCACACATTGCTGGTGGGGACACACAGACACTCTAATTTTATGCGGGATAGATGATGTGTGAAAGCAACACCCACTTTGAGAAGGAACATACAGAGAGGAAAGTACTGAGATGAGAAGATGGAGCATAAGGGACAGAGTTTGCGTCCTGGGGCCTTGTTTATGAACCTCTGCATAATTTTGAGCATGAAAATATGCATATACTAAAAAACAGGAAAATGCATATGCAAAAAGATTTATAAAACACGCACATTTCCACACAATTTACCATTTATAAATCATAATCATTTTGTAAATGTGCATTCGTGAACATACCTTAAATCCCACCTGGTTCCACCCTGAAACAACTATATAAGAACCATGCTAATCAACCTGATACATATTGTGACAGTAGAGGGCGCTGTCGCTCCTCCAAACCCGCAGACAACATGTTCAGACACCAGGTAAAATATCAGAAATGAATTTAATTTCTTGAATTATGTACACAAAGCACCTCCACCTCCACACTACACAAATAATAAATCAATAATTGCAATAATAACAATAATCAATCCTCCTCTCCATCCAGCAGCTCTGTCCCACTCCCTCCCAACTCCGGCTCAGCCTGCTGGGTTTGCCACAGTTCTTTATATAGTTCGTGACCCGGAAGTGCTTCTGTCCTTCAGTCCATGATTCCATAGCACTTCTGGGTCAGATGAAAACTTCTTCTTTTCTTCAGCCCGGAAGTACTTTGTTTCTTCCGTCCCTGTGACTAGGGAGTACTTCCGGGATATAATAGAAACACTCGTCCCTTCCTGCAGTTTCCCCTGGTGACCCCCACGGTATCCAGCAGGGCTGTGAAGCCGAACTCCATTGTCCATGAGTTCCATGTTGCAGGGAGGACTCCATCTAACGGTGTGGGGATGTTGGCCGGGATAAACTGCTGGCCATCTCTCACAATTACCCCCCTCAGAAAAGCACAGTGGGGCATAGCGTCCAGCCCCGCGAGGGTTGTCTTCCTCCAGGAGGAGCATCTGGCTGTGACCTTGGCTATGCCCTGAAAAATAATTATGGGAGAACTGAGGGGGAACATTATACAGTATAAATATCTCTCTTTTTTCCCAGTTCTCTGTGGACAATTTTGCCATATATGGCCCGGTCGGCGACATTCATAGCACAGCCGCTGTCCTCCTGCTAATCTCCCCCTGTGAGACTGAAAACAGTTCGGAAACTCTTTCTCTGCCCCTTTATCCGCTAAAGAGGGGTCCACCGCCACACATGAGCTCACATCTCCATGCTCTATTTTATCAGGAGATCCCCTTTTCTCATTTGGGATCTCCTTTTTAATCTGGGGCTTGTCCACAATCTGAGTCTCTCTATGTGTAAGAGAGAGCCCCTTTGCTGTTTGAACCCCTTTTGATTTGCAGATGACTGGTGTCGGTGTCTTCAGGATCACATCGCTCCGGGAGGCAGCACTATTCAGCTGCTCTGGCTCGATCGATCCTTCTACCGGACACTTGGTCATCATTCCCGACTCTTTTGTAGGGCTCGAGGTTACTTGGCACCTGCAATTGATTAATCGTGGGCTTGTTTCACTCTGCGTCGCTGTTTCTTTTACAGTACTGGTAACACTTACCTGTACTGCCGAATTAATGAATAAGGCAGGCTCCTGACCAAACTGCTATAGGTAATCGTCCAGCCTTTTAAAAGGCGCTTCGGCCGCTGCTCCCAGTTCCTCCACGATCTTCTTGATTGTCTTTACAACCTGCAAGAAACTGTGTACGGGCTGGAGTAGCTTTTCCAGCTCCCACACATACATATTATTATTTAAATCGACCGGAGGTAGGCTCGAGCCATCATCAGCCCTACTTCCTGGCCGTGAGCCAATGAGCAAGTCCACTTCTGGCACGTGCTCCGTTGGGTTTCGCAAAGGCAGCTGGGATTTGTAGTTTTCTCTGGAAGTCCGCAGTGCCGTCTTTGGCTGATTGCGATCCGCCTGTTTCAATTTATTGGCGGACCGATCAGTCATTTCCCGGACTCCCTTACCTTTTCGTGGGGTGAGTGATGCCTCGCTCGCCTCCCCCTTCCCCTTTGGAAAGTCCAAGTCCGTCTTTTCTTGGGCGAAGCAGACTGCAGCAGGACGTGGACCTTCTCCTTCCCAGAATCCCTCGGCGTAGGTCCCGTGTCCCTTGCCAGCACACTATATGCAGAAGTCCTCCTTGCTTGTATGCTCGGGTGTGAGCGCAATACCGTCTTCGGGTTTTTCTCCTGCTTCCCGCAGAACCGCTGGATGATCTCCTACGAGGTATGAGCACGGGACAAAATGTACTACTTTAAATATATTTTCCATTTCTTCCCTGGCACATACCTCATTTAGGTCGTCTCCACCCGGAAGCTTCTCCCGACACGTGTAGCCTCTCCGAGTTTCGTCCTGAGAATAGGCAACTTCGAGCTCTTGACCTCTGCTTGTGCTGCTGGTCTGTTTGGTCTTCTTCTTCCCCATAAAGGTCAGGTGAATTGGGTTTGACGATATTTTCTGCATGTCATGATGCTGTCTTTGAATTCTGTGTACACAAATTTTTTATCAGGTCCTCTGCCAAACAGACGGCCAGAGAATCCTGCTGGCTATGCCACTGTGACAGTAGAGGGCGATGTCACTCCTCCAAACTCGCAGACAACACGTTCATACATCAGGCAAAATATCAGAAATTAATTTAATTTCTTGAATTATGTGCACAAAGCACCTCCACCTCCACACTACACAAATAATAAATCAATAATCAATCCTCCTCTCCACCCAGCAGCTCTGTCACACTCCCTCCCAACTCTGGCTCAGCCTGCTGGGTTTGCTGCAGTCCTTTATATAGTTCGTGACCCGGAAGTGCTTCTGTCCTTCAGTCCATGATTCCATAGCACTTCTGGATCAGATGAAAACTTCTTCTTTTCTTCAGCTCAGAAGTACTTCATTTCTTCCATTCCCGTGACTAGGGAGTACTTCCAGGATATAACTTGTGCCTCCCTGCAGCGTCCCCTGGCGGCCCCTACTCCAGATAAGATCTCACCAGTGTGTTAAAAAGATTGAGCAGAACTTCCTTGGACTTGTACTCAACGCATCGTGCTATTATAGAACCTAACATTCTCTTAGCCTTCTTATTGGCTTCTGAACACTGTCTGGAAGTTGATAGCATAGAGTCCACTACAACTCCTAAATCCTTCTCATAATGTGTACTCTCGATTTTCAGATCTCCCATTGTGTATTTAAACCTAACATTTTTACTTCCAATGTGTAATGCATTACATTTACTGACATTAAACTTTATCTGCCACAAATCTGCCCAAGCCTATATACTGTCCAAGTCCACCCTCTGCTTCCTGTGTTGGAGCCAATTCTGCACCCATCTAAAAACATCACTCTGAACTCCCACTTCTTTTAGTTTGATGACCATCCTCTCCTGTGGCACCTTATCAAATGCTTTCTGAAAGTCAAGATAAATAATATCATATGCTCCACTTTAATAATATCCCTTTGTTGATTCCTCACAGAATTCCAGCATGTTATTAAAACATGACCTCCCTCTTCTGAACCCATGCTGACTGTTCAGAAAAACTGCAGTACTTGCCAGGTGCTGTGTTATCCTTAATAATTCCTTTCATTATTATTATTTTTTTTAATTCCCCTTTACTATTCCTGATGCACTTTACCTCCTCCTTGACTGTTCTTTTACTACTACAATACTGAAATAATCTCTTAGGGTTGTCTTATTCATCTCCAGCTGTATTTTAGCCTCCCTAATATCCTTCTTAATGGTTGCCTTCATGTTCTCTTACACCCTACGATTCACTTTGGAGTTTTTAGTCCTTTATGCCTTATAGAGCCGTTTTTTTTTTCCTTTTCAGCTTTTCTTTTTTAAACCTTTTAACCCCATTGAATTTTTTTTTTTTTTCATTTTCTATTAATTCCAATTTTAGAGATGTATCTGTCCTGTCCGCACTAAGATGGGGCTCATCGTCCACCTGAAGAGGACTCGTGTTTAAATTCTGCTTGACATAAACAGCAACCCCACCTCCTTTACTGTTCTGCCTCTCCTTCCTAAAAACGGTGTATCCCTCTATGTTATACTCATCCCCATCTTTGTTATATAGCCAGGTTTCCATTATTGCTATAATAAAAAAGCAGTGCATTTTACTCACTCAAAAAATGGGCAATTAGGAGAGGTTTTGGGAAACCTATGATAAAGTAATTCATACATTTCATATGTCCCTTGTAAAGTTGTTTGTTAACCTCTAAGAGTCATCAGTTTCAGGAAATTCATCTCTTCTTGATAAATTATTCCTTGCATCTGTTGATTTCTGGATAAATAAATCTTTCCTTACATCAGTATATTTTGCATCCTTTTCCAGGTCCATCTCTGCTCCTAATGCTCAGCTTTCTAGTTTCCTTCATAAATGTAAACCCTTCTGTCATGTCAATGCTTTATCTTTGAATGCATAAACTGAAAAGATTTAACTCCTTTGGTCTTTTCTCACAGCTAATACCCAGCAGCCTTGGAATCAGTCTAAAAATCATCTCTGGACTGTCTTTGTTGCTGAGATGTCTTTTTGTAATAAGGAGACCAAAACTGCAATATTAAAATATTTCAGATGTGGCCTCACAAGTTTGTTGTACAGCTTAACCTCCCTGATTTGTACTAAACACCATATACTATGCGGCCAAACATCCTTTTAGCCTTCTTTATTCATTCTGTAAACAGCCAGGTTGTCCTAAGTCCTTTACTTAAAGTAGACTTTGAAATATTGGGTCCCATTCTGTAATAATATTTAGTATTTTTACTTATTGTGTGTAAAATCTATATGGATCTGTCCACTTTCTTCTCCAATAAATTAGCAAACACCCAGTTATCTGACAAATTCACCTTTTTAGTTTCTTTGGCAAACATTAAGCTTTTTATGTATGTTCTTGTCAAGATCGTTTTTAGAAAATAAAGAGCTGCAGTCTTGGTACTGATACCAGTGGATTTCATATTTAACAGTTGATTACATCCACAATCAGAAAACGGTCCTTGCACCACAACTTGAAGCTTCCTGCATTTAAACAAATCATGCACCTACTCACAGATTGTGTCTTGAATTCTTGCTTCTTTTAGCTTGATCAGTAGACATACATGTGGCACATTATGAAAAGCTTTTCTGAAAATCTATATACAGTATAGTATTAGCTCCTATCATTAAATACTTCTGTTGCTTCTTCATGCCATAGTGCCACATTTGGTGAAACAGAATCTGCATTGTCTAAACCAATGCTATCAGTTAATAATATACTTGTAGATAAGTGTCACACATGAGCAAATGGGAGGCAAATTCAGGTCTCATCTGTTGATAATTCAACAACAAATCAAGGGTCAGTGCTGTCATTTGATTCCTCTTCTTTCCTTTTGCCTTCAGACTTGAAGATCAATGGCATGAGGAGAAGCTACATTACTTCTGGTTCCGGAAACTTGAACACACCTCTTCCTCCAGGGCTGCCTTTAAAGAACCACCACCACCACATTTAGCCAGTCTATGACTTGAATCTATCCACAAATATTGTTTCTGTTTTTGTCATTTAACATTTTTTAAATTTTTTACAAACAATTATATGGGTATCATGATCTGGTACTCCAACTCTTTATCTTTGTTCTGTTTCTTTTGTGTTACAATAAATAGATAGATATAGTGTACTTTATTTGTCCCTAAGGGGAAACTGAGCTTTTTACAGAAGAAAAAATAAATATTATTATAACAAACAACAACCCACCCTATCAAAGATACACCAGAATAACTAAAAAGAATAAACTTTGCTAAAGATAAAAAGAGCAGTCACAGTCACAGTGAGAGACTTTAAAGGCATATTGCCATTGGCATAAAGGAGCTCCTGTATCGTTTCTTGGCACACCTCTGCTGAGTAACTGATTGACTGAAACTTCTCAGTGTTAGTGTGTCAGGGAGAGGATGTGCAGCATTTATCATAATGGCCAACACTTTTATTTTCCTTCTCTCTTTTGTCTTTACCTCTAGCAGGTCCAAAGTGCTTCCCATAACTGAAACTGCCTTTTTATCTAATTGTACATTCTATGTGTTGCTTAGTTTTGTCATTTATAATCGTTTCCATTCATTTGCCTGTAATAGATAATATGATAGCTGATTTATAGTTACTAGAATTACTATTTTATATAATGAGATTACATTAACTACTTTTTAGTCTTGCCCAGAATGCAATGACTTTCAAACATTCATTTTAGGCTTTATATAATTGTCAGCTTCTGTGAACACTGTAAAATAAATGTTACCTGGTCTTGGTGATTTATTTATTGTCAACTTTTTTAATTGCCCTAATACTTCTCTCTGTTTCCTCAAATTTCAAAATCATTAATATTGTACCTCACTGCTGGAACTTATTCATAAGTTAAATTTCCAAAAATATGTACTGAGAGCATTTTGTACTTCCTCTTTTTTGTATTTTATTTCTTAATAGATGACATCTCTTCTTTAACTATCCTTTTGCAGCTGAAATGGTGAAAACAATCTTAAAATCAGCTATGTTCTCTTCTGTCTTTTGCCATTTTTAATTTCCCCTTTCATTAGTGCTTTTATGCACTCATAGACCCTACCGTTGGTGGTAGAATTTTTGACTTAAGGATTTCTTCTTTGGTTCCTTATTCGTTCACCTCAGAGTACTAGGGTGTTGTACCATGTTAGCCATTATGGATGCAGTGAGAAGCATCTTGCCTGAAGAAGGGGCCTGAGTTGCCTCAAAAGCTTGCATATTGTAATCTTTCTAGTCAGCCAATAAAAGGTGTCATTTTGCTTAACTTCTCACTAGATCCACTTCAAAATATTTTAAAATTTGTGATTGCTTTTAAATTGTGGAATGTTGCCAATTGCTTGTTTTGAGAGCTTCCTAGATATTTTGGATTGTCTATCATGATGTAACTCTCCATTGTCTACTCACTAACTTTTTTAAGTAGTATTGCACTCATCCATCATGACATTATGGTATCATACCTTTATGGTTCTTTTTAGCCAAACAACACACTAAATATTTACTTCTGTTTTTAAAAACGACATATATATTATTGTGGCTGGTTTTTTGGAAGTCAGAAAAGGTTGTCCTTTGAGTCTGGAGGTCACCCACCTCACAAGGTTTGCAGGACTTATCTATTAAACTTATTACCCTATTAAACGTATATGACTGCTAAATCAAAGTATTTTTACATATTGATCACCTTGTAAGAACATATTCTTACATGAATTATACAAGAAAAACTGACATTCCGTTAATTGATTTTAGTTTGAGGGAACCATATCAATTAGTTAGTCAAAACCCTTAATCATCAAACTTCCAGACATTGCGAACAAAGGGTTTGCATATTTATTACAATGTAAAGACAGAAAGATTCTGGGCAAGGGAAGCATTGTGACCTTTTCATAAATATTAACTGCATTGTCCTACCTGCTTCCACAGCCAAGACAGTGATGTTGTGCCACCCTGCTGTCTCTCGATCCAAGATCTTTCCTAAGGTGATAGCACCCGTGATGGAGTCGATATTGAATATCCGCTCTACATCAGTGCTTCGATCAATGGAGTACCTGCATAAGAAATAATAAAGTGACTGCAGTTCACATATGTTTAACATGCATAAGATTTACTGGCAGTGTCAAAATTACTTAATCCTACCCTGGGTTTGGACATGGAAGCACTGTATCTTCTAGAACAGTTCCAGGCAAGTTTCTAATTTTTTCAGTTTGTTCTAAGAGTTAGTATAATTATTTATTTGTATTTTCATTACATCTCCCACAACACCATCTTGTTATTCCAGAGTGCTGCTATTTCATAGGCTCCATTGCCATTTAGGGGTTGCTGGGGCATGTAGTCATGTGCACTGTGATGTCTGCCGTCATCATTTCTACAGTTTAAACACTGGCAAAACACATCTCTTTCTGTCTATGATTTGGATAACAAAACCTAAAGCACTTTTCTTGTGTGTATTTCTAGTGTTCTTCATCTCAAATTCTTGCTTTCCCTGTTTGGTTTTTGTTCTGGTTTTGGCTTTTCTTGGTTTGGATATTTTTCTGTCCCTTGACATCTATTTATTTCTTAGTTGTGTGTGTTCACCTATTTTCTCAAAGTTCTGTTCACCGGCATTATAAACTTAGGCTGTGGTGATTGTGAAATTAATGTTTTAGTCTGTGTAATAAGAGACAGTAAGTAATGAAACTAAATGAAATTTTCACAACCTACACAGGATTAAAGGCAATAATAATAATAATAATAATAATAATAATAATAATAATAATAATGGCGGCATGGTGGTGCAGTGGTAGCACTGCTGCCTCGCAGTTGGAGACCCGGGTTCGCTTCCCGTGGAGTTTGCATGTTCTCCCCGTGTCTGCGAGGGTTTCCTCTGGGCGCTCCGATTTCCTCCCACAGTCCAAAGACAAGCAGGTTAGGTGGATTGCCGATTCTAAATTGGCCCTAGTGTGTGCTTGGTGTGTGGGTGTGTTTGTGTGTGTCCTGCGGTGGGTTGGCACCCTGCCCAGGATTGGTTCCTGCCTTGTGCCCTGTGTTGGCTGGGATTGGCTCCAGCAGACGCCCGTGACCCTGTGTTCGGATTCAGTGGGTTGGAAAATGGATGGATGGATGGATGGATAATAATAATATAGTTTTACCATTCTTAGGCTATATTAAAAGTAAGTAGATGTGAAAATTCAGAATTTGGAAAACACAAGAACTGTTTAGTTACATTGCCTTTTCATGCGTATAAATCCTAAGGAGAAAGAGCACGAGTTTATGCTCAATGTAAGAACTGCTTGTTGGTATAGCTAGTATTGTGAGTGGTCCCAATGGGGAGCTGGGACTTCAATGAGGAGTTGTGTATGAACAGAGGATTTTACAGACATTCTTTTGTTTTCCTGAGCTATAGGTGGCATTAAAATCATCAAAGACAGAGGGTCTGTAAATTACATATCCCAGACTGCAACCACATAGGACAGTGTTTGGTTGTTATGTGGCGTTATGATCTTTGTGTTCCATGGTCAGGGTCTTGTGCAAAAGGTGAAGATTTATGTGCAAAACATTGGCATAAAATTCTTTATTTGGGGATGTGTTAATAACATTGAGTCTTTTGAATTCTGATTGGATAAAATACCTTTCTTGTAAACAAAGTGTGGCTTTTTATCTTTCCTAGGAAAAAATAATTACTCTTTTACTGCAATACAAGAAATGTTTCCAAAGATTCTCTCCTGAGACATGTAGAACTCTATTGTTTATCACTAGGAGGCAGCTATAGATGTTGCCTGGGGATTTAAGTGAATGTATGCGTTTAGGGAGAATTCCTGACTCTGGAAGAAATTCAAGTTATCTTAAGTAGCTACTGAGTGGTCTTTAAAGGCTACTCTCTTTGTTACAGATCATCTTTACTTAGAGTCAGGAGGTGGAGTAGAGCCATGTGGATTGTTCAGCCAGAGAGAGTGAAAGTTAAATGGAATGAAAAAACTACATTTAACTAACCAGTGAATATGTCTTTCCATAATGGGATTATAGTCTTAGCAAAAAAAAAAAGAGTGTCAGAATTTTGAATCTGCAGTTAAGGTGTCAGTAATGCTGAACAAATTGCTGATTAACCAGTGCGACGAACTGTCAGAAATAGGCAAAGCTGAATTCATAGTTTATAAGTTTAACAAATTAAAAGGAAAAGCAAAATAAATGAGTTGGCAAAAGGCAGTTTTAAGGTGAGCATGTTCCAGTACATTTCTTCAGAAATCGTAATCCAAAAGAAGTAGAAGAAATAATCAAAGATGTGACAACAACCAAAGAAATGGCAGCACTCACAAACACTCCAAACAGCTTCAATGCAAACACTGCTATGGCCTGTCCCAGGCTGCATGTAGCCAGGCGGGAGGTCTCAACAGTATTGATGTCAGAGTGGCCCCGCCTCTTGGACAACCACCCACAAAGTACAATGAACATCTGCACAATTAAACAGACAGTACAAAATTATAAACAAAGCACTTAAATACCACAAATATGAAAAATAACAATTCAAAATAACAAAAACAAAAATTAAAAACAGTTCTGGGACAAAACCGCAGCTGAAAAGCAACGCCTATATTCTCCAAAATAACATCAAGTTGAAATTTAAAGGTCATTAAAGTCATATTCTCTACCACACTACTTGGTAATTTAGTAATTTTGTCTATGGTTTTCAATAAAACAAAACAGAAACAAAATATACAGAACAATCCAAAGTATTCTTAAACTACAATAGTTATGGAATGTGGAATACCCATCCCACTAGTTGCACAGGCTCCATATTTGGTTAATGCCAGATAAAGCAGATTGGATTTGTTTCCTTCCTCGTTTCTTGATTCTTTGTTTGCTCATTCTTGCCTTGCATTGTTTTGATTGATGAAAAACATATTTTTGACATATCTGGATTTCTTGACATTTTTAGGTCTCAGCTAACGTGGCAGAGCAAAATTTGCTGAAGGTATAGCTCAGCAATATAGTTATACTAAATAAAAAACGTGTAATAATAATTTGTAGATTAGAAATAGACCTTACAATGCTTTATGCTAAGGCAGCTTGCTCTGTGTGTTGAAAATGCCTCGGATGGCACCATTAAGTGGTCACAAGACTTCTTCACAAACATTACAATCACCCAGAAAGAAGAAAGAGACTGGTTGAGGCCGAAAGAAATATAATATTTTAACAAGCATAACTGATAACAATAGCATGATTTATGAAAAAAGTAATGCAGGTGATGAGTTTTAGAAATATTTGTCTGGATCTGTTTTTATGGTATAAACAACTTTTTTTAAACCACTCTAGAATAAATCTGTTCAAAGCTATTTTCATGATACTTCTGATGCATCATCTCCTCCTTCTTTGGTCCCATATTCTAATAATGAAAACCTATAAATTCAAAAGCCTTGAACACAGCAGTATTTTAATCATTTAGATAGCACTGGATATACAAGCAATGACAGAATGCAAACCTGTTTATTCAGCCTCTACCCATAATGAAATTCTTAGGGACAAACAAAAAGAAAAAAAAGTGTTTGTTATATACAACAATAACAACAAGACACCACCTGCTTCTGGGGTCGAATCTTATGTGAATAAACGTTAAGGCAGTTGTCAACATTTAGCTCAAGTTTAGTGACTTGTTTGCTTGAGATGTAAATATTTTCTCCTATTTAGCAAGGAAAAAGTCAGGCAAAGCTGCTTTTAGAGGTGGCATCAAGACCACAGAGTAATATGTGTTTAAAAAAAACATGGTTTCAGGCTTGATTAATTTGGAGGAAACTAAACTAAATTATTAAGGTATGTTAAGGTAGAGGTTTTCTTGAAACACTACAGCACGTTTATGAGATACATAAAGATTGTGTGGATTATGTTGATGGGACCTGCATATGGAATACAGTAATCCCTCGCTATATCGCGCTTCGACTTTCGCGGCTTCACTCTATCGCGGATTTTATATGAAAGCATAACTAAATATATAACGCGGATTTTTCGCTGCTTCGCGGGTTCTGCGGACAATGTGTCTTTTTACTTCCTGTATATGCTTCCTCAGTTGGTTTGCCCAGTTGATTTCATACAAGGGACGCTATTGGCGGATGGCTGAGAAGCTAACCAATCAGAGCACGCAGTTAAGTTCTCCTGACTGAGAAGCTAACCAATCAGAGCACGCAGTTGAGCTCCTGCGTGCTGAATGCATTGTTAACCAGGAAGACTCGTCTCGCTCATTCAGCATCAACGTGTTTCGCTGTGTAAAGAGTTGTGCTCTTTAGTGTTTATCTTTGTGCATAGTCAAGCCCTTCATTATGGCTCCAAAACAATCTGCTACTGCTCCAGGGGCCGTGCCCAAGCGCAAGAAGAAGATGTTAATGATTGCCGAAAAGGTAAACGTTTTGGATTTGTTGAAGGCTACGATTCTTTTTATTTAAAAAGTAGGAAAGGAATATAAGATCTACGGCCGCAGTGTCCTTTTAACCAGGGTGCAAAACGAGTTGTAAGTGGATGTAATAAGGCAGTAGTCTGGATGGAATCTGCTTTAGGGATTTGGATTGAAGACTGCCAGAAGAAGAACAACGGCAGTGCTACACAATCGCCTGAAGTGGCTCCTTTACAAGGGCTGTAACGCTCTCCTTTGTTGTGCAGTAAAATTAAACTCATTGTTATCGGACAAGTCATCGTGTCATTGTTGGTGAGTAACCATAATTAATTTTCTTCTTACAGTGCTTAGTACATGTACGTACGTTTAGTGTCACTGTACACACATTTACTGTATACTATTTTTCTTGCAATGTACGTATTTATTGCTGGTGACCTGTCTATCGTAATGGCTGTAACATATGTGATATCGGAGACACTCAATATCTTTAAAATAATATTTAGGTTTTACTGTATATAAACAGTGTGTTTATATACATAATTTCAATGAATCTTACCTAATATCTAAGAGAATACAAAGGGATTATGCTGTATAACTCTGCGGGGAATATTTATAAACAGTGCGGGAGAGTTTATAAGGGCTTAAAATATATAAAAATAACCATACAAACATATGGTTTCTACTTCGCGGATTTTCACCTATCGCGGGGGGGTCTGGAACGCAACCCCCGCGATCGAGGAGGGATTACTGTACTTTAAATGTTTGAGTTGACAGATGTATGAAGATAAGAATTTAGTTTCAGTCTGGTCAAGCTGAACTGGAGTGCAATGTATTCTGGGAGAGTTGGAATGCAAAGCAGAATTTCAGAGAACTTTGCAAAATTTATGATCTTCATGTCCCAGGATTCCAGGGAACTCACCTTGGGCTGAGTTTGGAATGAGTTCACTTCACTGATAATGATGTTTGTAAGTTTTCCCTTTGATTTGTTTCTGCACATATTTTCAATGTGTTTTGAGAAAGTGTCAGAGCGCCCTTCTAGCAGTTATGAAATGTCATTGCTAAATAAGCCAGTGTATCTAGATTTATGTAGTGTCAGGGGGACCAGACGCGATTCTTAAACAAGAATATATGTCTGGTGACAACCCATTAAAAACTGTGTAGTGAACTACACCATCCACCCCCAATTTCTCCAGTCCATGTAGCCAGGGAAGATACGGAACAAAAGAATTTATACTGAAAGAAAATAAAAGACTGAAATTGCTGTTATCCATTCAAGAGCTCAGTAGCACAAGGTAACTGAAAATGAATAATTAATTTACACCTTGTAATGAACACTGCAATGGTGGAGACAAGCAGACACACATTTAGACCACTACAGCTACTAGTCTCCACAGAACTGCCTTTGTCTGCTGCAATATGACATAACAACAGCCAGTAGAGTTTAGATAATCATTGTGGTCTATGGGTATATGATGTGTTAAAATGCTGTATTTGCATTTTCAATTAGACTGTAAAGTCACATTTCTTTAGTTATTTGTTTAGACGTTCAGTCAGAAGGTAATGTTGTGTAGCCTATTGGTGTTGTTAGGCAGATTTGTTGATTCGGGTATTTTGAGTACTGAAATCTGTATTTCCTTTGGCTCTTCATTGCCAGTACTCTTAACTGTAGTACCTTTGACAGACTGTAACACACTGTTTAATTCAAATGCATTTTCTGCAGTTTATACTTTCATGACAATAGCTGCCAATTCTTTTAAGCTAACATTGACTCCTACACTATTGTCATACTGCTGAACAAAGAGAGCACACATAGCACCTGTGACAAAATATTCTTCACATTTACCATTTGTCCACTGATACCATCAAATGTGTAATCTGGTGTTACAGAAAAGTTTTTTTCTTTTGCATCAGGTTATGTTTATTTTTAAAACATGCAATGTGCTCTTTGCACACATGACACATATTTATATGTCTAATAGTGTTTTTTAGGAGATTTGCCAACTGTAGCTGGTTCATCATAAACAGAAGCATGCACTCTGTCAGACGAGGTTAATAAGAGCACCTCTGATCTTTGCAGTTTAAAATCACCGCCTCTACTTTGAGCACTGCCTTCATAAAGCATTGGATTGTTTTAGAAATGTGACAGTCAGTGAGCCTTCTAATTGTTTCCATGCAGTTTTAAGAAAATTCACTCATGGTTGTCTCCAGATGTATATATCATATGTCTGGCTTCAGCGAGACTACTGTATGTTTTATGTGCTTATTTGGGGGTAAAAAGGAAGGGGAGGCTGCTATCCCTTAAAAAAGCTGACACTGTTCCAAGCGCCTCATCTCCCTTCCTTGGAAAGAAATCTTTTTCATAGTTTTTAATGGAGAAGACATAATCTGCAACTAAAAAAAGGAGCCACCTGGAAATGTTCACCTGTGTCTTGCTGTTGTTAATGGGACTTTATGAAGATTTAGTTCACCCAGGCTGTTTGTTTCTGTGTATTACTTTGTACTTGCTGTAGTTGGTTTCAATACAAATAAATATAGTTTATGAGTGAAAGCTTAAAGCAAGTCTTTCTAAATCTTGCCAGGCAGCTTGAGATACTCTGATGCTGGTCTTCTTCCTATTCCAAAATCTCATTTTGCAAAAAAGCAGCAAATATTAATTTAGCAAATATTCATATCTCATAATATTTTAAAATACTCCCCTATGTCTGTTCAGGAAACATAATCAGTGGATTCAATCAAATATCACTTAAAAATATAAGTTCTCACTTACATTTGAATATATTTTACCTGAAATTGTAATAGCTGATTTGATTCTTCTGAAATAATAGTACTAATGTTATTGTAACTATATGGTCATTTCATCGGCTCCAATTTGCTCTTCAATTGCCTTGTCTTGTACATGTTTCTCTTCTCTTTATAATGTAAATGTGGATTTGATCTGTTTTGGGACTGGGCTGTGAAAACATATGCAATAGGAAGCTTAAAGTGGTTTGCCATGCAGGTGAAAGTAGGTGAAATCTGCCAGGCATTCCTTGCATGCATGTGGAGAACACAGGACAGGAAACAGGTAAGGGCAACATCATGGTACCAAATCTTGTACTTTTCAGTCAGTTGTAATTTCGGAAACAAAAAGAAGGGAGCAAAATGTGGCAAATACAGTAAGAGGGTTGTGAAGCAGCAACAACAACATAGTTTTCGGTCGAAAACTCTTTGACAGCACATTGCTTGTAGGTGTACTGTCATAGTGCAAAATTAACTTTGGCTGCATCACTTCTCTGGACATTTTTTTCCTGATGCTTTGATGCCTCAGTAGTAATATCTCTGATTAACATTTCTGTCCATGTGGAGCAAATTATTTAAGAATTCCGTTAATTTTCCATTGAAAATCGCAATTATCATTGTCTAATGAAAATCTTCCATGAAGGAAGATCTTTGAGGAAAAAAAAAGTTGCAGAATAATTGTAGCTATTATTGCATGTAAATTGTAAAAACAATTGTAGAATAAATACCAAAAATATGCACTTGGATGAGCTCAGCATGATATCAGTCAGTAGACTAATTAACCAGACTGTAGGAATATGATACCTAGAGGCATATTCGAAAAAGTTCACCATACTCCTGTGCTATTGACCTATTGTGGGAATTTTTGGGTCCTCCCTCATTTGTTATGTTATACCAGGTTACTAGTGGTCACATGACACAACATTTATAAGGTTTGTCTGACGATCTACTAATAGCCAGATATCTAGGTTGAGGGAAGCAGAAATACCAGGGACTGTTTGGCAGAGATCTAGCTTGGTATTACAGATGCACATGAGGCCAAATAGGGAAGAACGGAGGTAGCCACAGAATGTGGTGTTAAGCAGCCCTGTATCTAGAAACTCTAACAGAATTACAACTTGGTGTTAGGAGGATAATTGATGGCTCAAGTGGCAGGAGAAGAGAGAGGCTAGATTGAAGAGAGAAAGGGTATAGGAGGTGAGAGTTATAAGGGATTTTTTTGTTTTATCTTATGCATTATTTTTTACATACTTTTTATAATTAAGAATTTTTTACTCACTGTATCCAAGATGGAGATGACAAGATTACATAATCAGTTTTTAGCTCTTTCATTATCTATATTATCCATATAAAGCAGATACTATCAATATAAGGTATATAGTGTGATATGGACTATACCATTTGTTTTGACTGATCTAAATTATGATGTAACTAGCCATGTGCGCCCAACTACATTGCGCATGTTAAAGTTGTCTGTGAAGGGCTCCCTGTTTAAACACGGCTGCCAGTCGTGAACTGGGCCCTTCGTCGCACAGCATTATGATTTTTTTTTATAAGGGAAACAAAATTACAAAAGAAAACCCTTGGACATTGATTCAATAGGAACGGTCTACTCGGAATCACTGTCCGAATAGTAATTATGTGGTGGTGTAGGAGCATTTCTGCTCCTGTCCGTTCACAGTCCGTCTCGTTTTCACGACGCTATCATTTCCTCTCACGATGTCTTCTCAACCTTTCTCCAATCTCACAGGTTGCTTTGTGGCAATCCAAAGAGTAAGGCAATATACACGGAGCAATGGTTATAAAAGGGGGACACATAGGTATCCAGGCTCTTCAAAGCATAAATAGGGATCACTTCACTGACATGTGAGCAAGGCACGGTACAACTGTGAGACGCGCAGCACTCGCCGGCTACAACGTAACAATAATAATTTCTGGAACGTGCTGTTACGTTGTCATTCATTTTACCCACTGTCTTTCTTTCATTCATATGTTACGTAGGCACGCACCTTTTATCTTCGGCAATCTCATTCTCTAACTAGGCCTCAGGAGCTATCCAGCGTAACACTGTCCACCTCCCCTTTCGTTATTCCGGCACATTGTTGACATCAGTGAGTAACAACAACGTACTAAACTGGAAGGTGGTCTACGCATGCGTGGAATTCGCGGACAAACAAAGATCAAGATCTAAATGAAGATCTCTTTAGTTAATTTAAAGCAAAGCAATTTGTTTAGTTTGAATGTCTGTGTTTTGAGGTGTGACTGGAGTACTACAGTCTTCAGTAGTATAAGCCTGGAGGAGATTCTTAATGCAATGCCTATGTTTTAGCTGTCTCTCTACTGCCATCTAGTGCTTCTTCTTCTAATTCAAACAAAGATCAAGATCCAAATGAAGATTATATATAGAGATAGGAGTATACAACTCCATTATGCAAATTACCCTCTTGCACAAGCACGTCCATATTTGTTTGCATTTGTACTAGTGAACTCAGACTATTCATTTGCCAGAGCTCCCTCACATATTTGGAATAATGGTTGTCCATTAAAACCATTACAGGAGTGATCTTGGCTGTGATTTAAATTAAAATTATGTAGCAGAGTCATAAGCATTGGTGGAAGCACTGATATTGAAGTAGGATTCACCTAGTCCAGGAATACCCACCAGGAACTAAAGTTTACTTACTTTTTTATTTTGTACTTTATGTTCCCCCTTTTACTTTATTTCTACCTGATATTCATTTGAATGTCATGTCTATTTTAGCATATTAAAGTAGTTAGTCACAGTTTGTGCTTACTTTGTGTCACACACATGTGCACGGGGTGTGCCTCATGGGTCTGGGCTTGGACAAAAACACAGGGAAGATTTTGGATATGACACTGCCACACACAATTTCACTTAGCTTTTGAATGGAGAAGAAATCACCAGAACAGTGCTGGTGTCGTGTCCTGTCAGAACACTGTCAACTCCACCCCTTCTGCCTATTTAGATTCATAAACCACTCTCCAAAGGAAGGCTGTTTTTCACTCAGGACCTAACTTTCAACTGGAACGGATTTACTCCAAGACAAAGTCATCTACTCTGATCTGTTCTCAATACATTGAAATTGCTTTGTATTTAACCAACACAGAAAATAAATGGGGTAAACTGTGGTATCCCAAACCTATTTCTGTTTTGCTTCTTTTGTTTAACATGTGGGAGTTCCCTTTTTGTCCATTTTATCATATATTAAATGTCTTCCATTGAATGTTTCTGGTTTAAAATATATTCTTGTTTGCTTTGTAAAAATGTCTTGTGATGGTTCATTCCGTAAAATGTTTAATTAATTGATTGATAGATCAACCACCTGGATCTAGAGCCTGGATAATTGGTCAGCCAGTTTCTTAAAATTAAATTAAGAGAATGTTTGGCTTCTCAATGTCTTGATTATCTATATATATAGTTCACTAAGGCAAGACACCCATGGAAAGCATGCCGGAAGGGGTGTGGATTCACTAAGCCGCCAACAAGTAAGACACCTATGGCGCACGCAGGAAGGAGCCACGCTCACCAACTCCAAGACCATTGGATAGGAGTCCACATGCACGTCTGAGCCACGTTGACTTTTCATTATTCTTTTCGGTTTCGACACCCGACC
>JANRMT010062856.1:55877385-55899690 GCA_026402145.1 Polypterus bichir lapradei | reverse complement strand
AGGAGGTGTGTCCAAACTTTTGGCCTGTACTGTACATAATCAAACTCTGTTCTTAGCTGGAGTTCACAAGTCTTATGCTCTGGCAGCAGGCTTCTCACTTGATGGAACCAGAATGCTTAAGTTATATTATTATCATATAAAGAGGCAGGACACATGTTAAAGGATAGCCAGGCATGAATTTCACATTGTCTGTCTCTTCATTAAAGCCAATGACTCATGTTTGCTATTGCTGCACATTATTTCTCTGCAGGGACTCAATCTGTTGACAGCAGGCAGTGCTTCACTGCACAGACAATGACATTACCTACTGTTCTCGGTTGTGTCAAGAAAACAGTAATCACTGTTGATTTTGTCCTCAGTGGTTTCAGTCTTTCCCACAGTACAAACTGAAAACATCCAAAGTATTTCGTAAAACACACATCCAAATGACAAATCTCACTACAGTGTGATGGAAGAGACTATAAATGCAAGCCTGCAGGTTTCTGCAAAGGTCATTTTTCATTGTACTTGTAAGAGCGCTATACAGAGCACCACATTGTGTGTCTGGCATGAAATCACCTGACACTTGCAGTGAGTTATTAGTGTGCAAAACCAGCGAGAGAACTCTCAGCTGACAAATATCTATTCACTTTAATTGTGAATAACGATCATGAGTCTATTCAATAAAGCCCTCAACCAAGAGAAAAGAGGGTTTGTAAAATAAGCACTATCATCAAAACATAACAACCTTCAAAAACATAAAATTTACAACAGCTTTCAAAAGTTTTTAGAAATTATACAACATAATAATCCTGTTCATATTTGAGCAGCAAATGCTGTAAATTAACTACGCTGGCTCCATGTTTATTCTTTAGAGGTTTCTGAGAAGCCAAGGCTTGCCCAGTTTTCATTGTGTACAAAACAGAGAGCATCCCCAGGCCTGTATTCATATTCAGAAACTTTTTCCCTAGACTAATTTAAAGTTGTCAATTATCATGTTGTTGATTTAGAATTTTTCAGAACATCTGGAAGAAATCCATACAGACATGGGAGGAAAGGAACATGCAAACCACATACAGTGGACTGTTGGATCTTTAAGGTAGTAGCAGACCCAAGTTTCTACCTCATTACATCTCTTAAATTTGGAACACATGGCTTCCCTTCAACAGTTTTAAATAGCAGAGCAGGTCTTGTAACAAACTAATCATCCATCCATTATCCAACATGCTATATCCTAACTACAGGGTCACGGGGATCTTCTGGAGCCAATCCCAGCTAACACAGGGCACAAGGCAGGAAACAAATCCTGGGCAGGGTGACAGCCCACTGCAGGACACACACACCAAGCACACACTAGGGACAATTTAGAATCGCCAATGCACCTAACCTGCATGTCTTTGGACTGTGGGAGGAAACCCACACAGAGAAAGGGATAACATGCAAACCTCATGCAGGGAGGACATGGGAAGAGAACCCGGGTCTCCTAACTGGGTGGCAGCAGCGCTACCCACTGTGTCACCGTGCCGCCCACAAACTAATCAATTAACTATATTTATTTTAACAGTTATCTTCATAGTAGTGAAAAGTATTTTGAAGTACATTAAAAGTGATTCAGGTCAACGGAGATAAAAGACCTACAAACACATACAAAATGCTATATCACTAATCATTAAATCTCAAAGCCTCAGCTTTTTGAGTGAAATGGAAATTAATTTTATTCAAAATTATTTAGAAAATGCAAAGCTAACCAGATATTAAAATCATCTTAACGGAATAAGTAAACAGAAGGAAAGTGACCTTCAAGAAAGCGTTTCAGAGGAAGAAAAAAGATCTGCTTTTATGTTTGTAAGTCAGTCTTAAATATCATGTTTTGTGCAATAGTTACATTTGTAAAGGTGAAAAAAATTGTCTTTGAGGGAACACTGTTTAAAAATAAAACATAGAGTTCTCTGCATGGAGGTTACATGTTCTGCTCATGTCCATGTGGGTTTCCCCTTGGGGCTCAAGTTTCTTCCTACAGTTCAAAAACATGCAGGTTAGGTGAATTGGTGTTGCTAAATGTGTCCTAGAGAGTGTGTGTTTGTGTGCGTTTGCCCAGTGATGAACTGGCACCCTATCTAGGGACTGTTCTTGCCTTGTACCCGATGATTGCTGGTTTAGGTTCCAGCTGGCCAATGATCATCTCCTGGATAAGCAGGTTAGAAAAAATAATGGTGGGTTGGATGGATGGAATTCCGTTTAGACAGGGTTTTGCCCCTGGCTCAATAAATTCTTATTTGATTTGTTTTTTGTTAAATATTATTTTTTCAATTATGTTATTCTTTTGTGCTCTTAATATTGTTTTTATTTATTTGTTATTTATTAAGTATGAGTTATTTCTTTTTTTTTTTGGAATTAATATCTTTAGTTATACGCCTATGCCCTTAAGATAGAGTATCAAGGGGCGGGGTCACTATGACATTCAGCTAGAGGACCGCCCCCTACCTATGTATTCCAGACAGTGGGTCAGGTCCTCCTGAACAGCATTGTTAATTTGAATTTTTATCTGCCTGTCTGTCCACATGAAACAACTTGGCTCCCAGTGGACCAAATTTGTTGAAATCTGACACACTTAATTTTCAAGGATAAGTGAGAATTCTTCTCACTTTCAACTGTGAAGAGAACACTTTGAGCGGCAGGTTTGACCGGTTGAATGGCAGTAAGAAAGTCACTGCTAAAATGGCCAAAAGTCTTAGAACGTTTCCCACCATTTTTATTGATATTTTTGCAGTTTAAAGTCTCAATGTACGCTGAAATGTACATAATAGGCTGTACTTGAATCTGTTGTCGTGAGGCGCCTGTCACTTGAGCTAGTCAGAAGCTTGTCTTCTGATTCTGTTGTGCCAGACCTGTTCCTCTCAAGAGTTTCCTCCAGTTTAAAGTTCATTTTGATTGTGTAGGAAATTGTATTCACTGACACTTTGGCTTTCTTTGCAGTTTCTCTAAAGAAAATACCTACACATTTAAAGGTTATAATGGTCAATCTGCCAGTCTTCACTTGTTAAATGCCCTTTTCTCTCTATGATGAAAGCAATATGCAGTGTAAAACTGTCCAAACAATGCTTCAGAGGGTGTACAAACACAGTCTGTTCACTCTTTGCTTTTCTACAGACAGAGGGTTTGTAAGTAATCAACAAAATTTGGGACACCCGTAGGAACTGTTTCAATCAACTTTGAATGCTTAATTAACTTTGATTGCTGCAGAAAACATGTTTTAACCTATTACTTTTTCCCTGAAAAAGGTCTTTTTTATACAACATAAAATTACATTATTTTCCAGTTTTTGATAACCTAAGCTTTTTTTTTTAACCTTTGTGCATTTTCATGTTATTTACTAGACTTGAACTGCAAAAATCTAAAAAGAGACTGGTGGCATATATCTTTAGGATATAGAGGTAAACTACGGAATTCATTAAAAACAAAACATAAAAATGCATACAATTGTGGAAAATGTGTGAGCAATGATCGGGGAAGGATTTAAACTGACGTCTGTGCAAGGTGCTACGCAGTGCATCATCACACTGGCACAACAGGCTGATAATGTAACTTTAATTCTAACAACATAGATAACAAGAAATATTTCATTAATCACATTCTTTTTCTAATTCCTTTCTAAAAGTAACTTTAACAAGAACAGCGTGAAAATTGCCAAACAATTGATTTATAAATACGTATGGTTAGACAGCTTTGTTACAGATAAGTGTTTGGTATCATTTTAATGTATACAGCACTGATATGTCATATGGAGCTAGTGTAGCATGTGATTTAGAAAGAGGATGTTGTATTATTTGTGCCATCATGCCACATTCGGGTATTTGAAGTAAATTAGAACAGAATGCAATGCAATACAATTTAAAGGACCCTGTATCTTTATTTAGATTTTTGTCATTTTTTGTTGATTTCATATGCACTCTCACATTGCTGTCATTTTGCAGATAGAAAAACTATTTAATAAATATGGATATTTCTTGGGAATACCATAATACAAACTAAAAGGATTTCACTTTAGGAAAATAAAGAACTATATTGCTAACAAAATTACAAAATCAGTTTCTTGAAAAAGGAAAAAAATATTGGTTATATGGCTGTCTTGCTCTATTCTGTAAAATCATGCTTACAAATAAATGTGTACAGCATGTCATTTCAAAGGCTGTGTGATAAACAGTGGACAATGAATGAGATTCCAACAGGTCAGACTACTTGAATTTCAGTTCCCCCTTATTATAATACAAATACCAATTAACAGCTAATTCTTTCTCCACAGGAAACATTTAAAGGAAGCGTTTACGTTTCATTAACTCTGCTTTTTGTAACTGTCAATGGAGGCCAATTAAGATTTATTAACAACATCAGGTTCTGTTGAATTTACAAGAAACATTTTAACAAAGCTGTGATTCTACCTCTTTGTATACAGTGGATTCAGAAAGTATTCAGACTCCTTCTCTTTCTGCACACTTTATTGTGCTGTAGATTTACTTTAAATAAATCAATTGCCAGTTTCCACAACAATCTACACTCAATAACCCCAAATGTCGATATGAAAACATCTTTTCAGAAAGGTTTGCATAGTTATTAAGAATGAAAAAAGAAATCTTTCATTCATGTAAATATTCCAACCCTTAATTCAATACTTTTTAGAAGCCTCGTTGGCAGCAATTACTATAAGCTTTGCACCCGTGAATTTTGTCACTTTATTCAGTTCTTCCTGGCTGATCCTCTCAAGCTCAGTTAGATTGGATGGGAAGTGTCTGTAAACTGACATTTTCAGGTCTCTCTGCAGATGCTCTTTGGAGTTTAAGCCTGGACTTTGGCTAGGCCACTCAAGGACATTCGGAGACTTGTCCCAAGACAACTTTAGTGTTGTCTTGTCTATATGCTTTAGGTCATTGTCATGCTGAAAGATGCACCATTGTCATAGTCTGTGACTGTATGGACTCCAGAGCCTAATCCTCTCAAGGACCTCTCTTTGTTTGGCTGCATACATCCTCCCCTCAATTCTGACCAGTTTCCCTAACCCTGCCAGTGGGAAACATCCCATTACATGATGTTGCCACCACCATGCTGCACCATTGGATTATACTTAGGCAGCTGATGAGCAGTGTCAGGTTTTTGGCAGACATAAGGCTTAGATTTCTGCCCAAATTGTTCAATTTTCATGCCATCAGACCAGAGAATCTTTTTCCTCATGCTTTCATAGTCCTATTGTACACTTTTTATTCAAGTGTGACTTCCATCTTGCCACTCTACCATAAATGACTGATTGATGGAGTGCTGCTGAGATGGTCATCCTTCTGACAAGTTCTCTTATCTCAACAGGTGATTTCTGGAGCTCTGTTAGAGTGATCTTTGTGTCCTCAGTCATCTCCCTGACCAAGGCCCTTCGTGCCCAGTTGCTCAGTTTGACAGAACGGTGGTTTCAAACATCTTCCACATTGGAATTAATAAGGCCACTGTGCTTCTGAAACTGTTTTATCCCCTTGCCTTGATTTATGCCTCACCATAATTTGATTGTGGAGGTCTACAGAGAGTTCCTTGGACTTCATGGTTTGGTTTTGTCCTGACATGCAGTGTGAAATGACACATTTATCCATTGGAAACTAACCCTAAACCACAACAAAATGTGTAGAAAATCAAGGGATATGAATACTTTTCAAATGCACTGTAAAATTCTTTTATTGGAAAGTTCCCCTTACAGATATTTTAAATATGACCATCAGTTTCAAAAACTCCACTTAGATAGCATTGATGAATGTAGTTTGGAGGGCTACACACAACTGGAGACAAAGGAGTACTAAGGAGGGTCAATGACAGAAAAGTTGAAAATCTATTGCTCAGGTGCTGGTAACTAAAATCTACTGAAAATGATAAATAATGCAAACTCCATTGTTTGTGAGCAAACAGAAGAGTTTATAAACACACTAAATTACAATAAATAAAACAAAATTTATGTAGTGAAAGGCATTATATAATGAGTGGTTATGGAGATTATTAAAATGGCAATTATATTAAACTAACTTTGTAAGCCCATGCTGTAAAAAGTCCAGGCTCCTTGAAACCATGGATTCTGGCAATTCAATTAATCAATTGCAATGGTTGTGTATTAGCAGCTCCTTGGACTATGGAGTTTTCCCCTACAGACCTGCTGGATACCCCAGGGGCCAAGTGAGGACAATGCAGAGAGGCCCAGAGAGTCACATGTGCCCTATAACCCGGAAGTGCGTCATAGGCAAAGCGACAACAGAAGTGACGTACTTCCGGGGTGAAGAAGAAGACTTTTTATCTGACCCGGAAGTAATAGGAGATCACATGGACTGGGGGATAGGAAACACTTCCAGGTCAGGGACTATAAAAGGACTATGGGAAATCCCACTCGTTGAGCTGAGCTGGGTGGAAGGGTGGCAACGCGTCTGGGAGTGGTGGAGTGTATTATTGTAGTTATTGATTATAGTTTATGAGTATTGTGGAGAGGAGGGTGCTTTGTGCACTGTTGTGTGTTAATAAAGTCAACATTTGAACTTTCACCTCGTGTCTGGAATCAAGTCTGAGGGTTCAAGAGGATGAGAGCGCCCTCTATCTGTCACAAGGTCTTTAGAGTAAACTGAAATCAAAATCATATTCATGAAACCAGCTTAAGATAATGCTCACTCTGCAACATGCTGCATTATTCTTCTAGCAGTATCCTTTTTAAAAAGGGGTAGACTGTCGTTATAAAAGGACACACATAATCAGCAACAATATTAGGTATTAAGAGGCCTACAGTGTGCCAAGAAAACACTAATCACACCACTACACAACCAGCACCAGCCTGCACTGTTGACAAAACGCAGGATGGATTCTTGGATTCTTAAAGCATTAGACTAATTTTGACGAGAACAGATTATTTAACCCAACAACCTTGCTAATCCTAGATTCTCCAAAATAATTTTGGTGATCACATGCCCACCGTAGTCTCATCTGGTTTGGTTTTTGGATGTTAATTACAGAATATGACAGGAAATTCCTCAAATAGCCTACACGTGAAAAATGGTCAATGTCAAAGTAATACCAGCCCAGGGTCACCTGTTCATTTGGAAGTTATGGGTTGGAGAGGAAGCTCAGCTCTCATTTGTATACAAAGTTTAAACTTAAATTCAAATCTCTCTTAAGATTTAAAATCAATAATGAAGTGCTGAATTAAAAATATATCCAGCAGCCATACCACATATTCTTCAGAAGACTTCACCTGCCTGAAGCTAGGCATGTTCGGGCCTGGTCAGTACTTGAATGGGAAACCATCTAGGAAAAAACTTAGGTTGCTGTTGGAAGACGTGTTGAAGAGGCCGGCAGGGGGTGCTTACCCTGTGGTTCGAGTGTGGATGTCAATGCCGCGGTGCAGTGACAGAAACACTGTGCTATAAAAATGGCGCTGTCCTTTGGACAAGACGTAAAGCAGCTTGACTCTCTGAGGTCATTAAAGATTCCTGGGCAAAGAGTAGTACTCCTTTGTAAAGAGTAGGGTGTATCCAGATGTCAAAGTTTTATTTCCCTTCATGGCCTAGCCATTGTTGCCCCCTAATCATCCCTTGTCTCTAATTAGCTTTCTCTCTCACCAGTTTACCAGCTAACGGCTAATGTGAGGTGTGTACTGGTGCAAAATGGCTGCCGTTGAATCATCCAGGTGAATGCTACATATTAGTGGTAGTTGAAGTGGCTGCCCTCTCTCTAAAGTGCATTGAGTAGTAGGAAAAGTGATATATAAATGTAAAGAATTATTATTATTATTATTATTATTATTATTTAATTATGATATCTAGAATAATAAAAATCTTGATTACCCTTTACACTTTGACCCTGCACAATGATATATTTCACTGTGACTAATAGGGAGTCCTCAACTCCTCTTGTGTTCAAGAAAGTATGCTGTTTTGGGTTTAAGGAGGACATGGCCTATGGGAAAAGACCCTTTAACATAAGCTGCTCAAAACACTTCATTGCTATTAAAGTTAAAGCTCCCTGAGGTAGATCACTTGCTGCTTTTGAGGAATGAAGCAATCACTCATCATTTCGACAGGTCAGTAACTAATCTGGAATCCACTGAAAACCGACATGGCTACTGGAAAGAGAACTGTAAATAAGGAGTGCATTGCACATTCATAATTATCTACAATTAATTTTGTTTGGTCCATGAACTTTTTTATTTTACTCACTTAAACCGTTATATATCAGCATCACCAGTAATTTCAAATTCTACAGCAGCTGGAGCAATCTCTACTTTATTGACAGGTTTTGGCTGTGTATAATAAAATCTACGGTATCAAGACTATAAAAGAAATGATTCAAATCATTTGCAAAATGAAGTTCATTAGTAACAGTCAAGTAGTGTCTCTGGGGTTTATAACCAGTGATTGATTGTAATCTCACCAGGGCTCTTTGCATTATTATTATGTAAAAATATGTGTAATCTGTCTTTAATGGCTGCCATACATTTCTTAATTTGCTCTTTTTCTATATTTTTGGCTTCTGTTTTTTCCCAAACTCTTATTTAAAATAACACTTTTTGTGATTTCAATGCTTCTCTCAGTTCATTGGTGACCTAAGATTTATTATTTAAGTAAATTTAAATCTTTTTCATTGGATTAACTAAATCCAGCCACTGCAGCAATTACCATCCTCATATTTCTCAGTCACACCATCCTAATTTGTACACTCAAAGTCATCTTAAGGTACCTCAGTTGCTGCACTGAGTTGTTTTACAGATTAAGTCTTTAACTAATGTAGACATGGATGACAAGCAGGGCTGGCGCCACCATTAAGGCGAAATTAGGCATTCGTCTATGGTGCAGATCATAAGGGGAGGAAAAACCCAGCTGCATGGGTTAACTACCGAACAGTCGGTTGGTGCACTAATAGCTTGGCCTTGGGTGCAAAATAACCGTACATCGACAATGGTGACAAATCAGTATAATTTAAATAATTTCATAATTCAAGCCACTGTTAGTTAAGTGCCCTGTACAGGTATTGGTGAATGTTCATGCACACTGGAGCAGTAAAAGTGTATATGAACTATTTGGACTGTATCTGTGGGCAACAGATGAGGCAATGTAGACAAAAACAGTCTAGTTTGACTTTTTCTGCTGGTCACTTACTGTATAAAGCCTTAGACAAAGCACAACTTGTTCAGTACCCTTTGCATAGACATGACGTTTTGCTGTGACTGATACTCAGATCCGGACTGGAGCTGCTTGCAGTTTTTTCTAATGAAACACAGGAGTTAAGCCATAAACCACCTTAGCGGTGTGTACACTGGCAGTGGCATGTTTTGCTTAAAGTAAAGATTGACCACTTCCAACAGAGACTCATTATGGCATATGTGGCTCCTAGCTATCATTTGTAATGGACAGATGACATGGAATTCGGCCAGTCCCTTAATTTGTGTACTGTATCTTTGATTGATAGCTGTCAATAGGAGTAATCGGCAATCACAAAATAAGCTCTTTTCAATAGACACTGTTTTCCTAGGGCAAGCAGAAAGAACTTATTTCAAACAACACTACATGCATGCAATTTTTGATATAATATTTACAATTCAAAACAAACAACATTTATTTTAAAAAAGAGACGTACTGTACACTTGATTCTAAAAACGATGGAAGTACTATTCTGAAATTCTTTCTCTTTTACAACTCTATAACCTCTCGCTTTCTTTATAATGTTTCCTTATTCTTAGTGTGTCTTCGAAGCATTTTAATGTCACCTGTGTTTCTGATGGAGACCTAAAATAGGCAAGACACAGAGAAAACAGGAACCTAGAAGGTGATAGTGTTAAATGTAGGCTAAGCCTAAATTTGAATACCAAAAACTCATCCTACCCTCAACAAAGGTAACAATTCTAATAAAAAGATCAAAGTAAGAATTTTTTACACTACAAAATGAAACACAAAAGCCCACACTGATTAATAATTCTGTTGTTTTTATCTAAATCTGGACATCAGGAAGTGAGAAGTGCTAACCTTTATATTGATAGTGTTGACCTAATGACATCACAGGTCACAACCTCTGGTAATCCCATGGTGTCAATCACCCTAGAAACAGCATCAACAATCCTAGAAAATAAGGCCTTCCTTGAAAAACATGAGAAAAGATGCAAACTGAAATTATCATTGACAAATATTTGTCTTGTAAAATTTAAGTGTAGAAATTAATTCTGTGGTGTTCAAAACCCCTAACATTAAAAGAATAATTACAAAATTGAGACATAACAAAAGGCAGAAAAAGATAAGATATGAAATCCAATCACGACTGACTGTGACTAATGAGTACCTCATGTATGTATGCTATTTGTGATTTTAAATTTCTGTTACCTTGAGTAGTCAGCCTGTTATTATATTTGAATAAAATAAAAAGACTATAAAGGCAATAGTTTAGTTTCAGCAGTGCAAAAATGCATGCTTTATTTTTTTACTCTTATGTAACAAGACCTTAACAAATGTTTCTTTTCATGTTGGTAATACTTACAAAGCATTAGTAGTGTTTATTCATCTGAGTAATATGATCTACTATTGATGATCTACTAAATTGACTTTGAAAGGGTCAGAACAGGAATATTTCACTTGATATTGCATACTTCAGCATAATACCTGTGAATCCTTCATATTAAGTTATTTACCAGCATTTCTAAGGATCTGAATATGAAACATTGCACAGAGGTAAAGAACCTATATACTGATGCTTTATAATAATAATAATAATAATAATAATAATAATAATAATAATAATACATTTTATTTATATAGCGCCTTTCCCATGCTCAAGGCACTTCACAGAGTTTAAGAAAGAACGGCAGGGTATACAGTAAATGGCATTATATAAAAACCAGATAAATGAAAGAAGAGTAAGATAGTAAATGCAGAGAAAAAGCCTAACAGACAACATAATTGATGGTCTAGCACACACATACAGGTTACATGAGCATCTTGACAGAGAGGTAAACTGAAAGAAGGGGAATAAAGTCAAGCAGAGCTAAAAGCCTTCCTGAACAGATGAGTTTTGAGTTGTTTTTTAAAAGAATTCATGGAGTCAGCTGATCTGGTTAATTTCGGTAGGTCATTCCAGAGTCTGGGCGCTATACAGCTGAAGGCCCTGTCACCCATGGAGTGTAGATTAGTGTGGGGCAAAACAAGATTGCCAGAATCAGAGGACCTTAGTGGGCGGGCAGGCTCAGTGATGGAGAAGGTCACTGATATAGTTTGGTGCAAGCTCGTTTAAGGCTTTGCAGGTTATTAGTAGAATTTTATATTCAATTCTGTAAGACAAAGGGAGCCAGTGAAGGCAAAGCAGGATGGGTGTGATGTGCTCACTGCTGCTGGTCCATGTTAGGACTCTTGCAGCCGAGTTTTGAATAAGCTGGAGATGTGATATAAGGTTAGAAGGAGCACCTGCCAGTAGCGAATTACAATAATCGATATGGGATGTGATAAAAGCATGGACAAGTTTCTCAGCGTTAGAAAAGGAGAGGAAGGAGCAAACACTTGATATGTTACGGAGGTGAAAGTAGGAAGGTTTCTTAATTCGGTTTACATGGGCGGAATAAGAAAGGGAGGAATCAAAAATTACGCCAAGATTCTTTGCAGTAGAGGCAGGTCTGAAGAGATCACCACCAAGATGGACTGGGAAGGAGCTCATTTTATTAAGTTGCACTTTAGTCCCAATTTGCAGGAGTTCAGTTTTGTTGCAATTTAAATTTAAAGAGTTCTGCTCCATCCAGGTTTTAATTTCACTGAGGCAAGTTGTGAGCTGGAAAAGCTCTGATGAAGTTCCACTTTTAACATTAAAATAGAGTTGAGTATAGTTTGCATAAAAATGATAACCCAGTCCAAAGCTACAAATAATATGGCCAAGGGGAAGCATTTAAATACAGAAGAGAAGAGGGCCGAGGACAGAGCCCTGAGGAACTCCTTGTATGACTGGCACTGTGCTGGATCTGTTGTTGCTAAGACTAACAAACACTTGCCTATCAATCAGATAGGACTTGAACCACTGGAGGGCAGTGCCAGAGATACCCAGCATGTTCTCCATTCTGGACAGTAGAATGTCATGTCTGACAGTGTCTAATGCTGCACTGAGGTCTAACAGAATTAATATGCTGGTTTGTCCAGAGTCTGCTGCCATAAGCAAATCATTGGTTACCCGTAGCAGAGCAGTTTCACAGCTGTGCTGTGCTCTGAAACCAGACTGAAAGGGCTCCATCAGATTATTAGAAGTTAAGTAATTGGTGAGTTGGGAAGCTACAACACGCTCAAGAACTTTTGACAGAAAAGGTAAGTGGGAAATAGGCAGGAAATTGTTAAGACTGTCAGCATTAAGACGGGACTTTTTTAACACTGGGGTTACAGAAGTGATTTTAAAAGTGAGCGGCACAGAGCCAGTGTTAAGAGATGAGTTTATTATAGTTGTAATAATAATAATTGTTTCTATAAGCACAAATAAGACCAAAAGAAGCCTTTGTTAATGTTTTGCTACATAAGAGTAAATGAGTAACAAGTGCATTTGTGCAGTATCTAAACTAAAATGTTACAACATTAAAAAAAACCTTATTGTTGACTTCAGGCTGCTAATACAGTAATAAGATTCTGAGTGAGCCCTCAGAAGTTTGCTTCGCTATGAGCTCTGGAAAATTGCGGAAGTGTTCAGGAATGTCACCGAACTCGGTAACATATATTGAATAGAGAAGGAGACACTGAACTGGATTATAAAGGTGCAATGATTTTCTAAGATTTCCTTTGGGCTAGGGAAGCATCTGCCTATTATTGTAGCCAAAAATGTGACTTGAGCTGGGAGGCAGCAGTGCAAACCACTGTGCCACAAAGAACAACAAAATACACAGGCGGAATGATAACCATTAAAAAGTAAGTAAAATAGCAATAAGAAGAACTGCACTGATTAGCAGAGCCTCAAAGTGGTGGCATGGGACTAACACATTCCATGAATTCAAACTGCGACTCAATGAAGATAGAACATCTTTTTATTTCTGATCTGTCTGTGTAGATGCTTTGCACTTGTTTCTTCCATCATGAAGACAGAAATGCATTTTAAATAGTAATAACATTTTTGCTCTTATTATTATTTTACAAAGTCTCTGTGTTTTCTAACTTGCGGAGGGGCAGCTTTCGTTGCACTGTGTGGTTAATTTCACATGCATTTACTAAGCCTGCGACAAGTGAGTCAGTACACAGGGATCCGCGCTATATATTTGCCGGCTGTATGCATAATTTAATTATTCTGGTCATCTGAAGTACTTCTCAAATGAAAATACTGTGAGTCTTTTGTTTGTTTGTTTTTAAAAACATGCAGGGTGACTAGAGTGCCCAATCAGGTAGTGACGTCATGCATACAGAAAGCAGATTGAGCATCTGCGTAAAATGACTGAGATGAAGTACGCCTACTCTACACACGCATGAAAGTTCTGCGCCTTGCTGTGACAGCTCTGTGATGTCATGTTGGCCTCACAAAGAATCATGTGGTGCTGAGAAAAAAAATATTCATCAAGGAGACTAATTTACAGTGAAATATTTGGTGAATCTCAAAGTACTTAAAATACTTCCTGTAAAAGAGAGGGTGAACCTCTGATCCTTAGGGACAACAACAAGAAAAGTTCCTTTATTCTTCAGAAATGAATTAAATAATTAAAAAGCAGAACAAAACAGGCAAAAAAGAAGCAAAAATATTCCAAACAAACAAATTCTGTTGGTAATGTAAGAACAGAAGTGGGGAAAGTATTCACTTGTGACTCAGAGGCCCTAGGTTTATAGCCAGTTTCTCTGTGAGAGGAAGTGAAATGGAGAGGAGCAAGACCCTGACCGATTCCTCACCGATCACTGTAGGGAAGGGGACAATGAATAGAGACAGCCTGAGCTGTGTAATATAATACAGGATCTTCTTCATTGCAGTAGAAGTCAAGAGGTCAGCCTGCTTAGCTGAGCAAAGGAAATTCTCTTTAGAAAAGCTGAATACATGTTCACTTCTGTCTCAGAGGCTGTGCGCTTGTGGTCAATGTCTTCGTGTTAGTAAGTGAAAGAGAGAGGGGTAATACCCTGAGAGATTCCTTGCAGGTGACACCTCTGTACACAGGAAAAGATTCTGAAGAGAAACCTGAAAGTGAACTCCATTTGGGATAGCACAGCGAGGTCATAGAAAGATCTGAGGCATTGTCTGCCTAAAATCATTTCAATTTAATGTGTGGATTACACTGTGAAAACAGAAACAATAGCATACAAATTTGCCTTTAAAAGGAATTAATTAATAATGAACAATTAGGTAGCACTTTTTATCTACAGTATTATACTGAAAAAAAATCATGGACATTGAAGCAGCCAGGTTTTGTTTAAAGTGTGAGTAGCAGATATCTTCAGCTAGCTGGCACATTTCAGAAAGACGATTAGACAGGCCATTGCTGTGTTTGGGCCTCTGGCCAGTATAACCCTCCTTTCTTTTTCACTCAGGTCACAAACACATCTCAATTTGTCTTCATGCATCTTTCATGATGGTAATTTGCCAAAAGTTAGATGTGGCTCTTTTTCTTAACTCATTTTTTTTTTCTTCCAACATGAATTTGAGCCAGGCTTGAGTGACTCCCTGATGTCAGCAGAGGAGGTGGCTTGTGCTTGGCACTACTATGGTGCAACTGTTAAGTCTTACTGTACATACCCAACTCCTGGGGCACTTCTCATTTCACTCGAGCACAATCCATGTAGACATCTCGGCAAGTTGCCTGCAAAGTCTGGAAGTCTGTCAAGCTGCCAACTTTAGTTTATTACTTATGCGCATATGTAAGCTTGAAAGACAAAAAATTAAGTGAAACCTTAAAGGGTCAATGACTCTCTTGTCACCTAGACAACAATCTGGCAGCCACTTTATGATAGGCCATTTCTTTAACTGCCCCTCGGCCCCATCAGCCTGAACTGGGAAAATTTTACAGTCAGGAAAGATTTTTTTTTCTTTTTAATATTTCATGCAGTTCAGATGCTGCTGTCATAGCCGAAAATTTCACAAGGCTGCATTTCCACTTAGACCTTTCCACCTTGTCTAGCCCATTTGCGTTTTCACAGACAAAGCCAGGCAAAAAGCTCCTCTGTGTTTTTTCTCTCCACTGAGCACAGAAAGTCTTGACAACCTGGCACAGACTGTACAGCTTGGATTTCATTTGAACATTTCATGTTTCACAATGTATTAATCTTGTTGTGCTTCTAAAGCGAGAGGTAAATTCAGCAAGAACACAAACACATCTGATGTCCTTGGCCAGTAGGGATTTTTTCATGTACTGCCCTGATTACTCAGTCTGTGTGTTAAAAGGGCCCAAGTCACTTTAATGGTATACAGTATGTGTACATGTGCCTCACTGCAGTCCCTGGGGCAGTATATGTACACATGTGCCTCACCCAAGTCCTTAGGGCAGTTTATAAATATATGACCATTACACATCTGTTGGGTTTCTATATGTAAACATTTTCATACCTGAAACCATTATGATGGTATGAACATGCATGCCACACTATAGTCAAAATGATGGCACACCCCAGTTACTATGATGGCTAGTGTGCATGTGGCAGACTACAGTCATTATGACATTATGTATTGTGACACGTGAGTCCCTGTCTTACACCCCAAAACATGAGGCTGAGTCTCAGTACTTTAGCAAACCCGCTTTATTCAACTTGAAACAGGAGCAGCAGGGTTATTTATTGCAGTGGGAGCTACCACTCTCCGATACACAGACACAGCAAACGGGCAGAGTCATTGACAGGTTAATGGCCAAGTTATACTGTTCCCTGCATTTATAGTGTTTTTGCCTCACCCATCGGCGAGAGGTGCGTATAGCACGATCTCGATCGACTCCTAGTTGTTTCCACAGTGCTCTGCTGCTGCGCTGCAAATCTGTGGTTGCTTCAGCAAAGAAGAAGCAGTCCTCCACAGACGCAGCAGGTGCGCTTCTGCATGCCATCCCGTTTGGGGGAGAGGTTCCTAAAAAAGTTCAGAAACCTCACAGTATGAAAGTCCAAAGCACTGTGACAGCATCCAAAGTGTGTATATGTGCCCCTTCCCCAAGATCTCACATCTCAGTCACTTTGCTGGTATAGATGTGTCATATCACAGTCAATATACGGGGAATCATATGTTACTTTTAAACAAAACAGTAAACTGCTGCATTGACAAATTAATGTTAATACTTTCAAAAAGTCAAAGTGTCCCCATTTGTTCACCATCATTGTTAACATTTTAAATCATAATATTGATAAAAGGCTCCAAATAATACATTTATATACCTGGACTCTATACCTAGAGCACAACTGCTCTGCACCGAGCTTCTTCCCTGACCGCCATACCTCCTTTCTGCCACACCAGGGGCCTCATGTATAACGTCATGCATAGAATTCGCACTATAACATGACGTAAGCACAAAAGCCGAAATGTGCTTACGCACAGAAAATTCCAGATGCAGGAATCTGTGCGTACTCCAACTTCCGCATTCTTCCGCTCCATAAATCCCGATCAGCGTGAAAACTAACGCATGTGCACACGCCTTCTGTCCCGCCCTGTCTCTTCCCAGAATTACGCCTCTTTGAATATGCAAATCAATATAAATAGCCCTTAAGCTCAGCATTCTGTGAAAAGGCAATGGCAAAAGCAAGATGGAAAATATAAGAATTTCAGTGAATACCAAGCGGAGGCAAAGAAAAACGTACTATTTGTTGGTTTATACAGTGGTATAATCAACAAAAGGAAGTTGATCGAGTGACATAGTGTGTTGGAGAAACAGGCTCAAGTGCACAAAGTTTCACAGTGCCCGACATAAAAAAGACGCTGTCACATATCAAAGTCACTGTGAAAAGGCGAGACGTAGCCCACCGTCTGAGTGTCATATGGAAGCTTATTAGGGTACAGTGAGAAAAAAAGGCACAGAGTAGGAAAAAAGCACGAAATGTTAACTTCAATCTCGAAATATCCACTTTAATCACATAGTTTATTTTGTCATTAAAGTAGAACATAAACTTCATCTTAAAATCATTTAATTTACTAGTTTCTCAAATCCCATCGTAACTAAAGTAGCACATTAAATGCTTTGTTTTGTATTTGATCTTCTATGTGCTCTATGTGTGTGAATCACTACGTGCTTCCGTTCTTTTTCTTTCTCCGACAGGACATAGAATCCATTACATTTGTGATATTACAGCTCTCTGAATAATTAAAATACTGAGATGTATACGTGATATCATTTTCATGATGATTGGAATGAAAGCATGTTATTAAGACCACGATGGCACAGTGATTGTTCATGTCTCATACAAGATGCTGTTGCACCATGCGCAACCTTCGATGAAATAATTTAATACCCAATCGCCACACAATCACCTCTGTAATAGACGTTAAGCCATCTGTAAGCTTACAACGATGATTCTTCAAAACTTTTAAGTAACAGTCAAATATCTTCATAGTACGTGTTTAATTATTCTATCCATCTATCCTTCCAGTGTCGCGCCAGTCTCAGCAAATATACAGCGCGAGGCAGGAACAATATGTGAACATGCAAGCTCTGCGGCACCGTGTACTCACATGTTTAATTATTAACAATACAGATTATTTAAATGAAGTTAAAGTTTTATCTGTATAATATAATCAACATATTTTGCTGCATTTCATCTTACAAATGATACCGTCATCATATGTAAATATACGCTTTATAAAGTGGCGCAGGTTGTGCGATATTATAACTGTAGTGCAAGTTTACAGTGGGGTGATCTATACTATACTACAAAGCCCTCACTCACTCACTCACTGACTGACTGACTGACTGACTCATCACTAATTCTCCAACTTCCCGTGTAGGTAGAAGGCTGAAATTTGGCAGGCTTATTCCTTACAGCTTCCTTACAAAAGTTGGGCAGGTTTCATTTCGAAATTCTACGCGTAATGGTCATAACTGGAAGGTATTTTTCTCCATTTACTGTAATGGAGTTGAGCTGGACCACCGTGGGGGCGGAGTTTCGTGTGACATCATTACGCCGCCCACGTAATCACGTGAACTGACTGTCAACGCACTATGTAGAAAACCAGGAAGAGCTCCAAAATACGCTGAACAAAACATGCATTATATAATTGAGAAGGCAGCGAAACATTAAGAAGCGAGCGAGTGACATACTACCATATTCATCAGTACAGCTACTTCGGAAACAAAGCGAGGTATAAACCTAAACTTTAAATTAACTTAATAGACAGGCTGCCGCTGGTGCTTTTCGTGCCCACGGGTAATGCGGGATACAAGTTTAATGAGAGGACGCAGGATATAAACGAGAGTTTTGATCACTTTGTAACTAAGTTAAAATTGCAGGTGAAGGGGTGTGCTTATGCAAATTCCGAGAGACTGTGTTTGTGGGGGATTGACAGTTAAGGCGGGTGGGGGAGTCACGTCATCATCTCCCCTCCCATTTACCTCATTTCGCTCTGAGCTGAGCTCCGCGGCTAACGCCGTCTTCCGAAGCAACTTCGTCACACTGCCACCAAATACAGAGAAATCCACAAGTTAATACACACTCTGTCTCTAGACTTTCTCCACACTGAATCCTCCAGGCACTACTTACAAAAGGTTACATTGACAATCGTGTTACGTTATTTTTAAAATGTTTAATTTTCTTAGCACAAGCACAGCTGAGAAGCTTCGATGCATGTGCTCCATAACGCGTTAAAAAATAATGCATTTAATCACACTTTGCATTACAATCAAAGGGGAACTTTTGTCAATGCATGATTTCCTGGTACACCGATAACATTGATCAGCGCATCCCAATTCATTTTAGCCTCGCACCACCTTGGTTTGAGAAGAAGTATGAAAAGATATGAGGTTAACACACAAAAACAGATCACCAATTCAAGCTTTATGAATAATCGATTCGCCATCAATAATTGTTTTGGTAAAGCCATACTCAGTGTAATCCTCCTTCCATTTTATAATTTTTCCGCCACTAGCCATGATTAAATGAACGGTAAAAAAGTAAGAGCGAAGCGAGGGTGACTTATTTAGGCAGGCATATATATGACAGCAACACTCATGACAATCATGTTACGTTATTATTAAAATGTTTCCTTTTCTTTTTCATTACTTCTTTAACCCATTACTTCTCCGCTGCGAGGCGCGGGTATTTTGTATATGAATGACCTCCAAAGAGCGCGGAGACTTTTGATCATGTGAACGTGTCTGCAAAAACTGGCGTCTCCTGCCCAGCCAAAGTCGAGCAGCCGGCGCGCGCATAGCTGTGCCGGCCTTTCACACGCTGACTGCGCTTCTGCGGCAAAATAATATTAAGGCGCTTCGCACTTTATTTTGCACGTATACGATTATGAGGTCGTCAGCTCTTATGAAGACACGCACAGGAGTGAAGGACTGACAGTGCCATCACAGCCGATTAATAGCTGGGACGTCTCACCAGTCTGCACAAGACCCACCGCGACTGTCCCCAAAAGGCACTCATATCGTCAGCGAACACATCTCTCTATACTATATAAAAGAAAAGAAAAAGGCAACTTTCCTTTCTTTACACCTTTTTTCCGTTTATCCCAAACCAAAGCCTTTCTCTCTTAACACTGCAGAGGACACAAAACTAATTTTCTTTAATTGCTGGTAAGGCACATTATTAGAGGCAGAAATTTGGACTTTCACATAGAAAATGTAATTTCTATACCACAGCCATCGTGTAGCGCCTTTCAAAAGGGATCTACTACCGAGAGATGATCCATATACATTTTAGCTGCTGTTAGTACTACTTACCTCTTCTGTTATACCGTCTTTAAAATGTAGTTTACCCGCAACCACTCCAGTAGTGCTCAATGTACCTTTACTTCTTAAAACGTTAATGTTTTACTGTTTAATAACTTATAGACTACATTTTATTATTTTTCCCTTGCACTCAGTGATCAAAGCTATACACACACATATAGACACATACATATATATTGTAAGATATGGCCGGCTATGTACCCCGGCCAATACCCCCAAGCCGCCAGGTGGAGCCCTCCTTGCAGCATGGAGGTTCCCAGAAGACCAGCAGGGCATCATGGACAATGGAGTTTTTATGCACCGCCCTGCTGGATGCCATGGGGGCCACGAGAGGGAGCTGCAGGGAGGACCGAAGAGTTCTTCGTGCCCTAAGACCCGGAAGTTCGTCATAGGAAGAGCGACGGGCTTCCGGGGTAAGAAAAAGCATTGTTTACCCTGACCCGGAAGGAATAAGGATTTGTGGACTGTTGGATTGGGAACACTTCCGGGTCGGGGGATATAAAAGGACTGTGGGAGCTCCCAGATGGCGAGCTGAGCTGGGTGGAAGGGTGGCAACGCGTCTGGGAGCTGGAGGATTGTTTATTATTGAGAATTATTGTAATTTAATGAGTATTGTGGTGGAGAGTGTGCTTTGTGCACTGTGGCGATTAAATAAAGTCAACTATTGGACTTTTACCTGGTGTCTGGAGTCGTGGACAGGGGTTCAAGGGAGCGAGAGCGCCCCTTATCGTTCACAATTGGCGTAGTCGGCATGATTCTCTGGCCGTCAGTTTGGCGGAGGACCTGAATTTAAAAATTTTATTGTGGACAGAATACCCAAGAAGACAGCGTCAAGACGCAGAAAAATCGCCAGAAACCTCACCTTTATCAAGTCCGTCATGGGGAAGAAGAAGACAAAGCAGAGTGCCAGCAACAGCGGAGGTCTAGCGCTCGACATTGCCTGCGCTCAAGACGAGCCATGGAGCAGCTACGCGTTTCGGGAGAGATTTCCGGAGGAGGACGTCTCCGACGAGGTATGTGCAGGGAATGTACTTTGCAATCTTTTTAATTTAAAACCTGTTGTCCCGTGTACATACCTCCCAGATGTCCATCCGAAGGCTCTGCGGGAGGCAGAAGACAAACCCGAAGGCGATGGCGCGCTCTTGTGCAGGCAAACGAGTAACCCGAAGGACTTCCGCATTACGGGTGCCGGCGAGGGACACGTGACCTTCCACGAGGGATTCCAGGAAGGTGACGTTCCGTGTCCAGCTGTTTGTGGCTTCGCCCAAGAAAAGACGGACTTGATTTTTCCGAAGGGGAAAGGGGAGGCGAGCGGAGCACCGCTCACAAATCAAAAAGGTAAGGAGGGTCGGGAAATGGCTGTTCGGGATGTCGTAAAAATAATTAAGACAGACCTCAGTCCGCTGAAAGAAGCGACCCGATCCTCGACCGCTGCCTTAGAGAACTCCAAGTCCCAGAAGCCTCCGCGAGACCCGTCAGAGCACGTGCCTGAAGCGGGCGTGCTCATTGGCTCCCGGCCGGCAGAGAAGAAAGACAAGGAAGTAAGTCTTTTGCCGGTCGAAATAAATATTGACTTGCGGGAACTCGAGCGTTTGATCGAGCCCGTAAAGAGTTGTTTACAGGTCCTGACGACCATTGAGAAGATCGTCGGGGAATTGGGAGCGGTAGCCAAAGCGCCGTTGGAGAAGCTGAGGGACTACGTGCGGCGATTTGGTGGGGAGCCTCCCGTATATCATAATGTGGCGGTACAGGTATGTGAAACCCGTACCGTATATAAAACAAGAGGGACGCAGTGTAATCCGGGCCCGCTTTTCATAAATAGCGGGTGCCAATACACGGCGTGCCCTACAAGAGAGGCCGGTACGATAACCGAGTGGCCGGCGGAAGGGCTAATCGATCCGGGGCAGCTACACAGTGCTGACTCCCGGAGCGAGACAGCCCTAAAGACGCCGCCACCGGTAATTTACAAATCAAAGGGCGTGCAGACAGTAAAAGGGCTCTCTTTCACTAATAGAGAGACCCAAACTGTGGACAAGCCCCAGAGTAAACCGGAGATCCCAAGAATAAAGAGAGCTCAGGGGCGGCCGTGGAACCCTCCTCACTGGACAAAGGGGCGGAGCGAAAGTTTCCAGACTGTTTCCAGACTCGCAGAGGGATATACACTGGAGGAAGGCGGCTGTGCTATGAATGCCGCCGACCGGGACATGGATGGCGAAGTTGTCCTGGGAGGACGTGGAATACAAATCCTTTTTTATTTAATATTCCCCCAAGGTTCTCCCGGAAATATTCTGGACTTCGCCAGGACCCGAACAACAACTCCTCCTGGAGGAAGACATCCCTCGCAGGGCTGGCCGCTCCGAATCATGATTCGTCACTGGGGGGGGGAGTACTGTAAGATATGGCCGGCTATGTACCCCGGCCAATACCCCCAAGCCACCAGGTGGAGCCCTCCTTGCAGCATGGAGGTTCCCAGAAGACCAGCA
>JANRMT010062856.1:55818646-55854826 GCA_026402145.1 Polypterus bichir lapradei | reverse complement strand
TATCTATCTATCTATCTATCTATCTATCTATCTATCTATCTATCTATCTATCTATCTATCTATCTATCTATCTATCTATCTAGTTACGGTGCCTATAAAGAGGTAAAAAGCTTTCACATTTTATTGTTATGCAACATTAAATCAAAGTGGATATAATTTGGGTTTATTAACATTGATAAACTGAAAAATACTATTTAATGTTAAAGTGAAAACAGGTAGCTGCAAAATGGTCTAAATTAATTAGAAATATAATACAGAAAATAATATGTATTGACACTCATGCAGAATATATGCTATTACAAAATATCCTCGCAGTGAAAACAAGAAGAAAATGAAATAAGGTAATGTTACTGAGAACGCACATTCAACTTTAGAATTAAACCTGACATTCTTTTACATTAATGGTAGCCATTTGATGTTTTTTTTTATGTTTTAATAAATGGTCTGTGTCTGGGACGCCCTTTTGAGGAGAGGACATGTCAACAGTATGACACGAGATGGCAGCCCCCCTGGGTTGCACTGGGGCCACTGACAGGGGGGGCCTGGACAGCTCCCGAGCCTTGGCATGCAGCACTTCCATCTCACACCTTGATCAATTTGATCAATCAGCTGCATGGGAATTCAGCTCCTCTTCCGGCAGCACTTCCATCGGAAATTGATCAAGGAGCACCTGGAGCACTTCCAGGTGCAGTATAAAGGAGGCCACCTCACTCCATTTGGGGAGCCAGTGTTGGAAGCTTGAGAGGAGTAGAGGAGGCAGAAGAAAAGCAGAAGAATAAAGAAAGAAAAAAGGACAGAGCACTGTGCACTGTGCTGTGCAGGAGAAGAGAAAATAAACATGTGTGTGTGTTTTGGACTTCTGTGTGTCCTATGTCTATCTGTGTTGAGGCTGATCTTTCACAGTAAGGCAATATCAAAAAGTTCAGTGCTGTTGCCCCTGGTCACCACGGACCTCATTTATAAATTGTGCATGGTGTATAAAAAACTAAACTTGATGTAAAGCCAAGCACATTTTCACAGCAGCCTCACACCTTGCATACACACGTTTCTGCTCGGTTTTGCAAACTGGTGGCACCCAGCGTCATTGCAGTGCCACTGTTTCTGTGTGATTTCCCTCCTTTTTCATATTCGCATCCATGACGTGGGATTTATCAGGTACACCAAAATTAATTGCATATCAAATTTACAAATATAAATCACTTGATTGTAATCATTCTGTAACAATATAATGGTGCATGGAATGGCAAAACTATTCCAAATACCATAGTTGCTTTAGCGTTGTTAGAAGAAATGGAAGAATTAGAAGAGAGTGTGCTTTTATAGATGATGAAAACTGGCTTCTAAGTTGATTTCATCTTCCAAGAGCTATCCTCTTGGAGCTGTGTGCTGAACTGGCGCTGCCTTTACAAGTTCTGTCCACCCTCAGGTTTTTAGCCACAGGAGCTTTTTAATGTGAACTTGCTAACCAATCAGGTATGTAATCGGAGTGGTCAGCTGCACACATATTGCAACAGTGCTGGACAAGTTACATCAGCCAGGGATGAATCACCAAAAGAATGAGCTGGCATTATCATCTATAGCAGAAGTGCCTATAAAAACAGCAACTCTGTACTATAACATGTGCTTTTTTTCCAAGTAGTGTGGCAAAAGGCAAATGGTCCTTTTAAAGATAGTGAGTCAGCTCAAAGAGCCAAGTAAAGAGCAAAGAATCGATCTGTTGTGGCGCTCGGCTTCAGCACTAAAGGTGCCTTCAGAGAATGAATTTGCTTATGTAAATAGAAAGCATTTCCATTCTATTAATGAGCTGTTCTATAGACCACAAAAAGTGTGTTGCATTGTGTAAGCATGTAACATGCTGCATAAGATAGCACACAATTGTGGCTTGCCCGTACCTGAAAAGATACGGTATAATGAAGCTGACCCCGACCCACCAAATGATCAGCCAAATCAAAAAGCACTACAACTTCATTTGAATGTAATTAGCAGAATGTAAAAACAGATAATCAGATGCAACATTTATTTTTTAATCAATTCATTTAATTTGTGGTCAGTGTCACATAGTAAAGCCCTTATATTCCTTTATTTCATTGGTCACATCTCTTACAGCATCCATTATTGCATATTGTGACTCTAGAACAGGGCGGCATGGTGGCGCAGTAAGGAGACCCGGGTTCGCTGTCCGGGTCCTCTCTGCGTGGAGTTTGCATGTTCTCCCCGTGTCTGCGTGGGTTTCCTCCGGGAGCTCCAGTTTCCTCCCACAGTCCAAAGACATGCAGGTTAGGTGGATTGGCGATTCTAAATTGGCCCTAGTGTGTGGGTGTGTTTGTGTGTGTCCTGCAGTGGGTTGGCACCCTGCCTGGGATTGGTTTCTGACTTGTGCCCTGTGTTGGCTGGGATTGGCTCCAGCAGACCCCCGTGACCCTGTTTTCAGATTCAGCGGGTTGGAAAATGGATGAATGGATGGATGGATGGACTCTAGAACAGCGTCCGTCAGCACACAGACAGATGGCTGCCCAGCGGTTTCTGAGGCAGAGGTGTCTGCAAAGCCTGCCCCCAAAGATGTGCTCAGCACAACAGCACCATCACCACATGGATTCATGTTCTTGGCATGGGGGTAAGCATTTGTAACATTGTCTGAAACAGAATAAACAGATGGCGGTCTGCAACTCACCTTTTCACATCAACTTTAATATCTTTCCAATTTTTTATTTTGGGCACTGTGCGACTTTCTGAACTTGCACTTTCCAGTGTCTCTGCCACTCTGTATCACTCGATCAACTTCCTTTTGTTGCTTGTACCACTGCTTAAGCCAACAAATAGTATGTTTTTTCCTGCCTCCACTTCTCATTCGCTGAAATTTTTCTTTTTCCCACATGCTTTTGCCATTATATTTTAACAAAGCACTGAATGGAATAGGCTATATATATTGATTTGCATATTCAAATTTGCAAAACTCTGGGAGGAGTCAGGGTGGGCTGTAGGCCTGTGCACATGCATTAAATTTAACTTTCATTAGTATTTATAAAGAGGAAGTGTATGGAATTTGGCGTACACGCTGTTTTGTGCATCTGGATTTTTTTTTGTGCATACGCACATGTCCAGTTTAATCTGTATGCCATGTATTAATGTGAATTCTACGCACAGCGTTATACACGAGGCTCCATGTGTGTAGTGTTTGCTCACTGTGTCACTGTGCTTTTCTAGTGATGAGCGAGCACCAAAGTGTTTGGGTGTTCGGTTTAAACACATCGCGATGTTCGTGTGCTCTACTGAGCACCCGAGCATAATGTAAGTCAATGGGAGACAACCAGGCACCCCCTGCTCTGAAGAGGGCAGGGTGCCTGGTCCATTGGAAAAGGTCAGAAAGTGACAGAAACACCACCCAAATGGACTGGGAACAGCATGGGGACGATGCCTGGATGCATCTTGGACTCCCAAGTCGCTGCTGGGAACCAGTTTGTCCGAGTTGTACACCACTTTTACAGACTGACAAAAACACGCCCTTAACCCCCCCAAAAATCAATTTTACAGGAAAAATGACGCTCTAAAACATTATATGCCAGTGCCTGCAGGTGAGCTGATGCTCTAAAACATTTTCGGGCAACCGAATTTTCTAGGGGCACCGCGAAAACTTTTGTAAAATATTTAAAATTGCTAGTATTTTTGAACTTTTGGTAAATTAAAAAGATAATGTTTAAAAAAAAATTATTTTGGAAAAACAGATAATGGAACACTTACGGAAATGAAGTCTAAGAAACGCGAGAGACTTCTAATGATCAACAAGGAAATGCGCGTCTGTCTTTCGAAAATTGATCCTCGCATCAATTTCATATGTGCTGAAAAACAATCTCAACATTCACATTAATTAAATTTAAGATTTATCCTTTGATTCCTTTATTAATAAAATGTCTTTCACACTTGTAAAATTAACTGTTTTTATTGGCGATTGTCCATAGATTGTGTTGTCACGACTTTATTTATGGGCAGTCTCTCAGGTGCACCGCGAAAGAAAATTTTTGGACTTAGTGCACTGCAACTTGAAAAAGGTTGCCTTTCACTGCTCTAAAACATGATATGGGAGTGCCTGCAGGTGAGCTGACACTCTAAAACTTTATATGCGAGTGCATGCTGATAAGCACCCGATGACGTGTTCCAGCCAGCCAATCACTGTAATGCCAGCACCTGACATGGCTATTGGCATTACAGTGAGGGCAGTACTTACCTGCCCCTTGATTGGCTGTCTCCAACCTGCGAAACGTGTGGGGTGGAGACTCGAGCATGGCGCACGAGCACATGTGGTGCTCGTTCGAGTAGCGCCATACTCCGAGCATAGCGATGCTCGAGCCAAACACATGTTCGGCCGAACATGCTCGCTCTCTGGCTTGTGACTCTAGCTTAGCCTGGTTTTAGTAAGTGTGCTCCATGGCAAACAGAGCAGGGTTTACACCTTTCTCTTGATGATGTTTCAAATAAAGGCATCATCCCTATATGGAAAATGAATGAATGAATAAATGATAGGAGTTTTTCAGAATAAGGTAGAGACCATTTTTTTAGCTGAATGTAGTGCATAACAAATTAACTTTGTTATGTTTTGTACCTTTAGTTACAGTATAACAATCAATACTCAACATCTGTGAAATTGTGCTTGAAATGGTAAAAATCACTATCGCAAGATTTTAACATTTAAACTATCTTCAGACATAATATATCCTAAAGTCTAATGAATGAAAATGAATCCCACCAGCTCTCAAAAGTTCTTAGGCTGAAGATTAAATCATTATTGTCAACAAATGAATGTCACCTTACAATGTACACTAAGTGTTCATAATTTTTACTTTTAATCTACTCATGAAATATTTATGACAGATTTATGACGCAAATATTTACAGTGGTACTTGGACCATGTTGCTCAATTGAGGGTAGCTTAGTCTGTCTAGCTCAGCATGTTGCCGTCATGGTCCTCGCTACAGGAGTGGATTTTTGAAAATGCAATTCATTTTGCAATTTTTTTCAGCTTCTGATGAGATTTCACATCACTTTTTATAAGCAATTTTGTATATTGCAAAATTTTGTATTTTGCAAAATGCCCCTATTTGTCTGTGAATTGCAATGAATGCAGGAAAAAACCATCCATTAATTCTTTCCTAGTTTCCATAAATATCATTGTATCCTATCCATCCCTGTAGGCATGGTGGTACAGTCGTTAGCACAGCAGTTTCACAGATACAGCATCTTAAAAAAGTGTTTGTAAACAACTGCTGGCCAAGATTATGACAACATAAAACCAAACAGCCAGTCATATTTCTCTATTGTCTTTCAGTTTTTACAAATCGCTATGACCAAATCCATTAGTACAGATCGTACTTATTTACTTATCATTCTGCCTGGTGTTACAGTATTTGATACGTACAAAGTAATGTGGTAAGTGAGACTTCATGAGTGGTAACTGAGAAAATTCCCATAGCATATGAACACAGCAAATATCCAGTGAGTCTTTCAAGCATGAAATTTGATGGCATAATATAGACGAGTCAGTGCTGGCAGTTGTGAGGTTAGTAAGCTAAGGGACAGGGAAGCCATAGATGATGCTGTCAGATGTAACTATTGTTACCATGGTCCAATTATATTTGTTTAACTGTATCTAGAGAAAACCATTCAAGCAGAGAGAACAGGTACAGTATTTCACAAAATATCAGACACCTTTAATTTCTGCTCATTACATTGTGCTGTAGATTTTTAATTTTTGTACTGATTTTATTAAAAGCAAGTAACATTCCAAACAATCAACTCAAACTTAACAAGACTAAATACAATTCAACACCCACCCAAGAGTAAGAGAGGAGGGCCAACAGCCAAAACTTTAAGAGTAGAAAAGAGAGAAGAGAATCCCTTTCCCCAATATAAATATTTATTCTAAAATGTTATTGATTAGATCCTGCCAGGTTTTAATAATGGTTTGAACAGATCCTCTAAGTGAGAATTTGATTTTTTCCAATTTCAAATAGTATATAACATCAGTTACCCACTGATTTAAAAGAGGTGGATTAGGATTCTTCTAGTTGAACAAAATAAGTCTACGGCCCAAAAGTGAAGTAAAGGCAATTACAGTTTGTTTGTCCTTCTCCACTTTAAGCCCATCTGGGAGTCCACCAAACACATCTGTTAATGGATTAGGAAGGATTATGACACCAAGGCTGTCTGATAGGCATTTAAAAATTTTGGTCCAGAAAAATGATAATTTGGTGCAGGCCCAAAACATGTGGCCCAGTGAGGCTGGAACTTGATTGAAAAGTGTGCAGGTTGCACCTTGCCCTGAAAACATTTTGGACAATTATAAATGAGATAGATGTTCTTGATAAAAGATTGTAAGTTGAATAATTGTATTTGAGCTCGAGAGAATTCTTTGCATGGCTGCCTTCCACTCCTTTTCTGAAATGCTGAGTAAGAGATCCTTTTCCCATTGTATTCTGGGATCTTTGGAAGGAAGGGACTTTAAAATGTTTCCATTTATTATAGAAATGCTGTCTGAGTCTTCAAGACTAATCAATATCTCTTCTGGAATAGAAATAGGTGAGAGGTGAGGAAAATTAGACAGATTTCATTTAGCAAAGTTTCTAATATGGAGAAAATGAAAAAATTGTGTTGTTGGAAAGCTAAATTTGGAATGTAGTTGTTTGTAGGATGCACAGACATTATTTATATACAGATTTCTAAATTACTTATTCCCATGTGTTTTCCAAACATTAAAAACTGTGTAAGTTTGAGGGGGTGGAAAAATGGGGTTATTGTATAGAGGTGCAACAGATAAAAACTTCTCTATCTTGAAATGCTTCCTAATTTGGTTCCATATTCTGAGTGAATGAAGGACAAATTGGTTGTTAGTATATTGGCAATAAGTTGTATTTACTGGGATACAAAGTAAGGAATATAAAGAAGTATTGCAGGATTTTATTTCTATAGTGGACCATGCTTGTGTATGTTTATCTATTTGTGTCAATGTGCAGGTTTTTATAGCTTGTATATTTGCTGCCCAGTAATAAAATTGGAAGATGGGTAGAGCCAAGCCACCTTCTGCATTAGGAGATTGTAGGATCGCCATTTGGATGTGTGGATGGTTTGAATTCCAGATTAATGAGGTTATTATTTAATCTTTGACATAGAAAAAGAAGCTTAGGATACCTCTTGACAGTGTTAATTCTCCATGCTAAAGTGAGATACTGTAGAGGGTAGACCATCTATGCATGTCTTGTTAAAGTTTTTCCATGCTGACAGCAAGATTTGGTTTAAAAAGAATTTTATATTTTCTTGCAATGATTACCCCTGGGTATTTAAAATGATTTGCAATGTTAAAGGGAAGATGTCCAATCTAATGTTGTGTGCCAGAGAGTTCACAGGAAAAAACAAACTTCTATTCAAATTAATTTAGAGTCCAGATATCTTTTGAAATTCTGCTAATGCTGTTTGGACTGCAGGCACAGAATTTTGTGGGTCTGATATATATAGTACCATGTCATCAGCATATTGTGATGTTTTCTGCTCAAGTCCTTCTCTGATAATCCCTTATATCTCAGATGCATTTTGAAAGTGAACAGCCAATGGTTCAATTGCAATTGCAAATAGCAGTAGTGAGAGGGGGCATCCTTGTCTAGTACCACGTTCTAGTTTGAAGTAGTCTGAAGTAATGTTGTTAATAAAAACTGAAGCTTCTGGACTAGTATATAGTAGTTTGATCCATGTACATATGTTTGGACCAAACCCAAATTTGTGCAATGTAGTGACTAGGTAGTCCCATTCAACCATGTTGAATGCTTTTTCTGCATCCAAAGATAATAAGATCTCTGGGGTGTTAAGACTTTATGGGTGAGTATGTTACATTAAATAGGCGTCAAAGATTGGAAGCACAATAATTATAATAAATGCAGTTTGGTCAATCCTTCTAGCTAGAACTTTGGAGAGTACCGTTAACATCATTATTCAGAAGTGAGACTGGTTTGTATGATGCACATTGTAATAAATCCTTATTTTTCTTAGGAATGACGGTAACTAATGCTTGTAGAAAAGTTTGAGGTAGAATTTTATTGTCTCTGGCTTCTATAAATGTTGGTAATAAAAGGGGAGCTAATTTAATTTAATTTTTTTATAAAAATTGGGCAGGGTAGCCATCAGGACCTGCGGCTATCCCACTCTGAAGTGAGTTTATAGCGTCTAATAATTTTGAGAGTGACAGAGTTTGGATCCAATTCCTTTGCAATGAGAGTATCTAGCTGTGGTATCTGTGATGCATCAGAAAACGTTTTAACTGTGTCTTGTCTTCTTTGAGGATAGAATTCCTGAAGCCTACGAAAAAAACTTGTAATCATGGGCCACCTTAAATTCCTTCACACCTCTCCAGCAGCGTCTTTTGTTTTGTAAATATGTTGATCAGCACAAGCAGCAAGCAGCCTGCTATCCCATCCCAACCTCCCCAACGAAGTTGAGTCCATCACAAAATTCTCAGCGCTCAAGTGTGTTTATCTGGGAGTGAGGTGCATGGAGTTGTATAGGGTAAATAATACAGTATATCGTTATTTGGAATACATACATTTCATGTGTGTTCCGCGTCTACAACGATCTGTGTAAATGTAGGATGGCAGGAAATGCGAGAAATGCAAGAAATGCTAAACACATACCTAAAGCAGAAACTTTTTCCGTGTTATACTAATAATGATGGGAAATGTATAATGGGTGAAGACTTTAGTCCAAATAACAAATAAACACATGCACTTTTATTCAAGAATATAACCAAAGAAAAAAAAATCATTCAATTCACATGTTGTTGTCATTGAGTTAAAAGCCCAAGCTCAAATGTCAATAAACAGAAAGTAGACATGTATTCCTGGATGGTGCAGAGGTAAGAGCTGCTGCCTTATAACCAAAAGGTTGCAAGTTTGAGGCCAAGGGCTCCGTGTTTTGAATAGTGAGCTGCTATTATTATTACTGTAATATAATAAAAAACATACATTTGATTTGAGTCTGTAACACCCTGTATAAACGTTGGCTACTTGTAAAAGTTAGCACATTTTGTATTATTCAGTTTTCTTCTCTCAATAATGCTCACGTGGTACAACGAATTTGCCTTTCTGAGCTGAAGGCATTTATCTCCATTCTCTTCACAAGAGCATCAATGACCACAGTTGCTACTATGATTTATCCTGCTCATAACTATTTATTGTACCGGCAATCAAAGATATGATAGTCTTAGCTTTACTAGGTTTACACCATAAAAAAACATACTAAGAGCTGGCATTTAAATCACAGATGTTTCAGAGTATTAGAATTCTGTTTAATTTCAAGGCCTTATTGTTGTATTTTTGGGGATTTGCTTTACCTTCTTCACAGTGATGATGGCCTCTTGAGTATCCCCATCTGTTGTAACTCTGAACAGTTCTGCTCCTTCTTCATCTTTAATCAGGTAGCTCATATCTGTATTTTCTCCCATATCAGCATCTTCTGCCATTACTCTGCCAACTGGTGTCCCAACAGGTGCTGCCTCCGATACAGAGAACTGGTACATTTCTGCATGAAGATGAATGACAGTCAAACTATAATAACACCCGTGTTTGGAGTCAGGGATTAGACACCTCATAGACATGTCTCTTCAGGACACTGGGGTATTATTTCAACATTGCTAATAAATTTACAAGTCTAAAGGCAGTAAAATATAATGTGAGCTGTAAGTGTATTTTTAAATAAGAGGAAAGTGTAAATGATAAATTTTCAGAGCATTCATAAGAGTAAAATGTAATTAAAGCTTGATAAAAGAGGTACTATGTGAAAGAGAAGGGAAAATAAAAAAGCAAACAATAAGGGTCTATTCATGTAGATTATCTTGAAAGATGGAGAAATAGACACTTTCAGTCTTGACTACATTTGTGCTTATCATGTTCTTTGTTCAACATGGTGGTACTAATCAAAAAAATACCACCAAAACATAAAGAGCAAGACTCATTGTCACTAGAGTCCTTCCACTGCCTCATAAAGCAACCTTCTCTTTAAAAGGTTATCCAATAATTAAAGCATTTAAATAAATATTAATTTTCAAAGTGGAATATTACAAAAAAACTTATAATTACATTTCAATAAGGACTGATAAAAAATTAATATGATATCAAATCTGATTTCTTATACACTTCCACTTTATGTTTCATAAATGTTTCTGCAATTTTTTGTTGCTGAATTATCAAATCAGAAATATTCAGATTTCTTACTTTGTGGGAATCTTGGTGGGTTGTCGTTCACATCTGTAATGACTATCGTAACAGTGGTAGATCCAGACAATCCCCCCATCTGTCCTGCCATGTCTGTTGCTTTGATGACAAGTTCATATCGATCTTGTGTCTCACGGTCCAGATCTGCTACTGCTGTGCGAATAACACCTGAGGAAAAAATAAGAAATAGACTAAGCTTGACTGATCAAGTGTCATATATTAAGAGGTAGATAGAGAGATAGATATGAAGGGCACTATATGATAGATAGATAGATAGATAAATAGATCTCCAAGTGAAAACAGATCTTGGCAAAGTGATTTAAATATATTACAAATATAAAATACAAAATTGTTGATCAATACATATTCACCCCTTTAAATATGACACTACCAGATTCTCACCGGTGCAGCCACTTGTTTTTAAAAGTCACAGAATTAGTTCAGTGGCAGTCAAGCTTGTGGTGAGTCAGTATGGTGGTGTAACTGAAAAGTCCAAGTCAGGAGATGAAGACAAGAAAATAGCCAACTCACTAAATATCCGTTGGAGTCCAGTTAAGTCAGTCATTAAGAAATAGAAAGAATATGCCACAGCTGTAAATCTGATAGAGCAGGCCGTCAACAAACATTGAGTGATCACATAAGAAGACAACTAGTGATTTATCTCACCAAGAGACCTATGATAACTCTAACGTTACAAGCTACAGTGAATGAGATTGGAGAAACACAACAACTGTTGCCTGAATGCTACACCAGTCACAGCTTTATGGAAGAGAGGAAAAGTCAAAAATTACACATGATGACTTGGCTATATGTTTGCCAGAAGGCACATGGGAGACTTGGAAGTCAGTTGGCAGGTTTTATGGTGTCATGGGTAAATATCATGTTATGCTGCATATTATCAAAAGCACACCATCCTCATAATGAAGCATGGAGGTGGTAGCATCATTCTGTGTGGATGCTTCTCTGCGGCAGGCCCTGGAAAGGCTTGTAAGAGTAAAATAAATGCAGCAAAATACAGGGAAATCATAAAGGAAACCTGATGCAATCTGCAAGAAACCTGTACTTCAGGAAATGATTTTTCATCAAGCAAGATAGCCACTAAGACAAGTCAAAACTACACAAGAATGGCTTAATATCCTGGAGTGGCCGAATCATAGTCCAGATCTCAATCTAATTGACAGTTTGTAGCTGGACTTGTAAAAGGCTTTTCTGTCATGATCCTTATGACACCTGAGAAAGCCTGAACAGTTTAACATAAAAGAACAGAGAAAAATGGCAGAGCTGATAAAGAGAGAGAAAGAATAACCTGTACACACAAACTCAAGGCTGTCGTGTCTGACAAAGATGCCTCTACTAAATACTGATTGAAGAGTCAGTACTGCCTCTAGCTTTCCTGCAGGATATCTTTCATAAACACTACATTCATAGTGCCTTCAGTATTGTGGAAGACCATTCTTATCCATGCCATGAACTCTTTCCTCTTTTAGTATCTGGCAAAATGATCTGAAGCATCTACAGTGCTCATGTTTTACCAGACTGTGCAAGAGCTTCATACCGCTAGCTGTCACAATTCTTAACAAATACAAATCCTTGTCCCTGTTAGCTGAGCTAACATTTCTTGTGAATTTATATGTATATTATTTTTGTGTTTGTATAAACATTGTGTGTATTTCTCTTGCACTATACTTAACAGTTGCCTTTGATGCATATTATTCTGTACATTTTTATGTCATTGTATGTTACACCGTGGTGATGGAGAAAAGCTGTTTTATCACACTATGTATATGTATACAGTTGCAGATGACAATAAAGTTTAACTTGAACAATGTCTGTACTTATTTGATCAATTATTTTCTGCATTTGTAATTAATTTAGACCAATTAATTTAGATCTGTTTTCACTTTAACATTAAATAGTATTTTTCTGTTTATCAATGCCAAAAAAGCCAAAATAAATCCACTTTAACTTAATTTTGTATAACAATAAAATGTAAAAACTTTTCATTTTTTTATAGGCACGATAGATAGATAGATAGATAGATAGATAGATAGATAGATAGATAGATAGATAGATAGATAGATAGATAGATAGATAGTGCCACACATGCAGGTTAAGTGAATCTCTGACACAGACTTATACTAATGTGAAATTGGGGTGTATCTCTAGGGTGGATCAATTTATTTACTGATATCGGCTTTTCTCAGTAGAATGGATGGACAGTAGTCGGAAGAAGCCTGACATCACTCTTTGGCGAACACCACCTCTTCTGGTTGAGCTGGGATAAAACAGCCAATGGCACAGCAGAAGCTATGTATTATTATTATTATTATTATTATTAAGCTGTCAGTTGGCCACTGGAGCTGGTATTGAACGGACATCCTGCATAATTTTAGACAGCCACCAGAGGGCACCAAATCCTTATTTTTTTCCCTCACAGGAGGATCCTTTTATCGGGAACAAAAATAATTGTTTGTGAATTCTCTATGTAATAAACGTAATAAGTTATAGTGTAATGAAAATTGCATAATTGGATCTGGACCACCCTATAGATAGATAGATGCTTTGTTGATCTCAATTGGATTCAGTGATATAGCAGTCTACAACTGAAAAATTATATAAAATGTGTTCAGGCTTTAAGAATTAAATTAATAAATATGTCAATAATTTTGTTTAAAAATTAAAATATTAAAAGGGTGGAAAAACACAGCCTAAGGATATGTCATAAAATCTAATGGCAGTTGGTAATAAAGTACCTCAATTAGTACTGTTTTAGAAACAGCCTTGTGAAAAAAATTCTCTGCAGGTTGACCAGGGGGGTCACACTGGGGTATGCGACATTGTTCATGACACGCAGCTCCTCCCTCCAAAGAGTGTAGACGAATGCCCAGAACATGGTTATCCTTAATGAATGACTTATGAAGTCTGCTGTCAGCTTTTGTATTCATGATACAGACCCAACATACTACTATGTAATTAACATAATGAACACAAAAGAACAGACTAAAAACTCTACCTACAGAGCTGCAAGCAACTTAGAACTTGCATTGACCAAATCAATTTATTTCAATACAGGTCTGTAGAGCCTATGTCGACAATATAATGTGTGAGGGAGATATTAGTATTGTAGTGAACTAAATATACTGCAGTTTGTTCTCCCAAATTGATTCAAGCTTAATTGTTACATGTACAAATATTCTCTATAAGAACTTAAATCTTACCAGTTGCAGTAAAAGGATAACCCTCAAGAGGCCACTGTAGTTTTCTAATAGAGCAAGATAGATAGATAGATAGATAGATAGATAGATAGATAGATAGATAGATAGATAGATAGATAGATAGATAGATAGATAGATATGCTTTGCAATTTGTATAATAGTATAAGTAATTACCTTGGTAACTACAGCATAACATTGTATTATTACCATATACTGTAGTTACAGTGCAGTACAGTACAGGCTCAAATTACAGTACAGTTAACTACACTTCATACTCCCATACTAGTATCAGTATCAGCCAAGTCATTACAGATGGATCTGGAGAAAATTTAGACTTACTGTAGGTGAACTTATTACAGATTACGTTTTATGTAAATGAGTATAAAGTATTGCACATAGGAAATAAAAATGTTAAATTCAGTACCTAACAGAGGATTTGAAACTTAAAAGTACATGTTATGAGAAGGACCTAGGAGTTGTGTTGGATTTATCACTGGCCATATCCAGACAGCATATTGAAACAGTTAAGAAAGCTGCTAAGATGATAGTTTATAAAGCCCACTGAGTGCAGTACAGTACAAGTCAAGTAAGGTCACACTTGTCAAACGTCATCTGAAATAATTTGAGTAGGTGAAGGTTAGGTACTTGCTGGCAGAGAAAGAGGTGTGTTTTTTGTTTTTGTTCAGCGCATGATTAAGAACAAACAAGGGGGAACTGTGGTGGCTGATTCAAGTTGATAATTCTAAGCACTTTGCCTGGGAATATTTTTAGGAGGACTGATCAGATACTTTTACCTAGTAGACCAATGGAAAAATGTCGAATGGAACTGGTGGTCCATTTAATTTGTGTAAGTTTGTGTAAATTTGTGAATTTTATTCAGTTGGCAGTAATCTTCCATTAGGTTTGCAACATCTTCTAGGCTAGTATTAGTTATATCAAATCTTTTGCTTCCCACTGCCTTGTAATATATATTTTTTGCTGATATTCTCTTTTCCTAAAGTTTAGTGATATACAAACCCTATGGAGTTTTCTTCGTCCAGAGTTTTTCAATGTTGAAATGTTTGTGAACTTTGCCAAACTCCATAAAATACCATGAAGCCAATTTGTGAAGGAGAAACTGAACTAGTTTTATGTGGATTATATTAGTGCACTGATCTTTGAAGTGTACCACAGGGTGAGGGAAGCATGTACTAAATATTCTGGACTGATTAATGTGGCCACAAATGTGAACTGAGCTGTGAGGGTGAAGTGATAATCAAATGTGCCACCATGCCTCAAACAACAAAAGACATACATATATGGCATGATAACAACAAACAAAATATAACAAATGGCCACAAACTAGAAATAAGTGAAACATATATTCATCATTGTACTCAGAAAATTGCAATTTTTGGGGACACAGTGGTGGTGCCATAAAGTGGTGACATGGGACTGGCTCATTCTATTGTTTGAAGTCGCAGTTTTGGGCACAGTTGGTACATGTTTTTGTTTCCCATCTACCTATGCAGACTCATACTTTGCACTTTTGTTCCATCAAGAAGATAGGAAAGCCTTGTAAGTAGTAATAAATCTTTTGTTATTATTACTATTTCACAAGATTGCATTCAGATGCAAGGAGTGAGAGGGGATGGCTCTTTTAAGGTTTGTTTTGTCATTTAGCACCACACGGTTAGTTATGCTTGCACAATAAGCCATGTGGTGCTGAGCCAGAGACATCACACATGGATCAGTGTTATATATCTGGTGGCAATACTCATAATATTCTCATTATTGTCAGTTAATGTAACCCTCAAATGAAAAGTTTTTTTTAATGCATGCAGCTAGATTGGTTCGTGATGTCACAAATGTTCAAAGGACAGTTTTCAGAGATCTTACAAGATGTATTTATTGCGTCTTACAAGGTGTTATTTTGGCCAAGCAAAGCATCATGTGGAGCTAGGATAAAAATGCTGCCTGTTCCAGGAAAATATTTGTCCAACAAGGTCACCCGTCAGCAAAGCATATATTCTGCAAAAAATGCTTTGACAAATTTTGCTGATGAACAAACCTGATATCCTTTCTCTCCTGGTAATGAAACCAGCCTTCCTTTTACTCACTTCTGTGATTCTGATTTCCAATTGGCTAATCTTAATCTACGAGGAAGACTATTAAAAATAAAGCCTCTTATGCATATCAATGCTAATTACTACCTAAAGGTCATATTTTAAGAGTCTTTAAGAGTTTGCATGTTATTGCCCTAAATGTAATTAGCATACAGAACAATAAAAGAGAGATTGTAAAATATATCTATAAACTGTCAAGCATCTTTAACCATTCATTTCCCAAGTTAGCTTATTTCATTTCAGGATTACAAAGCCTGTCTCCATAACATCATGTGCAAGGGAAGAGTCAGCCTTAAACAGGACACCAGTTCATCACAGGACACACGTCCTCACACTCGCAGGCCCAATTTAATCTCAATGATCAAACTAATAACAAGCATGGTTTTGAGACATGGGAGAAAGAAAGAGTATCAAGAGAAAACATACAGGGGCTTGGGATAACGCATTACATTAAACGTGTGGCCAGTGGGCTGACAACAAACCATTTTTTGTTTTTTGACTGGTGATCTTGGATTTTCTATGTACTGTAAATTCATTTCTATCGCCTGTATTTGCTCTTATATCTTTTTTTACAAAGTTTTTTTTTGGTTCATCAGTAGTAATATAGATTGTTAAAGAGAAGAACATCATATTAATCTCTGGTTAGACAGAAGCTTAAAAAATGAATTTATTTTACGTTTGTTTAACTGTAAAGAGGTAAAATTATGTAAAAGCAAACAAAAAAAATAGAAAGAAGAAATGATAGCATGGACGGGTGTCATTTAAATCATGTAAAATGAGCTCCAGCCAGTGAGCTTATTTTGTCACTCATGCTTTAAAGTTGAGAGCGAAAGTGGAAGAGAGTGAAGTGTGAAACAGAAGTTGAATTTTCAAGCAATAGTGACAGGGCTGGTGCCAGGGAAAAATCTGTAGGGGGCAGCTAAAATTCTGGGTGGGGATGGTGATATTACAGCTACTGAAGTGAAAGCTGGCTTGTACTTTCAGTCACAGTAAACAGAGAAGTAACAACAAATAATCTAAACTAAAATCTGGTTTTATGAAATTAGTCATATTGTTTACTTAATTAGGCTATTAACTTCCTTGACGGTTTGGAATCTTAAAATGGCTAATTTCAGGTGTTTCTCAGAATAAGCTATTATGATCCAATGTACAGCGTTAAGCCTGAAAAACAATCTGGAAAGTATTCTTCTGCCAGGTCATGGAGGTGCTGCAAAAATCATGAATATTTCTTTGTGTTTTGCCACAATATAGTAACACATCAATATTTTCGAGTGAAACAGAGCCTTCAACCAAAAAACACAATGATGTGAAAATGAAAAGTGTGACAGTGTGAATTGATTATTCAGACATTGACATGGATAGTGAAACTGCTGACTACAGCAGTGTATGGACAAACCACCATGTCATGCTAGGAGAATTCAGTCTTGTGAAAGGTCACCATTACTACCGTGCATATACATGACAAAATGACTGTGATCAAATGGAAGGATCATAAAGATTTTAGCCACCTAAGCATTATGCAGCAACTGTCATTTGTGTAAGGGGAAATGTAGAAGTCACTAATCCTTGCGCTGCAGTAGCAATTAATAACAAAATCCTCTTGTCCATCGTGCATCTCAGGTACTAATATCCGTCTCATGAGCAAGCACAATGTGAAATATTGTAAGAAGAGTGTGCAAAGAAACACGTTTCTTCTGTACTGATTACAACATTGGGCTGTGTACTGGTGACTGTTTCAAAACATATCACACAAAGAACACATACTAAATCTGCATGAGTATAACACTAGATGTACCTTTCTTACTGTAATTATATTGATGTTTTGATATTTACATGTTTCTTTTACACATATAGTAATAACAATTCTTGTTGTTAAAAAAATCTCAATGTTTTTGGTTTGTTTCTCCAGGGGTAAATATAACACTGAGGAGGATATGTTTCCTGAAGCAAAATTTAATACAACCAAATCATGAATTCTTACAACATTCACGTTCCTTAGCAGATTAAAGATATTGAAACATCCCATGATCTGGTGAAGGAAGTCTGAAACACATAGGCAATGGTTAATGGTCTTTGAAAGTATAATTTATTATTTGTGAGGTTATTTATGGTGGCTGGAGTGCCAATTCTGCCACCAACCCCCAAGGTTTTCCCTGCAGGTTGGAGGGCCTACATGCAGGGATGGATGCAGATTAATGTCCTACCCAGGATGGAGCAATTGCAGGTTAAGGGTCTTGCTCAAGGGCTCAAACAGAGCAGAGTCCCTTTTGGCATTAATGGGATTCGAACTGGTAACCTTCCAATTGCAAGTGCAGATCCCTAGCCTTAGAGTCACCACTCCGCCCAAATTTAAGAGGATATCTGTAATATTTAAAAGAGCAAGACTGGAATTATGTCAGTTTTAATTTTTGTGGCTGTTATTTGATATGTTAAAATGTGTGTTATGTTTAGTTTATATGCATCAAATACAATTTTATTGCAAAGTATTACTTTTCTCTTACAAACTCAGCAACTTAAATACCTTTTTTTTCCCTGCAACTAGGAGATTTAGCCTCAAGTAGAAATCAATATAAAAGTTTAGAGTATCAACATACTGAATGCCTAAAAAGAAAGAGTATCTCTTAAAATGTCAATAATTAAATTCCAGTTTCGCAACCATACCTATAAACAGAGCCAGGAAGCCGACATAGTTTTTTAAATAATAAATGGGAGGCACTTGGCCCTAATAAACTGGCTCAGTCTCTATAAAAAAGGGATGAGAATGAGACAACAATGTGTGATAATTTCCACGTAACTAATAGACATTTTAAAATATTTTTCTTTGTTAAAAAGTGTTTTTAATGATGGCTACATGGGAGCAATCTTCCTTAGTGCCTTTGTTTTTATCAGGATTTAACAAAGATCAAAAATACCATTATTTACTTCACAAACCAGAATACTCTTTCAGACATTCTCATAGTAGTTATTTGATTACAGATGAGAATACATTTCTTTTTCCTCAAAAACAGCTTAAAATGATCAGGTAAAACAAGTCCTATAGATAATTTCTGAACTCCAATTATCCATACATTTATTCATTTTCAGATTACATTTTCACCAGTTCTTGGTCCTAGGAAGCCAAAGGCTGTACCAGCAGTATCGGGAGGAACAAACTATAGAAAAGATTTCATCGGGTGCACATTCACACTGTCTCTCACATTTACTTATTCACCAGATACCCTCGCATTAACCTTTGGGCTTTGGGAGAAACCAGGGGAAAAACAATATGTAGAGAAGGAGAAGTCATAACTGCTACCCAAAGAGTGGCCACTTTCAGTGCTCAACCCACCGTCCTGAAACTACAAGTCAGAACTCTTATAATAATAATAATACTAATAATTTCAACACTTATAATAAAATGACAGTATGTATAGACAAGAAAAATTAACAAATATCTCAAAATCAATTTCACATATCTTAAGATATCTGAAACTCACTTCCAGATATATCAAAGTTTTTCCTTCTACATTTTAACATTTGTGCAATGTATTTTGAGGTGTCTAAAATACATGCATTGTAAGACATCTGAAATTCTTTCTGAGATATGTCAAAATCACTTTGTATAAAATTTCTGTTCTTTCCGTAGGATGTCCTGTCTATTTCCAAGATATTTGTAAATGTACTGAGTATCTCAAAAATTTTTATGTTGCCATGATAAAATCTGTCTTTGCTTGACTCTGAAAGGAGTTAACTAGGTTTGAGAATGTTAATTTATCATTTTGATAATTGTACAGTATTTATTATCTTTTTGTATGTTTATAAGTAGCATAGTGAAACACCTGTTTATTAAAACAGCTACAAGGGTAACTCCACCTATTGCAATCATGCCGTGCATTTAGGAATCTCTGTTCACTGGATATACTTGCCCTTATATACCTCTTTCTTTTTGCTTCTTGTTGCCTTTGCTCATGTGAAACTGCAGACCTCTTGTAGATACTGGTCATTTTATAAATAAAGATTTTAAATTTAATGTTATTATGTTTTTTCTATATAGTTACATACTCAGTGGATGCATTCAAAATAGACATCTTAAAGGACATTATTGACTGCTCTTAAGCCCAGTCCCATTTCTCATTATATTACAATTCTGTTTCTAATTATTTAACGTTAGAATGCTAAACGGGACAACAAACACTCAGGTCCATTGTCAGTTATTATGAGGAAAATTTCTAAGTATTTGAATGAATAGCATTGTACCTATATGAGGCTTTGCATCATCAAGTTTTCCTACAGTGTGACTAAACTGTTCCATTCAGATGATGTAGGCACACTTTGTTGTACTGAAATGCTGAGCTGGCATTGCTAGAACTGCTTGACTTGGTTAAGCTTTAACAATTGGTGTTTCGTTTAGCATTCTTGATTGATTAGGTTGATTGATTAGGTATGATTTAATCATTCAGTTGTGTAGTTTTTATATTAATTAAGTACTGAGTGTTTTTAAAGGATAACAAGGAGGCATCACTCATCATTCACAGCATGCAATGCCTAATAAATTGGTAATATAAAACCAGACAATAACCAGGGGCCTCATGTATAAACGGTGCGTACGCACAAAAATGTTGCGTAAGAAAGTTTCCACGTTCAAATCGCAATATATAAAACCTAAACTTGCCGTAAAGCCACGCACATTTCCACGGTAGCTCATACCCTATCGTACGCAAGTTCTGCGCTCGGATTTGCAGAATGGCGGCACCCAGTGTCAAAGCAGTGCTACTGTTCCTGTGTGATTACCCTTTCTTTTTTAGATCCACATCCCTGACGCGGCTTTATAAATACACTGAAATTATTGTTTATTAGTTTAATGCATCTGATTGTAATTAACCTGTAACAATATAATGGTCCACAGAATATTGAAACTATTCCAAATACCATAACTGCTTTAGCGTTGTTACTCTCACTTCTTCTTCTTACAGCTGCTCCCATCAGGGATTGCCACATCAGATCATCTTTTTCCATATTACTCTCACTGCACCACTCGAAGTATTTATATCACTGTATCTGAGTGTGAATCACAGCTGTACAGCAGCTGATCAGAAAGAAAATTATCAGTATACAGCATCAAGCACACACTGCCTCAGCCATGCTTTCTATTGAACTGCTCTCACATGGCAAATGCTTCAGAGCCTTTCCTCGTGGTTCAGAAACAGTTTCTATCCAAGAACTCTAAACTCACACAATCAGTCCATCAACTGCTCCTTGTAGAACTGTTTGTACTTATAAGTACAATCACCTCACTGTACACTTGCACTACAGTTATAATACTGCACAACCCTGAGCCACTTTATAAAGCACGTATTTACATATGATGACAATATAATTTTTAAGATGAAATGCAGCAAAATATGCTTATTATTTTATACAGATAAAACTTTAACTTCATTTAAATAATCTATATTCTTAATAATTAAACATGTGAGGACACAGTGCTGCAGCACTAGCGAGCTGCTGGCGCTCCATTCAGAGATTTTTCCTGCCTCGTGCTGTATTCTTGCTGGTGCTGACACGACACTGGAAGGATAGATGGATAGAATAATTAAACATGTACTATGAAGATATTTCAATGTTCCTTAAAAGTTTTCAAGAATCGGCGTTCTCAGCTTACAGATGGCTTAACGTCTATTACAGAGCTGATTGTATGGCGATTGGGTATTTGGAGAAAGAAAAGTAAGGACAGGAATTGGAGGTTAGTACATTTGAAAGAGAGAGTACTGCTGCAATAAAGTATTTCATCGAAGGTCGCGCATGGCACAGCAAGCATCTTGTGTGAGACATGAACAATCACTGTGCCACCGTATTCCCATGTTTAATAACATGCTTTAACTCCTATCATCATGAAAATGACATCGTGTATACATCTCAGTATTTTAATTATTCAGAGAGCTGTAATATCACAAATGTAATGGATTCCGTGTCCTATCGGAGGAAGAGAAAGCCCGGAAGCACATAGTGATTCACACACATAGAGCACACAGAAGATCAAATACAAAACAAAGCATTTAACATGCTACTTTAGTTACGATGGGATTTGAGAAACTAGTAAATTAAAAAAAATTTAAGATGAAGTTTATGATGTTCTACTTTAATGACAAAATAAACTATGTGATTAAAGTGGAAATTTTGAGATTAAAGTTGACATTTCGTGCTTTTTCTTTTCACGGTGACTTTGATATCTGACAACTTCTTTTTTATTTCGGGCACTGTGCGACTTTGTGAACTTGAGCTTTCGAGTTTCTCCGACACACTATGTCACATGATCAACTTCCTTTTGTTGTTTATACCACTGTTTAAACCAACAAATTGTACGTTTTTCCTTGCCTCCACTTGGTATTCGCTGAAATTCGATTTTCCCTCATGCTTTTGCCATTGTCTTTTCACAGAACGCTGAGCTTAAGGGCTATTTATATTGATTTGCATATTCAAAGAGACATAATTCTGGGAGGAGTTGGGGTGGGGCAGCAGGCGCGTGCACATACGTTAATTTTCATGCTGACCAGGATTTATGTAGCAGAAGAACGTGGAAGCTGGCGTTCGCACAGATTTATGCATCTGGATTTTTTTGCATGTAAGCACATTTCCACTTTTGTGCTTACGTCATGTTATAGTGCGAACTCTACGCACGGCGTTACGCATGAGGCCCCTGGAGAGGGTCTTTCTTATTTACATCGAAGAAAAACATAAAGTGCTGTGAGGCTCTGTAACAAAGAATTGTGCAACTTGGAGTGAAGGGCCATTTTAAAACTACTGCAGCTATTGTACAAGAGTCCAGGTTGTACATTTTATGGTACTTCTGCCTGTGCTATTTATGGTATTAGTTAAATATGCTATATTGAATAAATAAACAGTTTGCCTACACTACTAATCTGCCTGTCAGGTGAAGGTATCAAACAATATTAAAGTTTGGTGTATATGCTCCCACATAAAAGAAAGTTAAAATTAGGATTAGCGTGGAAAGAAAAGCATTTTCCAGGTTAATACATTCACAGTCCAGTAATCAGAATCCAGGAATAAAAGTCTAAAATCCAAGAAGCCAGATAATAAAAATGACAAAAACAGAACTCTCCAAGTGTTGGACAACTAATGAACAACAGCTATGCCCTTCCATTTTGCCTAAGTATGAATGCAGATGGAGGATGTGGCAGCAGTGGCACTAGGGCGGTTTTGGCTCCTGGGGTTAGACTCAGAAGGCACAACAATGGCTGCACATTGAAGGATATGGAACCTAAATAGTATGTGATACATCAAGACAACAAAAATTATAAAGAAACATAAAAAAAATGAAAAAATACCTAAATCAGTAATAAAAACATAGAATACACGTAGGCCAGGGCTGGCTGAAACACACCAATTGCACATTTTCAAGTTTTGCCCTCCACCTACCTGAAATGTATTCTCCAGTTAAGTACACCTTATTTATTTAGGAAAAATTACAAGCCGATGACATGTGAGTATGGTAGAGATCAGAGTTTTTAGGCTCCGACAGCCCCTTTTATCAGTCTGACTCCTTGTAAGACTTATAGGATAAGAACTTTCTTTCCTTTATTTGCATTAATTTTTGCCACATAGTATGAGTCTCTTTTTGAATCATGTCTCAACTGATCTGTGCTGATCTGAATGCCAAGCCCATCTGTCAATACATGAACTGTGCACGATGGCCTACTGCTTGGCATAAACAGAATGTCAAAGATTTCGAGCAGGGGCCAATATACAGGGACAGAACAAGTCCTGAGAGGAAGGGTATTTGTTTTAATTTTGTCACAAGTGATATTTCTGTCTAAAAGTGTCACTAACTCCAGTAATGATGTACTGCATGCCATGTTTACCTAAAGGCTCTACAATCTACAATAATTTTCTTTATCCTTTCGATAATAAGGTAGAAAGCTGCATCTTCTGATCACACACTCAGATTTGTACAAGCATTAATACATTTAGCAAGGTAAAGGGGAGCTAAATCACTAATGGGTTTATAAGTTAGAAAGAGGATTTAAAAAAAAACAGTTCTGGCCTAAACTGGAAGTCAATAAAGAGACTTAAGTAATATGATTATAATTTCCAGTTCTTATTGTGATCCTTACGGCTGAACTTTAAGTGAATTGTAATGTAGTGAGAGAATGATTTGTACTGCATGAAACCAAAGCATTACCGTAATCAATTCTACTCAACCAGAATACACAAATTCGTTTTTCTGCATCCTGCACAGCAAGAAATCACCTTAGTTTTGAGATATCAAGAAGCTGGATGAAGCAAATCTTTGATAATGAATAAATGTGAGTGTTAAGAAAAGACTTGAGTCGACAATAACGCCTTACACCTACACTTCTTTTTTGATCAATTGTTTATTTTATTCAGGGATAAGTGCAATTAATAACAATGAGTAACATAATGAAAATGGACCAGAAGAGCCCCCCACCCCCTTCTGCATTGCTGAAAAGGCATTATACAGTAAAAGAACACCTACATTTCAGCAGATTTAGCAGAATTTAATTCTGAGTACTGTAAAATGCACAGCAAACTAATTAATGTCTTCTAACTTATTTAAATGTACATTGTCTTTTTACAGTAGACACTTTTATCTAAGGTGACTTACACATCATGCTGAGATATCAAGAAAATTATACAGTTTTAAAGATGTGTAGTTTTCTTCTATCCATTGCCTAATTTCATCAAAGCTTGGGATGAAAATATTATTAGGTATCATAGAGAAGAAAAAGCCATTCAGCCTAGCAGTCTTATCCATCTTTCTTACCTAGACTGTCCAACATCAAGTCGAGATTTAAAGGTCCCTAAAGTCCTGTTGTCCACCCCATTACTTGGCAGTTTATTCCATGTTCCTGTGGTTCTTAGCATGATGAAAATCTTTCTAATGTTTGTACCAAACCTGCCCTTTCCAACTGTATCCCCGTGTTCTTGTTGAATCATTTATTTTAAAGTAACAGCTGAGATTCTCTGTACTAATTCTCCTCATAAGTTTAATCACTTTGATCATGTCACCTATTAATCTCCATTTGCTTAACCTAAAAAGGTTCAAAAACGTCAAGCTCATACTTCTGGACTTTTTCTAGTGCTGCTATTTACTTTTTGTAATTTAGAGACCAAGTCCAGGTGAGGCCTCACTAGCGCCTTATATAACTTAAGCATAACCTCTCTTGTCTTGCACTCTGCACATTGTATCACATACCTGAACATCCTCTTAGCCTTCTTGTTCACTTCTGTACCCTATCCACAAAGACTTCTAGATCCTAATATTGTGGACTTTCAAACCTCACATTTTGTAATCAAATCTAATAATTCTACTCCCTACATACAACACCTTATATTTACTTATATTATATTTCATCTGACACAAATCTGCCCAAGCCTATATACTGTCCAATTCCCTCTGTAACAAATTGAGCTGATTCTGAGTCATATCTGTCCTTCCACCTAGTTTAGTATCATCTGCAGACTGTCATCACTCACTTGTGCTCAACTTTTCTTCCCGGTTATGCTGCTCTGACCAACTTACCCAGTGTTCTGTCTCTTTGTCGGATGTGCTATTTCCTCATATGGATTGGATTTTCACTAGGCTGAAATACTTCTTTAGTGAACTACTTTGATGAGCTAGTAGGTTGTACTGAATGTGAGCAGTCGGCTGTTGTCCGTCTGATATCAGGCCACTGGCACTAAGAGAAAACAGTGCTTACCATGAGCCACCCAACTAGCCACACTTTATTAGTAAATTAAAAATCATTATGTGCAACACAAAAAGGTAAAAATACTCCAGAGTTTAAAGAATAGGTCAAGAAAATGCATAGTACTAGAATGAAAAAACAGCTAAACAGAAGGCTATGACAATTTTGTATGGAACAATGATTGCCACTTGCACAACAGCCAAAAATGTTATGTTAAGCAAGCCATATGCTGCAGTGTGTTGTTTGGAGGTGAAGAAGCCAGCCAGTTTTGTGCACCTTTGCTGGCTGTCTTCGGTAAACAAGCAGACACATTACTGGTGTGCAAATAGTTGCTTTACAGTGGGTTCAGGTAATTGATAACACTTATAAAGCATGAGGGAAACAAGTTGGCTTTTTATAGACAGCGTGTCTGTCAGCTTTGGAAGACGACAAATTTCATCTTGCAAGAGCCAGACATGATACTTTTCCTCTTTTAACAGCATTAACTTTGTCTCGTTGCTCCAGACAATGCTTACTGACACCTGTGTAAAACTGTCAGACACTCCTGTTGAAGGCCTGCCTGAGTGCTGACAAACCTGAGAACACGAAGTCTGAACTCCAGCATCTTGATGACTTTTGAACATTAAACCTGTCTACAGTATACTGTATGATGCCGCTTTACTGAAGAACTCCTTTTGCAGTGTCGTCAACTTCAGCAACAATTTCTTCTATTTTACTCCATCACGTACAGTAGTTCAGGTGTAGAAAGACTTCAGAGAAACTTGGTCGTCATATAGACAAACTGTAATTAATACTAGAGGTATATTAGGCTGGCACAGTGGTGCAATGGTTAGACCTCTGGCCTCACAGCTCAGATTAACTTTGAATCCCAGCCTGGTCCCTGATTATGTGGAGGTTGCATGATGTCATTGCCAGCATCTGGGTACTTTAGTTTTCTCTCACTTTCCAAAGATTGACAGGTTAGGTTCATTTGATAACACACTGAATCACAGTGAATTTAATTTGTTTTTTTTGACACTGAAAAAGACCAAAAACGAAAACAGATCTCTGCAAAGTGATCTATATTAATATTGAATGTAAAGCACAAGATAATTGATTGCATCAGTATTCAGCCCTTTAATATGACACACCTGTTTCTTCAGTGTTGTATAACAATAAAATGGGAAAACTTCCAGGTGTGTGACTACCTTTTATAGACACTATAATTTAACTACAAGTGATAAATAGCGCCAGCTTTAAAATAAGTTTATTCCTTAAACCAATAAAACAAAAAGACTTAAAAAAAATTGCCTAGATGGATACATAAGGAAATTATGTAAAAAATAAAACTGAAAAGGTCACTGTACAAGAAAATTAAAAATAGGAAAATAATTCTGAATTCTGAGGACTACCGGACAGTACAGCAAGAGATCAATAAAACATTTGACTGGTCAAAAAGAAACCAAAAAAATTGATAGTGGAGTCAAAGCAAACTACAAGCATTTTTTTTCAGTACTACTCCAGTAAGAAACCCTAGGGACACAAAAGGAAATATCATTGAAATGAGAAGGAAATAGCAAATGAACTGAACAAATATTTCATTCAAGTATTTGAAATGGAAGAAACAAATGGAATGCCCCATGCATAAATAAAAACAGGCTCCGATTTCATAGATTTGAAAAATAGAGGAGTCAGATGTGCTTCAAGCCTACAGTTCCTTGAAGACTAACATAATCCCTGGACACCATGGGATTTTAAAAGTTGTACTGGAAGAAATAAAAACATCATCTGTAAACCCTTATTAGGCACTTTTGATTGGTCACTTGAGAAGGGAGAAGTAGCGGAGGCCTGGAAAGTTGCAGATGTTGCCCCATTCTTCAAAAAAGAAGACAAAATGAATGTTGCAATTATATACCATAAGTCTTACTTCTGTACCATGCAAAATTACATAAACTATAATAGGAAATAAAACAGGAAAAGTACCTGTATGAAAATAATATATAAATAATAGTCAGCATGGGTTTATAAGAGGAGGAGCCTGCCAAATCAATCTTTTAGATTTTTTTGAGCAGACTATAGCAGTAGTCTATTACTAGTTAACAACAGAAAAACATTCAGCAAAATTAACTTAGGCTTTACAAAACTCTTCAACATGAAGAATACGTCTGAAACTTGAAGTTGTAGGTATCAGAGGGAACCTAAAAAATTGGATGTCAAGTTGGTGAACTGACAGGAGACAAAGAGTACAGATAAGAGAAGAATTGTCCATGTGGGGTGAGGGCATCAGTGGAGTTCCTCAGGGGTCTGTTCTTGGATTATACCTTTTTCTGATTTATCTTAATGAATTAGTTTCTGGTGTAATTAGTAATTATGCAAAATTCACAGATAACTCTGTGAAAATGCAAAGTGCAACAAGCACACAAAAGGAGAGTCAGTTATAAATACAAGATGCGAGACAGTGTCCTAGAGGAGGTGACCTCTGAAAGGAGTTAGAGGTTTATGTTGTCACAGTATTTTGATCATCTAAGCCAGGGGTCCTCAATCCCAGTCCTGGAGGGCCGCAGTGGCTGCAGGTTTTTGTTCTAACCTGGTTGCTTAATTAGAAAGCAATTCTTGCCAATAATTTAATTTCATGGCTTGTTAGAGCTTTAACTCTGCTATGTCAGGTCATTCTCATATCCTAGGTTTTGTTGCCCTTTCTGAGGATATCATTCAAATGATTTGAAGGCTAAAATGGAGGAGTAATTCTCAGTCCTTCACTTTTTTCTCTTCACTTTCCTTCCAAGTATTTAATTAAACCCAATAGTGCATGGTAAATAAGCACAGTTGTAAATGGTAACAAGCTAAATGGAGAAATGTTGGTCTCTTTTGTCATTTGCATGTTATTACTAATTAGGAGCAAATAAAAACCAAGAATACAGCTGTTTAAGGCTAAAATAAGCAATAAGGGTTCCAAATCTTAACAAGCGAGACAACTAAAGTGAAGCAGAAGTGTTGTAAGTGCTTCTTATTAAGCAATTGGGTTGGAGCAAAAACCTGCAGCCACTGCGGCCCTCCAGGACCGTGATTGAGGACTCCTGATCTAAGCAATGTGCAAAAGCAATTAAAAAGACAAATAAAACATTAGATTATATCATAAAACAGTTATATATCAATCAAAGTAAGTTATGGTCAGTCTATATTATGGGCTAGTGAGTCAGCATCTGGAATAATGTGTGTAATTCTGCTGACCACACTACAAGAAGGACATGGCAGCACTTGATGCTGTGCAGAGGTGTGCAACCAGTTGCCTTCTAGGACTGATGGACATTTTCTAGTTTTACGGATTCATAAAATGAAATCTGTTTTGTCTCAAGTATAGGAGGCTAATGAATAAGGCTGATGAATAAGCTTCAGCAGAATACTTACAACTAAAGACACCAGTGGAAAAATTAATAGAGGTGCATTTTGGGCTGAAACCAGAAAGCAAAAATTGTTTTGGGAATCTGAACCAAACTACCCATATATATAGTTGAAGTAGAAACTTTGATAACCTTTGAGACGAATCTTGATGAGATATTGGGACATCTTACCTATTAGTTAAAAAAACCAGCCAGATGGACTAAGTGGTCTCCTCTCGTTTGTCAAATTCCTCATGTTCTAGTGTTTTAACACTAGAAGCCCTGAAGCCATAAAAACAACTCTTAATTCCAAGCCACCTTAAATTCTTTTGCAACTCTCCTCATCAGCGTCTTTTGTTTTGCAAATGTGTCAGTCAGCATAAGCAGCAAGCAGTCAACTTCAGCATGGCACTGCCATATCTAAACACTAGCATGTAGAATTGCTTGCGTACTAAAGTGACTTTAGCTGCAGGTGGAAGTCCCATTTTACTTATGGTGCCAAGCAGAGTTGTGTTATGATGTAGCAGTCTGTTAGCCAGTGAAAGCACTGTGAAGAAGCTGTCTGTTGTTACGATTCTGCCTTTGTCCAGAAACGGCTCCATAAGCTTTATGACCACAGACTCAGAAAGCCTTTGCCCTGGGTTTTAACTCAAAATACAGCTCTCAACAAAATGTTGCCAGATGTCCGAAATCGCAGTAAACCTGACGATTTTCATACGTTCTGCACAGAGTGTATTTGTTGTCAAAGCGCAAATGCCGCATGATAGTCTGATAGTGGTTGCGGGGCATCATATCTTTAATTGTCAGTACAAAAAATAGTTCTGAGCAGGTATCAGCCACAGCACCAACTGTGCTCATCGCTTCTCTTGAGAAAAGAATGGAGATAAAAAACATCAACTCAGAGAGGGAGAGGCGAGTGTGTTGTACCTCGTGAACGTCACTGACTGAATAAAACTGAATAATTAAAAAAAACAGCTAATTTTTACAAGTAGCCAAAATTTACACCAGGTGTTACAGACTCAAATCAAATGTATGTTTTTATTATAGTAATAATAATAGCAGCTCACTACTCAAAATGTGGAGTGCCCGGACTCAAACCCAGATCCTTTTGGTTATAAGGCTGCAGTTCTTACTTCTGCACCATCAAGAATACATATCAACTTTCTGTCGATTGACATTCGAGCTTGTGTTTTTAACTCATTGACAGTAACATGTAAATTGAATGATTTTTTTTTTACTTTGGTTATATCCTTGAATAAAAGCGCACATGTTTATTTGATATTTGGACTAAAGTCGTCACACATTATACACTTCACGTCATTATCAGTATAACATGGAAAACGTTTCTGCTTTAGGTATGTGTTCAACATTTCTTGCATTGCACTTTTTTTTATCCTACACTAAGACAGATTGTTATAGACATGGAACACACATGAAATGTATGTATTCCAAATAACAATATACTGTATTATTTACCCTGTACAACTTCAGGCACCTCACACGCAGATTAAGAGCCTTAAACCTCTCAGTTGAGTTCTGTCGGGGTGGGGATTTGATAGCTGGCTGATTGCTGCTTGTGCTGATTTGCAAAACAAAAGATGCTGATGAGGAGGTGCAAAGGAATTTAAGGTGGTCCAGGATTATGAGTTATTTTGTAGGCTTTAGTGATTCTAGTGTTAATGTCTTGTTGCAATCCATTGCAATCCCAAACTTGGTTTGAGTAGGTTCAGTAAATGAACAATGTATGTTTATAGACGCTCAGCTTTTTCAGGAACTAGGGATAAAGCTGTAATTTGAATTTAAATCTGAGCTTATTTGGTAAACATTTTCCTTACTAGACAAAGTAAGGTAGGTAAAATAAAAACAATGTAGTTCTGTAATATTTTCAATTGTAATATTTTAATTGTGCCCTGGAAACAATTATAGCAGTTTTTTTATTAAGTAAGGATTTTTTTAATATTTAAATAGCATTGAGATTGAAGATTATGCTACAATATGTAAAACACAATCTGCTCAAAAGTACTATTAATATCATATTTCTACAAAGGAGGAAAATGCATAGAATAAAATCAACACAAAATCATCACTCCTACTCAGTTCAGAGTGCTATGTGAACAAAAGGCCAACTATAAAATTGTTCCCCCTATATAGTAACTCTAAAATAAAATGGAACAGATGTTCTGCCAAAGCAGAATGATTTTTATTTTAGGATCAGAATATGAAATGAGAACAAAATGGAATATGTGCCAGGGTCAAAACAAAAGGGACAGACTAATCTTTCGCTAAGGCCGAAACATAAGACAAGAATCAGAAATATAACCAGAAAGTAAGTCACAAAGCCGAGAACGAAAATACTGAGAAGCACAAGTTAAGTCTGTTAGTTTTATCCAAAACATGCTTAACCAAACAGTGCATAAATTATATTTCTAAAGGGCTGCATGGATGATATCATGCAAACATGGTCCTGGAGACTTCTGAGAAGTTACAAAAACAGCATGTTCAAAATGGTGCCATTATAAGACACTAAAAAGTTACGACTTAGTCAGGAAGCATGATAGGACAAAATAAATGCCTTAATCAAATTCCTTGACTTCAAAAAACAGATTAACCTCCAAGAAGTTCCCAAAACTCCTGAGGAAAGTGGAAAAAATGAATCATGAACGCTAATCTCTATAACATAGTTAGAGGCCTGGAAGGGTTATTTTAGAGGAACATTAATAAATTCTTACAAATTCTGGAAAAGCTTTCCACTGTTCCTCAGAAAGTTTTTTTTTTCTAGTTATTAGTATTCCCCTCGAGTTATGGAGGGTTGGTTAGGATTCTTCAGTAGTGTAGGAAATCACAATAGATTTTTTTTTTCCCTTGTGTATCTCCAAAAAGTATTAAGGATTATTTGGAATATTATTGGATTATTAAAAAGTAAGAATTATTTGAAGAGTATATAACAAATCTGCAAATATGCTGGCCAAAATGGTCTTATATAATGAAATTCCCAAAACATGTGACCTGGAGAGGTTGGTGCTTGATGATATTGTTAATAGGGTCCAATCCCTGATATAGTTTTAATATTCAAAGAGGTATGCAACGCACAGTTTTAAGATGAATGACACTATACTTTGCACAGAGAGATGAAGAATGAATATTATGAATGAATTGACTGCAATCCTTGATGGAGATAGAGAAGTCCATTTGAAATAATTGTCTAAGATAATCTAGAGGTGCATTAGATGAAGATCTCTGTACATATTACCTACATTCTCCTTATTACTAGTTAAATACAGTCAATTGTCACTTCTAATGACAGATAAAGTAATTGTGAGAACTATATACTGACTGTTATGTTCACACTGTGCTTCCATATTTCCTTTCTGCCTACATTCATTTTTTTTGTTTGTTTTTTAATTTTTGCAGTTAACTTACAGCAGGCAACAGGATAAGTAAGCTAGCGTACAGGTGGCTTGTTATTAGGGATCCATTTTGCTGAGAGGAGCCCAAAGCCAAAAATGCAAGATGTAAATCAAAATCAAAGAACAGAAACAAATCTGTAACCAGAGAGAGCTTTAGACAATAACAACATGGGACTTTTATTTAATACTCATTTATCAACAGATTATACCATCAGAAAGTGTGTAACACTGACCTTCATATAGTCACTGTAATGATATTATATGTCACTCACTCCCATTCGTCCAACGTAACAAAAGCCTGGCAACGCTGATTCACAAGCAGCAAACAATGGTGGTGCCCATAAAAAAAAAACTAAACAGCACTGCAGCAAGACATATTTCAAAAATAGGAAGTCACTCTGTTATTACCTATTGGGTTACAAGTTTACACTGGTAACTGCTACAATGGCTTTATTGACAAAAAGACACAAAATCATGACTCACTAGATAGTTTATTCAGTTCCAACCTTTTCATTTCTCGGTTCAACTCCACTCCAGTAAACAATATGTTAATGCATATACTTTTCTCGACTCAAAGTCACTTCATTAACAATTGAGTGAAGCTGAGGAGGAAGGTGTGACATATCAAGCTGCACTTTTGCTTTCTAGTGCTTGTTCAGTTACAGAGAAAACAATCTTTCACTCAGTCAATGAAATTCTGGATCAACTGTGGTCATGCACAAGTCTCATGCCTCATCTCACGATGATAAAAACCTTTATAAGTGATTGATTGTCTAATACAAGCATTTCTTCCCTGGGCTGAGGCTGAGGTTCCTGTGTCTTGCAGGCTGCTTATGGATCTTGTGGTCCTGCCCCTCTGTAGCCTGATAGATTTCAAGAGGTTGCTATTGAATTCTTTTCATTCCAAGAGGACTGAAATGGAGTTAAATGTTTAAGTTTATTAAGTTTGCTGTTCGCTTTTAACAAACTCAAATATCATTTCTACAAGTTCAAGAATGAAGTCTTATTAAAAGGTCAATTCTACGTTTAATCTGTGCTACTCTAAATCCTATACATGAGAAATATCTGTTCACGATGCTGACAATACTTCCTCCAGGATGAAAAGCACTGAAGTTACAGAAGATATTCTGAAAATACAATAATCACTTCACAACCTACGAAATAGTGAACAGCAAATGATGTCAGTCATACTGTATATTACCTACAAAACACTTTAAAAACACTCAAAAAGCCTGCAAAACACATGAAAATGTATAAAATGCTATTAAATATGATGTTCAACATATGTTCATTCATGGTTCATGTAGGCCTTGTCTGGACTCACAACACCAATAACTTAACAATATCAAAATTACTTCATTCAGCTTGTGGTGGTGGGAGGACTGTGCCTTTACTATTAATACTGGGCACAAGGCTGCAGACTGCCCTGTAAATTGCAGGCTCACTCACACATAGGTCCAGTTTGGAAGCTCCAAATAACCTAACCCACAGACCTTGGGGATTTTTGAGGAAAACTTGAGTATCCCTAGGAAATCACATACAGATAGAGTAAAAACATAACAATTGCACTGAGCGTAGGATTTGAACCAATGACAATGGATCAACGAGACAGCAGTGTTAACAATCTCTTTACCAGGTTCACAACAAACTGTAGTTTCATCAAAATCATTGGCAATAAGTGAATTATTCCAGTAAATTAATGTGTAATTTAAATGACAGAGATTGTCAGACTAAAATATGAAGTGGCACCCTGAAAACACAGTTTTGCCGCTTATAAAAAGTATGTTGGGATTGTAGTGAATAATAATAGTGAGAGTACTACTGCAACAAGCAGTTTGCTTTACAATTGTGTATACTGGCCAGTGATGGCATAAGACAGTTCATTATCTAAAGTGAATGTTGAGGTGCAGAAACAATAAATGCATGTAACTTTGATGAGAAGCCCTGGTGGAGCTGATAAACCGGCAGGATGCTTCTTTTTAAGTACTAAACTCGCTGCCTAGGTTCCTATGGTAATTACATACAAGCCAAAATTCATCCTATTCATCCTTATACTATTTGCCAGAATCCAAAGTGTTTTATGGCATTAATTGGAGATACTTGAATCACCCTTCTAAATAGCGAAGGCCATCTGAATTTTTGGCATTCAGCTTAAAGTAGAATGACAGTCGTGTAAAGAGAACTCACGCAGTTATTTCCATTATCACAATTAACAATATGACAGATGACGCAAATCAAAATAAAAATAACTGGATTGGGGAGATGGACTAATAACTGTATGTTATTATTGTAGTTTTTTATAGCCGTGATATTGTTCTGCTAGTAACGTAACTAACGGCCATATTTGGGTATAAAATTGTATTGAAAATATGATTGGGTGTTCATTTTTAGGTTTCAACCTTTATAAGAAAATTTTCTTCTGTTAATGAAAGCTGTGGCTTACTTTTTCTTTTATACTTCATGGTACCAGAAGTGGGATCAGACTACTCTGATTATTTCTTCCAACAGCAAAGATTATGGGTCTGCTGACCATTCATTTATAATACTGTGCAAAGGTGCCTATTTGGTTTAGATGGTTATTTTATATTCTCCAGATTAGTGTGTCAATAGAAAAGAGTGGATTTTAGCATTCCAAATGTTCCTTTTGCAAAAAGTAAAGCAATACAGTAAGATACTGGAATGTCATTACAGAAAGTGTCTAGCAAAGTAATAGACCACTTTCCAGGTAAAAAAATGTAGGCTCTCTGTAGACGTACAGCACTGTGCTTGATTAAGCAAATCTCATAAGTATGGGATAATAATCAATGATGTCATGTGGAGGTTGAACCAAAGTGACAAACTGAAACAGAAACAGCTATGCAATGGGAGTAACACTTGGAAAAGGACAGTCACAGCAAAACGGGCCTGTAAATCCTGCACCATGGCAAAAATGAGCATAGCGACAAGACACAAGGTATTCATCCTATATCATCAATGTCAAGCAGACAGGTGTCATTGTCACAGTGCTGTCCCAGCTCTTCTGCAAAAGTTCAAACAAATGGGGAAGGCTAAGGGTCAGAAATGCAATGTTCGGTCACAGGTACTGACTGCAGCAAACAAGAAATAAATCATGCAACATTATCAACTCAGAAATGGCAGAAACCAGTGGGACCCTGGTACAACCATTTATAGTCTGCAGAAGTCTCATCAGAAGTTGACTGCTTGGAAGAGTTGTGACAAAAAAGCCATTCCTCTGCAGTGGAAATAACTTCAAATGACTCACCTACACATGGAAACTCAAGGGCTGAGGTTCAGAAAAATGGCAGCAGGTGCACTGGACTAATGAGTAAAAAATTGAAACTTTTGGCTCTAACAGAAGGCAGCTTTTCCACTGAAGGGCTGGAGAGCAATACCTGGATGAATGTCTGTTGGCAACAGTAAAGTATAGTGGAGGTTTCCTGCAAGAATGGGGCTGCATTTCCAAAAACTGAATTGATACTTTTATCAAAACTAATGCCCAGACACTCTGCTGAGCAGTACATACAGATTTTTATTCATCACTCAGTCTTATTGGATCTAACTACATTTTTCAGTATGACAATGAACCCTACAACACAGGCAAAATCATAAAGAAATGTCTGCAGCAAAATGAGGAACAGGGAATCCTGTAGCAAATAGTATGGCCTCCACATAGCCCTGATCTCAGCATCATTAAGCCAGTCTGAGATTACTGCTGGACACAGAAGCAAGTAAGACAGCCAAAGTCTGCAGTGGAACTGTGACAAGTTCTGTGAAAGGCTTGGTGCCACGGACCACATGCTCTGATGGAAACACCAAATATTAATGTTATTTATTTTCCCTTTGCTGCACTTTGTAGGAATTCTGTTGATAAATAAAATCTTTTTTTATCATTGTTCTTGAAAGCATTCACACTTTACAGCTTTTTCTCATAAGCACCTAAGATTTTTGCAGAGTGCTGTTGCTCTATATTATTCACTAGCAGAATACCCGCGCTTCGCAGCGGAGAAGTAGTGTGTTAAAGAAGGTATGAAAAAGAAAAGGAAAAATTTAAAAAATAACGTAACATGATTGTTAATGTAATTGTTTTGTCATTGATATGAGTGTTGTTCCCATATCTATATCTATATATATATATATATC
>JANRMT010062856.1:55789133-55813646 GCA_026402145.1 Polypterus bichir lapradei | reverse complement strand
TGCTGGTCTTCTGGGAACCTCCATGCTGCAAGGAGGGCTCCACCTGGCGGCTTGGGGGTATTGGCCGGGGTACATAGCCGGCCATATCTTACAATATATATGTATGTGTCTATATGTGTGTGTATAGCTTTGATCACTGAGTGCAAGGGAAAAATAATAAAATGTAGTCTATAAGTTATTAAACAGTAAAACATTAACGTTTTAAGAAGTAAAGGTACATTGAGCACTACTGGAGTGGTTGCGGGTAAACTACATTTTAAAGACGGTATAACAGAAGAGGTAAGTAGTACTAACAGCAGCTAAAATGTATATGGATCATCTCTTGGTAGTAGATCCCTTTTGAAAGGCGCTACACGACGGCTGTGGTATAGAAATTACATTTTCTATGTGAAAGTCCAAATTTCTGCCTCTAATAATGTGCCTTACCAGCAATTAAAGAAAATTAGTTTTGTGTCCTCTGCAGTGTTAAGAGAGAAAGGCTTTGGTTTGGGATAAACGGAAAAAAGGTGTAAAGAAAGGAAAGTTGCCGTTTTCTTTTCTTTTATATAGTATAGAGAGATGTGTTCGCTGACGATATGAGCGCCTTTTGGGGACAGTCGCGGTGGGTCTTGTGCAGACTGGTGAGACGTCCCAGCTATTAATCGGCTGTGATGGCACTGTCAGTCCTTCACTCCTGTGCGTGTCTTCATAAGAGCTGACGACCTCATAATCGTATACGTGCAAAATAAAGTGCGAAGCGCCTTAATATTATTTTGCCGCAGAAGCGCAGTCAGCGTGTGAAAGGCCGGCACAGCTATACGCGTGCGCCGGCTGCTCGACTTTTGCTGGGCAGGAGACGCCAGTTTTTGCAGACACGTTCACATGATCAAAAGTCTCCGTGCTCTTTGGAGGTCATTCATATACAAAATACCCGCGCCTCGCAGCGGAGAAGTAATGGGTTAAAGAAGTAATGAAAAAGAAAAGGAAACATTTTAATAATAACGTAACATGATTGTCATGAGTGTTGCTGTCATATACATGCCTGCCTAAATAAGTCACCCTCGCTTCGCTCTTACTTTTTTACCGTTCATTTAATCATGGCTAGTGGCGGAAAAATTATAAAATGGAAGGAGGATTACACTGAGTATGGCTTTACCAAAACAATTATTGATGGCGAATCGATTATTCATAAAGCTTGAATTGGTGATCTGTTTTTGTGTGTTAACCTCATATCTTTTCATACTTCTTCTCAAACCAAGGTGGTGCGAGGCTAAAATGAATTGGGATGCGCTGATCAATGTTATCGGTGTACCAGGAAATCATGCATTGACAAAAGTTCCCCTTTGATTGTAATGCAAAGTGTGATTAAATGCATTATTTTTTAACGCGTTATGGAGCGCATGCATCGAAGCTTCTCAGCTGTGCTTGTGCTAAGAAAATTAAACATTTTAAAAATAACGTAACACGATTGTCAATGTAACCTTTTGTAAGTAGTTCCTGGAGGATTCAGTGTGGAGAAAGTCTAGAGACAGAGTGTGTATTAACTTGTGGATTTCTCTGTATTTGGTGGCAGTGTGACGAAGTTGCTTCGGAAGACGGCGTTAGCCGCGGAGCTCAGCTCAGAGCGAAATGAGGTAAATGGGAGGGGAGATGATGACGTGACTCCCCCACCCGCCTTAACTGTCAATCCCCCACAAACACAGTCTCTCGGAATTTGCATAAGCACACCCCTTCACCTGCAATTTTAACTTAGTTACAAAGTGATCAAAACTCTCGTTTATATCCTGCGTCCTCTCATTAAACTTGTATCCCGCATTACCCGTGGGCACGAAAAGCACCAGCGGCAGCCTGTCTATTAAGTTAATTTAAAGTTTAGGTTTATACCTCGCTTTGTTTCCGAAGTAGCTGTACTGATGAATATGGTAGTATGTCACTCGCTCGCTTCTTAATGTTTCGCTGCCTTCTCAATTATATAATGCATGTTTTGTTCAGCGTATTTTGGAGCTCTTCCTGGTTTTCTACATAGTGCGTTGACAGTCAGTTCACGTGATTACGTGGGCGGCGTAATGATGTCACATGAAACTCCGCCCCCACGGCGGTCAAGCTCAACTCCATTACAGTAAATGGAGAAAAATACCTTCCAGTTATGACCATTACGCGTAGAATTTCGAAATGAAACCTGCCCAACTTTTGTAAGGAAGCTGTAAGGAATGACCCTGCCAAATTTCAGCCTTCTACCTACACGGGAAGTTGGAGAATTAGTGATGAGTCAGTCAGTCAGTGAGTGAGTGAGTGAGTGAGTGAGTGAGTGAGTGAGTGAGTGAGTGAGGGCTTTGCCGTTTATTAGTATAGATGGAGTGTCCCATAGGGTGTAAAGAGAGGCCCTTCTGCACATGCTCAATGTCAGTATTGATTAATAATATAATCATGGATGGGTTTTGATAAAATGAGGAGCAGCTTTCCTGAACATACCTGCACTATATTTTTCATGTATTCATTTAGCATACGCTTTTATCCACACCGACTTATAAAAAGGTAAAATTTTTCAAGTAAACATCGGTCTGAGGGCAGTTTAACAACAAGCGTTACAGAACAAGATTACCAATCCTGTTTCTGGGTTCATACATAATAGAAAACACACATAACATATTTTTGTAGATGCAGAATGTTTTTCACCAAGTTAAAAATAATCTTAGCATGTTTTCACTATTGTTTATCTATTGTATGAGCAGAAAAAAGTGAGGTATTGTATGAGCAGATGCAATTACAAAAGGCAAATTAAACGTTAGGTTATATTGATAAAACTGTGTAATATTAATAAAGGTGTGATCATCCAGACAGGCTCCATAGTCCTTGGCAGGTTGAACCTGGAACTGTCAATGTGAAACTGAGGATAAGCCCAGCAAATGAAGTGTGGACAGAGGTGGGGGCGTACAGCTCTGTAAATCCCAGATACAACAGACACAGAGCCCAAATCCAGCACACAACCCACATTTACTAAGAGTGGGTACACTTTTGTTTTGTTTCTCACTTTATGAAACACAGTGCCAATAAGCACAAATACACAGTCCCTTTCTTCTTTTTCTTGTCTCTCTCTTCTGTCTTTTGTCCACCTCCATTCCACCTCCCGACTCTGGCTCTCTGAATGGAGTGAGGCTGCCCCTTTTATGAAGCACCGGAAGTGCTCCAGGTGTTCCACAATCTCCTTCTGGCTGCATTTCCGGGTGGTAGAGGCAGCCCTGCATAGGAGGGCTCAGCCATTTTCGACACGCCCCCTGGCAGAGGCCATGGGCCCCAATAGGGTTGAGCTTCCATGCAAACCTGTAGCACTGTAGCAAGCCAGATGGGATGCCCCCTGTCCTCCCGGGAAGGTATTGCCCAGTGCAAGCTCCTTACATTACATGGACGTCCCAGGCGGGTAAGACTCTAAGTTGTCCATTATAGTGGGCACACACAGTCAGCAAGGGTAAATGCAAGTGCTTAAGTGCTTTTATTGAAGAGGTTAAAATCCAAAAAACAATTAAAAAAAAAAATCCATGGCATAATCCTATCTTTAAAACTAATCGAGCTCTGGTGCTTCTTTCTAAAACCGATGTCTCCTCTGCTTACCCCAGATGGGGCCATGCAGCAAAGATGATATGTCTTCCTGACAGGCACATTTTCCCATAAACTCCTGCTCAAAATCCCTTAATGTCTGCAGGGTGCCATGCCAAGCAGTGTTCTTCTCTCCTGCCCGCCATCACCTTGGCTTCAGTGAGAGCCCACTCAGTGTGCTTGGTCATTCCTATTTCTCAGAGTATTCAGCGCCGACCACACACGCTTCTCTTCTGTAGGTTACTTTCCTGATTGCCTGCCTACTCTCCTAGAGCATCTGCACAACCATGATGCTGCCATCTTCCTCTATCCTTTAACCTCTGTTCCCCTTAGTTTGTCTCACCATTGTGTTCTTGATCTTGTCATGCAGGCTCTCTTGTATGCACAGATCAGATGTAGGTGCTACAATCACTTGCTCCAAGGTATGCATGAAGCACTTGATCGATATGTCCACATTTGCATGTGAATGTATGATCAGCCAAGCATCTCAATAAACCTCAGTCTGGCATGTCCACTTTCCCATGTGCACACAACATGACTCCTGCTTATTTATTTAAAATTCACAGCACCACAAATCTCTCCCATCACACATGGGATGTTACGCTTAGACTATATAATACTCTAGTGAGACTGTATCTGGAATACTTTGTTCGGTTCTGGTCACCACACTACAATAAAGACATCGCAATACTTGAAGCTGTGTATAGGAGCTTAGCTGTTAGCTAAACAAACAAGCTTGATGGACTGAATGGTCTCCTCTCACTTGACAAATTTTATATGTTCTTATGTATCCATTTTGTATCTTGTTCTGCTTGTGCTTTTCAGAGTGTTGCTATGCAAGGATAGCTAGGAGTGCACAACAAGTGATGTCATTTGTGTGACAGCATAAAGGTTGGTCTTGTGCATTCTCTCATTATTTGTAATATTAACCAAACCTCTCACTATTCTGTGCTTTGTTTTTCTGTTTTTATCTTATATTTCAAAAATCTTTTTGCTACGGATTCTTGACTACGATTCTGATTACTATTAAAAGCTGTGGTACAAGATAGGATTGACTTTTGGGGGCTGACTTGACTTGTTCACCTTCTTTTTACTGAGGCCTGGCAATGTGTACTGTTTCAGATTCATTAAAATCCAGAAGGGGTTGGGATTCATACTACCAAGTTATTTCGAATTCAAAGAAAAACTGGAAGTATGAGTAATCAAGTACTGAAGTTACAGTTCATCATGAATCAAGCTTATTATATCCAACTCATGTCTCTATGTTATATGAGTGAAATATGAGTGAACACTGCCTTCCACATCCCAACACCAAAATCTTTTTGCTTTACTTAGACTGAAGCTTGCATGCATACAACCCCAGGCCCCCAACCATTAACATTTTCTAAAGAAAATCCACTTGCATAAGGAATTCGTTGAACCTATTTCCTGTACATTTCTTGTGGTGAGTTGTCTCTATTGTAATCAAGGTTAATTGGAGAACTTATTTCTTGTGACTTTACCCCACACCACGCTTTACAAAGTGCTAATAGTGTTGTTAATTTAATTAAGAGAAAACAGCTGAGCAAGATTACTTTTCTCAGCCAGCAGTGTCTTGGCAGACACACATGAGCTTTAGCCAAACTCCTGCCACTGTTCATGTAAAAAATGTCACTGTCAGGTAAAACACAGTGGTTTTTATCAAATCGCTCACTATGCATCTGAATGTACTACATAATAATGGAACCCTTTGTCGGAATGCATACTTATACTTACAGACTAATAAAGAACACATTTATAGTGAGACATAAAGAACAAAAGGTATGAATGCACTAAATTAGATAGACATTGGCTAAACAGCTGCCAACTTGTTTACTCCACCAAATGTAGACCATAATATTTTTAAGTTATTAAGTGATAGAAATAGAAGGAGGGTCCCATGGCAGCCTCATGCACCCGTAGTAAGTCCTTGAAGGCCAAAACGAAAATTACAGAACAGGCATTAATGATCACAGGAAGAAGGCAAATGTACACAAGAAATGACCTAATCAAAAGGTCTACTGTATCTTTGGGCCTTCCAAGATAGTTCTTAAGTTCTACTCTGCATGATGAGGTGGTTTGTCCATTTGACCAACTACAAATTACAACCATGGAAACTTTTCTCTCCATTGACCTTTGCCTCTTCCTCCCACTACCCGTCTAACTCTAGACTCAAAATCAAACTGGCTGCAAGGTGGCTTAATTCCCATGCTGGTTTTTTTTTTAAAGATTAGGGCTTCCCTATGTCTTGGTTGGCAGTTCCTCTAGCAGCTGAAGGTGTCCTTCTATCCACAAGCCATTTTAACTAAAGAGACCACACAATCTCACTTCCAGTCAGGGACACAATGCCACCAGAAGGACTAGAGGGAAACAGTTGACCCCTGGCTGGTCTTTGTTTGCCTTTGGAAGGGCAACATGGTCCTCCAGATTTGGGACCACATGCTACATGGAGGTACTTTGCTCTGCTGCCCACATTTTGTGATTCATCCTTTTTCATGCCAAGGAGAGCCAGGTATATCTTTTACCTGATTAGTCGCTCAAAATCTACAGCCATAGAGGAACATCATATGATTTCTTCTGGCTTGTACCTCATTCTCTGCCACTGCATATTGCTTTTATGGGACAACTACAGTAGTATACATGTAGGGCGTACTGTCCCTTGGCAGTGGCTGACTTGAGTTGCCACTGTAAACACATGCTTTCCACTCTCTGCTATGACATTGGTTGGCCCTCTCCTGCAGCAGCTAGCCAATCATAATGTGTATAAGTTACCATTAGATAAGATATTTCATAAATATGATACTCATTTCTGTTCTTAAGCTGATGCCAACCACTTTTAATGATGCCCTTTCTTTTAGATATTTAGTATATTTTCTTCAAAGGACTAAAACTGTGGGTGGTCATTTGAACTTCAGAAAAAACAAAGAGTTTTTTCATTACAATACCCTCAGCTAGAAATGCTAAAGGCCTAAAAGCTATTTTTGCTAAATGCACCCACATTTAACAGTATCTTCCGCTAAATTCTGTCTTTGAACACTCACATTAACTTGATATTCAAGGTTTAATGTCTCCTTCTTAAAAGATTTTTATTAGTCATTATACAGAGGCAGAGATTTGTGTACTGCAGGGCTGCCAATTTTAATAATGTACTTTCTTGCAGTTTCAAGCATTTTGTTCCCACTTCGTATTTAATGTAAACTGTATCAACGTACAGTGATCCCTCCTCGATTGCAGGGGTTGCGTTCCAGAATCCCCCGCAAATGGTGAAAATCTGCGAAGTAAAAACCATATGTTTATATTGTTATTTTTATATTGTCACGCTTGGGTCACAGATTTGCACAGAAACACGGGACGTTGTAGAGACAGGGACTTTAAAACACTGCAAACAAACATTTGTCTCTTTTTCAAAAGTTTAAACTGTGCTCCATGACAAGACAGAGATGACAGTTCCATCTCACAATTAAAAGAATGCAAACATATCTTCCTCTTCAAAGGAGTATGCGTCAGGAGCAGAGAATGTCAGAGAGAGAGAGAGAGACAGAGAGAGAAAAGCAAACAATCAAAAATCAATAGGTGCTTTTAAGTATGTGAACCACCACACAACAAAGCAGCCACAGGAAAGGGAGCAATGTGAAGGTAATCTTTCAGCATTTTTTAGAGGAGCATCCGTATCCTCTAGGCCAGTGTGCAAACAGCCCCTCTGCTCACACCCCCTTCATCAGGAGCAGAGAATGTCAGAGAGAGAGAGAGAAAAGCAAACAATCAAAAATCAATAGGTGCTATTTGGGCTTTTATATATGCGAAGCACCGCGCGGGAAGCATATCGTATATCATTGAGGAGTTTTATTTAATACATAATACATGCTCTGATTGGGTAGCTTCTCAGCCATCCGCCAATAGCGTCCCTTGCATGAAATCAACTGGGCAAACCAACTGAGGAAGCATGTACCATAAATAAAAAGACCCATTGTCCGCAGAAATCCGCGAACCAGTGAAAAATCTGTGATATATATTTAGATATGCTTACATATAAAATCCGCAAAGCAGTGAAGCCGTGAAAGTCGATGCGAGGGATCACTGTAGTAAGAAATAGCACAGAATCAAACATTGGTATGCCTGTTCATCAGCGCTCAGTTAAGTTTCTAAATGCTGGTCCGGTAATTTATGATGCATTACGTTTGGTCAACGTATGTGTAGCAATGACCTCTTTGCATTAAGGGCAAACCCACACCCATCTCCCAGCAGATGGCACTGTTGTACAAAAAAGAATCAAGTAAACTCAACTCATTAATGTAGTATATTGTTAAAATATTCATAGAAACTCAGTCTAGTCATCATATAGAGATTTTTCCGATTACCCATGATATACTGTAATACAGAATGTATTTCAAATTAAGACATTCTGAATCATTTGTACCATCAATTCAATATAGAGGTGAGTTTATACTATATTTTAACTTTGTATTTTGTTCTCTGTAAGAATTTATATATACAAAGTCCTATTCATTGAACTATATTTTTGCCAAAAACTTTTAATCTGTTTAACAATTTTGGGTCTTTCATATCATTTTATAACATAAGTGTATAATAAAGGTCATACAATTTATCTGCATTTTGATAGGTGGAAACCAGAAATACCACTTGATTTCTGTTATATAAATGAACTAACTTTGTTTAATACCCATGCTTTGTCATTTTAGTCAGGTGGCCACAGTGAACTGATCAAGTACATTTGGTTGGCTCCCTCAAGGTTGTTGTAATAACAAGCATCCATCTGGGATTCAATTACAAATGGTGATTCTTGTCTTTTCTTTATTTACAGAGCATTTCCCCCAATATACACACAATGCAGTTTTGTACATGTGAATTTTGTCTTTATGCCTGACACTGGAGGCCTGTGACTCTGTTAGTTGGGCAGGTTCTTGGATCCTGCAGGGTTCTTGGCAGACCTTTGCTCAGGTGAAAGTCTGTGCAGCCTGAATTTTTCACAGCCTTTTAAATCAACCTGGCCACCACAACTTATCAAGGTAAGAGGTGTGAAGAGCATAAGTGGAGAAAATCTCTTTCTGATCAGGCAACAGTACACAGCATGGCCTCAAGAAACAGTCACACAGCAAAAATTATATTCATTAATGGGTTTGACGCTAAACGTCTGTACTGTAAAAAGGAAATACTTTAGAAATACAGACAAACAGTGTGGTGTAGCGGTTAAGGCTTTGGACCTTAAACCCTGAGGTTGTGGATTTAAATCCCACTACTGATACTGTGTGACTATGAGCAAGTCATTTGACATGACTGTTCTCCAATTAGAAAACCAAAACGAAATGTAACAAATTGTATCATATATGCTTGTAAGTCACCTTGGATAAAGGCATCAGGCAAATATGTAAATACAAATGAAAGGAGATCCACACAAAGAGTACCGCATGTTGGAAGTAAAGCTAAGAGATGATAGTTTTTGACTTAATTAAATGTATTAAAATGTTGTTGTAAAGAGCATGAAATACATTTTTTAGTAGCTATATTTATTTATATGTAGTTACATTTTTAAAATTGTACATACAAATTCTGTCTTGTATCCTTGTGTTTTATTATAATATGGTTTTGTGTGGGTAGTATTTGTTCAAAATGTAATTTTTTTCAACCTGCAGGTTGACACATGCTCCCATATTATACTGAATGTATGCATTTTCAGGCACTGTGGCAACAGTTGCTTAGGCATTTTGTCATATTTTCACATGAACAGAAACATGACTTGAATACGAAATCCTGTACAATACAGGCTCCATTAATGTCATCATAATGTTTAAAGGCTAAAACTGAGATTTGCTCAGTGAGTTGCCGTCAATACTTGTTGACATCCAGTTCAGAAAAACAGACAACCTAAGGCATGAAGGTGGTTCAAAATGGATGGAAAACCAGATCTGTTCCACCTTGCTACTTTAGCCTGCGGAGTCATAAACAAGATTTGACTGCCAAACCTTCCTCCAGGCCATTCTATAACTGCAGCAGAATTTGGATACCGAGAGATCTGTTAGTTACAGCCTTTGACCTTGCTAGTTCCTTCAGCCAAGAAATGCTCCTACCACATATCTAAACTCACATTCAGCAGCCAATTCCTTGTTAATTAAAAGAGTTGTCTGAACAAAAACAATGCAGTTTGAGGGACAGTAGATAATCGACATTCTGATAAAAAAAGTGAACAGCAACTGTCCCAGAAAAACCTGTGCTTTAGGCAATAAAAGAATGAAAAGGGATAACACACCCTAACTGTACTATGAAACACCTTAGGAAATCAACATTTATGGGTTCGGGGAAGACAGTACTCACTCGGAGTAAAGACCATCATGTAAAGATTCCATAATGACATAAATTAACACAAACAAGCTAACTGATTGGGATAAAAAGCTTTGCAGAGATTAGCTTTCTTCATCTTTAGGCAAACTCAGTGCAGATTCTACTTTCCAGGTTAAAACTAAATCATTTGTTTCATTCCATTTCTTTTTCTTCCTAAACATTGTATTTTACTTCATTCTTTCCCTCCTTCCTAGTGTTCAATTTTTTTGTTGTATTTCTTTCAAAATGTGAAAAAAAATCTTAAGTCTTTATCTTATATTTATTATTTCAAAAACATAGACTTTTCGTTCTTATTTTATTAAAGTACTTCACCATTCACAAAGAGATGACCAAAAATGCAATGCTGGCATCTATATTAAATATTATATTGGCAATAATGGATACAATGAGGCTATTAGAAATAAACTGGATACATTAGGATTAAAAGTCAAGACGGAGGTAAAAAGCTTAGGGGTAATTGTTGACTGTAATCTGAATTTTAAATCGCATATTAATCAGATCACTAGGACAGCATTTTTTCACTTAAGAAACATAAGTAAAGTTAGACCTCTTATATCACTGAAAGATGCTGAGAAATTAGTTCACGCGTTTGTTTTCAGTCGACTAGATTACTGTATTGCACTCCTCTCAGGACTACCCAAGAAAGACATAAATCGTTTGCAACGAGTGCAGAATGCAGCTGCTAGAATCCTAACTAGGAAAAGAAAATCCGAACACATTTCTCCAGTTCTGATGTCACTACACTGGTTACCTGTGTCATTCAGGATTGACTTTAAAATTCTGCTTATGGTTTATAAAGCCTTAAATAATCTCGCCCCTTCTTATATATCGGAATGTCTGACACCCTATATTCCAAATCGTAACCTCAGATCCTCAAATGAGTGTCTCCTTAGAATTCCAAGAACAAAACGTAAAAGAAGTGGTGAGGCGGCCTTCTGCTGTTATGCACCTAAAATCTGGAATAGCCTGCCAATAGGAATTCGCCAGGCTAATACAGTAGAGCACTTTAAAACATTGCTGAAAACATATTACTTTAACATGGCCTTTCAATAACTTCAATTTAACTTAATTTAACTTAATCCTGATACTCTGTATGCTCAATTTCCTCATAATAACTATTCAGGGTAGCTCTAAAATCCGTACTGACCCCTACTCTCTTTTCTGTTTCTTTTTCCGGTTTCTTTGTGGTGGTGGCCTGCGCCACCTCCACCTACTCAAAGCTTCATGATGCTCCAACAATGATGGATGGACTAAAAGGCAGAATTCTACGTGACCATCATCATCAAGCCTTTCCGTGAGAACCCTAAATCCAAAGAGGACTGTTTCATTTATGTTAGGTAGAATGCCCAGAGGGGACTGGGCGGTCTCATGGTCTGGAATCCCTACAGATTTTATTTTTTTTTTCTCCAGCCGTCTGGAGTTTTTTTTGTTTTTTCTGTCCCCCCTGGCCATTGGACCTTACTCTTATTCGATGTTAATTAATGCTGATTTATTTTGTTTTCTTATTGTGTCTTTTATTTTTCTATTCTTTATTATGTAAAGCACTTTGAGCTACTGTTTGTATGAATATGTGCTATATAAATAAATGTTGTTGTTGTTGTTGTTATTATTCTCAAGTTTGGTGAATAGGATCATTACATTACAGGAGGTACCCAAACAAAGGGCCAATTTAAAGGCCCCCATCAAGCTAACCTGCAAGATTTTGCCAAGTTGGACAAGAACTGAAGGATCTGGAGAATGACCTTTACTGGCAACAGGGAGACCATGCTAACTCGACACAAGCAGTGACCAGGCCAGGATTCAAAATCAGTGTCCAGGAGCTCTGAGACAGTACCATTAAAGACGATGACCATGACATGCAATGTGACAATACCAAAAATAATAAAATGCTGACAAACATTTTGAATAGGCAAGGAGATAATAAAAACAGCTGAGAAATGCTTTTACTTATCCCCAGATCAGTAAAACATGCCCATCCATCAGGACACCATGCAAATTATTCACAGAGTTTGCTTTTCCTAGAATATTACAAGATTAATCTTTTCAATCACACAACAGACAAAAACAGAATACTTTGCTTAAACTTGTAAAACATTTTTAAATATGCATTACAGTAATGGATGAGATAGTAGGACATCTTAGCTCACAAAATGAACCTGATAGACTGAATGGTCTCGTATAATTTGTCAAATTTTCTTGTGTTCTATTCTTTCACCTAATTTTTAAAGTTAGAAGGATACTGTGCAATACCACTGTGCAAAAGTACTTTTTCAAGGTATAATCTGTACTTATCACTCCAAAACGTGCTGTTTTTAATTTTCAGTTCCTCCATTCCTTGGCTCTAAAACACACCATGCACTGTTTTTACTTTACCTTTAGGTGCTTTATAGGTAGTGATGAGGAAAACAGGGAAGTTTTGATTCACAGACAGCTGAAACAAACACTAAAATTAATTTCATTAATTAAATTTTTTTTTTTTGTTTTCGTTGGAAAACTAGGAATATTGCTTTCTAAAGCCTTGCTTACACTTCCATGTTTAGTGTGGTTTTTTCTGCAGCTGCATAATGCTTTTAATGTGTAATGCACCTCACCTGCAAAATCAATTCCATTTATGTTTCTCATTTATATTGCCATAGAGGAGTGCAGTATGTTTTATTAAAAATGTGACTTGCTACATTTTTTAAAAAACGAAGACACAACAAAACACACCATTGTGAACACTATTGTATTTTCTCCTCTGGGAAAACTCAGTACTCAGAAAGTTGCCACTCAAACCCCTGTGCTGTTATCTAGCCACCACCTTATCCTAGTGGAGGATAGGCACACTTGGGTAAGTATTCATTTATTTTATTTTTCAAAATTACTATATGACAGGCAGACACATGGGACATTAATGCATGAAAGTTTTTCTCCATAGGAGCTAAACTTGTTCGCTAGTTCTAGGGTGTTGTACCATGTTAGCTATTATGGACGTAGTGAGAAGTCAAGCAAAATGACACCTTTTATTGGCTAATTTATTTTGCAAATTTTTTGCGAAGCAAAACACCAAGCTTCGCTGCAAATTCAACTTACACAAATCATTTCACTCGTTGCTAATTATAGGGCAACTTTAAAAGTATGGCAACAGTAAGGAACACTCTTGATCAGTCTCCAAAATCAAACAATGCCAAAAAAGGTAAAACTTGATCAGTCTCCAAAATCAAACAATGCCAAAAAAGGTAAAATGTATCAGAGGAAGGGTACATTTATTTCAAAATAAATCAAATAAGGAAGGATGAAACATTAGGAGCTGATAGGAAGAGTTTATGACCAGAAGGCGTTTTTATCAAAATATACTTCCCATGAGCCCCATAGAGATAGCCTCCAGGGAGTGGCAACCCTCTGAAACTCCCTGGGGTCATTCTCGTATAACTTTCTCTAGTGGCCAGAGGTAGTCCTGCTGTCCTAATCCCATTATCCTTAATAAATTGCCAGACAACTCCCAGGTCACTTAACTATTATAATGAATAGCAAGGAGCTATGCATTGCACAACTGATCTTTCTGCTGCCACCTATTGGCCCAGAGACTCCTTCTCCATTACTCCAAATCCCCCATATTCCTTCTGTGAAATAATTATTTCTGTAAGTCCTTACCTAAATAAGAGACACCGTGTTTTCTAATGTTGGTAGCCCAGTATTCAGTTTAAAGTCAAATCAGTTTATCTTTGTACAGCTTCACCAAGTTCAGGCTCAGATAGCTTTAACAAATTAAGAGGTAAAATACAACCTTATGACCTAATTCCTATCTCCATACTACACCCTGATTCCAATCTACTCCTCCTTCACAAAGACTTAAATACTGAACATAAAATATATGTGACTTACCATAAATACAACTGATTAAAAAAATATTCAAACCCCTTCACTTCCTCCACACTTTACTGAGTTGTAGATTGAATTTTTAATAGTTAATTTTGTCATTTTGCCCATCAATCTACACTCAATCCCTCGTAATGACAAAGCAAAAACATGTTTCAGAAAGGCCTACGAATTTATTAAAAATCAGAGATGATTCGTATCAGTATTCTGACCCTTGATTCAGAACGTCGTAGAAGTCTGCTTGGCTGCAATTACAGGTCTTTTTGAGTCTCTACAAGCACATCTGCATTTGGGCAGTTTATCCCATTCTTCCTGGCAGAACCTGTCAGGCTTCATTAGATTGGATGTGAAGTGTCCATAAACTGCCATCTTCAGATCTCTCCGCAGATGGTTCATGGAGATTAAGTCTGGGCTTTAGAGACTTGTCCTGAAGCCACTCCAACATTGTCTTGGCTGGTTGCTTTGAGTCATTGTGTTGTGCTGAAAGGTGAATCGTCACCCCAATCTGAGATCATATGCACTGTGGAGCAGGTTTTCTTCAAGGCTCTCTCTGTATTTGGCTTCATTTATTCTTTCCTGTCTGCCTGTCCCTGCTGCTGCCACCGCTATGTTTCACTGCAGGGGTGGTACTGGGCAGGTGTTGAGCAGTGCCTGGTCTTTGCCGGATATAGTGCTTGGAGTTCTGCCCACAAATTTCAATTTTTGTCTCATCAGACCAGAGAATCTTTAAATGCTCTTTCTTAAGAGTGTCTTCCATCTAGTCACTACAACATAAACATCTGATTGATGGAGAGTGCTTCTCTAAACTAAGTCTAATCAATTCTGGTGGCCACAGATAGACAAGTTCAACATAATTAAAGCAAACAGGTTACCCCCGACAACAATTTGGTGTTCCACAGCAAAGGGTCTGAATACTTACATAAGTGAAAGATTTCAGTTTTTGGTTTTTAATAAATTTGCAAACCATTCTGAAAACATGCTGTCACTTTGTCATTATGGGTTATTGAGTGTAGATGGATGGGCAATAATGGCAAATTTATCCATTTACAACACAAGAAAGTGAATGCGTTTAAATACTTTCTGAATTCAGCGTACAAAGCAAAACTCCTTACTGTTAAAAACATAGACAGGAAATAAATGACATTATGGGTGGCTCAATGGTGCCGTCAGTAATCCTTTCACCTCACATGTCCTGGGTTGAAATCATGGAATTAGACATTGCTTCTCTGAAATTTGCAAATTCTCTCAGCGTATGTGTGGGCTTTCATTTGGGTGCTTTGGTATTTCTCCCACACACACCCCCAAAGACACACAGTTTATGTTAAATGGTGATTCCAAATTGACCCCTGTATGAGTGTGAGTAGGCCATGTGACGGACTTGTCCAGGGCTGTTTCTGGCCAGTGCTGCTGGGATAGGTCCAGCCTTTGGTGTTCCTCAATTGAATTAAATGGTTTTATGTTGTATGAAATGATGACTGAACATTTTTAAGTGTATTATTTGAACATGCAGGTCATAAACTGCTTTCGTGGGGTTTGAATACTTCAGTTCATTCATGTTACAAAACTGCCCGCTGACACATGAATAGTCAAATGAAAATCACAGATTACTCTTTAAAGCAAACTAAAATTTGTGTTCCCCACATTAAGTTGTTCTATTTAGCACAGCATTTCAGCATCCAGTTTAAGAAATGGCACTCTCGTCTTATCAAGCAAGGAGCAGTGTAGGCTGCAGAGAAAAACAGTACAAAGCTGGCTGGCATCGGTTCAGTCGGTAAGTGCGTTCGTTCCTTTTGAACAATGCAAACCCTCGGTGCTCACTGCATCAATCCTGCATAATATCCCACACATATTTACACCTGGAGAGTCTGCCATGTTATTACAAATGAATTGCATGGTGTGTGTGTGTTTATTTGTGTGACACAAAGGAACTGTAAAAGCTTTACAAAGAAGGAGCTTGTGAATTTGTCTTTTCAAGAGTAGCCTTGCATGTCCAACAGTGTAAAGCCTGCCAAATCCTGATAGGTATGCTTTCATACATATCCCTTTAGTGTGGATTATTTTTTTTGTTTTTCGACTGCAATGTTTATTTGCACATCCTAATTTATTCCAGTACATTAGAATGTCAGTGTGGCTCCATGCCAGTCCTAGAGGGTCACCATCCATGCTGGCTTTCTTTCAAAGTAAGCTCTTATTTAATTAGTTACCTTAAATATTTAATTAAATGAACAAGTGTAAAATTTCTGGACTTCTGAAATCATTTTTCTTTTTTTTCTACCCATGAATAAAAACACCTTGTTGGCCACAAGGAGGCATGGCAGCTTTATTCTACATGTGGATTTCTTGCTGCTGGCTCTTCAACATTAAGGCTCTTGCATCAGCAAAAATTAAAAAAAAAAAAAAAAAAGTACATTTGTGACATGGGCTTCAGTGAGGGGCGTCAGCTTCATCTTTATATTTAGAGAATGGTGAATCAGCCTGCCCGCTCTTTAACACTGGCCCACTCCGAAGTCAGACTTTACAGTGCAGTGATCGGTGACTGAACAGGTGAATTTTCAGCATGGACAGAAGTGAGCATTTTAATCAATCTTTTTATGATGTTTTTCACAGAGCACATAAGAATACATTTCAATGCAACAAGATGAAGTATAATGGAAAGTAAATTAAAAAAGTACTGTGCCATTAGAAAGTATCAAGAACCCTTCATTTTTTCACATTCTGTTATGTTGTAGCCCTAAGCTAAAATTATTTCAATTCATTATTCTCTCATCAAACTATACTCTACCTAATGACAAAGCAAACACAGGATTTTTGGATTTTTTTTGCAAATTTATTAAGAATAAAAAACTGACATATCATATTGACATAAGTATTCATCCATCCATCCATTATCCAGACTACTATATCCTAACTACAGGGTCACGGGGTTCCTTTGATATGAAATTTGCCTTTCATTTTATGGTCACCATTGAGATGTTTTTACACCTTGTTTGGATCCACTTGTGATCAGTTTAATTGATTGCACAGCATTAGGAAAGGTGCACTGCTTTCTATAGAAGGTGCCAAAGTTCACAGTGTGTATCTGAGCAAAATCCAAACCATAAGGTTGGAGGAATTGCCTATAGGACTTAGAGACAAAATTATATCGAGGCACAGATCTGGAGGAGGCTATAAAAATTCTGCAGTATTGAAAGTTCCGAACAGCACAGTGGCCTCTATAGTTCTTAAATGGTAGAAGTCTTGCTAGAGCTGTCCACCCAGCCAAACTGAACAATCAGTGAGCAATCACCTTAGTAAGAGAGGTGAACGAGACTCTAATGATCACTCTGGCTGAGCTCCACAGAATATATGCGGAGATGGGAGAAACTTCTAGAAGGACAGCCATTGCTGTCTCACACCCACAAGCTGGGCTTCATAGCAGAGTTGTCAGATAACATATGAAAGCCTGCTTGAAGTTTGCAAAAAAACACCTAAAGGACTCAGAAATAAGATTCTTTGACCAGATGAAACTAAGATTGAACTGTTTGACTGTAGTTCTAAGCACAAAGTATGGAGGAAACAAGACACCCATCATCGCCCAGGCAATACCAATATTCCAACAGTGAAGCATGGTGGTGGCATATCATGTTGTGGTGTTGTTTTTCAGTAGCAGGGCCATGGGAGATTAGACATTGTTAAGGGAAAGTCGATTGCAACAGAATACAAATATTTACTTATTGAAAACCTGCTTCAGGGTGCTCTGGACCTCAGACTGGGTTGAAGGTTCACCTTCAAATAGAACGATCCTTATGACAAACCAAACACAAGATGGGAGTGGCAGTTCTGGAAATGTCCTTGAGTTGTCCATCCAAAGCCCAGACCTAAATTTAATTGACCATTCCTGGAGAGATCTGAGAAAAGCTGTCCACATACAATCTCCATCCAACCTGACAGAGTTTCAGAGGATTCGAAGAGAACAGCAGAAAATCTCCAAATCCTGGTGTGCCAAACTGGTTAGTTCTGACCCAGTAAGGGTCTAGGCTGGAATCACTTCCAAGGGGATTTCAAGTAAAAGGTCTGAGCACTTGTGTCATAGTGGTACTTCAATTTTTCATTTTTAATAAATTTACAAATATTTCTAAAATGTTGTTTTCACTTTGTCTTTCTGAGGTATTCAGTGTTGCTTGATGAGGAAAAAATGAATTTAAATGATTTTTGCATAAGGCTGCAGCATAGAACAATGTGTAAAAAGTCAAAGAGTCTGAATACTTTCTGAATGCTTGTATATTTAAATTTTCTTTTTATTGTACTTCATCTTGTTACTTTGAAGTGTATTCTAATGTGCTCTGTGAAAAAAACATTATAAAAATAATTGATTAAAATGCCCACTTCTGTCCACACTGGCATCTCGCCTATTCAGTCCCTTACCACTACAGCAGCTTGAAGAGCCTACCAAAGTACAAAAAACCTGAGCATGCATGGGAATAGATGACAGTAAAAAGCAAATAGACAAAAAAAAAAAAAGATTGATCCATCCTACCTTCCGAATAGGTTTCACCCAGCAGCAGAGAGTGCAAGTCAGAAACCAGTTCTCGACATGATATCAATGCATTGTGGGACACACGTGCACTCACACAAATTCACATATAGAGCTAAATCATAGCTATCCTTTAAACTAGAGTACATGGACATTAGGAGAATGTTAAACTTTAACTAAGACTCAAAACACAGGTCCTGTGAGATGTAAAATAAAGTGTAAATGCATTTTCCACTCATGTTTGAATATTCATCAATTTTTACACAAGTTTGCATATAATGCACAAAGCACCTACTGCAATAGTCATGTCCATCTGTTCATATGAAACAACTCGACTTCCAGTTGGCCAATTTTGCTGAAATCTGGTACACTAATTATACAATGAAATTTGTCACAATCGTTTATTTTTGTTGAGGCATCTTTACTACAGTGTGCTGTACACATTTTTGAAAATTTCAAAATATAACACAATATAAATATAAAACAATGGCAGCAGAACATTCTGTGTGATTCTGACTACAAATTGGTTTATTGTTTCAGTTTAGCCTTGACAGCGATTACTTCAACCTATGTATTTTTTTCTTTTTGACAGTCACTCCTGATGACAAAACAGTGGAACATATGCAGTGATGTGCTGAAGCAAATATACTTCACTCCAGACATGAAATAGGGTGGAGTCGGGATGGTGGTCAGGTTCGGGGTCTCTGTTACACTAAAAGCAACCACACAGCTACACTATCTACTCTGACACTGTAATTTACCATCAGAGATCCATAATAAACTGCTATTTATCAAGTTTGGAGGTGTCCAACAATTTTATCTTGAGACGTCTGTACAGATTTTTAATCTCCATCGAGTATTTTATGTTTAAGCATTTTAAACTACAATTAGCCACAGACCCTCCACATCTAACGACTTCTAGCAGTATCACATGAATCACCATATCACTTGAATTGGAATCTGCTGTTTATGAAAGCAATTTTAGTTGTATGATATTGAAAGATAATTGAAAAAATGATTTTACCGAATTACTAATAGTAGCAGTAATAGAAGAAGTAATAATAATGCACATTTGCTTAAGTGTTTCCTTAATTTAAATCTAGTATAAGTTTCACATCGCTACATAGATAATGGAAATGTATTTTATCCTCTAAAGCTAATATGTAATGGAACATCTTTATTGCTCCACCTCATTTGTAATGTGATAAAAGAATTTTAGTCAGATAGAAACATGGACTGTTAGATTTGCTAGGAAATAGAAAGATACAACGGCATACAGTTTCCTGTACATATGTGATAGGAACTTAAAGAAACATCACCAAGACATGTAAACGTTAAACAGAAAGATCATAAATAAGAATTTTTCTTTTTATTTGTGTATATTATCAAATTTTCTCTTAATTTTATGTGAATTGTTTTCATTTCAAATTTCACTAAAACATTTAAAGTGAAGACCTTTGACATGTGGACAAACACAAGTACAAATAAATATAATAATAATATTTCATTCACTGTGGGTGTTAGACTCCACCAGAACTCTGATTTGTCACTGCTTCTATTTGTGGAATTTGTTTAGCAGGACAGCAAAGCACAGATCAGGATGTGACAGTGTCCAGTTAGGGAGGTTAGTGGTAGCATTGTTCCTTTATGCAGATGTTTATCTGCTTTGTGTCATCTGACTGTGACCTTCAGCACAAGCTGAAGTGATTCATGCCAAGTGTGAAGCAGCAGGGATGAGGATCAGCACCTTAAAGTCTGAGGTCATGGTTCTTTCAAAAAAAGGAGTGGATTCCTCTCTCCAGGTGAGGAAGGTGAAACTGGCCTTAGAGGAGGAGTTCAGTATCTTAGGATCTTGTTCACAAGTGAACAAAAGAACAAAGAATCACGAGACGACCAAAGGACTGGAGCAGCAGATGCTTTTTCTGCAGGCATTGGACCTGTCAGTGGTAGTAAAGAAGGAGTGGGATCTAAAAGCAAAGCTTGCATTTTGCATTGAGCTACATCCTTGCCTTCACCCATGGTCATGAGCAAAAGACTGAGATTGCAAGCAAAAGTGTCAGAAATTGGGTTTCTTTGCAGGGCAGCTGAGCAGACACTTCATAATAGCGTGACACGCTCAGCAATTCAGGTCACTGTCCCCCTGAATTGAGTGGAGCCAGTTAAGGTAGTTTTGTCATCTTGTATGGATGTTTTCTACATGGGTGGAGACCCTGCAGCAGACCCTGACACAATAGCTACCTTGGGAATGGCTTGGAATTCCCTAGGATGAGCTGGCATCTGTAGCTTGAGACAAGGAAGTCTGGGCTGGTAGTTTGTGGTTTGAGAAGATGAGATGAGATAATATTGTAATGATAGAACTGCCACTGCTACTACTACTACTACTACTAATAATAATTAATTTAATTTATATAGTGCTGTTCTCCTTACTGAGAGCACATTTACATAGACAGAGGGGAACTACTTCAAGCACTACCAATGTGTAGCATCCACCTGGATGATGCAATGACAGCCATTTTTGCACCAGTTTGCTCACCATACATTACCTGTAAGGTGGGGAAGGGGTGAGAGAAAGATAGCCAATCAGAGTCAGGGGATGATTAGAAGGACAGAATGAACAAAGCAGTGGTGGGCAATTTAGCCAGGACATTGGGATAAATGACACTCTTTTTGAAAGACGCCCAGGGATCTTTAACAACCACAGAGGGTCAGGACCCTGGTTTTATGTCCCATCCAAAATGAGGGCACTATATTTACAGCAGTGTCCCTGTCACTGCACTGGGGCATTGGGATCCATTAACAGACCACAGTGTAAGCCCCCTCCCACCACCTCCATGGCCTCACCACACCTCTTCCAGCAGCATCTCATGCTTCTTCTGATGGTCTCCCCAACAGTAATGATGCTGCTACTAAGTTGTATTGTTATCCTTTTTTGCAGAAAATTTTTGAATGAGTATATATTTTTAAGTCACCTTGAGTAAAGATATCTGGAAAATAGAAACAATGAATCAAAATACTACTAATAAAAATATGAATGATAATGATGCTACTGCTACTTCTATTACTAATAACAACGACACTATAATTAGTCTTAAGGCACATACTATTACTAACAAAAACAACAATAAGGATAGTTTTATTATTAGTAGAGATATTTATAGGAAGGTTTCCATTTTGTGTGTTTAGTTTTTTAGAAGCCATTCTTTATGAAAGTGTCTGCTAATAAATCATCATTTCTATTATTATTAACTAAATCATATTGTAGAACTGCTGCACAAAACATAGAGCCATGAATATAGTCTGAAAAAATGTGGTTTTAAAATGACATCAGCACTTTTAAATAACATACATGCAGTACAATTATAACATGATGTCTTAGTTAAGGAAGACAAACGAGTTAAGTATCTGGCCACACATATGAATAATAAGGTATATTTTTATTGAGGGCTCACACTTATTTTAAAATACTGTCAAAACAGTGTTTGTATTTATTGCACAACTTAGGAACTTACAAAACTGTAGAAATTAAACATAAGTGTTTCAAAAGCTGAATGAAGAGTGTCTTTTATTTGAACTTCCTTGTATGGTTTGGAAACCCCACCTTACTGGACTATCGCACGGATGTTGAGCAGACTGGAAGGTTACAGAAGTCTCATTGTGACATTTCAAAGGCCTTTCTTCTAAAGCAGCTGTTGTAAGTGCAATTACTGGTGACAACTCTCTTCACATGCCCGCCAAGTGTGCAAGGTTATCACCAGGAAAAGGGTGGCTCAGAAAACATTTATGAAATGTCTGCTTAACCATGTGCAGTAAGAAGATGACATATAAATTCCTGAAACACACAAAAAGTAAAAGGTCTGTGGTGGTATTTATTAAATAGGATTATTTCAATAGAATGTAATAGTATGAGGATGCAACATTTTACATATGTTTATATTTTATATATCGTATTTGCCACTGAAGCCAAAAATCCATAGGCTTATGTGTTAATTGATGTATTTTAAATTATTCAAAACATACTGAACCATTTTGTGTATCACTTCAAATTTTTTGCTATTACCAGAAGCTGACAGAAAACTATCCTGATTTTTGAAGCAACTGAAACTGATGTAACGGCATGCCTGATGCATGATTGTGATGCACTGAACCACAATAATCGTTTAAATTAAAGCCATTTGACAAAACTTGCTCTCTGATTTTGGAGGCCAGGAAGAAGACACATCTGGAGTTTCATCCAGGTGACCTATTACAGCTTTCTTAAATAGGCCACAGCCAGCATGAAATAGTTAGTTCATCCAAACTGTTCCCATACAGATGTTCCCAGCTAGTGCTGGAGCTCAAAGTCGGCAGTCAAAGTGCTTTGCCTTTATTTGGTGAGTTCATGCGCAGCATATATCTGTGCATCAGATTGAGAAAAGGCAAGGTTTAGGACTTTTTACAAACATAACTTCTTGAGAATTCAGTCTACTAAAAATTATAGGACAACAGAGAGGAAAAAAATTTAGTAATTAGTTTATGTGATGTGTACGAGTGTACTTTACTTTTGCTGGGCATTTTTTGTATATTTTTTTCATCTCACTCATTCAATTATCTGTTGTTTGTTTGTTTCTTTCTTTCTTTCAATATTTTAACTTTTCAAAATTGATGGACATTTATTGTCTAAACGCCTTGAGCATGGGAAAGGCGCTATATAAATAAAATGTATTATTATTATTATTATTGGGGTAAGAATTTATTAAATTTGCCATAACACAAACAGATGTTTTGTTAATACTAATGCTGCCCTGGAGCAGGAACCCTTTGGAAACACTGAAAACATATATGAGGGAGTTTTATATGATTTGCAGTATACACCTAAAACTAATCAATATTGATACTAATCAAAATAATTACCATCAGTTCAGTAGGAATACAGTGGTTCAGCACTTGCCCTAAAAATGCAAGTGTGGAAGACACTTTAAGACAGATGTTACTATCAATTGTGCATGTGCATGGTAATCATTCTTTCCAAGCATACTTTAGTTATACTGTAAGATTGTGTAGCGAAAAACCTGTTGTGATATACCGTATTTTCAAAGGCACACTTGTTTTGCCTAATTTAACTGGAAAAAGTGCAAAAAGGATGTCCTATTTTATTTAAGACTAGCTGAAGTATGTGACGTGGCACAGTTATAAATAAGTAGGGAAAAACTGTTTTTGGAAATTCAACATGGCTAAACACACCTCAAGATGAGACAAAACAACAAAAACTGTAATCCAGTAAAGTAATGAAATTGTGATTTAAATTGGTTAAAAAAAAAAAGTGCTGATGCCTTTGATGAAACAGGAATTTGGCCTAAAAAAACTTTGTGCACACTGAAGGCACCCTTCCATTAGCTCCAGCACAGTCCTGCTGCCTGATGGAAATTGTGTTCTTGTCTCAACACTTGCATTTGTGTTCCCCTTCTCTATAATACGACATATAGCTTACATTTTAAATTGGACCAACGGCAACACACAAACAAAGTTCCAATAAAATCAGTTTAGCGATTTTTACATGATTAATGAACAAATAAACAAGTAAAAAAACAAATACACAAACAGACGTCCAAACAATTTAAGATTTTATTTATATAGATAAGAAAAAAAATCAAATGTTCACTCCATGGACATGTGCTAAGCATCTATAAAATTTATCAAGAATTTGTTAATATTGTCCTTAATTAAGCGTGCTGATCCTGGCTGATCCTGTGTTAATCCTGACAAGTACATAATTTAATTGTTAACGCTACAAAGTTTCATGACATTCTTTTGATGGGTTAGAAATGGTGTTAAACTTTCATTTAAATTTTATATGAAATATTATATTACCTATAATTTGTTGAATTGTTCAGTATCATATTTATTGCAACGTTTTCTTATAAAAATAGATAGATAGATAGATAGATAGATAGATAGATAGATAGATAGATAGATAGATAGATAGATAGATAGATAAAATGCTAGGAGGAAAACCATACAGACAATGGGCAAACTCGACATGAATAACAATCACACATGGGACTTGAACAAAGGACGCTGGAGCCGTGAACCGGCAGCACTATTTACTGTATCACACTATATAAGATGGATACATCCTGCCTTGAGGTAAGAGTTGTCTATCTATCTATGGATAGATAGATAGATAGATAGATAGATAGATAGATAGATAGATAGAT
>JANRMT010062856.1:55764872-55789123 GCA_026402145.1 Polypterus bichir lapradei | reverse complement strand
ATTAGATTAGATTAGATTAGATTAGATTAGATTAGATTAGATTAGATTTATCAATACCATAATGGAAATTCAAAATTCATTCTTTATCAAATTGTTACGAGAACTGAAGAAATTTAGAAGAAATAATGGCCAGTGAATGAAGTCAGTGGTGACCTGGAAGCTCAAAGTTCTAAAATGGCACATTAGGTGTACGTTACTTAGACTACTTATATGAGATTACTCATATCCTCAGTAGGTAGTGACTTATACTAATGTTGAACAATGCACCAACGATGGATAGTGAATGTAAATGCTATGCAATCTGCAAGATAAACATAAGTGACATCCAAGCAGTCCTCAAAGTGCTTAGAATCAGGAGGTACAATGAACAACCATTATGCAGGAAATGTAGTCTCAAAATGTACATATTAGAAAAAGAGGTACAGGCAAGTATCACACTGTAGTATTTCTTGCCATTTACTTTGACCAGGAGCTCTCTCTGCCCTAAATCAAGGCTTGAACTACAGTATATGTCAAAAATCTGATTTATGCCTCCCAAATTTTCAAGTATGTGGCTTGAAAAACAAAGCAGTGTATAAAGAACAAAGAAACATAAATTGTATTTTACAGATATAGGCAAATATACCATACAGTATATACACATGCAAATTCATGTTCATATCAAAAAGTTTGTGTGTGTGTGTGTGTGTATCTGCCATTTCTGACAATGTAGAAAACCAAAAAAACTGCTCTGTAGCAATTTCATAAAACTTGTACAACATATAGATTGTTCAAATGGTTAAATCTCAGGATAAGCTTTATGCCCTTTTCTGCACCCGTGTCTGTCAAAGGAATCAGACAATAAGATTGCTATCTGTTACAAACTGCCTACGCTTGCTGAAACTCCCTGAATCAATACACTGCCTTCTCTCTGAAGATCATTTCTACAAAGCCAACAGGATCTGTTAACCCGCTTCTCTTTAACCAAGTCTCTTTAGGTTGCATATGTAAGTAGATGTCGATAGAGGTCCCAGTTTTAAATCACACAGGACATGCACTACACTTACACGGCATAAATATTTATTTACTTGCAAACTAACATTACACATGAGATGCCCACTATGGCACCATTCACACACAGACAGTTTAGAGAGGTTTTGAGATTAAAAGGCAAGAAAATGACAGTGATCATCCCCCACCTGACCTGCACTCAGGCAAGCGCCTTGCAGTTCACAGTGGAGTCCTATCTCGTGGCGTAAGAGGGTGATTCATCATCTTGGCAAGATGAAACAGACTCAAACAAAAGGCTCAGCCATGAATTGTTTAATGTTTAGTGATAACCTTCAGCGGTTCTGCTGCAGACTGACGATAGAAAGTCTATTAAAAGGTACTCTTTATACCAAGGAGTTTGTACTTTTGGGAGAAAGGAGAACTTCCGTTTGTAAGACTATGGATGCAACAGTGTTGAATAATTTCTGAGCCATTTAAATTCAAATACTACCTTTTTATATGTGCCGCTGACTAATTAATTTTGATATTTTTTGTGATACTGTACATTCAGAAACAGCATTTTTTATTTACTTTGCCTCCTTATAAATAATAGAATCTTTTTTTTAATGACCCATGTCATTGAAAGTGTTTTTTCTGATCAATTGATAAAATTTCAAAATAAATGCAGTAATAACTATGATAATACTGAAATAAAAAAAACAAATCCTAAACAGTGCCCATCCTATATCCCAAATATAACTGAGAGAAATCACTTATACCCCCTACCCTCACCACATAATTAAGCAGCCACAGCAGCAAATTAAAAGTCTAATACATAGTGACACAAAATGGAAAGAAGAGTGTTATAGAGTTATAACCCAACAGAGAGGTAAATAAAAAGTGATCTGGTAAAGGTTAAAGGTTTAAAGAAAAGAAAAATGAGCAGATAGTGTTATACTTGTTGTTTATCCAGGGTATTCTGCTGAACTGCAGTGTAAGAAATGCCTTCCTGCGTTTTTAGTTCCACTAACCATCCTAAATTTCCTTCTAGCAAGAGGTACTAGGGTGTTGTACCGTGTTAGCCATTACGAATGTAGAGAAGAGCCAAGCAAAATGACACCTTTTATTGGCTAACTAAAAAGATTACAATATGCAAGCTTTCGAGGCAACTCAGGCCCCTTCTTCAGGCAAGATGTAATACAGAAACTGAAGTTTCCTGTGTTTATATCCACACACTAGGACAAGAGACAACAATGGTAAATCTTTAAAGGAAAAAATCTTAAATGTAAAAAATTAATAGGTTCACTCAGGCTAAGATTAATTTAACAAGAGAGAGAAAAACGATGTATGGTCAAGAGATTTTTGGATAAGATAACTGTCCAACAAAGTCCTTTGAAGTCTGTGATGAGTTTTTCAAAACAATATGGGTCTGTAGACAGGTTATCTGTGTCAGTCTGAGAGATGCAAACAGTCCTCATACCTGGCCATAAAACTCTTGTCTCTATTCAAGCCATGCTGTAATGTATTAAATTTTAACATGAGCTTAACTTCCCATTCTTTTCTCTCTTGCTGTGTTTTGAAGTTGCCCATAAGCACTGTGACTTTAAAGTCCCTCTCACAGTGTCCATGGCTGTTGAAGTGGGCCGCTACAGGAACATCTGTGTTGCCATGTTTAATGTGGAATCTGTGCAAATTCATTCTCTGACGGAGTGTTTGTCCAGTTTCTCCCACATAGAGTGCAGTGTCAGGACATTTCATGCAGAGAATTAGGTAGACAACATTGGATGATCTGCAGGAAAATGATCCCTTTATGTGATGTTCAAGTCGGCAGTGTGGTATAACTATACGGTCTGTATTGTAGATGTGGGCACACGTTTTACATCTTTTCTGTAGGCAGGGAGATGTGCCATTTGCTGTCATTTCATTTAGGGAGCTTCGGACAATAAGTTGCTGAAGGTTTGGTGGTTGTCTGTATGCCAGGAGGGGAGGTTCAGGAAATACATTTTTCAGTGTTTGGTCGCTGTTTAGCATTGGCTGAAGTTCTTTTATAATTTTTCGAAGTGTTTCAAGATGTGGGTTGTAGGTGACAACAAGGGGGATGCGGTTCTTGTTGTCTTTGTTTTTATATTCCAGAAGGTTGTCTCTGGGTATGGCAGTAGCTCTTCTTATTTGAGTGTCTGTTGTTTTGGGGGTATAACCTTGTTTGATGAAATCTTGTCTGAGCTCCTGCAGTTGTTGATCACGGTCTATCGGGTCTGAGCAAATACGATTGTATCGAATTGCTTGGCTAAAAATAATGGTGCCTTATATGCTTGGGGTGGAAGCTGTCACTTCTTAGGTAGGTTCGTCTGTCTGTTGGTTTGTGAAAAACAGAAGTTACAAGGGTGTTGTTTTTTAGTTAAACAGTGGTGTCAAGGAAGCTGACTTCTGTTTTTGAGTAATTCAGCTTCAGCTTTATGTTGGGGTGAAAAGAATTATATTCATTATGAAAATGGAGGAGGTCCTTCTCACTGGCAGTCCAGATTATGAAGATGTCATCTATGTAACGGAGATATAACATTGGTTTTATGATGCACATTGTCATGAAATCTTCCTCCAATTTTGCCATAAATAGGTTTGCATAGTGAGGTGCAAAACGACAGCCCATTTTTTTGCCCATTTTTAGCCAAGCAATTCGATACAATCGTATTTGCTCAGACCCGATAGACCGTGATCAACAACTGCAGGAGCTCAGACAAGATTTCATCAAACAAGGTTATACCCCCAAAACAACAGACACTCAAATAAGAAGAGCTACTGCCATACCCAGAGACAACCTTCTGGAATATAAAAACAAAGACAACAAGAACCGCATCCCCCTTGTTGTCACCTACAACCCACATCTTGAAACACTTCGAAAAATTATAAAAGAACTTCAGCCAATGCTAAACAGCGACCAAACACTGAAAAATGTATTTCCTGAACCTCCCCTCCTGGCATACAGACAACCACCAAACCTTCAGCAACTTATTGTCCGAAGCTCCCTAAATGAAATGACAGCAAATGGCACATCTCCCTGCCTACAGAAAAGATGTAAAACGTGTGCCCACATCTACAATACAGACCGTATAGTTATACCACACTGCCGACTTGAACATCACATAAAGGGATCATTTTCCTGCAGATCATCCAATGTTGTCTACCTAATTCTCTGCATGAAATGTCCTGACACTGCACTCTATGTGGGAGAAACTGGACAAACACTCCGTCAGAGAATGAATTTGCACAGATTCCACATTAAACATGGCAACACAGATGTTCCTGTAGCGGCCCACTTCAACAGCCATGGACACTGTGAGAGGGACTTTAAAGTCACAGTGCTTATGGGCAACTTCAAAACACAGCAAGAGAGAAAAGAATGGGAAGTTAAGCTCATGTTAAAATTTAATACATTACAGCATGGCTTGAATAGAGACAAGAGTTTTATGGCCAGGTATGAGGACTGTTTGCATCTCTCAGACTGACATAGATAACCTGTCTACAGACCCATATTGTTTTGAAAAACTCATCACAGACTTCAAAGGACTTTGTTGGACAGTTATCTTATCCAAAAATCTCTTGACCATACATCGTTTTTCTCTCTCTTGTTAAATTAATCTTAGCCTGAGTGAACCTATTAATTTTTTACATTTAAGATTTTTCCTTTAAAGATTTACCATTGTTGTTTCTTGTCCTAGTGTGTGGATATAAACACAGGAAACTTCAGTTTCTGTATTACATCTTGCCTGAAGAAGGGGCCTGAGTTGCCTCGAAAGCTTGCATATTGTAATCTTTTTAGTTAGCCAATAAAAGGTGTCATTTTGCTTGGCTCTTCTCTACTTCTAGCAAGAGGGAAAGTCACCACCCACAGGGGCAGGGCAGCCAGACTGTGACATGAACTTTCGTTTGGGAAACTGTAATACAGAATAATATCGAAAGGTCGGAGAGCTTTTTTTCAAAGTAGAAGTGCTAAACTATGGACATAAGGTGAACTACCAGAAGTCGGCTGCCAAAAAACATGCAGTCACAAAACCTAAACAGTAAAACAACAATGAAGCTGAATGTTGACCTCCAACGAGTCAGAAATCAAAGACATGCTATAAGCTAAAAACCAAATGATCTATAAGTTCTCTCACTGAAGTCATTTGAAAGATGAATCCTTAAAGCAAAGAAGCCATACACAAAACTAAAGTATAAAACTGTAATAAATGTCAAAGCAAGAATTGCAGGAAGTCAACAACTAGAAGGGGTGCTGCCATAAAAATTCCAGATAAACCTAAACATGGAGTTGAAACATGAACTGCTGTGAGTTGAAAATCAAAACGAGTGTTGACACCAAAATTAAAAACAAAACTGTTAATGATGTCAAGATGGGAATAGATATGAGTCCAAAACCAAATGACCTTTAATACTATGAATGCACACACTGAAGTTGTTTGAGGGTTGAATCCTTAAATCAGTGAAGCTACAGCCAAAACTGAAGAGTACAATAATGATTAATGCCAAAAGGATCATTTCCAGATGTCAAGAGCCAGAGGGCATGCTGCCACTGGAATCTGGTTGAGAAACTGAGCTGCCACCATTGACTCTAAACTGTTCAAGAATTAGAGGGCATAAAACAATGAAAATCTCAACATGAGACTGTAACAGGTGTTGAAACAAAACAAAAGAATGTTGAAACAAAATTGAAATTTCTTTACTGTTGGATCCGGAATCTCAGACATTGCGCTGAACGTTGTACTGGGTTAGAAACCAAAGTATCCATGACATGGTGCATAGTGCCTTCTGGGTTGCAGTCCTTAGCAACAGTGCAGTGCATCTTAGCGGAATAGTCACAAAATGCTGAAGCTACAAAATGGCAATGTGACACACCTTAAAATAATAATACAATGTTACTATATTAGTGTTGTCACACACGTGCACATGGGAGGCAGCTAAAGGGCTAGAAAGAAATAATTCCATGCCAGGTCGGTGGCAAGCAGAGTGCATTAATCCTCTCTCTATTATCTCTGCAGACCCAACACGGGAAATCCCGAATGCTACCGGCAATGTCACTGTCTGAATGATGTTACTTCTGGGCCATGCATCAATAACATCACTTCTGGTTCCCATCTTGAAGTTGTCACTTTCCCTGACCGATCTTAAAACCTCGCCAACTACCTTCAGTTAATCAGTTCTGTTTTGGACTCAATCTGTACACAACTGTACAGCTTATTTTGCTCTTTTGCAGCCAAAGCTCAAATATTTGGGTTGCTGCCCAAACCTTTTTTGTGTGTCAAGTCTGATTATTTCACAGTATTAACTTACTAACAGCATGTATTAATGTTCTCTGAGACATGAACGGCTATAAAGAGTATTATGGCAGAACTGAGAACTCTGAAAAGGAGACTGAGAACTTTAGATGTCTCAATAACTTAATTACAAACTCCAACACACGCCCAGGATTTCACACCCGAGGAATGGAGACTCCAGCATGACCTAGGGTGGTTGGAAATACAGATCACCTAACTAGTTAAACCAATGGATAAAAAGGCAATGCAAATATAGACCACCTCACTAGCTGTACTCTTGTTTTGGGGCTATAAAAGGCTGCAGTCTAAAATGAGCAGCATTTCACTTGCCATACTCAAGAAGACAGGAATTCTATATAAGAGAAAGCTCCAGGTATCTCTGTGGGAAAGTGAAATCCAATCCAGTGGGACAAAGAGTAAAAGAGGTTGTATAATGATCTATTTTTTAAGAAAAGAATGAAATAGAATGACTCAGCTCATAGAATTTTTAAGGAGTCACAAGCATTGGTTTACCAAGTACCCCCAAAACAGATGAACCATCCATTTATAATTGATCCTGTTTGATGTAGTGCCAGTAGTACTGGGTACAATACAAGAATCAGTCAAGGATGCACAACTGCCCAAACACACACGCTCCTACCACACCAATTTAGAGTTGCCAACCAAATTTACATATACAGATACTGTATATGAGATACTAAGGGAAAATGACAGTACCTGGATAAAAGGAAAAAAAAACACTGAACAGGAAAGTGTTAAATTAATCCTAATGACCTCTTCCTTTCTTGCATCTACTGCTAACTTTCCAGCCTCACCTGTCTTGCTGTCCACAGTGAAGAACTTCTCGCCGTCCAGCACACTGTATACAACACGTGCACTGCTGCCATATGTTGGATCATCTGCATCTGAAGCAGTGACCTTCATCACAGATGTCCCTGCAACAAAAGACAAACAATAGTGACCTACAGAAAATTCAAGACAGGGCAGAATGAATCCTGCTGAGAATAAGCAGATTGCTAGAAGTAAGCACGACCTGGGCAATTATTAATACATTTGCATTTTCTTCTTAGTCCTCAAACTGCTACACAGCATGTCATGTAAATGCCTAAGAGTATGAAAAAGGATTTGAAGTTAAATGTGTGAACAGCTTTCAGAAACAGTGAAGTAAAACGACATTACCAATGAATTTGCATACTGGATTTCATCTCAGTGCTGTGTACTGAACTGATTACAATTATAGCTACTGAGACCATTCATTCATTTATGCACCCATTCATTTTCTGACCGTGCTTTTTCCATAAAAGATTTGTGCAGATTTGAAGCTCATCTTGTATCAGATGCTAGGGAGGAAGGAACAAAGCATGGGACATCTAACAAGTACACACTAGTTAATTTAGATTCTCTTATTAACATAACTACGTGACTTTGGACTGTGACGGGGAAATATAGATATACAGAGAAAATCCACAAGAACACATGGAGAATTTTCAATTTATGAACGCGAGATAAGTAAAATTGCAGATTTCCAAAATGATAAATAAATTGTATGACCATCTGCTGCTACACACATATTTTTACTATCTGGTCTACTGGAAAATATATAATAGAAGGCTGAGATTACAGCAAGTGTTACCCTCCCTTAGAAACCTATAAAGTTTCATCAACTCTTTCATATATTTGCATAATCAACTTAAAATGATTTCAGGGTCCACTCTTAGATCCTGAATTAGATTAAGCAGGTTGGAGAACATTATTTCTCGTTTCAAGAGTAACTTTAATAGAACTAAAGAACTCCTCCTGACAAAGTCACCCGTTTTTACAACCAAACATTATTTTAATTCTTAATAGTTAGTTGCATAGTTTATACACAATAGGCAGCTCTCTTTCTATATATCTTCAAAGGCTTCGGTGAATAAAGTTAAGAAAATATTAAATATTTTAACACCGAATTGCTTCAGCTGGCAGAAGGATGTCAAATTAGTTTTATCCCATATGACACAAAGGTAAAAAAAACAACCATTTCAATTGGACTCCGGAATTCTGGCTAAGCACATTAAAATAAAATGACAGGAAACATTCAAGAGAAGATAATTACTGGCAGCAGGTGATGTCCTGAAAGGTCACCATGGTGCGATGGCTCAGTTCAACCATCACTGCGTGCAGAGTATTTGTAAGTTAATTAGGCTAATTACTCTGATGTGTCATTGTCTTGTTTGTTCACCGCCATCACCCTTAGTCCTCAGGGACACCGTTTCTCAAATGCAACATGGAGCAGGTCTCCTCTTTAAATTGTAACCAGTCACATTATAAATTCCAAGGCCGCCTGGAGGTAATTCAAGGCTCCATGCAGCTTGCATCCAGCTGTCACAAAATGAACATCTTAAATGCATCACATTAGAAGAAAGAGTTTATCTAATACGCCAGCTAATACCAGTAAAGCATCCTGCATAATGTAGGACCCACACCATTTATTTCAGATAATAATATGTTGTTTATTGTAAAATGTTTTTTTTGGTAGCTCATTCAGAGCCTCATTGCTGACAAAGCAGGGAATCTCTGCCTACCCATCCATTTCTAGCCCACCTCATTCAATTAAATGGTCAATGGTGCTCAAAGTTATCTCAAAATTAGGAAGCTATTTTGGATGAGGCAGTTGTCTACCACAAGGTGCTGTACATGTTAGTCACACTCAGTTAGGCAGGGCTGCTTTAAAGTCAATATCTTACAACTTTAGAAAAAAATCATCTGACAAATCTGTTTGACATTGTCATGTTGAGTTGTAGACCATTCTTGCTGGGTAGCAGGGACTGTCATACTACCACGAGTTGCCACAACTCACTAAGATTACGTAAATGAAGGATAGAACTGAAAATTGATGGAAAAGTCATGTAGTTTGATGGGGACATAAATCCAGCACTTCTGTTGGTCTCACTTCCATCCGTAATACCACTTGTAGCTAAATTAACGCATTTAAAGACTGGATGGACCTGGGAATTCTTAAACATAAGGTGGGGTTTAACGCTGATAGTTCATTATTTTGAGGCTAATTGGAACAATGGAAAAATATGAATCTGCAATGTGTGATTCCGCAATTGAATTACTCTGGATCCAGAAGTCAGTGTGCAATTGTTAAAATCTGGAAATGCAACTCAGACATAAAACTGCAAGTCTGGGTTCAGAATTACGTTTTTACCTTTAATCAAACATCCTTGCTTATGGACATCTTTTTCTTAATTCTGTATTTAGCAAAGAAAATGAAACACCTTTTAAATAAAAATTTTAAATTAACATTTTTTTAAATAGGGGAGCTCAATGGTGCAGCAGATTTTGCTGCTTCCTCGCGGTTCTAGGATCAATCGCAGAGTTGTCACTGCACACATTTCTCCAAGCTCATATTTGTTATCTTTGTCAGTACTCCAAATTCTTCTCAAATCCCAAAGACTAGTGTATTAGTTTGAACACCAAATGTAACTTGGTCCTATAAAAGTGTGCGCCCTGTGATGAACTAGTCCTTAACTGGTTCCAGATTTCTGATCTGGGAGGAACCCAGAATGAGAATTAGATCATTAGAGTCATTTCATGGAATGAATACATCTGCAAATCTTAAATAACAAGAGACGCCCATGCACTAAATACTGATGAAAAAAATACATCTTTATGAATTTGCTTGAAATCAAAAATATATAGGAAAGATTAATATGCCGCATCCAGGTTTTTGGTTGTGTCTCATTCTCAATTCCTGAATAAGCTGTAGTTCCTATGGAGGGATATTGCAGGGTATTTCTGAAATATTCTTTCACCCTTGCAAAAAAGAAGGCTTTTTATGGAATAATAAATACATTCTTCAACTGTTTTCTGCTTTAGAAACTGGTTGGAATAAAATTTAGCAGCCATTTTCTTTTTTTCCCTTGGCTAGAAGTAAAACAGTGACTTAACCTTCTGTAAATAATTTCACCTTCTCGTAAGAGTCGCCTGATCCTGCAAACGACAGCATATATTACAGAGTTTATACATCTGGAGGGCAACCATACTGAATTATAATTGAAGGGACGAACAAATTACAGGACTTGTGACTTAATTCCAGAATATAAAAGCTGAATATTGAGAGGCAATTGCTGATTTATGGTGTAATAATGACATGCCAAGGATCCTTTTTGTGAAGCTATAATGAAAAATCTGCTCTTTGGGGTTTACTTTTCCCTTTCCTCTAATTTAGGTTGAGAAAGGACAAAAAGCAATGCATTTCTTCTTAAAAGCTATTCCACTGAATTATGCCCTTTCTTGGGATTTTATTTAAAATCGCTCTGCTCTGCTATTTCATGACACTTTTGTTCTACTAATTTAGTATATAAATCTGTTAATAGACTCAAGAACATAAGAAATGGAAAAAAGCTATTGTCTTTTGTAAAAAGGTTTTTAATTTGAAATGAGTCTGCATTGATATGTGTGTGGACAAGTCCCTAACTTTGGATTTTTCATAGTGAAATATGTAATAAATTTGAACAAATAAACTTGGATATTGTGTTAATTGCAAAAAAGGACAGTTTCAGAAAAATACAGCAAATTTTTAGGCAACGCAATAAACAAACAGAAAGGTAAAATACAGTATACTATCACAATCTATTATGAAGCCTTTTTAACATTGCATAGTGATGAAATTGCTTTAAAGATCCCCATCATTCCAAACATTTATATTCAGGTATTTAACATTACAATCTAACACTGCACTGATAGCTTTGTTATATTGTAATTACCAGTGTTTCATCCCAAGACAAGACTTGTGTATTTCAATATTATTAAGAAAGAATGTAATTTTGCAATTAGTGGTTATGGAAAGGTGGGCATACGGCAGAAAACAGCTCTCAATTGGGAAAAATCCATGTGGGAGTTTCCAATCTGCCTATCATGCACATCTTTGCTGCAGTTTTTTTCTCATATCCTTACTGTGTAGACACAAGAAGAATAATATACATCCTACATATAGACACTCAATTGATCCTCAGTCACTAGAATTATGGGATATGCTTCGTAACCACTGTGCTATCATCATGTACTTATTTATGCCTACATTTTTTCCAAATACACTGAATATATATTCTTAGTCTGTGTAAGACATTAGTACTTCATTAGACACTAACATTCAAATCAATATGTTTTGAACTGCAGGAGATTTCATGGTCAATTACACTTGGTACCTTGCTGCAATCAAACTATGTGTGGTTTTCAACAATTTTAGAATAAAATATATGTGCCACCAAAATTAAATTGTATAAAGTTCTTACTTAAGAGGCACTACAATCAAGATTCTTTATATTTTTCAGTTGTTCTTTGAATTACAAATTGGCTCATACGAGTGTGACACCAACAATAATTTACAATGGCGATAAAAATAGCCGCCCCCTTGGACATTTTGACATTTTTTTGTTATGCAACATTGAATCACCTAGGAATTCAATGAGGCTTTTTGACATTGAACATCAGACAAAGAATCTTTAATATCAAAGTGAAAACAGGTCTCTGCAGAGTGGTCTAAATTAATTACAAACAAAAGCACCCCCCCCCCCCCCCCCCCACCCCACCCTGTGGCCTCCTTAAAGAAACCTGAGATTTCTTCAATAAAAAAAATGGTGTCTCACCTACTGTTACTATAGATAAAGATATTAGAGTGTTTGGAGTAACTGTGAATCCAAACTATCTGATGACACTAGTCTATAGCAAAGTCCTCCCACACCAAAAAAAAATAGGTGCATTGAATCCGTTTTTGAGTTTGGAATTTCTCTACCATAAACAGTCTCAAATTTCAGACTCAGTTCATTTTATGCATTTTTCATGCTCAGAATATTATTTGATAGATTTTGAGTTGAAAAATTGTGGTCTTCTGTAGGTAAAGGAAGAGATTTAACTTAATTAACAGTTTTGCCTGCAACAATGCCAATTATAAATTAAATAATTCATTAAGGCACCCACTTTATTTTCCTTATGTTACTATGTTGCGGTGGTGGTGGGGTCTCTGGCCGTTAGACTTATATCAAAGTAACTGAAGCACACTCATTTTAAGTAATTGAATAATACATTTTATCGAATAGCACAAGGATTAATGAAATATAATAACTGCATATATTTTCAAGCTTGGGTCACAGAGTTGCACCAGAAACAGGAAGGTGAGTCCAATAAAATATCTTTTTTGTTGAAAAGGCAAGAACAGTCTCAAGGCTTTATTCAAAATACAAGTTTCTCTTCAGCACACGAAAAGTATTGTGGAAATAGTCCTGGTTTAGCTTGTTCCTTCAAGTTAAAAGAGCACAAAACCTTCCTTGTCAAGCAGGTTAAGTGGCTGGAAAGCATTGGCTGGGTCAGATGCAGTCTGAAGAAGACAGGATAGTCAACAGAGCTAAAGCATAAATGAAGGCTCAGCTTTAAATTTTCTAAACATTGTGTGACAAGCACATTACGCGGTAAGGGTGCAGCTGATCCCGCACAGGGCATTTTAGAAGTGTATTTTTGTTTCTCATTGAAATATTGTTTAACAGAGTTCCTGCCTGCAGTTGCTAGGGACAAATGGCAGAAATAAGCAGTAGCCACTATCTAGGTAACAATATACATAAGAGAAGGTGCAGACACACTAGACAGACAAACATATACCACAAAAAAGGCTGGTTGTTTACTGGTATTTATAGTTCTACTTTATCTTGGCACAGACAAAGATTTTTACGATATCAAGTTTTAAGGATGATGCCCGATATCGTGTAGAGTTGTTGCTGTTGTTACCCCAAGTTCAGGCCTAAGGATTCTTATTGAGTTGGAGTGGACTATTTCTTTTTGTGACATGGTCCTTTGTTCATTGTGTTCTGTGCTTTTTTCACATTCTTAGCTGTGTCATTTGGAACTTACTTATATTTTGGGTTCTTACTTTTTCTTGCACAAAAGTTTAATTATTGGATTTCCCTACTGGAAGTAATGGCTACTCCTCAGTGTTTTTGGACTGGGCTCAGTTACTGACACACAGCTTGGCTTGGCAGAGTGGATCTCAGCTTTCAGCTCCCCAAAGAGAGAGCAGCTCATCAGCTTTTAGGTTTCGGAGAGGTGTCATTTCAGAGAGTGGAAGAAGTGATTATGGAGAGCGCTGACAGATTTCCTCTATGTGTGGAGTGCAGTCAGCTTTTGAAGGAAGGTGCTGTATCTTGTGATTGGATTAAAGTCACTTGCAGTTACAAAATCAGTGCCTTCTCATTGATGTGTTACTTTATCCATCACAGGTGTCAATCATTGAATTATAGCTCTTGCTATGGACTTGAGTGTCCATTTGGGGCCTTTTGGTTTAAAGGGGACTCTGCCAAGATGTCAGTTCAACTCTGATTTACACCTTTGTTATCTTTTAAAGAACAAACCTGCCTTAATAAATTCTTATCTTATTTAAATTTACTGTAACAAACTTAACAATTTTATAAACTTACACTCTATGACAAAGGAATAAACTACAAATTTTACCAATTACCTAAAGCAATTCAAATGACTATACAATAAATTACATTTACCTTAGCCACATACTTTTTTCTTTTCTTTTATAGCTAACCCGATTATTATCAAAAACAAACAATTATTACAGTGTGAACAATTATTTACATATATACATTTCAACTCCCATACAAAAATATAAATTCAAAAGATTAAAAGCCATGAAAACAATTAGCCATTACCCTACAGTTTTTTTAATTACATAGTATTCAAAAAAAGTCCTTTCTTTGAAAATACAAAAAAGAAATAAAATCTGCCTTTTAAACTAATGTCAGCAAAAAGAAAAGAAAAAGAAAAATGTCATGAAAATGTTCTGCGACTATACTTTGCAGGCATGGTACTTGCTTGTAAATGCCGTATTCCTACTCAAAAGGCCCAGTTTGCTCTCACAGAGCACATCGAAAAGCATAACACATTTGTTTGCAGCGAAAGCAGGCTGACACACTTGGCTGTCGTTGTGAGAGTTAAATTGGCTGCAGCAATCAGACAGCTGAAAAGATATCCAACAGCGACAACAAACTCTAATACCTGCCAAAGTCTCAGCCTTTCAACTCTTCAATTTCTTGGGTTGGCATGGTCAGCACAGCTCACTCAATGACGAACATGTCCACATGTCCTCTTCTGACAGTTACTGTAACTCTACTCTTGAATTGGCTATTTGCTAAATAGAGTTCTAGTTGAAATTCACAAATACAATAACCAAAATTCCTCACTAGAGTTGCCTAAACTGAGTTTTTCCTGTTGATATCCTAACAGCCACTTTAACCATTACTAACAGCTCCTTTTTTCTCCTGTATTCCTGCTTCTTTCTCAAATCTCATTTTTGACCTTTGACCTGTCCCTGTTATTCAGTGCCATCCAGGAAGGCACAGGGTTGCCAGGTCTTTGAAACATTTGTTAGTCCAACAGCAACTCAAAAATCATGTAGTGACACAACAAAACCTGCCCAGTACCCAACATTAACAAACTGACATACTGGAAAGTGGGTTGCAGCATCGAGAGTGGTGAATTAATTTCATACACTCAAAGACATTTCATGTGCACCAGGCATGGACTGGCACTCTGGCCAGGATGGTTCAAGGTGCCTTACCCAGCTGGGAGGCCAATTTAATGGAAGGGCAGGGGAGACTAATCTCATGGATTATTTTTCCCCAGATAGAATAGGCGGCAGCCTTCCTGAGCTACAGTTCCTGCAAGGATACCTGCAGGGCAGGATGGGAATTGCTGTCCTGTTAGATATTCCTGTTGTGGTCAACGGATACCTCCAGGGGGAGCTGCAGGAACAGACCATCTCCACTTCAAAGAACTTGCAAATTTTGCCTGACCTGGAAGTGCTTCCTGGATGCAATGTGGTGGCAATGAAAGTACTCCAGGTCCAGCATAAAAGAGGCCATGTTTCCTGTATGAGTGGTTAGAATCGGAAGAAGTGTGGATGCAACTACGTGGGATGTGTGGAAGGAGACAAAAAGATTTAGCATTGTACTATTGTGGAAAAAATGTGGAGGCATTGTAAAATAAAAATAAAATCTTCTGTTTGAACCCAGAACTATGTTGTGTATTTACATTTGGGGGTTTGGTGCACTGCTATGCCTCCTACTGGTCACAAACAATAAAGTACATTTACAGGTGGGAACAGTAGGTGGAGGCAAACCAGAAAGATGAAAAAATTGCTTATAAGGTGGAGGAGAGGATCTGAAAAATAGCCCAAAATTACCGTGTCGTTTTTAAAAATAGAAGCCCAAAAAATACAACCCACAGAAGCTCATTTTTTTTCAGCAGACAATGTTCAAAATTAGCCCAAGAAGGCAAGAAACCTCTGAACCTGGTTACACTGCAGGTAAGTGAAATTAATTTAAATAAATACTAGCTTTTAATTTTAATTTACAATTAAATATTATTACATAAATATTAAAACATACATAATAAATAAACTATCTTAATGTATTTACAATTATAACAAATATATTGCTATTAATATCTCACATCTGAATATGTAAAAGGCTACACTATCTAGCACTTGGCTGCAACATTTCTTCTCCAAGAACATGAAAGTGGTCTATGATGAACACGGAGAGTGGTCCCACCAGGACATCACTCAAATGGAAAAAAAATATAGTGTGCAAGTGGAGTGAGTCAATGTTAGTAGACATCTTCTGGTCATTCCACTGTGAAACACCATCAGAAGATTATAAGAGGAAAAAAACTACCAAGTTACTACTTTTTGTAAGTAATAATTCTGTTTTAATCAATTATATTTGTAATTTATAACCTTTATTAAGTCTAAATAATTCATTTTAATAATATGTTAATCTTTTATCTAAAGTTATGTTTTTATTATTTTAAACCTCCTTCTCTCAAAAACTGGATGTGATAGAGAAATTCTGGTGGCAGATCAGCTCTCCTCAGATCTATAGAGATCATCTAACAGTTCTGAAAAGAGAATTTTGTTTTTGTTTGCATACCAGTGTAGTCGGCAAAGATTTTCTTTTGAATGTTATCTGACTTTAAAGAATTTCTAATATTTTCTCCCCAGGTGTCTTGACTAGCAGGAGCTTTTCCACAACAGCCCAGATGGAGTGAATTAATCAGTGGAGTGCCAGAGATTTAGAGATGCTACAGGTGGGAAGTCGGGAAAAGCAAAAGTTAATGACACTAAAGATCATTAGGTTGAGCATCAAAGTTTAGAACAAGGGTGTCAAACTCAAAGCCTGCAAATAGTTATCCATCCCTTGGACCTTTTTAAAGAGACATGCAACCTCAATATCCAAAACTAAAACATATGTCCCATGATGATCATTTGTTTTCTTAAAGACCCCTTTATGTACATGTCATGCACAGATTGTATTTGTTTATAATTTATATTTATAGCTCTCATTAAAATGTGTCTCTAGTGGTCTCTCATATTTATCTGAGCAGCACAGTGCACCGCCGCTACTAACCTGTAGTTAGACTGGAACTGACCCAACTAGAAAAAGCGAAGAGGGTGGCATAGCACACTGCCTTAAAGACCTTTAGTGTTTTTGCACAATGACAGAGATGTGGGCAGCCTCATGAAGGAGACGGTAGCTCAAGTTAACACTCATGTACTCACTACCTTTAAATCTGCACAGGTGACAGGGCTGGCCACTCTTTCATGGCTTACAGTGCATCTGGAAAGTATTCACAGCGCATCACTTTTTCCACATTTTCTTATGTTACAGCCTTATTCCAAAATGGATTAAATTCATTTTTTTTCCTCAGAATTCTACACACAACACCCCATAATGACAATGTGAAAAAAGTTTACTTGAGGTTTTTGCAAATTTATTAAAAATAAAAAAACTGAGAAAGCACATGTACATAAGTATTCACAGCCTTTGCCATGAAGCTCAAAATTGAGCTCAGGTGCATCCTGTTTCCCCTGATCATCCTTGAGATGTTTCTGCAGCTTAATTGGAGTCCACCTGTGGTAAATTCAGTTGATTGGACATGATTTGGAAATGCACACACCTGTCTATATAAGGTCCCACAGTTGACAGTTCATGTCAGAGCACAAACCAAGCATGAAGTCAAAGGAATTGTCTGTAGACCTCCGAGACAGGATTGTCTCGAGGCACAAATCTGGGGAAGGTTGCAGAAAAATTTCTGCTGCTTTGAAGGTCCCAAAGAGCATAGTGGCCTCCATCATCTGTAAGTGGAAGAAATTCAAAACCACCAGGACTCTTCCTAGAGCTGGCCGGCCATCTAAACTGAGCGATCGGGGGAGAAGGGCCTTAGTCAGGGAGGTGACCAAGTACCCGATGGTCACTCTGTCAGAGCTCCAGAGGTCCTCTGTGGAGAGAGGAGAACCTTCCAGAAGGACAGCCATCTCTGCAGCAATCCACCAATCAGGCCTGTATGGTAGAGTGGCCAGACGGAAGCCACTCCTAAGTAAAAGGCACATGGCACCCCCGCCTGGAGTTTGCCAAAAGGCACCTGAAGGACTCTCAGACCATGAGAAACAAAATTCTCTGGTCTGATGAGACAAAGATTAAACTCTTTGGTGTGAATGCCAGGCGTCACATTTGGGGGAAACCTGGCACCGCTTATCACCAGGCCAATACCATCCCTACAGTGAAGCATGGTGGTGGCAGCATCATGCTGTGGAGATGTTTTTCAGCGGCAGGAACTGGGAGACTAGTCAGGATAAAGGGAAAGATGACTGTAGCAATGTACAGAGACATCCTGGATGAAAACCTGCTCCAGAGCGCTCTTGACCTCAAACTGGGTCGACGGTTCATCTTTCAGTAGGACAATGACCCTAAGCACACAGCCAAGATATCAAAGGAGTGGCTTCAGGACAACTCTTTGAATGTCCTTGAGTGACCCAGCCAGAGCCCAGACTTGAATCTGATTGAACATCTCTGGAGAGATCTTAAAATGGCTGTGCACCGACGCTTCCCATCCAACCTGATGGAGCTTGAGAGGTGCTGCAAAGAGGAATGGGCTAAACTGGCCATGGATAGGTGTGCCAAGCTTGTGGCATCATATTCAAAAAGACTTGAGGCTGTAATTGCTGCCAAAGGTGCATCGACAAAGTATTGAGCAAAGGCTGTGAATACTTATGTACATGTGACTTCTCAGTTTTTTTATTTTTAATAAATTTGCAAAAACCTCAAGTAAACTTTTTTCAAGTTGTCATTATGGGGTGTTGTGTTTAGAATTCTAAGGAAAAAGATGAATTTAATCCATTTTGGAATAAGGCTGTAACATAACAAAATGTGGAAAATGTGATGCGCTGTGAATACTTTCCGGATGCACTGTACCTGATTGCTTCCTCCTCCCTACATATCTCCTTTGTCTTTTCCACTAACTTGATTATTGTATGTGGATAAAAAGCAAATTTGCATTTCCTCTCCTGTTAATTGATTGCTGTGCATTTCCTACCAAGTTCCAGTGTGTTCTGTGCAATCCATCCCCAGTGCATTAACACTTGGTTTTATAATGAGGTTAAGTGCCACCCAAATGTGATGGCCATTAATGCAGTGATAAATGACTGTTCTTTACTTTAGCTACAAATTCTTGCATCTATCTGGTCAGTCGCTCTTAATCGACTCATCATTTTTGCTTTGCGCCCTCCCCCATCATAACCTATCATCTATGGGGGAGGAGCAAAAGCTTTAGATTCATCAAAAATTTTGATCTCCAGTTTTCGATTGATCTTGACATTTTAGGGTCCTTTGATACAGAAAAAATTAGTATTTCGATGATGGGTTGTGTGGCTTTCTGTGTATCACAGTTTCCTGAGGACAGTCTACAGCCAAGATGGCTAGATGTAAAAATACCAATCTTGAAACTTAAGCCTGTTATGAGATGGCAATGTGCTGGTTAGTTTTTGAGCCAAATCATACAAGAGAAAGAAGCACTCTAGAGCAGGGGTGGCGAACTCCAGGCCTAGAATGCCGCAGTTTTCACCATTTAAAACAGATCTTGAAATATCATCGAAAACCTATACAGTTATCACTGCAATTCTTCATTACAATTGCCCAGGCCATGGAACATCTGTTACATAGTTGTAGTTACATACCCTGATGTTTTTATTACATTTTGAAAGTACAGATACAATGTAACTATTTAAGTACACTTGTTTTTGGATCAGTGATAAATTGTTACATTGTAATTATATAAACTGTGGAATAACAATGACAACTGAGTAATTAACTATAATGTTACATTGTATTACACAGTAAGTATGGAGTAATAACTTGTAGTTACACTGTACTTATACAGGTAATTACACAGTAGTTACAGTGTAATTATGGACACAATGTAAAGTGTTACCTAAAAGCCTAATAGGAAACATTCCATTGAGAGAGCTGGAGTTAGAAGATGATCAATAGTTGAAAATAAAACTCTTGGATTACCAGTATTGTCATTTATAATTTTACAGAAAAAGGACTGCCTCTCAAGGCAGACTATATTGTTATGTTCCGTTATTTTAATAGTGGTCTATCAGTTAAGCTTTTCTCTGTTTACTCTGAGCTCTCCGACATGTTCTCTCACACTTTCTGTCTTTCAAGGTATAACAAGCTGGAGTATTTCTTACGCGTCTTTTCAGGGGCCACTATGTCATCTGCAGCTTTCACCATAGCTTTAAAGTTTTCCACCTTACTATTTAGGTAAGCATTACAATTGGACTGACTGTTTAGAATATTAACAAACATTAAACATGCAGATTATCAAAATAATGTTTTTAAACAATACGCTTCTCATTAGATGTAGTTGTCAGTATTCAACTTTTAATCCTTTTGAAATCACCAACTCCACGGTGTGTCCTCCCTTATGTGTGGGCTGGCTGACTGAGATCAAAGGAGTGCATTTAGTCCCCATGCTGCTAGTAGCTTTCCTATAATGCTGCAATGTATAAGAAAATACAAGCTGATAAAGTGGGGTGACAGTTTCAAAAAAGATTCAAGGCAGAACATGCAATTGTGAGGAGCAGAGAGGTACCTGTATGTCTTGTTTGTAAAGAAAACATATGGTAGCGGTGTGTTGTGATGTATTCCAGCCCACATTGGGTGTATAAAATGTGATTTTCGGCCCACAATAAAACAGTTTAACACACCTATTTTAGAGAAACTACTGAATTCAAAATCCAAAACAATACTATATTCATAACCAAAAGCTTTTACAATAAAGAGCCCTCAAAAGCACTGCGTATTTGGTCTTTCCTTGTTTGGATGCTGTTTCATGCACATGGCCATCTTTTATAATGGTTAAGTGTTATGTCCCTAATAACCATGTCACAATGCAATAACAAGACACACAGAATGGCAGCACCCATACAAAAAATACACAAGTGGGTGGCACCCATGAAAAAACAACAATACAATAACAGTAAAAATAATACCTAAATTAAAAAACAATGATGAAACATTATTTACACAATTTTGAACCCACACCTTTGCTTCTGCGAGGTTAAGTGGAAACATTTTTACAGCTGTACATGAAGCTTAAGTCTATGGCTCATAGTGAACTTCAGTACTTTGGCAGTTCCTACGACATTACTAAGGTTTATAACCAAGTGCCTTCTTCATGTTAAGGATGAGTCAGTTTCTATAAACTGCAGGCCAGGCTGCTGATCTGAAAATAACAGCACCCTTGTCCTGATGTGCTATGCACTGATGTGTTTTATATTTGATCTGATTCTCAAACACATACATTTTGTCTTCTTGCTGCATCGCACACATACTGTAGTTTATTGCCTGACATAAATGATTACCCCACGTTATCACCTCAGCTCCCAAGTGTCCTGTCAGTAGCTTTCAGGCAAGCAGGCTCAGTCTTACAGAGACTAATAAATGGAGACCTCTTGGCAAAATCAAGTGCTACGGGCAAAACATTATTAGTGCTGCCTCCCAAGTCTCTCCTCCAGGTGTGCTGTCTCCACCTGGCCCTGAGTATGCACTAATGCATTCATGGCTGAAAGCCTTTATTATCTTGGAGTGTCGGGCTGTCGGTGAGCTTACGTGAACAGACTGTGTGATAATGCTATCCGAGCCATGCTGGCAGGGAACACGCCTGAGACATCAAGATTAAGATGGGGAATTACTAGAGGAACTGCTGCAAATTTTATTAAAACAGAGCCACACTTTTTGTTTTAGTTTCAGGAGTGGAATTAAACATGTATTCCAAAAATTGGACAAAAAATGGAAAGCTGGAAGCTGAAGTTAGACAATGTATGGTTTTTGATTATGCCAATGAAGACAAATACCTACAGACTTTATTCTGCAGACAAATGGGCTGAATTCTAATAAAGCACAAATAAAATAAAAAAAACAACAAAAAAAGAATTCAGTCAGTGTCAAGGATTGTTCAGTGTATGCAAACTTCATTACATTGAAATAAAAACTGTCTTGGCTGCCCTTTAAATGACGGAGTGAGTAGATCATCTGCATCAAAGGCACACTGCGTGCTAAGGGGGGCACGCGGCAAAGACAGATGCGCACCATTGAAGCACGGGAAGCTGACTGAGAGGTTCCTGCAGGATTTAGATTTTCAGTAGACAGCATATTCTCAAAATAAAATCTCATTTTAAAGCAGTTTATGGAAAAATGTTCTAATTCTGTTCCTAATTTTTTTTCTTATTGCATGCAAAGTTTTGTGATACTCTGTGGAATTTATGGGATAAATGATGTTGGACAAGGGGCGGCAGCTGGGCATCATCAGAGTGTTTTTTATTTTCTTCCCATATGTGAAAGGTGTGCATGTGAGGGTAATTGGAGTACCTAAACTGTTCTTATGTACAGGAGGCTGGCATCCCAGGCTGCCAAGGTAGTCTGCGCTAATGACTACAACAACATAACAAATCTTTTGCCGCAGAGGCCTTTCATCCCATCTTAGCTCATCAATCTCTATTCATCTAATTAAAAAAAAAAGCCAAGCTGAGATTTGAAGATGTACAGAGTACTAGTATCTACTATGCTGTTTTTTTTTTAATGTATTCCATTTATCCTCAATGTGATTGTAAAATGCATGAATGGGTGGAAAATTATGATTTTAAGGGAATGCAAAATGTATTTATTTTTTGGTTTATGATGAGATAGACAATGAGCAGATGACCAAGTAGAACTTTTTATATGAATTATAATAAAAAAATCGTGGGAAGAGAGATGAGACGTGACTTTCTCAGAGAGACACTTTCACGTCCCGCGAGATAAGACTTTATGCCAAGAGATTTAACCACACCTGGGGCCAGAAATAAAAGACAAAGAGTAGATGACAATGTAGAACGTTGTAAAGAAGTCAAAAATATTGGTGCGATACACATGCAGAGCAGGTTAGAAATACTGGAAGTATAAAAATTCGAAAGTCTGAAAAAAATGATAATAAAGATCGCATTAGCGCAAACAAACGAAAATTATTACTTGGTGAAATAACGGAACAGCAAAAAGAGGTTGAATATATTTGTTCAGATTTATACTTTAAGTCGGAGACTTGCATATCATCTAATTTGTGTTGCCATCAGGGAAAAGTGGTGTTTCTTCCCTATGAAGAGGCCTACCTATGAGAATTGAAAGATTTGTTGTTTGGTGAAAGTGAAATCCCACGAGAGAAAAATTCAAACCCCACGAGACAAGACTTTATGCAAAGAGATTTGGAAAAGTCCTGCCCACCTCTAAAACATTTACAACCACCCACATGGTTCAATCATTTCTCATTTGTGTGAATGCTATTGTCAGACACAGTTTGTGTAGACAGAAAGAAACGATATTCACTCATTGGCAGTTATACATTGAGTTGTCACAATGTAATTCCAAACACGGAATCAAAATTTAATGGAATATTGATAAAAAGGTAAAAGCGAAAAGAGATCTAATATATGGACATAGGTGATATGACAGAAGTATGTCGATATTGTTTGGCTTTACACTTTAAGTTGGAGACATGTAGATCGTCTAATTCGTGTTGCCATCAGGGAAAAGTAGTGTTTCTTCCCAATCAAGAGGCCTATCCACAAGAATTAAAGGTTTTGTTGTTTGGTGAAAGTGAAATCCACATACGTGAGTGGCAGAGACACGAAGTTGCTGGCACGTAGCGCGGCAGGGGGGTTGGCGAGCAGAGGCGATATATATACTCACATGCCTGTGAATAGGGAACAGTTTAAGGGCACGGATAATTGTACTATTCTTCCAGAAAGCCAGTCAACTAATGCCTTCCCTCCTTGTGTCTTTTTGAAGTTTTTCTTTCCTAGTACATTATACTATGCATTTTATTTTGAATACAGTCGATTCCAGTTAATTAGACCACCGGTTAATCAGACCAGCCGCTTATTTCCGACCGAATCCTAAAGAACCGAAACAGATCATATTACATAAGCCTAATATTGTTCTCTTATTTGGACCAAAATTCCGTTTAATCGGACCAAAGAACGTGACAGAGAATAAGAAAAAGAAGCCACAAGTCGCCCGCGGAAAGCAGATGTAAAGCGGGTTAGCGACATCGGGAGGATCCCCAGCAGAATTTATGCTTTTATCAAAAGTCAGGAAGTCGGAAAATTTGTACCAAGTGCAAACCAGTGGGGGTGAACATGCCTGCCCTTTTTTTCCTAAAATGGACCGCCCTGTAGCCGGTGACATGAAGTCGAGCGTAAACAAGTGCAGTGCATAAACAGAATGCATCAGATCACACCAGACAAGTTCTTCAAACGTTGACTGGAATTTGGTAATGTAACCTTTTTTATTGTGCTTCACATGCTGAGTGTCGTGTAGATCGTTTCAAAGAATTTGTAGATTTCTTTTTCAATAAACAAAGTTGTAAGCAACTGTACATGTACATGTACATAGTTCTTGTTTGTACGTTCGCCATACGCGTGTGCAGCACAATAAAAGTCATAATGACATTTTAATATGTTACTTATAGCACGTCCCATCTTGGTTTCATATGTATAGGGCATGTTCGTGTTATTGGACCAGCCGGTTATTAGGACTAAAATGATCG
>JANRMT010062856.1:55710989-55749872 GCA_026402145.1 Polypterus bichir lapradei | reverse complement strand
TATATATGTATTTATTTGGAATTGGTTTCTGTTGTCACAGTGGCATTTGTCAGGCAGAAGCCGTGGAGACAGGTAAGAATAAAAGCTGCAGAGTGATTAGCAGGGTCTGCTCTTTAAATGTAGATTTGTGAAGCTCAGATAGTAATTCTTGTCACAGCCTGCCATGCTTAGCCAGGTAAATCACTTCTCGCAAATGTAATAAATGTCTGACATGCTCTTAAAAAGCCACAGGCGAATGACTGCAAGAGAAGCTCATATTTCTAAGTGGCACCCAACTATACGTGCCATCTTCAGCTTTCACTAAACACAGATGCCAGGCTTAGAGATTGCTGGGTGCGGCATCAGTTATCAGGATGTCCCTCAAGATGACACACCTCGGGATGGGGTGAATTTGAAGGGTTAATCCACCTTATGTGTCACTGTAACTCCATTAGCAAGTGAAGCAAAAAAATAATGGTTTTGTCTGGAGTTGATGTCAAGTTACTTTCATTAGCAAAGTCTTTTTTAGGGTTCTAAACTGTGAATTAAATAATGTAAGAAATAAAGATAATTGTATGTGCTTGAAGAACTAAATTCTATTGGTATTTCTATTTAACCTGGTAGGATAGTTAAGACTTTTGACATTTGTTAACAACAGTTAATAACTGACATTTGAAATGAAGACAAGGCCAAGGAGCTTGGCACAATTATTGAAATCACAAAGACATACAAGATTCACATAATTATACAGTAATATATGTTTTCAGAGTCCAGGTATTAAGTGTTACAATGAGTAGTTGCTGTCTTTCTAATTTTATTTTCCCTTTACTAGCTTAAGTCTAGCTATTCATTAATTTAGGAAAGCTGCACAATCCAGTTCACAGGTTGTGAGTAAGCTGGGTGGGACAGTGACATCTTTATTCATAAAATGTCACTTTCTCCTGTATAACTGTAAATAATATTACTCTTTAAGGGCAATTGCACTTTCATTGTGCTGTTTCAGTTGTGTCCGTATCGTAACCATTTTTTTGCCTCAGTAAACTTATTATTTATGGGATCGTGTGTCTGTGTAGCCTGATCATCTTCTTCTGCAATGGTCTTGACTGATACAGTACAATTTCCCATCAATTGTAATGCAATAACGTTGCAGCTACATTAAAACATTAATGCTGTCTTAAATAAAGTATTATTGTACAATATATTTCACTGTAAATGATATGTATTCTTATAATAGTGTGTTTTTCCCCTTTCAGATTACAATTAATTGCCTCTTGTCCTCTTTGTGTTCTTTAGTATATTTAAGAACTGCTTATTTGTTAGTGAACAAATTGGAATCGGTTATCATTTGACAATAAGTTTCCTTTTTGTTCATCAAGTAATCAAATGGTATTGTTTCTCTGGATTGTTTAAATGTTTTATTTCCCACAATGAACTCCTTCCTATTCTTTTTTCAGAATGACAACCTTTCTTAATGTATACTGTATATTATCTATTGTCAATTGTGTTGTTCAGACAATATTTGTGTCCAGATGCTAAGAATCAATTAAGATGGTGGTGAGGTCCCATGGTCTGATTTGGACTGTTGTTTAAATACATCTCCTGGGTCCACTTCCACTTTCAAACATAGAATAGCCTCAAAACTTTATTTGAATGAAAAAATGTGTTACACAAATTGCTTTTCAATGTCACTGCAACCCATATGTCACTGGCCATCAGGTGTGTGGCAACTGGCAACTAATACAGTACCTCGCCTCTTGGAGGTGAAAGTTTGGCTAGGTGACATCCAAGTTTGACTTTCTTTTCCCCTTATTTATGCTATGTTAACATTACTATGTTTTCATTTTAAAACACAGACATTAGTCTCTGTTTTTACTTTTTGTCCACACTATCCCATCATTTTTAACCCCAAAAACTCAGAGTTTTGGAAGTGCTCTCCCGAGCCATATATTTTTTAAAAAGGCAGCTCCACATTGCCGTGTAGGTGGGTAAAAATAGAGAGTTTTGTAAATGGAGAATTAAATTGTGCTTTGATTGGCTTGTGTTCATTATGTGACACTCCTCTGATTGGATCCTGCTTATTACACCCATCACTGGAAGAAAACTATATTCCAGCATGCCAGACATACTGTAGAGCAGTTGGTTTTCCATGGAGCTTGTTGTACTGCTTACCCATTTGCTACCCGTATACAGTACATCTAAACTGCATTTTCTACAGTCTGAATGCTGCAAACGTGTAGAAAAAGGCAAATCATTTACAGGTCACTAAAGTTTTGCAATAAATCACATGATCTGTTTCTGCCAATGTGTACATGCCCGCTGTAGGCAAACGTGCATCATAGGCATTTTGGGTCATTATAGTGTTGAAAAAGATGCTTAAGTAAATGAAGTGAAAATGCTACTGTAGATGCAGATTATTTTTGTTTAAAAATGCTGTTTTTAAATGAAAATATAGTAGTGTGGACTTAGCTTTAGTTTTTGGGCATGGCAGTACTTTGCTTAAATGTTCTACAATACAGTTATCTCAGTAGTAACTGAAGAAGCCTCTTACATTTCTTATTGCTGTCACAGTTTTTGGCATTTCTTTGATAACAACAGTGACAGCTTTAGGGTCTTTCTAATTCATGTGAATCCTCCAACATAAAATAATTTTTCTTTAAGAGACATATTGCTGTGTTCCCAAGTGTAGTTCTTTTCAGTGTTTGTAGCACAAGTTTGAATATTCTCAGTGACAATGAAAGTTCTTGTTAAACTCAAGCATGTCACTTGTGAGACATGCATCTCATTCCACATATCCTTAAATCACAGAACCATGGATTGCTAAAAATCTGCTGTAGCAGAAGTGGTTTCTTTTAGGATTGGGTTGGCGAATCACAAGCACACTAACTTTGAAATATGAGAATTACTTCAGCCCTTGTCACATTATATGACTTTTCTACATCTTTGTCATAGCCTTCATTTACGTAATCTTAGCCAGCCAGAGATTGTCAGCGGTGTGATACCCTGAAGCTGATATGGCTTTCTCATAGCTTCATTTTAGTGCAGCCCTGCTATTCTGTATATGCATTGAGTTATTGGTTTTATCATGGATCCGCAATTGGTACTAACCTCTACTTTCTCTGCTGTTCTTTTTCCGGTTTTCTGTGATGGCGATCTGTGCCTTCACCATCTGATCAATGCACCATGCAATCCCTTCATTGATTGATTGAAGGCCAGATGTCCACATGACCATCATCATCTAATTTTTCCACGTGAAGCCTGATAACCATGAGCGGTCTCATGGCCTTGGAACCCTTGAAGATTTTGTTTTTTTTCTTCAGCCCTCTGTAGTTTTTTTGTTTGGTTTTTTCTATCCTCCCCAGCCATTGGACCTTATTTTATTCTTTGTTATTTAGCATTGCCTAATGTTATTATTATATTTGTATTATTTATAAACTTTACATTCTTCGTCTTGTAAAGCACTTTTAGCTACATCATTTGTATGAATATGTGCTACATAAATAAATGCTGTTGTTGATTTGCTAATGTGAAATAACTAATGACTTAGACCAACTAAATCAAACAGGTGTCATTTTCTCTTTAGTCGGTGAAGTAGGCTGTGTGCGTAGGAGAGCTGACAACCAATGAATGCTCATGCAAACAGTATTTCTTTTGTTTTGTGTTTAATGTACTAAAACAGAATGGAAAAAAGAATAGAAAAGCAGTGTTAACACTTAGCACAGTGCCGGCTCCATCAGGTAGCCTGGGAGCTTTGGATCTTACAAACTTAAGCGAGGCATGTCTGTCCAATGTCTCAGGATTTAACTCCTGTGGCAAAGTGGAAAACATAAAAAAAGGGCCCAGATTGTGGCTGAACTCATCACAGTTGTTAATCCTTCAAAAAGCACAAGCTGTATCAGGCAGCACATTGATTTCCAGAAAAAGGGGTGAGCATGAATGGGCCACTCAGGTAAATGTGACATAGGTTGGAAATTAGTAACTGTGGCTAGCAAATCTAACATACCCCATGACAAAAGGTCGTAAAATATCACATTGGCTTTACTCTGATCAGAGGAAGGAAGGAAAAAATGTAAGAAATTGTGAGACAGTTTTAACTAGTAAATTAAAAGTATCTAGAGGCATAGAAAGGAAAATCAAAGTCGGGCAGACTGCAAGATTTAAATATTAGAAGAACAACACAAAATACAAAATACAATACACTTGCAAAAATCACAGTGGAGCAACTAGGATTAATGTTCAGAAATGCAAGAACAGGTTTGAACAACCCTGTTAAAGTAGAAACCACAAACTAGGACGTTACACATCCTGGCACCCCATCTTAAACAACTACATCACAGTGACACCACACATGATGAGCTGGTCAAAAAACTGGCTAATAAACCAGATGTCTGCACCAAGAGGCGGGTGGATCAGTCAGGCACCTCAATGATGCCATGGAGGGCACAGCTCATTGCACCCATACCCAATTAGGCAGTTGAGTATAACAAGCACCTGCACAAGCCAAAAGAAAAAACACAGAAGGAAACAGAAGGAGACAAAGGTTAACAGACAGGGGAGAAGGCAGGAATGCGGGTGAGCAGGTGCGCAAATGAGCGAGCAAGAGAGAAAGAGAAGGCAGGCAGCTGGGAGGAGAGCCCCTTGAGAAGAGTGTGTGGCTGATGCTCAGAGGTTGGAGAAGGCTACTCCAGCTGAGTAATCTTAAAGCTGGAGTAACCCACTGGTGGGACTCCATGTGTAAGTCGGAGAGGCTAGTACGGAGAGCCTTGTCAGGGCCATGGATGTCAACAGGGACCCGAGTCTTCTCAAGCTGAGGTCCGGATTGGGAGCCCTGCCTGGAGTCATTGGACAGCAGGGACCCAGACCTGTAGTGGGAGTTGGATGTCTGTGTCTTTCGGATGGGCGACTCCTCTGTTGCGAGGCCTCACAGCAAGGATAACCAGAGGTGATGTAGTTTTCAAAAGGCTGCACTGGGGAACTCAGTGTTAAAAGAACAGTTTTTAAGCTCGATTTTAAAGGAGTATTTATTTGATTTGATTTTAACCTCTACATGAAGAATGTTTTATGGACTATTTGTTTATTTATAGATCGATTGCACTGCACTTTTTGAACACAGTTTACTTTTAGATTTTGTTAATACAAGCACTTTATGCAGCTACCCCTTGGTATGTGTATTTGTCCTCATTTGCCTGGCTCATCCTTTGGTTAGATTGCTGACAGTTGTGGGTTTGAAAGGCTCCTGGAAGCAGACCCGCTCCATCACACCACATTTTTGGTGCAAAATGCCATTTAGTCAATTCTACTGTAAGGAAAAGCATCACCAAGGGTTGTAAATTTCCAACAAATTCTAAGTTTTTCAGGAGTAGCATGACCCAGAAAATTTTCCCAAGAGCTGATTGCTTGACACTAAATGAAGTATCCAAGGATCTCAAAAGTTCAATGCAGGATCTACAGGTAACTCTTGCAAAGTTGGTGTGAAAGTGTGTGCATCCACATTCAGAACAAGATTGCACAAATTTGGCATATACAGTATGCAAGATGTGCAAGTAAAACATTTCTATCTCCAATAAGAACATAAGAGAAAGACTACAGTTTTCCATTGAACATCTAGGCAAAGACCAGATCTTCTGGAACAGATGAATCAAAGATAGAGTTATTTGGACACAGCAACATTAGACATGTTTGGCGTAAACTGAAGACAGAAGAATCTAATATACCAAAGGTCAAACGTGGTGGAAATGTTTTAGTTTGGGGTTGCTTTTCTGCTTCAGGGCCTGGACATCTTGCAGTCATCTATCAATTCAGGGAATGTGAGGCCCTCTGTTCAAAACCTGATATTGAAATGAAAATGGACCTTCCATCGCAAAAATGATCCACAACACACTAGCAAATCCACCAAGGAATTCCTCAAAACAAAGAAATGGGGGTTATGGACTGGCCTAGTTAAAGCATTGATTAAATCCCATTGAAATTTTGAGTTGAAACGAGTAGTACACACAAGAAAATTCACAAATATCTTGCAACTGAAGGCAGATTTTAAATGGAGGATTTTGCCAAGTGAATGTCACAGATTGGTGGGCAGTTATGCAAAACACCAAAAACATTTCTGCTAAAAGGGGCAATACCAGCTACTGAGGTTAAGGGCACAATTTCTTTTTCCCCAGTAGATAATTACATCTATTGATATTTTTGCTGTATAAATAATTGAAAAGGCACAGAAACAACGCAAGGACCCCGGAAACATTTTTTTCATCTTTTAAGTGCATTAAATAAGCAAATGGCTAAAACAATTGTGTTAACTGCTAATGACAACTCCCAAAATCCAGAAAGTAAAATGTGTTGACCCTTTACAGCTTCTGCAGTAAGAAAACCAAGAAAAAAATAATCAAGAAAACCAGTAATGTTTGGCAAGTTCAGTGGAGTGGAAATAAATGCTTTGTTGAATAGAACTAATCAAAATGAAAAGAAGAAGTTTATAGTAAAAATTACCTAATTTATATTTATTTTAAATATTTTCTACTATGTATAATCATTATAATTAGTGAAAGCAACCAAATATTATCTTTACAGAGTCACCTTAGACTATATTATGCACAGCTATTCATGAATAATTAATAGAAAATAATGAAATTTGCTAATGTAAATTGATAAGCTGTGCTTCCAGCTTAAGGGCTTATTATTATTGTTATTTGATTTTCTCACATGATGAAATGTTATTCAGATCTTCATACAGCATTAACCTAATTTGTAGCACATAACCTTCATGCCTGCTCGAATAAATGTACTTTAAGGCATACTAATGTTTTGGGTCATTATTATTTTAGCAGAGAATATAATACATTTGTTAAGGTTATCCAGGAGAATAGTACAAGCTGCTGGATGATTTTTGCATTTGCCATTTCCGTAATATTTTCTAAGGCTTATCATAAGTGCAAGGTGATAAATGAGTGCTAACTGATATTAAAACTGAAGTTTATCAGCAAAGCATCCAGGTTCATTTATTTTTGTGACTTATGGGTTCCGTGAATCTTGCTTTCTTTTTTTCACAGACTATTTCCACCAGACATCAGAATATGATTGTTAAATTGTGTTTACATTGCTGACATATTACCATGTCCTAAAGAATAGATTTTTCAGAATAGATTTTTTTTTCCTGCTTTCAGAAATAAGGACCTGTTATTTATTTTGATGTATGGTAAAAGTCTTGTCTTATGCATAAGGCCTTTTTCTGTCTTGACTACTGAGTCTATATTTTTCTATATAGCTCATCCAAATATGTATTGAAGCAAAGTGGGATATCGTAGTGAAATCATTATTCAGTTTACTATTCTTCACAGATTAAATTACTAACCGTGTATTGAAATTAGGCAATGAAAATAATAATACCATTCATGCTGGTTATTAGGGTGACACTTTATATGCATTTCACGGTTTTACTGAACTTACTGAGTAATTACCCTGAAACTCCATGTGTAATTACACTTTCTTACAATGCCTTTAATATAGAACTTTAGTAACAGTCTAAGCCAGGAGTCTCCAACTCCAGTCCTGGAGGACCACAGTGGTTGCAGGTTTTCATTCCAACTATTTTCCAAATTAGTGGCCTGTTTTTGATGCTAATTAACATCTTTTGAATTAATTTTGATTGACTTGTTTTGTTAAGATTTGTTCCTCTGAATTGCTTCATTTTTTTTCTTAAATGGCACCCAAAGAGAAATTAAATGTGTAGTGAGTGAACCAACAGAAGACCAACTAAGTCAGGGCCTCAAACTCCAACCAGTTGCTTAATTAGACGCTGATTTTTGTTGTGAATTAAATCTGTTCTTTAATTCCATGGCTTGTTGCTGCTCTCATTGTGCAATTCTGAAATTGCTGATTATCTCTCTCTCTAAGAGCACTGGTAAAATATTTTAGGGACCTGAGCATAAAACATTGCTGGGACTTTCAACTTTCTTTATTTTCAGGTATTGTATGTTAGTCACAGTTTGTGGGGTAGGTTTTGTCTCATTTTTGTATCTCATTATTGTTTGGCTGCTAATTTAGGAAAAAGAAACAATTAAGGGGTCTAAGTCTTCAAGAGCAAGTCAAATAAAATGATTTCAAAAGGAGTTAATTAGCAGCAAAAACAGGTCACTAATTCAGAAAAGAGTTGGCAACCCCTGGTCTAAGCAGTTACACATGTAGGTTTAATATCAAGATTCAGAAGGTGTATTTATTTATTGTGGGGTGCTCAGTCCTGGTCCCACAGACCTGCAGCAGACACGTTACTTCAGTCTAGTCAATTCCTGGGTTGGCCTCTCATATACTATCTATACGTAAGCATTTTCTGTTTACCTGGTTGAGCCATTAGAATAATTAAATAAGCTAAAGGTTTGGAAAACTTTTGGTTTTGATTCTCTGCACTTGTATTTCCTCCCAGTGAGGAAGATCAGAAATCTGAAGCAAATAAAAAAAGGTAAAGCATAAAAACACAGAGGTAAATGTGATTCAATTTCCCATTTCAGTGTTATGTATGGTACATTGTATCACATTATACTATTCAGTTCCAGGTGTTGTGATCAGGCCTGTGAAATTTTTAACAAAAAGAAAAATAAATGCAACATCTTGAACTTGAAAACAGCAGGCAATATCTAAGAATAACCATAGATGTCTGCAGATGATAGATCCATGAGAATATTTTACTCCGGTGATAATGCATCCTTAAATCATAAAGAAATTCCATTCATCGGATTGTTATGGGTATTTCATGCAACACATAGTTGTCACTTACAGGTCATTTATGAACAGTAATCCAGTTTTTAACATACATTTTTTAAACAGATATGCAGATGCAATTGTAATTAGTATTCTTATAATTAAATGCCTTTTATCTTTTTTTTTCTTCCTTCATGGCGGAGTGGTGACTCTGAGGCTAGGGATCTGCACTTGCAATTGGAAGGTTACCAGTTCGAATCCCATAAATGCCAAAACGGACTCTGCTCTGTTGGGCCCTTGAGCAAAGCCCTTAACCTGCAATTGCTGAGTGTTTTGAGTAGTGAGAAAAGTGCTATAGAAATGCAAACAATTATTATTATTATTATTACACGGCTTAACCTCAGAAAAAAATTCTTTACTATGGTTATGTTTTATTAGCAGATAGGCTGTTGAAATGACAGTTGAAAGTTACATTATTATGTTTCACTTGGAACTGGCGCCCCCTACTGGTGAGGGCATCACTTATCAGGTCACTGCTCCAGTCTTTCACGAAGCTGGTGACTTAGATCATCAGATCAATGCAGTTTTCTTGATGTATGACGGTCTTATTCTGGGTACCATTCCATTTCTTACAGAATTTAGATTCAGCACCAGCAGCTGAGCCACATTTATTTCATTTCCAAAATGATAAACAAAAGGAGGTCAAGTGGTTCTTCCATGCGAGTAAGCAGATATCACGGGCTAAGACCCCTGAGGTCAAATGTTTTTAGTTTTCAAAATTGAGGCACCAAGCATGCTTCATTGCTACACAGGGAGAAAAAGTCTTTCATTCTTTGATCCTTAAGCTTTGAAATACAAATTGTAAACTTTTATCATTGAGCTGTGATGTCTATTATAAAGACAGTAACCTATCAATTATTGTCCGTTCATAAAATCTTTAACTGTTGCACTTTATTTTCAATACAGGATTATTATACAAAATAACAGAAAAATGAATGGAGAAAACAAGGTATCTGAATCTGCGATTCCAAAGCTGTTGCCCAATTTTAGTCATACAGAAAAGAAAAATGTAAAAAAAATAGACTTTGTGTGACAAAAGGATATATAGATTCTAAAATTTATCTGAAGTATGTAACTATTAATCACTAGTGTAATGTTAATAATATCATTTACATATTTATTAGTACAAAGTGTCTGTGATTTTCAGATACAGTACACCTGGAAACTGGGAGTTGTGGTCTTCAAATCCATGCCAGGCTTTATGGTAACCCTGAGGGTTGTGTCTCAGGAGGGTCTCACAGTATCACTAACTTTTGTTTTAGTGAGCACTATTTATAGTGTTATAGAAGTGATATGATGCCCAATGAGGTGATAAGAAAACAGACTCTGCAGAATGCCCATTAAGACAGAGATAAAGAAGAGGACACAAGTGGAGTTAGAAAAGGCACCATTTAAAAATGGGAACTATGATTTAGAAATGAGTACTGTAAACAAAAATGTCTTCATTAAAATGCAGTTCAGTTTTTGTTTAACCATACACAAGAGCCTTTAAGTGTGACACTTCCCAGCCATTACATGGTGGCATTTTCACCACTTGCCAAATCCCATAATCCGTGTTTGTTGTTGATAATGACAAATTTTAGTAGTCTTCATGTTGCATCACCCTGCTTTTTCCTCAGAGTTCATCTACAGCAAACCATTTCTGTTCAGCAGCAGCACATCTGAATGAAGTATTAATTGGTACCTATCATTCACACCTTTAATATAACAGCTCTTTCAATTAATAACAGTTCTGGCTGGAACAAAGTGGTATTCATTTGGCGTATGTAATGCGATAGACAGATGCATAGATACATCAAGTTATTTTCAATCTCTCAGTGTGTCAATCTGTACAATTTCCATGTCTATGCATTAGTAATTGATTTGAATCTATCTATCTATCTATCTATCATATAGTGCCTTTCACATCTTTCTATCTATAATGCTATGTTTCCAAAATCTCCCACAGAAAGTATATGTGCACAATTTATTTATCAATATCTATCCACTCATGTTTTACAGACAAGAGATTTTCTAGTTGTATTACAGTGAATTTCATACACTTCAATAACCCAGTTATTAACTTGAAACCTGGTTTCTAAAATGCCAGGAGAAGCCTTACTCCTGTTAGAGAAACTGGGTTATTGGTCTCTGAGAGACCAGGTTAAAAGACATCGATTTCTCTGTGACTAACCCAGTTATGTGATCATGTAAACTCCTACCAGGGTTACACTTAAGAATTTTGTAGTCTGCACATGTCTGTTGTCTTTGTTCACCAACATTTGTGCTAGCTTCACACTTGCGTCCAGTAGACACAGGTAGAGCGTCCACAAAAATAAATTTCCTGAGGCAAATACTCGGGTAATCACACTAATCCTTTTCCCAGTAAGCTAATGCAATACATATTTTATTGAAATAAAAATACCTGTTTATTATTATCCCACTGGCACTGGATGTAAGGCAAGAAGCACGCATAACAGTATGCTGCTTTTTTTCAGGGCTCAGTTTCTTAGCCAAGCAGAAAAGAGTGTGCTGTTTGCAATTTCGTAACAGAAATGTACTAACCTAATGTATTAGTCCAGGTATATGCTGTGAATATATTGAAATAGTGTGATCAGATGATGCAATGGCCAGTGTTCATACTGCTAATCATTGGTGGTTCAAGTTGAGGATGTAAAAAGGGGATGGATGTTATTCACCTTACAGCACCTGAAGGACTAAAGGTATTTATTTATAAAATACAAAAAAATTATCAAAGGTTTCCTGCTTATTTTTAGATTCATGGTAGCCAATGATGACATTAACAAATTTTGCTAAAGGAGAACTCAGAAGTGTACTTGCCCATGGAAACCAGGATTCTGCCTTAATCGGTTACTCACATTTTCCTGGATTTGTGTGTGCATTGTCACACAACGATTAGTTCATTGTTACCTATAGGGAAATGATTTCAACTTTAAGTTCAATCATTTAAAATATCATAGTATTCAAATGCAACACTTGGCATATTGAAAAAAATGAAAAACTGCAGTGTCTTGTCAATATTATATTACAGTGGCGCTGGTAATTTTATTCTGTATATGGCACAGCATTGTAGCAGAAACAGAGAAACAATTTCTGTTTGTGTTTCATGTGTTTGGAGCATACTATATCTGTAATTATTGTACAAAGAATTGAGCATTTAAAAGAAAGTGAATTTAAAATGAATAAAGAGGACTGAATATACAGTATATATATGCAGTGGCCACTTTATCAGGTACACTTGCTTGCTAATGCAGATATCTACTTCTCCAAACAGTCCATCATGCAGCTAAAACCAAATATGGGGAATACGCAGATGCAGTCAGAAGATCCAGCTGTTGCTTAACAAGACTTTAGATGGGGCAAGTTGTGTGATCAAAGACACCTTTCCATTTGTACGGGTGTTGTTGTCAGACATGGTGGTTCGTGCATTTCAGACACAGCAGACACCTTAGGATTTTTCATGCACTACAGTTTGTGAAGGTTACAGAGAAAGGTATCACAGTCAAAAAAACATCCCATAAGAAGCAGTTCTGTTGTCAGAGGTCAGAATTAATGAATTTTTTAAGCTAACAGAAAACTCACAGCTACTTGGAGAACAGTAGCAGTGTGCATAGAACATCTTTCAGTGCACAAGTTAAACATTGAAGCAAATAGGTCATGAAAGCAAAAGACTATAGAGGGTTATAAAAACAAGAAAATGAGGGTACAGTGGGCACAAGATCAACAAAACTGGATGGTTAAAGATTTTTAAACTATCACCTAGTCTTACAAATTTTGATTCCTGCTAAGGCATGCAGATGGTAGAATCAGAATTTGACATAAACAACATTATTCCATCCTTTCTCAACAATACAGGATTTTAGTGATTATACAGTATAACATTGTCTTAAATGTTTTCTTGACAAACATTAGGCCTTTTAACACCAGTTGAGGGTCATTTGAATGCCACAACATATCTAAACATTGTTGACGACCATTGGCATCTGTCTATGAGTATAATCAACCCTTTTAGAAATTTACACTTCCAGCTGGATAATGTGCCATGTCTCAAACCACGCATCATATTAAGCTGGCTTCATGAACATAACAATGACTTTAATTTACTCTGATTTAGATCACAATCCCCGGATGTCAATTCAGTATTGCGCCTTTCGGATGAAAGTTGGCAACAGGGATGTGTGTATGAAAAATCAGGGACTTTATGTTGCTCTCAAAGGGTGTGGCCCAGAATTCTTAAGGAATGTTTCCAAGCACTTTATTAAAGCAATGCCACCAAGAATTCATCCTGTTTTCAGGACACACAGTCATTAGGCTTTCAAAGCTTTAAATAGTGTCTTTGTACATAATTAATAAAATATAAAAATATTAAGTTAAGGTCAACTGGCAATGGAGAAGGGAAATGCAAAACTCCAGACTACTCCAGAAAATCACTTGTGAAAATGCATGTTAAAGTCTAAGTGACAGGAGTAACAGACCATCCAGTCCATTCCTGAACATTCTGCAATGCACTATGGTGCAAGATAAATTGATGCAATATAACAAATATCCTAAAATCTCAAAAACATTACCAACTCTATCAAGGAAGAGCTAGCTTCCTTCAAGTGCTATCTGACCTGCTCGACTGTTGTTCTGTGTTTCTCATTTCACTCCTAAAACTCCTCTGCTTTGGTCTCTTTATTGATTGTTGCTACAAGGATTTAGTTGAAAACTCTTCTGTTGACCTACACTTCTCTGAACGGTTCTGCTCTTCAGTAGCCCCAATCTTTGATCTTTCCATCTGTCCCTTCAAGAAGCCTCTGTTTTGTTTCTGTCTGTCCGTTTGTTGATCATATCTCCTCTTGTCTGATATGCCAAAACTGGACAAAGCTTCTTTGTTCTTGCTCTAAAACTATGGAATGATCTCCCTTTGTCTATTGGTACTGTACCTTATTTACTCCTATTTAGGCAAGCTTTGAAGATGCACCTTTTTACAAAATATTTTGGACCTGCTTAGTTTCTCTTCTACTGGACAGCTTTTGTTGTAGTGACAAACAGTTTAGGATACTGGTGGTTGTCTTAGTCTAGTTGCAAGTGTAATTATAAAGTGACACTGTGTTAGTACAGGGAGATTCACTCGAAAGAGGCCCAGAATATCCTTCTATATAAAAGCGGTCAGGATTGTCCTTCCGTCCCGTGAGTGCTACGCAGGCGCAGAGTTTCACACACGCCCCGTCCATTTTGCAATGCACGATGGGATTTGTAGTTTCGGTTTTCCAGGTAAAAGATGATTTTCTACTCCAGACTGTGCGAGTAGCACGGAGTTTCACACACGCCCCGTCCATTTTGCAATGCACGATGGGATTTGTAGTTACGTTTTTCCAGGTAAAAGATGATTTTCTACTCCAGATTGTGCGATATCTTCTTCTTCTTTCTTACTATATAAAAGCGGCCGGGATTGTCCTTCCGTCCCGTGAGTGGAAAGCGTAGCGGTATTCCGCTTATCACAGACTTACTACTTGCAGCTTGCGGTACGAAGCGACATGATGTGAGCAGAGTTCTGGTGCTCCCATCGTTCCCTTGCTTTTGTGCGCGATGCGCTGGAAAAATAGACAAAATTATGTCTCTGGAAATAATTAATGTTGATGGAGTACAAATACCTCACCGCGTAGTAAATATCAGGGGGGTTCAAAAGGGCGACCTCAATATAGAAAAAAAGTTTACATTTCATCACAAAAATAACAAACTACGAGTATTAAAGTAATACCACTCAAATGCAATATAACCAAATTAATGAGTTTGTATAAAATATCAAATTGATCTACATATTGAATTGCCTTAAGAAGTGGTCAACTTAAAAGTCGGTCGCCTTAAAAGGCAGGTCAGCCTAGTTCTGTAATAACTTTCGCTAGGACAAAGCAATTTGAACGAAATAATGTGCAATGTGCTCCACAGTATATGGAGCTTCAAACAAGCCAGGATGCCCCTGCGTCGGAGCAATGAGGTAGGCGCCGGACAGCCATTGCGATATTTAACCTCCATTTGCAACTTCTGGGTGCATAAGGCCCATGCCCCTTCACTCAGTCACTCGACTTCTTATCAGGATGGTGGTGTACAGTATTGAGCAGCGTGTCTTGGTGGTGCAAACCTATTGGGTCACCAATTCAGAGATGTCAGAATCAATTGGATGATCGTGAGTTAACGGATGGTTAACTTTGCCATATTATACATCGGTAAGGAGCATGACAGAAATTGAGTCCTTCTTCGGCGACACGGTAATTTCAAAGGGGCTTTGGCCACCACAGTCGCTGGATCTGACACCACCAGACTTCTTCCTTTGGAATATGCTCAAAGGAAAAGTCTATCGGAACAAGCCTCACACTGTGGAAGATTTGAAGGAAAATATCCAATATGAAATTGCTGCTTGCCGATACGTTCAGGAACACGGAGAACAACGTTGAAATGTGTCTGGTAGAAAATAGAAACCACTTCCAGCATCGCCTGTAATGCAATCGATTACATATATGTCGAGGTATAGAGCATATTTTTTGATTCAGATTGCTTCATCCTAACGGGAGTTACAACACAATATTTCTGGCCTCTTTCGAGTAAATCTCCCTGTAGTAGCAGTAGTAGTAGTAATATTACTCCCTCTTGCTTGTTTTTTTTTAAATCTTGTTCTCTGTTAATTTTGATTCTTGCGCCTTCTAATCGTTCTTGTATGTGATATAACTTGCTTTGTAAGTTATCTCTGAAAAAAGCATCTGCTAAATAAATAAATAATAATAATGTACAAAATTGCTCTAAAAGTCACTCTTCAAACTACACTTTCCCAAGTTAATATGACAGAACATTTTTTTCAAGCAGTGTGGCATCGTAACAATGCTGTTAGACTTGAAGGTACTACTGCTACTGTTTTTGTTTCTAAAACTAACTTGGCCAGTAATCCTGAAAATTTCATTTAACATGCCATAATAGGAACATACTGTTTGTAAACAACTTTTTAATCTCTATAATGTCTTGTAATAGTAGTCACTATAGGAATGTGCTAATAATGTTTATGTTAATAAATTGGCATATAAAAAAAAATGCATTTCTTAATTTTAATAAACTTTATGCCTGTCCTACTGCAACATAGGAAATATATAAGGTGAGTTCCAAACGTCCATTTGCTTTAATAGAAATAAAAGAGACAACCCTATTTTTTGTTTCCCTCACAAACCTTATCCATTCTCTATTTCTTCACATAATCACCACCAACATCAATGCAATTTTGCAATATGTGGATCCATTTTTCAAAACACACCTGAAAATCATCTTTTTCCAGCTTTTCCATCTCTTCATTCAATGCCTTGATCATGTCTTCTTGATCATCCTAGCATTTTCCACATGTGTGGGCCTTGACTTTGGGAAAGAGACAGGTCAGGCGAGGCATCCAAAAGGTTGCTCCCAGAGGCACCAATGAAGAGGATGGTCTTGGTGACTCCATGCACAGGAGCATTGTCACGTTGTGGGAATCAGTCACTCAATTTGTGATTGGGGCAAACCTCTCCTATGCTCTTGGAAAACTTCAGCCAAACATTTCTTGGTATAGACCAGGCAGGGCCAACTTTGATCCCGGATAGCCAAAGTGGCGACAGGTTTTCATTCTAACTATTTTCTTAATTAGTGACTAATTTTTTCTACTATTCAACTTAGTAGCTGTGCAATATCAGTCCTGGAGGGCCGCAGTGCCTTCAGGTTTTGTTCCAAACCAATTGCTTCATGACAAATCATTCATTGATGATGAAGCAATTGCTCAAGTGAAATTTTTAGTTGTCTAGCTTCTTAAGATTTTGAACCCTTAATTGCTTATTTTAGTCTTAAGCAGCTGTATTCATTGTTTTAACTTCTCCTTATTAGCACTAAGACATAAATGGCAAAGGAACCAACAGTTCTATGTCTAGCTTGTCTCCATTTCCACCCGTGTGTATTCATCATTCACTATTTGGTTTAATTAAATACTCAGAAGGAAACTGAAGAAAAAGTGAAGAACTGAAAATTACTCATCCATTTTAGGCTTCAGATCATTTGGATGATACATGTATCATTAGAAAGGAAGAAAATGATTTAAGAATGAACTGACATGGTAGAGTTAAAACACTAACAAGCCATGAAATTAAATAAGATTTATTATTGGTAGAGATTGCCTTCTTATTAAGCCACTGGGTTAGAACAAAAACCTGCAGCCACTGCGACTCTCCAGGATCAGAGCTGACCACTCTGGTATAGATGTTTGAAACTGGTCAAAACACTACTGGACAGTTCTCGGAGTCAGTGCTTCATTGCCAAGATGAGCTTCCAGCTTTCTGCTTCCAAAAAACGAAATTGAAAATGTGGTAGAGCCTTCACAAACTGCGTTAGAATTGTGGTAAAGTAGGAGCTCTTGTTTGTTCTCATTAGAGTAAATCACTTTTGGGTGCGTGCCACGTTTACATCTATCTTTATTTCGTGTCTTTATGACGACCTACAAGCCTGAACATTTCAGGAAGTGTACGTAAATACAAAATAGTTAATAGTGTGAATAGTTGAATCAGATTTCCTAAACAAACAAATTAAAAGGTTCACGTAAATGGTCTTTTGTAATCCTATCTTGTAATAAGAACCAATTACAGTAGAACACACTATCCATGTATTCTAGCTCTGCACAACCCACGGTCTACAAACAACATCCAACCTCCTTTAAGTGCTGGTTCATCTCTCTAGATATTTCACTAATTGGAGGCTAGTTTATTTTGCTACATTTCCATTATTTATTTTTTTCTCTATGAGCATAGTAATAACTTGCAGAGTTTGTCATAACAGAAAACCTGACAATCAGACTGTGGTTGAGATTCTTTTCTAATTTAACCTTATGGTTTATGTATTCCTACATTTATAAAACTCTGTCCTTGTGAATTTGGGCCTTCACTAAAACAAAAACACTTTGATATTATAATTTATATTGCTTTTGATATCACAAGACTATTTATTCTGCTCAGTTTCAGGTAGATTATTCAGGTTATATCTGGTTAGTAGAGTGGCAGGTACTAATTAAGGGGCTGTACACTAAATATTGCAGCAGTCGGCAGATTGCTCTTCACAGGCAGGGTAAGGAGGCAGCTGTCTTCATGATGCTTAAGTGTGTGACCGGCAGGAAATGGGAGTGCACTCTTTGACAAGCCCTGAGAGAATCTGAGAAGCAGGCAGAAGACTTTAAGAAAAAAGATTAATAGGAGCCCCACACCACAGCTGGCACCTTTTCTTAGTCTTGATAATGCAGAACAGAATGATGGTGGATTGCAGAAAAGAAAACGATTGCCGATACTAGCAGTGTTCATGTTGTGTGGGAACAGTGACAGCATAGCCATGTCTTGTCTTCAGTTTCTATTTGTTGAGACATTTCCTGTGACTCATAACAACAGGAAAGTAAAGGCAGACTTGTTAGGCGTATGAGTTTATATGGTGATGCAGTTAATTACTGTTCAATAAACAGGCCCATTGGCATTCACTGAGTGCCTCAGTCCTTCCATCTTAGTGCTCGGTACAGCATGCAGGCACCCAATTGATTTTCATTTTTTCCTTTCCATTATCCTTAAAAGCTAAATGCTGTCATGCTCTGGCTTTTCTTATTCATTTTTTTAAATCTTTCCTTTATGTCTAAAATATTTGAGACATCTTTTTGGTGGTTAAGGAATCTATAGTCACAAGTTACATTTATTTTTTAAATAAAGTTATAAATAAATATCATTTTCATGCAGTGCCATTTTGTCTTTGTTGTGAATAAATGTGATTTTTGTTGTCTTTGTTAAGACTAGCCTATATGCTATGTGATTTTTCCCGGGTTACTCCTGCTGAGCATTGGAGAATAACACGAGCAACTAATCGATCTGGTGAAGTGATCCATGTACGCTGAAGGAAGGTGGTGGGACAAGGGAGCAGGGCTCAGAGATCCCCATGTATGCGAAGGGATTGAGGTGGGGACAAGAGTCAAAGGTGGTTGACCATGGACAGACCCGAAGGGTGAGAAAAGAGATGGGTTTGAGAAAAAGACAAACTGAAACTCTAGATAAAGGAAAAGATATCTGATCTCATCTGTGTTTTAATTCTTGATTTTTACACAACACTGTTTTTATCTTTATTCATTCATTTATTTATTGAAGTACTGTACTGCACTTTCTTGAGCACTGTTTTAACTGCTATGGAAAAAAAAGCTGCACTAGGCATTTGCACCAATTGCTTGTTTGTGTCCTCATTTCACTAGTTCTTCACGGTTTAATGTCCTGGAACAGGATGATGCTAAGGCTGCTGGCAACATAGGGCATCACAAGTAACTGAATGGATCAGTGGTGTCGTGACTAGAAGTCCCAATGCACATAAGTCCCATTAAGTTCCAGAGCCTGCATTCCCAAACACTTCCAATAATGCCTACTAGAGTGGGATATATCATCAAACCCTGGGTTGTAATAAGGACAAGCACCAAATGTTCTTATATATAAACATCTACGTGTGGAAGTGTGTGTGTCTGTCCGACCTGGAAGTGAGAGATGGAGTTGGGGTAAGGGCTCCGCCTCTGAGGAAACAGAAAACTCACTTAGCCATACAAGCGAGGCCAGCACGTCAGCAAAACGAAACCTCAGAAGAAAGACAAAGTCACTTAGCCGCTAACATCAGCAAAATGGTATCCCTTTTACTTTTCTTCCTGCCGCTAATGCACAAATTATGTGAACCCATCAGCAAAATTAAACCTCAGAAGAAGGACAAAGTCGTTTAGTCGATGACATCGGCAAATTGGTATCCCTTTTAGTTTTCTTCCTGCCGCTAATGCACAAATTATGCGAACCCATCAGCAAAACTAAACCTCAGAAGAAAGACAAAGTCGTTTAGTCGATGACATCGGCAAAATGGTATCCCTTTTACTTTTCCTCCTGCCGCTAATGCACAAGCGATGCGAGCACGTCGGCAAAGCAAATCCTCCTAAGAGAGAGATGCCCAGAGTAGTTCCTTTCAATTACCTGAAATTACCTCTATATTTCAGTTTTTTTTCTGACGACATCAATAATTTCTAGGACCCCGGGCTTTTTACAGCATGGGCTTACACAGCCAGGTATAGAATAAAAAGGTTTATTTCACAAAAAGCTTTGAAAATATATGAATCTCCATAGAGCACAAAAGGCAAAAAAAGGACTTGACAGCAAAGGCAATGCAAGATGAACAAGTCTCGATACACAATCCATTGGGAAGTCAAAATACAGAGTAAAATATTCAAAAATCCAATGATCCCCAAAAGCATACAACTAAGAAACACACCCAAGAAAATCTGAAATGAACTGCCAGGAAATGTGGAAGACCCTCCAGATTTATAGGGCAGAGGGAAGTTCCTGATGGTGATTGGCAGGTGCCCCCCGCCTCTTTGTGAACCACCTGCAAAACACATAGAATATCACAAAAGCATCTTATACACATAGACAAAGCCAAAAATAAAGAATGATGCGCAAAAATAAAATAAATGAAAGAATCCAAAATGAAACATAAAACATGAATTTGAACCGCAGCCAGGGAAGGCACCTTGGCTGAGACATTACAAGTGGTGGAGAGGAATGAGAAACAGACCAAAATGAAATGTGAAAAATAGTAATTCTTTATTTACATTAATAAAATCAGAGGTATCAAAATCAGTGCCACATCCTCAGTATTAAAAAAAAAGTCCTGAGGAAGAAGAAAAATAGCAGTGTGGTGCGGTGGTTAAGGCTTTGGACTTCAAACCCTGAGGTTGTGAGTTTGAATCCCACCACTGACACTGTGACCCAGAGCAAGTCACTTCACCCGGTTGTAGCCAATTGTAGCTCAAATGTTGTAAGTCACTTTGGATAAAAGTGTCAACCAAATAAATATATATAAAGGTTACAACTTTGTAGTCAAGCCTTTATCTTTCATTTAGAAATAAGTGATTCAACTAGGTGCCACTGAAAACAGATCAAAATATAAAGTCAAATGAAACAAGGAGTCCAATTAAGCAGGGGTCCGCTTAGAAATGGAATTGAACTCTTTATCTTAAACTCTTGCAGCCACCATGGCCCACCAAGGACAGATTTTGGCTGGTCTGCAACTAAAGTTGAATTAATTTTGCTAAATGTTTAATTTGGGAAGTATCACAGTCAGTTCTTCTGTCTCCTAGCTACAGAGTTCTGAGTGTATATCCTGGTCTGGCATAGATTTTTCTTTGGGGCGTTGGTGTTTTTCACCCAAATATATAAGTATATTGGCTCATTTGCGATGCACTGGTGTCTCATCCATGCCTGCTTCCTGTCTTGCACCTACCTCTGCCAAGACATACTACATCCCCCGCAACCTTGAACTGAAAGAGGAGATTTGATAAATGAAGGTGGGTGGATTTATTTTAATCTCCTCCAGATGGCAATAGCTATTTTGAAGTTTATTGAATTAGGAATATTTGACTAAATTTGTTTGATAAGTTTGTTGTTGACACCTTGTGTTGCGAATGTCAACTTGACCTGTATTGAGCTCATTGCAATTGATGCTTGATGGATTTTACTATATTTAGTTGTCAAGGCATAAAAACTACAGAAAGAAAAATTTTACTGAAGACTGCTCAAAATATATATTTTTGTATCATATTGTACATATATATGTGCATTTGATAGAAAATAAAATTTGGTTGTGCTTAATTTAAATGACAGCATACATGTCAGCAAAAAGCAAATTTCATATTTCTGAAACTGACAGCGCTGTCAGTAAATATGCTAAATACTGCGATTGTATTCAATTCTTGATGTACTAAATTAATGAATTCTTATCTCCATCAGAGATCAGCTCCTTAGATGCAAAGCTATCTGATTTGAATCCTTTCATCATTTGCAGCCATCTGTTTCCAAAACTTGTATTTATTTATAAGGAATTTTATAATAAAACAAAGCAAACATAATTTTATGGGTTTTTTTTGTGACTGTAAATATCATCTGTAAACCTTGTGCAACTCACCTGAGAAATGATCTGCTCAGCTACCCTCTACTGCTGTGCTGCCTAATGTGAAATCACATTAGAGGGACTGAAGAATATTTAACTGTGCATTCAGTAGTGCACATAATTTTATTTAGCTTGCTGTTCTCCATTGACAATAACAATGCAAACTTTAAATAGGCTGAATGTGATTTATGTGAGCGCATTAAAATACGCCTGTACTGAATCCCGTTTGCTTTTCTTGGCTGAGTGATAATTTGTGTGTTGCCTGCGAGAGTCCGATGAGTAATGAGCTCTCAAGGCGGACTGGACGAGGGAGAATGAATGGCAAGGCCAGGCACAGCTGACTGACGCTGCCTCATTGACTCACCACTACACCTTAATTAAGAGGCTGCCAACTTGCCATTATTTTCTCAGTCTGAAAGTATAAAAATGAAAGAATGATATTCATCATTTCAGATAACATCAAATTACTGATAAATAATTTTAATTTAAAAGAGCAAAAAATAAGGACTGCACTACAATTATTACAATGAAAATCATTACTTGCACTTCACGTACTAAAGATTCAGAATGGGTCATGAATATGGTTGGTTTATTTATCTTGCTAAAGTAATATTGCAAACTCAAATGTATCCCTAGAAATGTTTGTGTCAAAAACACCCCTTGTATCAACCTGCGATAAGAATGCATGGCAAACAGAGGAGAATGAAAGTGTCCTGAAAACACAAAACCATAATTTAAAAAGTACTATGCTCAGTTGGCTTCTTGTCTGCGATACCTGCCCACCCACGTGTCTTGATTTGATCAATGTCATCACTTATTATTCTAAATACCTCTATGGGCTTCTGACAAAATGGCCTTTGGCATATGCATTCTATGAAGTTGTAACTTTTTAATTTCTTGTCAGAACCTTCTTTTTGGTGAATAATAAGATTAAAAAGTCATATGTCTAAATTTAACACCGTGGATGGTTTGGTCGAAATTTCTGAGCTTGTGTTGGTACAAGAGAGAAGCAAAATCATACACAGAAAAGGCAATTATTTTTTATTTTACGATTATGGTTGGTGTTATGATTTGCCTAGTTTTACCTATATAACATAGTAAGAACCTTCAGAATTAGTACTCCACACTCTCCCCGAGCCCCCCTTAAAATCATTGATAAAGTAGGTTCACCAAAATTCTTTCAACCTAACAGTAAATCACATACTCAAGGACACCAGCTGAAATTATGGGGAAGCACTTCTTTATTCTAGATTTCCCCAACTCTTTGTGTAAACTACCAAGACATGCAGTTGAAACTGAAACCTATGCAAACCTTTGCATTAAGAAATATCTGGATGAGATATTGGGGCAGCTTAGCTAATAGTCAAACAAATGAGCTTGATGGATTGAATGTTCTCCTCTTATTTGTCAAACTAATTATATTCTTAGGTTCTAGCAAAAATCAGTCTCATCCAAGGCTTTGACTATGCAGGCCCACCAAGAAGGGTATAGGCTTTTAAAACTTAAGAATTTAAAATAGAGGGAGGGAAACCATGAAACCCCTGGTCCTCAATGAAAGAAAAGTGCTTTAACAAGACTAACTAATAGCATCAATTAAAAAATTAGTACAAAAACAAAGCAAAACATGATCTGTAAAGTTATATCAAAAGGTACAGCCAAGCAAGCAAAAAACAGTCCACAAACACAAAAAAATCGTATACTTTAAACAGATCCAAAGTCCATAAACAAGGACTCAAAAAAAGAACATGCCAAATCTATAATCCAAGGAGAGCCGACAGACAAAAGAATAATCTAATGCCACAGCAGACATCAGCCATCTGCTCAACTCTTAAATAGCACTGGGGATAGTCCTGCAGCTACAATGTCAGCCCCCTCAGTATCAAAATACGGAAAATAGGGTGCACTTTGTAAAGTTCAAAAATATGCATTATTGACATTATATGGAAATATGAAATAATTAATAAAAATATAAAATAATAAAACAATAAGAAAGCATAAATTACAAAATGTAATTTAAAAGAATACAATCAATTATAAAATGTAAAGACAAATACTGTAAGCTGCATGTTTTTTTCAAAGCAGATAAAAGGTAAATAGACCAGAAGAATAAATGTGTGTCAAAAAGGAGCACACTGTGGCCTGTCTCAGGCTTCACAGGTCCGGATGAGATTTACACCTCAAAAATAAATATTTTGTCCCATAAATATCACAAAAACCCCCACAAGAGGAGGGATGACTGTAAAACATTGTCTCGCATAAAAAATACAAACCAAGAATTTTTATAAATGAAGATTTAAGTTAACAATTATGAAATGGAAAAATACAAAGAAAAGCTCAAAAGGGTAAAAATAGTCACATGGATTAATCTACAAAGGCTAGCCACAGCAAACAATCCCCAATTACTCAGTCCAGATGAATAATCCAAGCACAGTACATAAAAAAGATGCAAAAGACAGGCTTATATAGACAGAAAGAGGGGTCAAGGAGTGGTGATGTCAAGATGGCCCCGCCTCCTGGGGCTTCGCCCACAAAGCATAAGGAATATTAGCACATTAAAAGGGGCAGTACACAATTACAGAATTACAAATGAAATAATCAGAAATAACAAACACAAGAAAAATAACTCAAAATTATCAAAAATAGCAATAAAAAATAAAATACATATAAATTATGACTGATATATTTAAACATTTGGCTGATGCCTTTATCCAAGGCAAATTACAACATTACAACATTTACAATACAATTGGCTACATTTCTCTTGGACTTGCTCAGGGTCACACAGTGTCAGTAGTGGGATTTGAGTGCAAAGCTTTAATCATTACACCACAATGTCTGTCTACATAACAGTTTCATATATGCCACTCAACCTTTATTATAAAAATATTAGAAAACAAAATGTAATTGGTGCTCTGATCTCTCTCATAATGGATATTCAGACAGCTATAATGCTTCCTTTATCAAATTAGCAGCTTGACATGGGGTGTACAGATCTCCAATGTTATTAATAAAGAGCAAATGTGACACTACAAAGCAAAGAAACAAATACTGTTCAGCACATATGCACATCAACAGCATGTAAAACAGTAAAAGTATCTATCTATATACACTGTCATAACGTGCAGTTGTAAATCCATCTGAATGGCAAGTGAACATCAACATACAAATATATGAAAAGAGTTTAATAACTGTTATTAAGCTTCAAGTAGCAGTATGAAAATTTGTAAGCTTTTGTACCAAAAGCTTAAATTGGCTGTTTAAACTTTGATGTTTAAAGAGAGCAAGTAGCTCCAAAACACTTGGTGAATAATCCAACACACTTGGTATCCTACAGTTAATTTACATTGAGGACAGCCCACCAAGAGGGGGAGAATATAGAATTACACACATATTTAAAGGATTGGTTAGTGAGGGGATGAATATAGGTAGATTTGGAACTTGAATAAAATAACAGAAAATAATTAACATTTTCAAAAAAATAATCAGGGGAGTACGGTGGCACAGTGGTAGCGCTGCTGCCTCGCAGTAAGGAGACCTGGGTTCACTTCCCGGGGCCTCCCTGTGTGGAGTTTGCATGTTCTCCCCGTGTCTGCGTGGGTTTCCTCCGGGCGCTCCGGTTTCAACCCACAGTCCAAAGACATGCAGGTGAGGTGCATTGGTGATCCTAAATTGTCCCTAGTGTGTGCTTTCCGTGTGTGTGTGTGTGTCCCCTGGGGTGGGCTGGCACCCCGCCTGGGGTTTGTTTCCTGCCTTGTGCCCTGTGTTGGCTGGGATTGGCACCAGCAGACCCCCGTGACCCTGTAGTTAGGATACAACGGGTTGGATAATGGATGGATGGATGGAAAAAAATAATCAGGACTACTTTTAGAAAACATGTCTGGCTTGTCACCTCTGTAATCCCTACCTCATAAATGTCGTAGAGGTAAATCAAAGTGTCTTTAGTTTCGGGATCCAATATTAAATTATAATATACTCAGGAAGCTTTTGACTATTAAAAATCAGTAAACATTAGTGTGATGAGTCATAATGTAGGATAATAGTTAACTTTTGTTAAAAATACTGAACATTAACAAGACAGCTATTTGCAGTAGCACTGTATTTTAGAATAGCTGTTTTATTCTTACCTAGATATACAGGTAGCTGGCTAGAATATCACAAGAATCAACCGCTCCACAGCAAGGGAACACTCTGTACCTGTAATGAAAGTCCTTCCGGAGGCCTACAGATGACTGTTCATTCACAAGTGATAAGGCGTCAGGGATAAGGCGTCAACACAAGAAAGTGAGAAAATCAGAAAGAGAACAGGGTTCTGGTTTAAGGGGTAAATGAAAGGAAACGGTTGCTTGAACAGAGCGTCAGCTCAAGCACATGCTCCAGCACATTGAAACACACACGTGTGAATCTGGGATGTACTTATAGGTAAAACGTACCTGCAGTAACTGTCACATAGGTAAATGTATGGGCAGCAGTCATAACAGGCTGAAATCACAAGTAGCGGGTGTGAATGGGTAGACCAAAGAGGGCTGGATAATACAGCTGACCATCCATAAGCTGTACATGGAGAGTTTAGTTAAAGTTTCTTAACTGTAAAAAGCTCAGAAGTTTACAATAAGGAACTTTGCCTTTTGTGCTCTATACACTTCCACGATTTTTGAAGGGGAGGTTGTTTTTGTAAATATTTCTGGAGGAAAAATTAGTTTTTTTTTCTTCAATGTACAGCAGCTTCATTTTTGGAGTCACTGTTGTAACGCATGCACATCTGAGGATCTCCTTGCTGGCTCATTCGAGGTAGGTGATAACCCCCAGGAGTGAGAGGGGCCGCTGCCGCTAACTGTGTCATCTCCTTTTCTTCTCGCAGCTCCGAGAAACCACTCAGTGTGGGAAATTAGCTCCGCCCCTTCCGGTCCTCCTGTTATAAAAAGCCTGACTGCCTGCACTGAGTTGTCTTTTTTGGGACGGACTCCTGACAAGACAGAGCTCTACGAGAGATCTCTCTTTGCTTTCTGATGGCTAAATCCGAGCCATTATTTTCTTTTGTGGTCTGCCCTACAGGGTTATGTTCCTTGTTGCCAGCAGGCATTTGTTTCAGTTTAAAAGAGTAAAACAGAGAATAAAATGGGACGACCAGGCTGGTGTCCTTAACATTCTTCGGTGGTCCCGGTTCTATTTTGACCTGTGCTTGGCCAGCTCACACTGTATATACTGCAAATATTCAGTTGTTACTTTACAGTGTCAATATTGAAGAACTGAACTTTGATTACTGTTTGACACAAAATTATTTTGATCATTATTTATTGCTCTGTACAATAAAACATAATTACTGTTTTTTTAGGTGCCTTCACAATCGGACATTTTTTTCTGTTCATTTCTTGTAAATATTTTTAAAGCTTTGATTTATAGGAGAATGACCATATGTATGTGTATTGAACAACCTGTTTAGTTTGAAAATGATATTAATATTGTTGTTATTTGAAATCACTCTCCAATGTTAGAGTTTCAGATTTTAGAACAAACTACTGTGATGCTATAAAATACCTCCAGGATTTGTGTCTGCATAGAATTCATTAAAACAAAAACACACACACACACACACTGGATATTCAAGGAAACATTTCCATCCTGTTTTTTGGAAAATCACATATAAACAGATACATACAGTGCTTCGTCTTTTATGTTTGAAGAGTGCTATTCTTTAAAACAATACAAAAAATTAACATCAGGCTCATTATCACCTAACAATATATAGGGTGCATGATTTGAAGGTTTTACATATAAGCCATTCTCGTTCAAGTACACTAATTCTCTTTGCAAGTTTGAACAAAAGACTTCTTCCAATCTGACATGAGCAGAAATTGTGAAATTTGCTTTTGAAAGAAAAAAAAATGACTAACTGGAAGTAATGTGAAAACAAAATCCATCACACCTACACACCATCAAATACACCCACCCACATATAATTCAGAGTCTGCCACTTGCACACTTTCCTGTATACTGACTCAGATCAGTGGCTCTGGGAAGAGCATTAAACCAGTTTCTTGTGACACCTGCAAGAGTATTTTTGAGAAACAGCAATCTAAACTTTGAGTTACATTCAGCCAGTGGCTTTTAATTTTTATGTCAGGTAATTTTCAAATGATGTGTACTATACATTAGAAATTTCATAGAAAAAATAAATCAATTATAGTAAACATAATAAAACGTTTTGCAGAATTTTAAATATTTTTACTTTAACATTTTCTGATCTCTCTTTTGTGATAAACTAAGGTAGGCAGTCAAGGCCCCTCACAACACACTAATTTAGTGTCATCAGTTGGTTTCACAGAATGCCTTTGGACTATGTGAGCCGAACAAGTAAATCCACATTGACGGAGTTGAATGTCAAATATTAAATGGGAAACTTTAATGCTACTTTAAATACACTGTGTGACAACAAAATGGAAACACACTTAAGATTTAAATGGGTTGAATATACATGGTAATGAGTTTTGAACACCTGAGCACTGAAAGCAAGTGAACTGGTTTTCTGAAAATGGCCATGTGATGGGAAAGAATTGGCCTCCACCCAAAGATGGATCCTGTGGTTAAAAACATTGTATTAATCAAAAGGGTAGATGGAGACATTAATAGCTACAATCAGCCACTTAATAGCTGAACACAACCGTGGTGTTATAAGAGGCATTTCAGAATATCACATTATTATAGGTGGAGCATGGCAGCCAGTGATTCACTCTTGTCAACAAAAAGCAAGAAGGACAAAAAAGACAAACTCTAGATGATAGATGAGCTAAAAATATGAATCCTAGTTTCTGCTGATTCTTGATGGCAAGATGTCACAGAAACATTGGGAATACATGGTGTGGCCAACTCAGTCACGGTACTGCTCAGAATAACGCTAAGGAGATATGGAAAATGATGAAATGGGAACGTGTTGATAACTCAGAGGGAAAATCCAAAAACTGTTCTGCATATCTGTCTGTCTCCACACCCATTAATTGAAAAGGTTATTTGAAGTAGTCAGCTGACTTATAGACTGCAGTGTAAACAAGTAAACCGTGTTTTCTCTGGTAACCAAGAAGACTTCTAGGGATCAGCCTCTACACAGTCTTCCCTGACAACTATTGCAGGAATTTGTAAAGTGACATTGCTCTCACTCACTCGTGGAGACATCTCTGCACTATGCTAAATTATCACTTTTTACAAATAGTTCAAATTCCTCATCTGAAAGTGCAGATTCCAAGTCATATGCAAAGTGTCTGCAGAATACATCTTCTGTCAAGAAAGACAGTGGGTATTTAATGCTGTAAGAAAAATGAATTCCTCAGGCACATTTGGCTCAGTATATCGCATTTGTTGCTACCTACCATCTAGTAGATAAAACCACACAATACATGCTAGGTAGCTTATTCTCTATGTTTATTTATGTACTCTACAACACCAGAAGAAACTAAACTCTTTACAAAAAGAGATATGTGAATTTAGAAAAACTACTGAACAATTTAGTTAAAACGGAAACCTTGAGAACCTTTAAGAAGGATCTGGATGAGATATTGGGACAGTTTAGTTATTAGCTAAACAAACAAGCTTGATGGACTAAATGGTCTCCTCATGTTTGTCAAATTTCCTATGTTCTTATTTTTAGCCTGCATCTTGATGTTGACTTTTGTCAACTCCTACTTTCTACCCTTGATTTTGACATTTATTGACACCTCCTCTGAAAGTGTTAAAGAAAAATAAACAAACAAAGGGAAGAGGACTAGAAGGAGTAACACAAGTAAAGGACCCCAACTAACTTGTGGGCTGGCTGGTCCACTTTCCCACCAGTAAACAACTATAAGGTCACTCTCATTTTTTTCCTCCCTCAGCTTTGTTTTCAGATAATTCTGGCCTCCTCTCCTCTCTTCCAGGTTAGCCTTTGTCAATACTACACACTCGACTGCAAACTCATCAGAGTAAGAACCAGCTTATGGGTCCAAGCCCAATATTGTTCCAATGGTCTAACCCATGGTGTCATCCATAATGAGATCTATCTGACGCACCCGCAGTTCTAAACCCCTGTCCTTAGTATAGCAGTCTGGCAACCCAACCATCACCTAATATTTTACAGCTGGAGGCTGTGCAAAGAGCAATATGCCTCTCTGCTGCCAACCCTCATTTTCAAAGTTATTATTTCAGTTATGCCACCCTATTTCTAAGGCATTCAACATTTTACCATTAACACAGGTTTGAGCAGAGAACACAGCCAACTGTAAAGACCGCTCGCCAATAAATATTTTTGCAGTAGATCCAATAATGCACGGTGAAGTTGACAGTACAGTGGCTTGGGGTTTTTAGGTCTTTTGATATGAATACAGCAAAGTTTAAATAATCAGGAGTATGCCTTCATGACAACAGTATACCCAGACCATGACATTGATTTTAGTTTAATGTGACATCCTCTCGCGTTCCCAGAACCCAATGCTGTTGACAACATGTGGGAAGATATGTAACAAGGAGCCGGAAGAACAGAAGCGTAGGTGTACTGCAAAACAGCATTGTAATGCACTGGGATCTTCATTATGGAAAACCAGGAGGTGTCTCCAAAGTACACAGTATGTACACAATCACCACACACGTTACTGAAACCAAATATGATATATTTATTTAGTTTTGAGTTGATGAAACAGTAACCATTATAGCACATAAATGCAATAACACATATTTCTGTGGTCCCTCCTCTTCATCCTATTTATACCAAAAATATTTAGTATCTAATACATGACAAAAATAAAAACAATCATCCATATCTCAGTCCAAGAATTTGCTGTGTGGTGCCGTTGCTAAGCAGCCCTAACCATTTGGGAACCTAGGACTTTCGGGTTACAACGATGCTGTCTCATCATCAGTGAGCCACAAAGGGAGAACTGCATCTAATCTATGGATGGTACATCCTCTGAGATGCAATGGCAGGCCTACATGTCTGCAACAACAGGCTGGCTCTCACACAGTGACCTTACGTCCACCAACCCCCCTTCCTATTACAATCCATCTATGTCTTTAATACAAAAATCCAGTAATTGAGTCATGCACTACTAGAACCAATTCTAGTGGTATAGGGCATGGTGTTGGAATTGAGCCTACACTCTAGTCCTTTGAGCCCGCAATCAGAAAAACGCACTCTACACAAATAAATAGAAATGAATTGAATCGATATGGGACACGTTTCAGTTTACAATCCTACAGTTAACTCTCACAATCTGTGAGAGAAAAGTACTCAGAACCCAGAGAAAAAAATACTGGTAGAACATGCAAAACAGACCAGGTTGGGGAATGCACCCAGTTACATACAACTGTGAGGCAAAAGCTCTAGTCATTTATTACAATAGGCAGGCATTAGGCCAATAATAATAATAGTAATAATAATAATAATAATAATAATAATAATATACTGCTGGTCATTAAATTGTAACACCAAAAAAATATTAGATATTAAAGCAATATTTATATGGCAGATTTCTTATCAAACATGCATGATTAGAAGTACTAGTTGGTCCGTATGCAAAACATTCGATAATCGATATTTGTGTTAATCCATCATGTTTGGAAGTGACTGCTTGTAAATGGTCTGGCATGGACAGAAAGAGACGTTGGATGTTTGTTCTGGAATTACATGCCATGGAACTGTATATGTTCCCAGAGTTAATCCATGGTGATCTGTGGTGGTCTCTGGCACATCAGACTTGCTCAATAAGGGGCAGATTGTGCGGTTCAGAGAAGAAGTGGAACATTGCAGTCATCCAGGAACTGTTTGTCCCACATGAGTTTGAGCATTGTTAGACCCTCACAGATAGGGTTCCACCTTACCCATCAACCCATGTGTGATGTATTACTGGCTGGTCAAAGTACCACCAATGCATATAACAGAAGAATGTTGAGTGGAAAACAATGGCAACCCACACTGTAACACCTGGGCCCCATGTATTAAACCTTACTTAATTCCATACTAAAAGTTTGCTTATGCTCAAAAGGCAAAAACTGGATATGCACAAAAAACTGGATTTGTAAAACTCTACATACTCCACGTGCCACACCAAACTCTTTTATAAATCTCAAATCAAAACTATGCATATGAGTACATGCTTTAGCCAATCCTTGTTACCACCTTTCTGTAACCATATATAGTGCAAAAATGCCTTTTATTAATTCACAACCTAATCATCATATAAATGTGCCCTTGTTCCTTAGCAAACTCTTTATTACAAAATGTAGAAGAATAGTGGAAAAAAGGCAGAAAATAAACCTTAAATAAATGTGAATTTGAGATATTACTCAAGTTAACATACTGGGGCCTCATGCATAATGCCGTACGTAGAATTCACACTAAAACATGGCGTAAGGTCAAAAGTGGAAAATCCAGATGCATAAATCTGTGCGTTCGCCAACTTCCACATTCTTCCGCTCCATAAGTCCCGGTCAGTGTGAAAAGTAACGCACGTGCATGCGCCTGCTGCCACTCCCCAAACTTCTCCCAGAATTACACCTCTTTGAATATGCAAATCAATATAAATAGCCCTTAAGCTCAGCGTTCTGTGAAAAGGCAATGGCAAAAGCACGGGGGGAAATAGATAAATTTCAGCGAATACCATGTGGAGACAAGGAAAAATGTGCTATTTGTTGGTTTAAACAGTGATATAAACAACAAAAGGAAGTTGATCGTGTGACATAGAGTGTCGGAGAAACTCAAAAGCTCAAGTTCACAAAGTCGCACAGTGCCTGAAATAAAAAAGAATCATAAGTCACACAACAACATTAATTAGGAACATTTGAACATCACATATTAATTGAATAGTAATTGAATGAAGGTGCTTTTTGTTTCCAAAAGTAAATTCATTTTGTGATGGTGCCTTTGTTACAACATGTGTGTAGTGAATTGCTTTTATTAAATTAGGAAAATCATTGGTCCTGACAATAAGGATACTGCATGCATCTTAATTATACCATCCCCATACAAATAGCATGAAGTAGCTCAGGGTTAACTGCGAGATTTCTGTAAGCTACTTCACACTGAAAATCACCCTTCACCAAATACTCCATTGTTATTAAAACCTGTAACAAAACAGGGATTGTATACTTCTGAGTGATGGTTTCTGTAATGTAGGCTCCAATTCAGCACACAACTCAAAGAAGACAGTCCTAGGAAGTCAAAATTGACCATTTATAAGGCAGTTATCATCTGGCGGCAGTAGCGATACCCTACAAAAGAGCAAACACTGCCATTGCCAGTTATTGTGTACAACACACAAAACATCCTTTTTATAGAGAACATATACAATTTACACACTAAGGCATTATTACCAACACTGAAAATATTTGTTTTGAGAGAATGGTAGTTACCTGTAATATAATTAGTTCAAAAACATCGTAATTTGACTGGTGCATCATGGAAATGTGCTATGAAATGTGATTTTCTGTTGACTTCATTGACCTGCCACCTGGAGTAACTAAAATGCCAACACTAATAAAAGTCTCTGTAGGACTTACGGATGCTGTAGTTGATATTTGTTGCAACTTTAAGCCAACTTTTGTATAAGAAATGGCTTATGTACCTTTCACAGAATAGGCAAGTTTTATACATGAGGCCCCTGGTGTTGAACACTGAACAATGCATGCCTGCAGGAGTCTTTTGCTGTGGTACCTCCATATACAAATCTGTCCATAACTGTGCAGTAAATTGAATCAAGATTCGTCTGAAAACACAATGCCATGACAATCGTCCTGCCAATGGTGACATTCTTCGCACCACTGTAGTCATAGGCGGCTGTGGTCAAAGGTTAATTGGCAGTGACCAAGAAGGCCCCATTGCTGCAAATGCTATCAAACAGTGCATGCAGATACTCGTTGACATGAGACAGATTCATACTATTGAGCCTAAGTCTGTGATGTGGCAGTTCACTCCATCAATGACATGCACAAAAGATGACTGTCCTTTTGCATCGAGGCACTCCAGATACCTATTCTCACTGATGCTATACTCTACTCACTATACTTGTGTTCTGTTAAACATGAGTCACAATATCCTTGAAGAATAATCCACCTTCCCACATTCCCAACATTTTCCCTTGCTCAAAGTCAGAGAGCTGTGGTCCTCTTTGCTGCAGGATATTTGATCTTCAGGAGTACATTAGATGCCAGCAGTCAACCACTGAGGTTCCCTTTGCAGATACCTTTCATAACCACTTTGGTAAATTCCAGGGGGAGTATCTCACACACATCATTTGTGTATGTGCTGTGCTTTAATCATTTTAACACTCTGCCATGACCTGTGGTATGCCCGCAGCAATACCATACACACTTCAGAGCAGGTAATCTACCTGAAGCTAATCATGTTTGGGCCCAGCCAGTACCTGAATGGGAGACCATCTATGGAAAGCTTGGGTTGCTACTGGAAGATGTGTTACTGAAGCCAGCAGGGGGCGTGTACTCTGTGGTCAGAGTGTGCATCCCAAAGCCCCAGAACAGTGATGGGGGAAAAATGGTGCCATCCTTAGGATGAGTTGTAAAACTGAGTTCCTGAAGCACTGTGGTCATAAAAGATCCCTGGGCATCTTCTGCGAAGAGATGGCCAGGCTAAACTGCCCATCATGCCTCGTCATTCTGGCCTCCTAATGATCCCCTGTCTCTAATTGGCTAACTTTCACTCTCACCCCTTCACCATCTAATAACTAATATGTGGTGAGAATACTGGTGCAAAATGGCTGCCATTGCCTCATCTAGGTGGATGCTGCACATTGGTGGTACTTGAAGAGGGTCCTGCTTCTTTATGTAAAGCACTCTAAGTGTCTTGAAAAGTGCTATATAAATGTAATGTCTTCTTCTTCTTTTTTTCTATTTATGCTGCAAGTGGTCAACTAATCTGACACATTTTTCCAGTGCTGCAATTTTAATCGCCATTATAATTCTGATTATATTATTAAGAATATAATATAAATAAACCTGAATTGGAATAACCAAACCAATAAATAGAAGGATGACTCATGTTCTATCAATAATAATTATACTAAAACTGAATTAAGTTATCTATCGTGTTTCTGAGCAAATAACTGTTTGACACAGTCAAAATACTCTAATTCTTCCTAGATTGCTGGTGGTAGTAAAAAGTTTCCACACTGCACCAACACTACAACCGTCCCACAAATTTAGGCTGAAGCAGTTGTTTCAAGCATAATTTTAAATTGGTAACCTAGACATAGACATACAATTCAATTCAATTCAATTCTTTAACTAGCAGATATTATATAAAATTCTTTTTTCCAACTGATACTGTAGGATTGTTGTCAGCTATTAGATCACTGCTACAACATGGCTCATTTCAAGCAGATTTGTTAACAAGTGTGCAGCATGTAACTGTCTGGCAATGCCAAGTCAAGTGCTTCCAACCTCTTCTGAAAGACATGAATTTGAAAAGTGCCTGATTTACTCACACATTAGTGCAGGTTTCCCATAATATCTTATGTAAGGCTATTTCCTCTATTATAACATTTTAAAACAAAGCAAGCCCAGTCAGTATTGACATGTGAGGGTTCACTTTAGATATATGAGATGGCTAAAGTGCTCTCATTTGTATAAATTACTCATGGATTTACAAAACAATCTAACAGCTGCATCGCCCCACTCACACTAGCTTCTATAATCTAAGTTATAGATATATGAATAGAGTTCTTCATAAATGAGCTATTTATTTGTAGCAAACCCTAAAACTGTTGTTAATTACTTCTTCTGTCTGCTTATTTCTGGGTATACCTAGCAAGTTTTGTTGACTATTTGTGGTCAACACTGTTTTAGTCGTGTCACCGTGAATTTTGGCCAAGTCAGACATTTGATATCTAAAGCCTTTTGGAATGTGAGCAAATGACTCAAGCATAATTACTTATAAATGAGTCTCCTTTCCATTAAACAGACATGTTGTAAGTATCATTCCAGTGCACGCTCAAGTAAAATTATAAATAACACAGTACATGAGCAGGTATCATATTAAACCTTTCATTCCTGTCCTACAGCTTGCTTTTCCAGTTCAGTACCTGTATTTCTAATTAATATGGTGATATGGCCTTTGATAATGCAGGATTTAGTTATGCCATTAAAATCTTTGTAGTTTTTGCGCATGACTCTGAAACCTTCTGTTCAAGAAGGGCACATTTTCAAAGATTTATTACATAAACAATAAGAAGATGACAAAAGAACCACAATTCATACACCTTTAAATACATCTCTCCTTTTACATTTATAGCAGTACTCATAAAATTAATTCCGGCACTTTTCTGAGTTTGATTTGTCCAAAAAAAATGGGGGAGCTTATTTTTGTAGCATCAGGCAGAAGATAGGATCTCCGTCCTTGGCAGTGCATGTACACACACACACACAGACCCAGGCTCAATTAAACAGTCTCCCCCAACACACATCTTTGAGGTGTGGGAGAGAAAAAAGAAAATAAAGAGATAGAAACTTGAGAAAAAAAATCTATAGTGGCAAAGGAAGAATCTGCATTTAGTAGACAGTGAATAGGCTAAAAAAACTGAGTCCAGAGATCAGGAACTCTGAACATCCCGCTGCTGACATTTAAAAAAAATATGTAGAAAAATAATGGTGTCCACACAGAGTACTGGTAGAAATTACAGCCTTCACGAGACAAAGAATCGCAGAACTAGTCAAGCAACTCTTTAACTTGGATGTACATGCATTATTTCAGTTCAGTTAAGATTACATTTTAAATATTAAAATTAGGTGTGCACAACAGTAATATGATCTTAGATTAAAAAAAAATTCTAGAACAAAATGTATCCCTCTGCCTCTCTATAAACGCATCTTCCACATGCGTAACTTGTGCATTGTTTGCTTGAAATGGGAAAACATGTACAGTAGAAAAACTGATTTCCACATGTACAGTAAATAACACTTGGAGCACAGTGCCTCAGATACAGAAATCCTAATGCCCAGATTCATCCTCTCACATCTCACTCTTAACCAATTTTCACATCAAATAATAGATTAACATCGTAACTTTGTGGTTCTTTATCTGTGGAAGTATTTTTCGCAAATATAAATGTTAATCAATCTTATTAGTAAATAAATTAGTAAATCGATGGAGCAACCTCGGAAAATAACTTAATAATGTTAACGCATTTTGTGTATAGGTGTCTTTGATAAACACACTTTACATAAATGAATTCAAATAAAACAGGAAAATAAAACACATAAAGAAGACAGTCAAAAATACAATAAAAACAATTAGCACATAAAAGATTTTTATATGCCTTAAAATTAGTTTTAAATGCAGCAATTGTAGAAGGATCTTGCAAAAATGTTGGTAATTATGATAAACAGCTTCAAAGTGAACACAAATATAATTTCATATTGACTGTATCATGTAGGAATTTGTAGAAACATGACATTGACTTTTATTGAATTTAGTGTGTTTAACTGTTTAATGTTGCTGAAACACTGCATTAGTTCATCTGAGATAACAATGTTTTTTACTGCCAAATTGTGCTTGTACTCCGCATCTGATGCTCCTCATTTCAGTGTCCAGAAGCAGTTGGACAGCCTTGATAGATTCTACTTGTCCTGTTATTGCTTTTCTATCGTTGTAGAGTCCTGGTAAATCCCTTCACTATCTTCATCACTGACTGCAGAAAAATTAGCAGGGAAGAATTCCAAGTGTGAATGCAGAAAATGAACATGTTGTACTTCAGGGCTTTGTATGCTGGATAAAGTTTGGTGCTCTGTAGTTGCCAGGAAAATTCTCAATAACATCCTTGAATGCCTTCAATGTGATTTCCTCTGTCCCCAGTAGCAGAGCTCTAAATTATATTTCTTTGATGCCATGTCCAAATTGTAGACCAACAAAAATGTCTTCCTTCATCTTGGCATTAGCTATTAAAGTAGACATCTGTTTCAGGATATCGGAATCCTTCATCTTCCTTATTTATTATTTTCACAAAATGTTTCAGCAGTCCAAGTTTTATATGACGAGGGGACAAAAAATCTTTGCTGTGTCGACAGGTGTTTTATGGGCCACGCTTTTCTTCATTGGAACCAAATTAATGTAAGGAGACTCTTTAGCATCGCTATCCTATTCACAAAATGAAACAACAGGACTTGGGATATCCTGAGCTGCATTTCTAGCATCAGTGCCACTACACTCAGGTCACCACATGGGTTCAAGCTATAGTTGTTGTACTGTATATGCATACTGGTAATAACAGAGAGAGAGAGGCTAGGAGCATGCACTGATACAGCGCATTGCCGCACCCATCACACGACAAACCAACTCAGGATCCAGATAAGGACTCGAGTGCAGCCATGCAATGGGCGACATCTCAGCACCACAGTAGTTTAGATGGAGTAGAACCAGTGTGAGGTTTTTTATGGTGGCTGGAGTGCCAATTCTGCCACCAACCCCCAGGTTTTTCCCTGCGGGTTGGAGGGCCTACATGCAGGGTATAATAATAATAGGGAATCACAAAAACGGCCAAGTGCAATAAAATGGCAAGTAATAGGAAAATTTAAAGGTGATTTTTGCAATCAACAGGCCAAAATCCATAATATACACCAAAATTGTTCAGGAAGTAAAATGTTCATTGTCCAATGTAAAGAGATGGGGAATTCCATAACCTTTTAGCAGCAGTACTAGGATGATTGCCATAAATAGTTTAATAAGTTAGCAAAACAATATTGCAACATATAGTATATGATACTTAACAGGTAATGAGTGCAAGGAAACAAATGAAGCAGATATATGTTCTCCTGGTTTAACATTTGGTAAAATTCTGGCTTCAGAATTCTGTACATACTGACTAGTGCTTTGTCTAAAAGTAGAGCATTACAGTAATCAAGTCGAAAGGTGAGAAAGCAAAAATAAGTGCTTGAACTGCATGATCAGTAAGACAAGGTTTAGCATAGAAGATGTTCCTCAGCTGAAAGGAAGCAGATCTGGCAACATTCTTAATATGATGGTAAAATAACAAATTGGACTCAAAATTTTTACACAACTTCCTGACTTGTGTTTCTAATGATGCCATTCTCCTCTTGCATAAGATTTGATGAAATTTTAAAAAAGAATCTATCTATCTATCTATCTATCTATCTATCTATCTATCTATCTATCTATCTATCTATCTATCTATCTATCTATCTATCTAT
>JANRMT010062856.1:55646551-55710979 GCA_026402145.1 Polypterus bichir lapradei | reverse complement strand
TATCTATCTATCTATCTATCTATCTATCTATCTATCTATCTATCTATAACAGATGCCAACAATTTTTTAAACAAGAAAATTTCAAAGCCATCCTGGCTTGTGAAACTCATGAACTGACTCTCCCAAGTCAGCCATAATCATTGAGCCTTCTAGTTAGCATCACTCCAGTAATCCCAGCCACTCCACCTCCCTCATGCAGCAAGCTGCCTAGACATCACACCAAGTAAAGCTGATGATCCTCTCTCTTTCCCTTAGAAAGGGAACAGTGTACAACACTTATAGAGTTTGTCATGGGTGTAAAATACATTTTACCTTATTTCATGTTCTTTGTATAATTTGACACTTTAGGCAAACGCATGAAGTGCAAATAAGTAAGAAAATGTAATGCTTTTGTGTACTCTGTATTGTGATGTGTCTTGCCACTGCATGGGCCATAGGGAGTGGAAGCAGTGTTGGGGTGGGATCTTTGTAAGGGCTTGGGGCACCACCCTAGAGAGAGAGCTTCACAGTGTGTGAAGAAAAGGGGATGGGGGCAGTCGGAAGAGGTAGTTGTTGTTAGAGCGAGAGGAAGACAGCATCAGGTTGAGAAGGGAGTGAAAAGTTAAAGGGCAGGCAAGAAGTAGACAGGACAAAGGTGAGTTGTTTTTATTATTCTGGAGGTGTCCCCAAGATCCAGACAATGGGCAGCAGTAGGGCACCGTTTATATCACGGCATATCAAATAAAAATCCTGTCAGAATTTGAAAGACTCCCTCAGATAAACAGCTCCTCAGTGTGTTTTATTTGAGGAGATGTCACAATATGATGTATTATTTACATCTTTTATAAGTTTCTTAATTGTTATTTCTGTAAATGCAAGCTTTTGGCACCATTTTGCCAGTTAAACACACTTTTTGTTTTTACATGTGTGATTAATTCCTTTGTTCTTACAGTCTGTAAGAGGAGACTTCCATTGACAGACAGATACCATTCTGCAAGTATGCTGAGTACTAATGAAATAAGGTTGTTCTTAAGCTGTACTGGAGGTCTCATGTGCAATTTTATACAGGTTTTTGCCTTTATGAAACAACAACATAATGGCAGAGAAAGGGTACTAGACTTATTCCAGCAAAATGGAGAATAAGCAATGAGGAAAGACTGAAATAGTCAAATCTTTTCATTAGAAGCAGAGCCTGTCAACCAATTAGGCAAAGGGGTGTCATTTAGTTAAGTCAAGGGGCAAGTTTTTTTTCTCTCTTTGCTATACTGTAACTGCATGATTCTAAAACCAAGTGGGATTTCACGTCACTTTATGTTTTATATGATAGACTGCGAGCTTGAAACCCAAAAGGGGAGACACCCTTCCATTTCCTTGATGTTTCAGACAAATGACTTTGCCAGCTTGGTGCTTATTACATCCAGGGTGAAAAGCCGTGCGATGTATGCCTTTGTAATTATGAGGTATACAATATTCACAACTTCTCCTATGGATTCCAAGTGTAATATGGCTATATTAAACAGAAACATCTGCGATTTTCACTTCCTTTCTTCATACAGTTACTTTAACTTGTTTTTTTGAGTGGTGTCACCAGAAGTGTACCTTGCCTAGGGCTCTATATGCAGTTTGACCAGCCCTGTAGGGAATACATGATAAAAATGCTTAAAATCATTAAGGAAGTTGTTTTTATTATTATATATTTATCCAAGTTGATTGGCAGGATACAGTTTAAATTTTTTAACAGTTAGTACAAAGGTGGATGAATTGATTTGTTCAGGGTCAAAGTGGGGCTGAAATTCGCCCGCCCGCCTTGTAGTTAATAGTACATTTTCTTATTTAGTATACCATATCATCTAGTTAGTAGGAAGGACACCCAGCAGCTATTATTGTCAAATCAATTCTTCAGCTAGAGCACAGGTCAAAAAAGGGAAGCAGCTTAAGATTACATTTCAAATAATGTTAAGTTTTTCTTCATAGAGAATATCAAATTGTTCTGCAAAATAATGGAAACAGCAGGTCAAAATGACAAGAGAGAATAATTATATTAGAAGATGAAAATGGAAGTTAAAAAATCAGGGATGAGGTCACAACTAAGAGATTAGAAACTGGAGCACCTACAGTAAACACAAAATGACAGACAAACTGAAAGTTTTAATTACATTCAATTAATGTTTTAAATTCCAAAGACTACAAGTTAAAGCAAAAACCTATCCCCAATTTTAGACAACTCAGAAGTCTGTGATGCCAACCTCTATGTCTCCATGTTAATAATGTCACTGCCCATGGCTTCCAAGTGTCATGTGGTAGCGTTGTCAACAACAATAGGTCTCATTAAGTCTCAAAATGGCAGTACCTACAAAATGGTTGTGCATAACAGTAAAATTATAACATAAGGAATCTACATTAAAATTATACTAAAAGGACATTTTCATATCATTCAAAACATTACAATGTCAAGAAAAATGAAAAACAAAATGTAAAACTTACATGAAATAAAATAACACCAGACACCATCACAACACAGATATACAGGAAATAAATTCTCATGTAGTGTAATAGATAGTGATAGTTTGGGAACTGTCAAAATTCAGCTTGGTAATATTTTGTAAATGTTCGTTGAATAGAATATGACAAGCCATGTTGGACTTGTTAGTGGACAATATCCTCAAGTTTAATTTTTTTTTTTATTTAGACATATGCTAAGCATTCATTCATTACTCATTATAAGACAGAAGCAGAACAACATACATCACTTGAATTCAACGGTCTGAAAAGTTCACTCTTTTTTCTTTTTCAGTCTTTAGGCATGACTCTGAAATGCTTTTCAGAGAAAAACTCTACCGTCTTCTTCCATTGTGACCACCAATAACCCAATGGTCTCTTTGGCTGAGCTCCAAAGAACCTGTGCAGTGATGGGAAAAACTTCCAAAATGACAAACACCACTGCAATACTCCCCTAATCTGGGCTTTATGACATAGTGGCCAGACAGAGGCCTCTCCATTGTAATAGACACATGAAAGCCCACTTAGATTTTGCAAAAAGGCACCTAAAGAACTCTGAGACTGTGATAAACAAGATTCTCTGTCTGATGAATTCAAGATTAGCGTCATTTACAGAGGAAACCAGACAAGTCTCATCACCTGCGCAATACCATTCTAACGCTGAAGCATGGTGGCAACATCGAGGACTGAGATACTAGACAGGGTTGAGGGAATACTGAACAGAGCAGTACAGAATCATCTTTTAATGAAAACCAAACACAACACAGGAGCACCACTAGGAACGTCATTGAGTGGCAAAGCCAGAGTCTAGACTTGAACCCAATCAAACAACTCTGGAGAGACATGAAAGTAACTGTTCATTACAGATTCCATCCAAGCTGACAGAGGTTGAGAGGATCTGCCAATAAAAATGGCTGAAAAATTCAAGTACTGTATTGTAAACTTGAAGACTCCAGGCATGAATCGCTGCCAAAGGCACTTCAGCGTAGTACTGAGTAAAGTTCCTGAATACTTGTGTTGATGTGATATTTCAGTTTTTTATTTGTAATACATTTGCAAGCATTTCCAGAACTCTATTTTTGATTTGTCATTCTAGGGTGTTGATGATTTTAGCACAAGGATGTAACATAAAACATGAAGTGATGTAGTCTGAATAATTTCAGAATCCACATATAAAGGATAAGTAAATGACCAAATCCTCCACTGTGGACACCTATGGACATGCTATTTTGTTGGTCTTTTCTTTATGAACTGATACAAGTTTGATATAATTTGTATGGTAATTTGAAAAGCGTAAAAAGTAACACATGATATAAACAGTACTCACCATCATCTTAACTTTTTATAAAAAGAGTAGGAGTAGCACAAATATTTTACTTTTAGCATTTTTAGTTTCATAAAACATTAGATGGGCAGTAAATGTTTTATAATGAGTGGATGGATGGGTCATTTGCTATGATTTATAGATTGTTACATTTATTAAAATGTTTTTGTCTACTGCTAATTTAAATTATTTCTGTTAAGCCGAACAACAGCATTTTTAACACTTTAACAGAAAATGTAAAATCAATAATACATGCAAAAAGTTAAGGCTAAAAATGATACTTTCTTTGTTTAAATTTCTTCTACTATTGAATATTCTCTGTTTTGAAAGATTTCATTTTCATTCTCGATGGCCCTTAACTGAGATGAACATTTATTATACCCATATTTACCAGGAAGAAATGGGCAATAAAATGCATTTTTGCTTGAACGGTACTGATGATATATTATATTTCAGCTGGTCTCATGAGAAGTCACTCTCAGTGAAATTAAAAGCCCAGCGTAACCACATTAATTTTTACAGGGCTTGACTTTTAATAACAGTCAAAATGTTGCACCAAGAACTGACAAAATATGAGAGTGGTTCTCAAGGAAAATTAAACCCAACAGCATTAGACGCAGACGAAATGAATGTTTCAGGTAAAACACTCACATTTGCGAGCTGTTAGACGTGTGATATATATATCTATATTTCACTGCAATATTATAAAAATAATCTGACAATTTTCATTGAAACACTGATTAAACTTTAAATTGCAAAATACAGCAATGCCCTCAACAGTCCTCTCTCTCGCTTAAAATGGAAGGGTTGATGAACTCACTACACTATTTCTGTCTTGAAGATCTGGTATGGAAACCATTCTGAGATTTTTCCTCATTAGACAATTTTACATTTGATAAAGCTAATGCTAAGAACAATTTTTTAATAGATTTTCCCTCCCTCTGACACTTTCTTCCAATGACCAGACTTCCCACACCCATCCCTACCACATCAGCTGGAATGGCCAGTGATGAATCCACCTCTGACCATCAGTTTGAGCTGTCCATAACTAAAGACTAAGTAATGAGACAAGGAGACTGAGGAAGCTACTCACAGAAAAAAAACAAATTGAATCATTCATTGAGATCAAAAGGCATGTGCTGACCAACTTTATGTTGTCCTCTGTAACCTGTTCAGTCTGTCCTTAAGGCTCCAGAAAGTGTTGTTGCTGTGGAAAACATCCTGCATTGTTTCAGTTCCAAAGAAGGCACTTAATGACTACAGATGAGTGACACGTCTTATATCATGAAGATCTTTGGGAGATTGGACCTGGACCTGGACTATATGAGCCCAGTTTGCCTACTGCACAAAGAGTAGAGTAGAGGATTCAATTATAAATCTGTTCTACAAGGCTTATCCTCACCGGGACAAAGCTGGCAGCACTTTGAGGATTATGTTTTTTGATTTCTCCAGTATGTACCTTTAATACCATCCAGGCATTTAAGGGTTCAGCTCATAGATATGGAGGTGGATGAGCTAATGGTGCCCTGGGCAATGGACTATGTTTCTAATATGGATGTGTGCAACACTGGAGCACCACAAGGAATGGTTCTGTCTCATTTTCTCTTCACTCTGAATACCTCAGACTATAAACATAACACCTCAGACTTTAAATATGCAACACCTGGGAGCACTCATTAGTATTATCTAGAAGTACTCCTAGGTGTGGCGGAAACCTAATGTAGGGCTCTGCAGCTCCCCCTGGTGGCCCCCACGGAACCCAACAGGGATGAGGCAAAAAGCAACTCCATGGACCCTGCAGGAATCCAAGGTGCTGCTGAAAACCTTTAATATTACTGACATCCTTTACATCTTCTACAAGTCTGTAATGGTCAGTGCGATTTTCTAGGCTGTGGTGTGCTGGGCTGATAACATTTCAAGAGAGGCACACCAAATCAACAGGCTATTTAAAAGTGCAGGCTCCTGGGCCATTATGAACTATTCTTCCCATCCTCTCTCTCTCTCTCTCTCTCTCTCTCTTATTCACCAGAAGTGTGTCAAGAAATGTGACTGGGGCTCTTTCAAACCAACAGGAATACATCTGCATAATGCCTTACTGTGACACTGTGATTATCTACTTAACATTAAATTAGGCCTTAAAAAATTTAAGGAAAACAATACCTTTCATTTAAGATTTGTTTTTATCAATATAGTTCATCCAATAGTGTGGGACAGGCATCCCCGGCCACACTGTCAACCTTTACCATGCACATGAGTATCATATGTTTGTATTTTATTTATCAAATTAATGTTGTGATGTGTGAGTCCTTGTCTTGTACCCCAAAACATGAGTTCCAGTACTTTAGCAACACCAACTTTATTCAGCTTGAAACAAGAACAGTACAGTTATTTATTGTAGCAGGTTCTAACACTCTCCTATACACAGACACAGCAGTCAGGCAGGGTAGTGGCCAAGATATACTGTTCCCTGTATTTATAATGTTCCTTGCATCACCCATCGATGACAGGCACTTATAGTGCGACTGTGATTGCCTCAGATTTGCTTCTGCGGCGAGCCGCTGCAGCGCTGGGAACCTGTGGTTGCCCCGGCAACAGATAAGCTGTCTTCCACAGATGCAGTCATTGCACTTCGGGATGCTCTTTGGCGTGTCGTCCCGTTGGGGTGGAGTCCCAAACAAGTTTAGAATCTTCACTATCTCTCTCTCTCTCTCTCTCTCTATATATATATATATATTTATATACAGTACAGGCCAAACGTTTGGACACACCTCCTCATTCAATGTGTTTTCTTTATTTTCATGACTGAAGGCATCAAAACTATGAATGAACACATGTGGAGTTATGTACTTAACAAAAAAAGGTGAAATAACTGAAAACATGTTTTATATTCTAGTTTCTTCAAAATAGCCACCCTTTGCTCTGATTACTGCTTTGCACACTCTTGGCATTCTCTCGATGAGCTTCAACAGGTAGTCACCTGAAATGGTTTTCACTTCACAGGTGTGCCTTATCAGGGTTATTTAGTGGAAATTCTTGCTTTATCAATGGGGTTGGGACCAGCAGTTGTGTTGTGCAGAAGTCAGGTTAGTTGGACGATCATTTATTTTTCAACAGGACAATGACCCCAAACACACTTCCAGGCTGTGTAAGGGCTATTTGACCAAGAAGGAGAGTGATGGAGTGCTGTAAATGGTCATGAAAATGAAGAAAACACATTGAATGAGGAGGTGTGTCCAAACTTTTGGCCTGTACTGTATATATATATAAATATATATAAGGATAGAGCTGCCAGGCAAGAGAAAAAGAGGAGGGCCTAAGAGAAGGTTTATGGATGTGGTGAGAGAGGACATGCAGGTAATGGATGTAAAAGAACAAGATGTAGAGGACAGAAACATATGGAAGATGATGATCCGCTGTGGCAACCCCTAATGGGAGCAACCGAAAGAAGAAGATATATATACCTATATATATATATACAGTATATACAGTAATCCCTCGCTATATCGCACTTCGACTTTCGCGGCTTCACTGTATCGCGGATTTTAAATGTAAGCACATCTAAATATATATCACGGATTTTTCGCTGGTTCGCGGATTTCTGCGGACAATGGGTCTTTGAATTTATGGTACATGCTTCCTCAGTTTGTTTGCCCAGTTGATTTTATACAAGGGACGCTATTGGCAGATGGCTTAGAAGCTACCCAATCAGAGCATGTATTACATATTAACTAAAACTCCTCAATGCTATAAGATATGCTTCCCGCGTGGTGCTTGATTGTTTGCTTGTCTCTGCCTCTATCTCACCCTCTCTGACATTCTCTGCGCCTGACGGAGGGAGTGTGAGCAGAGGTGCTGTTTGCACAGAAGCTGTTTGCTTAAAAGATACTGACGCTCCTCTAAAAAATGCCGCTTTATTGCGGTGCTCGGCATATTTAAAAGCACAAAAGCACACGTATTGATTTTTTGATTGTTGGCTTTAATCTCGCGCTCTCTCTCTGACGTTCTCTGCGCCTGACGGAGGAGATTTGAGCACAGGGGCTGTTTCAACAGAGGCTGTTTGCTTAGAAGATACTGACGCTCCTCTGAAAAATGCCGCTTTACTTAAAAGCACACGTATTGATTTTTTGATTGTTTGCTTTTCTTTGCGAGCGCTCGCTCTCTCTCTTAAATTCTCTGCTCCTGATGCAGAGACTCATTTGAAGAAAAGATATATTTGCATTCTTTTAATTGTGAGAAAGAACTGTCATCTCTGTCTTGTCATGGAGCACAGTTTAAACTTTTGACTAAAGGGTGTTATTTCATGTCTAGAGAGCTCTAATAATGTTAACAGTGTGGGAGAGTTTATAAGGGCTTAAAATATATAAAAATAACCATACAAACATATGGTTTCTACTTCGCGGATTTTCACCTATCGCGGGGGGGGTCTGGAACGCAACCCCCGCGATCGAGGAGGGATTACTGTATATATATATATATATATATATATCGTCACACACGTGCGCATGGGAGGCAGCTAAAAGGCTTGAGTAAGGGCAGTTCCGAGACATACTGGGATGTGGTAGAGTGCATTGATTCTTTTTCTCCCTTGCCTGCAGACCATTCACGGGAGATTCCACCTGGTCCTCTTGATGTCACTTCCGGGACCGAGCCAATGGAAGGAGACCTTGCCCGGCTCCGGCCCCTGTGATGTCACGTCCAGGCTCGCACCAATGGCAGAAGACCTTCATGAGCCTGACCCATTTGACTTCACTTCCTGTCTTGCCCTTTAAAATCCTCCACCTTTTGCCTATTCCCTCAGTACTGTTTTGGACACGGTTTTGTGCACTGTATTCATTTGATCGACTTTGCAGCCAGGAAATCAATTATAAGGGTGGCTGCCCCAAACCTTTTCATGACTCATATGTCTGGTTTTGGCAACATATATATATATATATATAATATATGTATATGTTACATTTTTCATTTAAGTTTAAAATAATATACAACATCAATTTCCCACTGAATTATACAGTAGATGTTGGTTTTGGATTCTTCCAATTAATCAGAGACAGCCTTCATGCAAGTAATGTGGCTTAGGATATTACTGCCAATTTGTCAAAGTATGTTTGGGGTTATTTTTCAAGGCTATCTCAGAGATATACAAATATTTTTGCCCAAAATGGTTAAAATGTAGAATATCCTCAGAATGTGTGGCCTAATAATACAAGGGTCTGATGACTTAACTCATGGGCTGGATATTGCCTTTACTACATTTTTGACAATTTTAGATGAAATAAAAGTGAACAATGACTAATTTTGACTGAATAATGCCATGCTTGGCACATATTGAAACAGAATGTATTTTATAAATAGCTAAATTTTACTCCTTCTGTAAAATTTTACTTGAAAGGTCATTTTCCCATTGTTCCCTTAGATCATTAAGGGGTAAGTTCCTTAGGCCTTACTAATAGCCTGGAAATACTATGTCACTTTTTAGTCAGACTAACCACCACCACCTCAGGAATGGATGTACAGTAGGTCAATGTTGGGTAGGTCGTTTTTAGTGACATTTGTAATATCTATATTTAAAAGTATTTTTGTCATGGGAAGGTTAAATTTAGAGTGAAATCATTTTAAAGATGGAAATATATTATCAACGCAGAAATCTCTAAATGTCACAGTCTCTATCAGTTTTCATAGATTAACCATCTGTAACTTTTTAAGGAGGATATTGTAGCCCATTGTATGAAAAACAGCACCTAAAACTAACAACATTAGTAATGAAATAATGCCAATATGAACTGAAAGGAGATAATTAATTACTGTAATAACAGCCTTTTGGAATAAACCTTGATGTTTAATATAAATAACATGATCTTGGGAAAAAAAATAAAAGTTGTTGCTATGTTTTCAATTTTTTTGGATAGAGGAGATTTGAATTTGTAATGTAAATACATTGTTAAATTTAAGGGCAGTCTTTTGACACCTTTGACAACTCTATTCTATTATAAATGTTGAAAACTTATATTTGGCACAGGAGCTGTACTTACAAGGTTTAAATCATATGAGACCCATCCTTGTGGGGTTTAGTTCCAATTTATCAAATCAGTTTTTGTACGTACTGAAATGTGCTGACAGTACTCCATCATTATATTCAGAAGTTAAAGAAGATGTCCTGCTAAGGTAAGTATTCAGACCTTTACTGTTTGCACTTAGCATGCTTCCATTTAGAAATACCATTTTAAAAATATAACATTTATTTTCACATGCACACAGACAATACCCAGCTATACCTTTATTTTAAACAAAATATTTCTCTGATGGTGTCCTTAATTTATTGTGTCAGTGAATACAAAAATGATGGTAAATATAACTACTTGTCTCTGAATACAAAAAAAAAAAAAACAGAACTGTTGCTTATTCAGGAGTATGATGCAGACAGACAAAATTCAGCCACTTTTTAACTGTGTTAGAATCACCATTAGTTTTGACAACTGCAATCTGTTATTCATAGTCTGTTAAAATCATTAAAACCTTAAATTGTTAAAACCTTTCAGTTAATTCAAAATGCTGCTGCAGGATTCATTACAAGAACCAAAAAATATGACCACATCATACCTGTTCTTAAGTCTTTACACTGGCTTCCAATTAAGATTTGGGCTGATTTTAAAATCCTCTTTCATATAAAGCCTTGAACCACCAAGGCCCAGCTCACTTATCACTACTTACAACCCATAGTACACATTGAAATCTCAGGATTCTTGATTCCAAGAATTAATAAAATAATTGTGGGAGGTCAAGCCATTAGTTACAGAATGATCTGTCTGCTAATTTAAGAGTTGCCCCTACAGACTAAATCAGGCTTAAGACTCACTAATTTAGACTAGCATACCTTGACTAGAGCTGCTGATTAGCTGTTCTGTACATAATACATCTCTGTTTATTAAGCATTTGTATTAAATATTAAGCACTACAATAATGGCGAACTTTTTACTAGCCTTCCTCTATTCTATTTCATTTCTTGGTATCTGGATATGGCACTTAGTACCACTGCTCTAATGCCAAGCTGTTTTGTTGCCCTTGGAAAAGACACCTGAAATTCTGAAAGCCTTGGAATCAATGGATAGAAAGATTATGTTTTCAGATTGGGCATCAAAGCATTGATAGTGTCCTTAACTAATTGTGCTAGTGAATTAAAAGAGTTGATGGATGAGAACCACTTGTTTTTTAGTACAGAAAAAAAAATATTTACTAATGGAAATGTTGCAACAATATTTTGTCACTTTTTAATTCAGTTACTGAATTAACATACAACTTGGGCATTATCTTTGACACCATTATATTTTTTAAAATAAACATTACAACAGAATCTAAAACCTGTTAATAATAATGGAAAGACAGTTTTTAAATATGGAAAATGAGTGAGAAATAAACTTACATTAACTGAATTGAAATAATACACTGTCCAAAATAATGTCATTCTTAAATAGTCAGCATCGTAGAAATGATGCATTCAGGTGCTAGTGCATAAAATGATGCACAAAGAACATATTACTAGCATTTCTTCTGGTTGCTCTCTTTATTCTTATTAGCAGGTGCCTGCAGGTTCTTCATTTGGCATTAAGTTTGCCACCTGAACTTACCACGTATCATTCCCACTGCACTGTATATACTGCATAGCATTTATAATTGAAAGCAAACTATTTCTTAGTTAAGAAATGGATTTTGTTTTAATTCATTTAGCTTTATAACTACTTCCACCTGGATTCTTGACATAAGCATTCCTTTCCCATTATGGAATCTCCCCCCTTAAGCATGCTACTTCAAGCCTCATTTATTTACTATTTTGCTATAAGCATGCAAAGCTTTGAGGAGAAAAAATAATTAGCTATTCAGAATCAGAACAAGCAGCAAATTATATTTGTAGTCTTCTGTTGGGTAATTTCCTGCTTATGGTAATGTTAGCTTAACTATTTTCTAGCAGACAAGCCAGCATGAAAATGAATATGTGATGAAGGAAGTGTTATTAGCTTCTAAGGGAAATACCATTTTTTCTTGAGCATAAATCCTTGGCCTACAGAGCAATGACTTTATTAAAATTATCATAATGCAGCTACACAAAATGGATCTGCCTATCGTAAATTAAGCCAACGCACATTTCTCATTTGCACACGTCGTAGATAAACAAAGAGCTACACTCCAAGCTGGAAACGAATAGTGTTATTAATTATGTAAAAATCATGTGAAAGCTACTTTTTTGCAGGTATTTATTTTTTTTAGAAATGACAGTTTCAGTTTATCACAAATAATCACATCAGAGGCAGAAACCATTACTTGTATGTATGAAGTATGCTACATTGCAAGAAGGAACAGTTATAAAAGTACAAGGTGCTAGAGCAGCATGGTTATAAAGAATTTTTTTCCTTCAAATAATTCTTTGTCACCCACCTGCTAATGTACTGAAGTGATTAGATATATCTCTACCTAAAGAGAGCAGATTTTCCATTGACATATGAATCCGTATTCTGTTCCTTTATTTACTCAGAATTTGATATCTTGTTCAATTACTTACTGAGTCATGTTTTAGTCAAACATAGGTTTGCTGCACCATTGGTTTACACAGCAGGAAACAACTTTGGAAGGGATAGCAGTCTTTTACGGGACTCGTTCATACTCAGTCAACAAACCCTCTGTTCTACTAGGGGAAAAAACTAGCAGCAAGTAAATAAGAGAGCAGAAAAAACACACATTTGGGAAGCAGACAAAACATCGTAAATGGGAAAGAAAAAACAAGAGCATCAAAACCTAAAATGAGAGCCAAAACTCAAAGTTAAAAGGAAGAAGAAAAATCTAAAACCATGAGATCAAAAACAAGAAAAGTTCTTTTAAGAAGTTCAAAACTGCAATCTCGAATAAAGAAAGGTCATCGGGGGCGATGATATCCAGTCGCCCTGATGACACTGCGCGCCACAATGTTTCTAGGTTGCTACAGAGACAAGGAATAAACAAAGAGTGGTGCACATGAAAAACAGAGTCAATGTATTTTTAAGCATCTTCAAAGTGGCAAAATGAAAAGTCAACACTGAAAATTTAATCTACATAATCAAAAAATCTAAATAGATACAAGAAATTTAAAAATATCACTTTTCAAGACAACAAAAAACTAAATTTAAAATAATACTATGACATGTAGAAAAAACATCTGTGCATATACTATCCAAACTTCAAACTCACAGATCTTTCCTCTTCTCCACAGCAGAGTATTAGGAATATGAAACGTATCTTGGCAGCAAAGGAAATGAAACAGCTTATCCACCACATACTGTTGGACAATTTCAATAATCAATGCTTTGATAGTAGCTGTATGTAACTCTACAACTGCAACACTATGGGCAATGAAGAAAAAATTATGAACTCAAAGAGAACATGCATGATTCACATATAATGAATGAAACTTACTACACAAGTCAGAACACAAGTAAGAATTCCTTGATTTACTTTTTAAGAATTTACGTTAGCAAAGGCACCTACGTCGGTAAATCCTTCAATAGATTTTGCTTTCAAGCTAAAAATAATGTGGTTTAACCGGTCACCTCAATATGTACAGTACACTGACAACACAATGAGGAAAAGAGGAGGGCCTAAGCAAAGGTTTATGGATGTGGTGAGAGAGGACATGCAGGTGATGGGTGTAACAGAACAAGATGCAGAGGACAGAAAGATATGGAACAAGATGATCCACTGTGGCAACCCCTAACAGGAGCAGCCAAAAGAAGAAGAAGAATGAAGTGACACTGTTACAGCATTTGATTTCATTTATTTTTATACAACAAACTTTCAACTAAAATCAGAACACAAACGTTTTTGATGGGAAAACTTTTAACGGAGACACAAAGGAAAGCACATTCAACGACCAGAGATTGTTTCAATTGTAAAGGAGCAGACAAAGCCATGCCACTCCAAGGAGATCCTTTTACATTCCATCAGAGTCTCCAATAGGCTGGGAATCAAATTAACCAACAGACCAGAGAGAGAGAGAATAAAAGTACATATGTGGACCAATACACTTGGCTGATATGGCCACATAAAAAAAGAGTGCGAGCATGAGAGTGGCTAACATGGGTGTAAGCTAACAACCAATGAAAATGCAAATTATCACTAAATAAAACACAAAATTAACAGATTCTGTCCCATTTTCTAAACTAATGCATTGTAAAATTTTTATTACTGTAGTTAGGACAGCACTTCTGAACACTGGAACTTATATGCATAATGAAATAATATACTCTATTTTCTTTTATTGATTCACTTGGCTTTTAAACTTATAAATATAATAACAAAGGCAGCCACTCCCTAAAATTCAGAAAAAAGTAACAAACAATGTAAATAAAAGGTAAAATCTATTAAATATATTTTGTGTATATTATCATCATCATCATCATTTTCATTAGTCAATCTTATAATTACCTCCACCCCAAGTAGTGAATAAGATCTGAAGGCACTTGAAAACCTCCATTTGGAGCAACTTCTCACTTGCAGGGAGTGGACCATGACCTGAGATTCTGTAGTGATTGTTCTCACCACAACAGCCTCACCTCTAGCTGCATGGAAATTCAATGTGTACAGGGTGTCTCATGAAAGTCAAGAACAGAAGAGGAGATAAGACATATCCTAGACAGAATACAAGGCTTACTACTAACAGTCTTGAGCTAACACTTGGATTAATAATTGTTCTACAAATATGTGGATTGAGAGGCATGCTGAAACTGTCCCAGAATGTCACACTCTTGTTGCATCTTCCAGAAGATACTATGTAGTATACATTTTCTTGTTCCAAATCCATAAATCACATGTTGACAGGTCTGGCAAAGTCCAAATACTCCCAGATCTGTGCAAAGACTAACAAATGGTACACTGTTCCGTAAACTATAACACACTGCTTCACCCAACATAGGCTTTGTTAAAAATGAGGTCCACAACCATAGTCTCCCAAGTTCATGACACTGCTAATTTTTTTAAACATTGCAGCAGTCTCCATCACTGCTTACTCTGAGGAGTGCGTAGTCAGTGGGTTTAGCAGGTCCTCAAAGTGTCCCTTCCACCTCTCCTCTCAACAGTTCCCCAGGTGTGGTCAACATTTCCTTGGATTACCCTTGCTGAGTCAATAAATTGTTTTGCAGAACCCTTGTGAAGCCATCCAAAAATCATTCTGTAGCCTCCTCAACCTCTGCCCACACATGACCATTGCTACTGCTTTCACCCGTTTGACTTGTTGGAAACTTTTCACTTGAATCTAAAGACGATCTTTCTGATATTTCACTGAAGTCCTGCTTCTTCATCTTGATAGCTAGAGTTAAGGATGTTTTCTACCAACAGGTTGTGGAGTTGCAGGTACTACTAGCCTTTTGGCCACAGTACCTTACAGCTGTCTCTACTACTGAGTTTTTGGACACGGTGTATTCAAACTATGCACCCATGGCCTCTTCTGAGCAGGGAAAGCTATTCTGAAGGTGGAAGTGGAACTCGTGAGCAGACACTTACTACTCATTTAGGCCTTCTAATTCTGTCCAGCAAGCACCAGTTAGCTCACAGTGATAATCAGTTGACAATTCAACATCTCTCCTCACTCAATTGACCAGAATGTTCGGCCTCAGATCAGACAACAAAACTAAACTTTATGAATACAATTTGGGCCAAGGTAGGTTGATGCCAGGCACATTTTCAAGCAACCTTGCATTTCATATAGAGAATCCATAACTTGCAAAAAAATTCAATAACAATTTACAACACAGATTCAGATCAGGCAGGGTGTTCCTCTCATTTATTCTACTTCAAGTACCTCTATTGTACTGTAAAATATCTTCAACTCATGTGAATATTGAAATCTGTCAGTAGGATTACAAAGTCTGTAGATAGTAAAACTTTGAGTATGGAAGACAAAGTCTTCAGCAAAGGCCAAATACTCTGAATAGCTGTTTGCTGTATACACGCAAAAAACAGGCAAATGATTCCTCTCTACAACTCAAAATCACATTAAGGTGACACTACTGTACATCTAAACTGGCTTTCTGACACCCAAACCCAACTTCTTCTGTATGGGGCAACTCCAGGATTCCATTCATCTCAGGCACAAACTGCTTTCACCTTTACATTTGGGCACATAGCCTTGCAGCATCATAATTCATCAAGTTCAAAAACCCAATATTCTTTTCATCGACGTACATTTGTTTATTAACCTTTTTGTTGCACTGTTACCAAGAGAATAAACAAAAACAAGAATTCCAGAGTGCTAGTTATATAAAGTGAAACACAGTATTTCAGTGGTTAGTGGTGTGACCTCACAGCTACATTATAATCTTGGCCTGGTCTGTGTATAATTTGCATGTTCTGACCTTTACGCATTTTTTTCCCAGGTATTTTGAATTTCATCCAACATACAACACAGTGCATGTTATATTAACTGACAACTCTAAATTAACTATGTAGCAGTGAGTGTACCTCTTAAACATTTCAGGGTTTGTTCTTCTCTTATGCCTGTTGCACTCAGGATAGTCTCTTGATCTGTAAATTATATAAACTGGAATAATTAGTTCTGAATTGTTGGTAGGGGTTATCTGTGATACTTATATGTGATACTTATAAAACAGAAAATAGATCCTTCCCTGACAAATAATATCCTGCTAATTAATTAACAGGAACTTGGTGACGTGGGAGGAAAACCAACATACTGAAGAAACAAACCTGCAAAGTCCACAGACAATAACTGGGTGCAGGATTTAAACTCAGGACCCTGACCCTGTAAGGCTGCAGTCCTAACTACTCCTGGTCAATTGATGATAAAGTACTGTCCAATAAATTCAATTAGTGAAACCAGGACCTCAGATAATGTTTGCTCTCTGGGAAATAAAATTGGCTTGGTAAATGGTATTATTTAGTATAAAATTGGATTTGTGTCTTCTTACTGAAACCTGGTTTAGTAAATTCAACACTATTCCCTTAGCTGAGGCAGCACCAGATGGTTTTACATTCCTTTCAAAAATCTAGAAGTCAAGGATGTAGCCTTGAGATAATTCTGTGCGATGAACTGCAAACCAATTCTAAAAACGTTTGCCAATTTAAATGCTTTAATGTCCTCATATTAGATATTAAAACAGATTCTAGAAAAAATGTAGTATTGGTTTGCAGAATACCTGGGTCATATTAATTTTTCATGACTGAATTTGTAGGCCTTTTACCTGATTTAGCTATAAATTATGATAATGTTGTGTTGATGGGGGATTTAACATACACATTAATTTGGAAACAGAATTTTTGCAAATGTTTTACTAATCTGTTAATCTCAGTAAGGTTTGTCAGATTGTTATTGGCTTAAATCATAGTCACATTCATAAATTAGATCTAATTATTATTTACAGGGTTGACATTGGAAAAACTATTTCGCTTCTCTCAGAATTGATTGATGTTATGTGAATATTACTGACTACCGACTAGCTGTTGTAAACTGTGTGCTCATTGTTGGCATCAAAATTTTTCCACAATGATGTTCAATTCAGCATACACATATATAATGTGTTGCTTGAACAGAGTTCATTCTAGATGAATACGGATGCAGGGATAAAGGATAAAGGATGCAACATGAATAATGCACATCAAGCAGTAGTAAGCTAGCACACAGAACGTGGATGATACCAAAACATACTTACTTACCTACTTAGTAAAATGCATGGATAGTGCCAGTAGTTTTGACATTTTGATTTTGAACTATAGAAGTTTTTGACAACCTACCAGGTGTCATCATCAAAGGAAAATGATTAGACATAAAAGAATGAAAGGCAATATATAGTAGCAAGTGAGGGGTGGGATATTTACATACCAAATATGCTCGCGGATAAGTTCTCCCAAAGAAAAGTCGGGACTTGATTTTACAGTATAATTCCTGGTATTTAATAATGGCGGTCATGTTAGTTGAATTCACAAAATTCATGCTTTTGGTCCAAGAGATTATGATATGCTAATGCCCACTTGAGAAAGTAACCACGACGCACACTGCCTTTTGTTTCTATGTATTGTGCCTACGTGACCACACAGTAATACCCAAACTGTTCTGAAGCAACGTTTGTACTGATTTGTGTTTTTTGTATCTCACACCCTCATACACCTTTATCATAAGAACATTCGTCATCTACGATGGAGCGTTCGATCAGAAGAAAATATGAAGCTGGTTTTAAATTAAACGTTGTTGAAGTAGTGAAAGAAATTGGTAACTTCACAGCTGCAACAAAATTTAATGCGTCTGAGAAACTGATGCGAGATTGGTGGAGGCAAGAAGATATAAACAAAAAAAAATAATAAAAGTGTTGCATTTTTAAATCAGGGTCTGATTTTATGATTGATTTTTTGGGTTTCAAGACCTGACTTATACGTGAGTATATAAGGTATATATAAAACGAGCTTCTGTGTAATAGTAGGCTGTTGTACTGTGTTAGCCATTATGGATGCTCAGGCCCCCAGTTGCCTGAAGAAGGGGCCCGATCTGCCTCCAAAGCTTGAATGTTGTAATCTGTTCAGTTAGCCAATAAAAGGTGTAATTTTGCTTCACTTCTCATGAGCTTCTGTCTGTTTAACTCTTTTTAAAATAATTTTATACAATTTTAAAATAAAAAATGTTTCAAGGAACTATATCAGCTAACATGACACTCTGAGCTTCACATATTTCTGTAATACCTTCTTTTTATCTATCTGTTTCTTTAGAATATTGTGTTCACACTCAGCACACTGTCATTAGCCTTCTTAAAAACCGGATTCTGGTACAGACAAAAGCCATCCTGTAAGTAGTGCTAAGAGAAACAGTGTTATGTTGTGTTATTAATGTTATTAATTTGGACAGTAGGTGGCACTGTACAAAAATGATATAAAAAGAACTGGGAGAGGGATGGGAGGAGAGTTCCTAGATTGTAAGGAGATTGTAAGACAGAGATTTTGCTGTAATGTCAAAGGTATTTGGAAATTACAATCTGGAGATTTCTTTATGTACTGATCGATACAACAAACAGCTCAAACAGAAAAAAGGTGTGCCCACAAGAATAGCATAGGAAGAGCACAGGGAGCATGTATGTTGATATAGACACCCACACACATTTAATTAGTGCTGTGGAGACCAGCACAGACAAAGAGGAGGCGTGCAAGAATAGAGAGTCACATACACAGGGCACACACATATGAGCAACTAGAGACGAATGTAGGGAACATAGACTAGGTGTGCCAACACAGAGCCACAAACAGGGAACTAGTGATGAGAGTCAAAACACAAACAGAGAACAGGTCCACCAACAATCATTTAAACAACTAGAGCTGAGAGGAAGGACACAGAGTAGATGTGCCAGCCAACTAAGCACTTATGGGTGACTGGAGCTAAAAGTAAGTAAATAGACAGCATTTGTGGCAGCACAAACAGCTCAGATTTGGGTAACAAGAGAATAAGTACAAAAATACTGTAGGTGTGCCAAAATCGACAGTGCATATCTCGGTAACTATTGCTGAGAGAAAAGGCACAGGCAGGATGTGCCAGCACAGAAAGCCACATACAGCTAGATGACAAGTATTTCGGCCAGTGGCCACTCCAATATCGACAACCTTTATTGTGATTTTGCTGCTTTTAGTGCTCAAATGCAGGCTGTTTGCTGTTGGACCATATTGTGCATTTTTTCTATGCAGTATCTGACTGAAGGACATTTTTTGATATTTCATTCATAGTTTATTCTGTCTTTGGCCTACAAAGTCAATTTTTCTTTCATGCTGTTGTCATGTTTTCCATCTGTTTTTTTTTTTTTAATCCTTACTGGCTAACTTAGTTTTGTGCAGGGACCCATATTTCTATGTATTTAAATACAGCACTTTGAATTCAGCACATCCATTGTAATTATAATCGCATTACAACCTTAACGCTCAAATGTTGAAGGCAATTTCACCAACAATGCACTCCTAAATTTACCTCAAAAAGGGATATTTTTTCTATCGTAGTTTTACTCTTTGCATATTTTCTCAAGGCAGATTGTGCCGTCACACCTACACCTTTGTTAATAACTGGCGTGTGGCTCCAGGTTAAAGCATCAGGTTCACAGATCTTTGAATCTTACTTAGTTAATGTAAGTGGGATAAAGTTCCTTAAGCCACAGTAGCTAACATGGGCAAAGCAAAGTATTAATTCTAGCCTACTGAAAGTTATAATCTAGGAACGACACATTGGCACAAGGAAAATAAATGCTGAAATAAAGAACATATACAAAAAACAAAATAATTTCAAACTTGCTTAATCGAGTTCAGGATCTTAGTGGCCCACATAGGGAGCAATGCAGGAGCCAGCACTGGATATTTACAGAAATTGGCTGTTGCAGATTTTATTTATAGTCTTATTAAACCAGAGGCAATCACAGTGCAATCCAGTGACTTTCAGTTGTGTAGTCTGACATGCCCAGCAAATCACCCTCACAATCACACAGGGTCAGTTTTCAATTGCCAATTAATATAGCATGCATTTCTTCAGGGATATGGGAGGAAAACTGCAGAGAGATAAACTTATACATTCCTAGGGAGGGCATGCACAAAAACAAAGACTAGATGTTGGATTTAAACTTTAATCATAGGGATTGGCTCTGTGTGCATGAGAGCTGACAAACAGTGAGCGCTCACTCAGAAATACAATGCATATAATGTAGCTACAAGGAATAAGCAATGTGGGTGATTTGGATCTGGCAATTGGAAGAGGGACTCGTCTGACTGACGTCTTATGTTTTATGTAACACAACAGAATGAAAAAAGGAAAAAAAAGGCAAAGATATTCAACTCGCCATACCCTGTAAATATTTAGACGGCACAGGTGTAGTCTGGCAGCACATTATTGCCTGTCAGAAAAAGTGGCAAGCTTGTGCTATTATGAAAATGAGAAGGAGTGCTGGAAATTTGTAATGGAGTTGTCAAATTTGGTATTTCCTGCAGTTGCTCATTATGTAAATCTGATATCCTTAGGCAATGAGATCAGCAACCGCAGTTGTCAAGTTTGACATCTAAACCAACTAGAGTTGTGTAAAGTGACCCGGCTTTATTCACCGCGACAATCACACTTGGCCAGTTTGCCAATTCATCTATCATGCATATCTTTAGGGACTTTGGAGGAAATATGGAGAAAGATAAACCTATACAGATAATGATGAGGGTATACAAATCCCAAATCCAATGCAACATCTTTAGAGTGGACATGCATCAGAGTGCAAGGTATCAACTAATCCTAGATAAGATGACAATCCATCACAGGTCACACTGACTCAGTCAGACAGGACTGAGAATGAGTTGCACATTGATAGTGACTACACTGGGCATTGAACCCAGATCCTGAAGCTGATAGGCAACAGCACTAATCACCACACTGCCGTTGCTATAAAATATCAAAGCTTTCTTTGTTTCTGCATACTTTCACTTCACTGCATGATTTTTTTTTTTGTTAGTTTACTTTAAAGCTGAAGTGATTAGCAATCCATGCATCAAACTCAATGAATGCATTCCACGTCTACACAGAGACAGAAGTGAAATTGAATGAAAACTCTATCAGCTGTTCACAATTAGGCTATTGATTTCGGATTCTGGCTCATTAGAGAAGGTGTCGACTGAATAAACTGCTAAAATGATTCTATACTGATGAGTTTTTAAATGATAGTTAGCTGGTCCTGGGTGGGCTGAGATGAATTAAAATTAGCCTTAATTCTGCTGGGGGTTTGTTTCATTTATTTGCAATGAGTATATTATTCTGACCTCAGGTTGTACTTCTACTATATAACTGCATGAATATTAAAGATGATAAGGCTCTTTAATGTGGGATGTGTAAAGGTTGAAAGCCACTAACCAGAATGGGCAAACTGAGCAGGGGTAAGCCTGGAATTTATATTGCATTGAGGCTGTGGACTTCAGAGAATAAGATGTTAAACTGGCTTTAGAACTAGGCTTTATTTAAAATACAAGTGAAGTGGATAATATGCATGTAGTATCTTACCAATGATTTTTGTCTTATTTGAAATATGCATAACCATTGATTTGAGGCACAATAATTCATTATCGTCTCTCTTTCTTCCTCTCTCAATACACATATATATATAGCCGTCTCGGATTACTGCAGGCTGTGTGGGAAATACTTTTTGCCAGCACAGCCCTGTTGGGATCCGTGAATGCCACAAGGGGGAGCTGTGGGAACTGCGGGAGCTGCAGAGCTCTACTTTGTGCCTCAGCCACTCCTGGAAGCAATTCCAGACCTCCTTAATGAACCACCTGGAGTGTTCCTGAGTGTGGCTTAAAAAGGGGCCAGTCGCCGCCCAAAAGGAGCCAGAGTTAGAGGATAATGCTGATGAGGCTCGCCTGTGAAGGAGAAAGGGCTCTGAAGGAAAGGGACAGAGTTTCACTGTACTTGTGACTTGTTGGTACCAGTCCTTGGAGACTGCTTTGGGCCTCGCTGCCTTTCTATAAATAAAGGCTCTTGTTGGACTGAGCTGGTGTAGTTGCCTATTTGAGTTGGACTGGGGCGACAGGTGCGGCCCTGGTCATCACAACATATATATATATTGTGATAGACGACCAGGGACATTGTCCCACCGGGATGCCTGGAGAAGGGAAGGAGCAAGAGAGGGGCAGTATCTTCCCGCAGGACGCAAGAGGGCAGCCCCCCTGGATTGCATGGGGGCCACTGAGCTTGGAAGCTCAACCCTGTGGGGGGCCGTGGCCACCTCCAGGGGGTACCTGGATGGTTCCAGACCCATGGGCTGCAGCACTTCTGGCACACCAGGAAGTGCTGCCAGAACAGGAACCAGGTACATCCAGAGTGCTTCCGGGTGCCCATGCAGCACTTCTGCCACACCAGGAAGTGCTGCAGGAAAGCCATCAGGGAGCACTTGGAGCACATGAGGTGCATTATAACAGGGGCCACCTCACTCCATTCTGGGAGCCGGAGTTGGGAGGCAGATGACAGAGCATGCGAGGAGGGGAGTGGAGGTGGCAGAAGAATAAGGAGAAAGAATAGAAGGAAAAAGACTGTGAGTTTATTGTGGCTGTTTGGTGCACTGTGTTGTGTGTGCAGAAGAAAAATAATAAAACCGTGTGTTTGGGACATTCTGAGTACGTCTCTGTCTGTGTTCCGGGCATCTTTCACAATATGTGTATCTAGTATATTATACATTCGTGTCTTAGATGAGATTTTGTCTCAGTTTCAGTCAATGTATATAGAATCTATGAAAAGTAAATTTCCAGAAATACTTAAAATGTAGTCAGCTCTGTACATGAGCATGAGAATTAGCACGGCTAATACATACTTGGGCTATTGTGGAAGAATTACTGAGGATATAAACGTCTGGACAGACGTGATTTTTTTTTTTTTTTTTTTGGTCATGAAGTTCCAAAACACCAAAAAAGTAACCACAATTTAATCCTTAAAAACATCTTTAGGTCAATTTTGTTTTGTTGTTTGAGATTAGTAAAAAGTGCCCTGTGCTTCACCTGTTCATACATTAACACAAATTAATGAAAACTAAAAAAAAACCAAAAAACAGACTACTACTGCTGATGCCTGATGATTATGGCACAGGAGAGGGATGACAAGTTTCATGTTAACTAATCATATAAGAATTTTACTGTGTATGTGACAAAAAACTTGAAGTTGAATTTGAGAACAGGATGTCTTTCTAACCAAATCTTTAAATGTACACATGTACAGAATTCTAGACATGAGCTCAATCTTTATGCTAAGTGATTGATTTTACAGAACTATCACACTACAGTTAACCAATGACTTCAAGATAAGGGGGTCATAAGGCCTGTTTCTTTCACAGAGGCCATGAGCCGTCTTCATCTTGCCACTTCTGTATTCCTTTCTATAAAATTTCATTTACAGCTCCACTTAAACCTTCTGTTAGTTTTTCCTCCATAATTACATGTTTGATGGAAGAGCTAACCTGCAGAAGTCATAGAAATCTTCTAGGGTTTTGCGGACAGTTGCTGGTTAAATTAATAATGGTATAAATCATCTGACAGTGTATACTAATTACAGTGCTAAAAAAGGTATTTGTGTTAGAGATGATAGTACACTAATGGTCACAAGTCATCATTTGTAATGAAATTCAAGATGGACATCTTTTATTACAACAATTCACTGTAGATGACTGACTAAAATAACAGAGCACTAGCTTTAAATAAAGTAGGGTCATTTACATAAAACAGTTTAAGAATTTTTGTTTCCACCAATCAGAATCTAAATAAATGGTGTATTCTTGTAACACCTATGTTGTAACATTACCTAAAGCTCCCAAAATAGCTAAACAGATTATAAGTCTTTGACCCACACACGTACCTCTAAAGTGAAGCTTCTTATTAATAAATTCTAAAAAATAAAATATAATTTAATTATAAATATCTCATTGTTACCTTGTTAATTGTTCCGGGCACAATAGGTGCAGAATATCTTAGTTGCACAGGACAGGCACACCCAGAAAACTCATAATAAAACACACAAAGATATACTTTTTCTGGAATTTTCTGGTACACCTAAATCTTGGATGGGGTTGAATATTCAGTTTTATGGATTGATTTTCAAATCATACTATTGTGCTACCTATTTGTTTGATTGAGTTTTATTATACTGTTTATAATTCTTTACATTGATATAGTGCTTTTCTCACTACTCAAAGCGCTCTCCATACAGGGAGGACCTGGGACATGAAACTATGATCTCCTTACTGTAAGGCAGCAGCGCTACCACTGCACCACCTTCATGTTTCCAAATAAGACCAAAAATAAAATGTATTTGACAGAAGGCTGACACAACATGGACTTGGGAGATTACTTCATAAAAGTTGTCATCTGTAAGAGATTCACTTTATTCATATGAAATACTTTATTACTATAAAACTGGGAAATATTTAAAGTTTTCAATACTTCATTATATACAGCAGTTTGGTAGATAAATGTTATGTGCCTGCTTTAAATTAAGTAAGCAAGAAACCATTGTGGACCTGGGGAGAACTTGCAGACTTTAGATAGGAAGCATGCAGGACTTGAGCCTTGGTCTTCTTGTTGCAAGGAAGCAGGTAAACCAATTCACCACAATGCCATCCTTTGTATGGCAAATCAAGAAATACAGATTTAAGTTGTGGGGCAAACAAGAAAAATTTGGATTAATGTGTGATTATTATATTTTTTATATCCTTTACTGTTTTGCATTTACATGCCAAAAGTCTTGCTTATCTGGAAGTTTTCTTTATTTTATATTCCATTTGATGCTGGTTGCTTTTAATGATTGGCATCACTTTTTTTTTATTAATGTGATGCCTATAAAATGCCTCCATTTTCCCACCTCAGTCATATGCAGCAAAGTTCTAAAATATGTAATTTCCCTAAAATATGTAATTTCTGTAAATTACCTCATTACATACCCTCAGCAGTAATTAACTTCAATGGCCCGGTGCGTGAGTTGTTGTAGCTGTGAATGGGCACCTGCTGTAAGCTGCTAATAATAAAAGTTGTCATTTCAAAGCTGGAGGTGAGCAGGTAGCCAGCTCTCAGGCTGGATTTTCTTCACATATGTGGAGGTATAATAGAGTAATACTGGCAACATCTCCTCCATTTTGTGACTAGTAGTACTAAGAGCTGCCTAACAACTATCCAGAGAATGAAGGGTCAGTGGAGTGACTTATAATTTTGGAGTATATTGTATGAATCAAAGTACAGTATTATTACCAAATGGATTCTAAGGAATATAACATACAGATGCAGCTGTTAACATAAGAAAAAGGATGTACCACCACAGTGAGGATCTTAAGACACAGATAATAAGATCCAGGTCAGCACACCACATATCTTCTTTAACACACCACAAAACAGGCAATGCTAATTTTTTACAGTGATCAAGGGGAAAGGGTGGGACAGACTAACAAATTATATATGGCATAAAATAGAATATTCTAAAGGATTCTACAGGTACAGACTTAACCTAGGTCTGTAGACATTTAATCTCTGTTACTATATAGAGTTTAAGCAATTATAAGGGTGGCAGACTTTAAATGGAAAAGTCAGTTTCATAGTAATCATATGAGCAAAGGGAAAAAGCTTCATTATAAAATTTCATTTAAATGTGTGGAAAGACTTTTCCAAACTTCCTTTCATGACTTTTCCACTAGACCCTATGATGGAAGGCCTGATGTACAATGAGAAGGCTCTAGAAGATATAGGAAAGCAGACACTGGCACTGATGATGAATGTTGCCATGCTACAGTATGGTAAAAGAGGGGTGGTTGGCCATATGTGTGGACTTGGCTAGAGAACTGATTCAGGTTAGTTCAGGTTCAGGTCAGGACAGGACAGACTGGGGAGCATGCAGTGGTACAGCACATTGCTGCACCCAGCACATGATGAAACAGCTCAAGATCCTGGTTGGTAACCCCCCAGGTAGAAACGCTATCCATTCCCACCCTCCAGAAATGACCGTCTATCTACTGATGCCATGAGGGTGTCAACAATGAGGATCTCATTAGCCGGATCACCCACTGAGAATGGCGCAACATGGCTGTTGTGCTGTAACTGACACTCCCTCACAATCCAGGTAATGTACCTTATTCGGGTCTCCATGAGCAACCGCTTGTTCGATACAAAGTCAAACCAGCACTACCCAATGATTTTCTGAAGAGACACAGTACGAAAGGAGCCCAGTCTTCGTCTCAGGTCACTGGATAGCATCCATGTCACGCATCTATATAGCAAGACAGGAAGGACCAGGACTCTAAAGACTTGGACCTTCGTCCTTTTGCATAGATATCAGGAGTGCCACACACCACCTTCCAGCGACCTAATGACCCCCCATGCTCTCCCAATCCGTCTACTGACTTCAAAGGAAGAGTCACCAGAGATATGCATGTTGCTCCTGAGGGCAAGTAAAACTTTTGATAAGGTCGACACTCTCTCCACAGACACACACATACTGCTGATGCCAGTGCCCAAGAGGTCATTAAAGGCTTGGCTCTTGGTCTGTACCCGGGACACTCGCAAGCCGAGACACTCAGGATCCTCGCTCAGTCTCTGAGAGCCCTGATCAGAGCCTCCATTGATTCTGCGAAGATCACAGCATCATCAGCAAAGTTAAGATCAGTGAATCTTTCTTCACCCAAAGATGCCCCCACAGCCACTGGTCCCCACAACCTTGCCCAACACCCAGTCCATACAAGAACTGAACAGAGTAGGAGCAAAAACACACCCCTGACAAAGCCCAGAATCAACTGGGAAAAATGAAGAGGTACTGCCACCAGGTTAGTTGTAATGCTCAAAATCAAAGAAGCACAGGTTGAGTCAGACACTGAGAAATTTCTGGGTTACCCTGAATGAACTATGCAAAACCACAAGAATAATGTTATTATGTTGCAGCTTACCATTTAATAAGCAACCCTCCTTTGCTTCTCTGCAATGTCATAAAATGCTGAAATTAATTAATGGTAGTATAATAAATACAGTAGGTATGATTTTCAAAGTAATTTCAATAGTACACTTGAAGCCCTGCTAATTGTTACCAAAAATAAGTTAAGAAGTAAAAAACATGTAATTAAAAAGTAAACACATAATGAAATGTATTCATTATATGCAGTAAGTATTTAACATATATATTATTAAATTATGAATAAGGAAAAGGAAGTACTAAAAATGTACTTCAGGAAGAAAACAGATTAATTGATAGCCTTTCAAGACTAAAGGCTGTTAAAAGCTGAAAAAAAAGAATGAACAAATTTCCTCAGAATTGCCTCATAAAAAGACTGGAGGATTTTGAATAGACTGATTACTCCTTAGAAGACAAAAGAAACAGACATAATCTCTTTATCAGGATTATGTGAACTATTTTCTTTATTACTTACACATTAAATGTTATATAGAGTCTCTCTCTCTCTTTATGTAAATATACATATATACATATATGTATATGGATGTTTCCATCCATCCATCCATTCTCTTCTGCTTATCTGAGATCGGGTCGCAGGGGCAGCAGCTTGAGCAGAGATGCCCAGACTTCCCCCTCCCCAGCCACTTCTTCTAGCTCTTCCGGGGGAATCCAGAGATGTTCCCAGGCCAGCCGGGAGACATAGTCCATCCAGCATGACCTGGGTCTTCCAGGGAGGCATCCAGGAGGCATCCTGATCAGATGCCCGAGCCACCTCATCTGACTCCTCTCGATGCGGAGGAGCAGCAGCTCTACTCTGAGCCCATCCCGGATGACTGAGCTTCTCACCCTGTCTTTAAGGGAAAGCCCAGAAACTCATTTCAGTCGCTTGTATTCGCGATCTCGTTCTTTCGGTCACTACCCATACCTCATGACCATAGGTGGGGGTAGGAACATAGATCGACTGGTAATTTGAGAGCTTTGCCTTACGGCTCAGCTCCTTTTTCACCATGACAGACTGATGCAGAGCTCGCATTACTGCGGACGTTGCACCGGTCCGCCTGTCGATCTCACACTCCATTCTTCCCTCACTCGTGAACAAGACCCCAAGATACTTGAACTCCTCCACTTGGGGCAGGATCTCGCTCTCAAACCTAAGAGTGCACTCCATTCTTTTCCGGCTGAGGACGATGGTCTTGGATTTCAGTGTGCGCATGTACATTGGAATATGAAAGTTTTCAGACCCCTTCATTTTTTACGCATTTTTTTGTTATGTTGTGTCTTGTGCTAAAATTGTTTAAATTCATTTTCCCCACATCAAGCAACACTCAATACCCCAGAACGAAAGGATTTTTTATTATGGATTAAAACAATTAAAATAACACTATCTGCAAACTACCAGGTTGAAGCCATTTCTGAACACACCCTGGAGCTCATAGCCTCAATGCAGGGAAAAGAATGTACTGTCTTAAGTTTATTTGTTAGTGAAGCAATAACATTTTCAGGGCAAGAATGCAATATGATGTGACAGTATTAGTTAGGACATATTGATATTAATGTGGGTGTATAATATGTTAGTTTGTCACATGTTTACATTATCTTCTTTATCTAATTGCTATGCTATAATAATTGTAATTAGTAATCTCAAATAGTAATATTCAGTCACGGTACTTAAACTTACTAACTACAAATGGCTGCCATAATTGGGACCAATGGTTATGTGTATAAAAGCAGTACTGTTTGGTTAGTGGGGGGAGCCAGAAAAGTGAGAAAACATTTGCAGTCTGAGGTTCTGTCTAATTTTAGTCTGCTGAGGAATGTGGAAATTTTAGTCTGGGGAATGTGAAAATAGAGAAGTAGGAGTGCTTCCTGTCTATGCCTCGATCTAAAATGCCACTTATGAGCTAATGATAAGGAACAAGGGAAGAGCCACTTCAAAGGAGAGAAAAACGTGACAGACCTGCCAAGTCACCAGCAGCTTACTGACACAATGGGACTCTTAAATAAAAGTAGGAGAGTCCATAATTCTTCCATAATGATGAGACAATATATGGAAGAGGCTGTTTTTATTGTTCAAAGGAACGTAAATGCTGGTGAAGAGATTTAGTAAGTGCTGGTAAGAAGATTTAATGAACTTCGGCGGAAAATATTTATGCATTGCTCATTTGTGTTGTGAGCAAAGTTTAATATGTCATGCTTCAAATGCAAATGGCTTTGTCTTTGATTATTTGTTATATTCACATATCTGTCTTTGACATATCATTGTGAATAACTTGGCTCCTAGTGGATCAATTTTGTTGAAATTTTGACAAACGTATGCCTCAAGGACATTTGCGTTTTTTTTTTAAACATGTATGATTTCATTACAGATTCATTCACAGCTTCAAATTTAACATGAGAGCGCTTACTACAACTTGTTTTTTTTTTATATCTTCCTTGACAAGCACACACTTTATGGTAGTATGCAGAATTTTCTGCACAGCAGGTTAAACAAGTGCAGTTTTGGGCAAGACACAGGCACTAACTTCTCTTTCTTCTTTCACCCCACAGTGGAGGAAAACCCCACATATGAGTGACTTCATTTGAATGAATTAAAGAGGAAACAACATGCAGTGAAAAATAAAACACTGTATACAATGAATAAATGTGTACTCAAGCTTTCAGTTATCCTACAAAAAACCTTGTGGCTTCATTGACTGCAGTTCATAATGATTCTAGTACTATAATGTATTGGCAAAGAGCCACAATGACCTGATATCCATTATGGTCCGATGTAGCCAATGCTTTTAAATTGAGACTTCAACACAGATTTTAAATCTCCATTGGGTACTTCTTTGAATAATTTATATTCAAGAAATCTGAGATACATTTTGCCACAACAAACCAGAACTCATGAATCTTTTCATCACATGAGCTGAAATCTGCTTTCTATAAAAACAATTTCAGTAACCAGAAGCTTATTTATTTTAATTACATTATATTATAAAATGGTAGTAAAATTATCTTTATGTAATTTACTAGTACAATACATGTAAAGAGATTCTATTTCTTTCACTGCTTCTTCATTGCTATTGTTAATATGACTCAAAAAAATAACAATCAAAATTGCGATTACTCACTCTGATGTTGTGACTGGAAAGTTTCAAAATGCTCCAAATGTTCAATATGGCTAGCTACAATCTTAAATGCTCCTGAATTGTGCTATGCATACACGTTCTGACATGTTTATTAGTTTGGAGGGGATTTGTAAGAGTTGTGCGGGGCTCTGTTGGTTATACGGGATGGAACTCAGAAGATAAAGCCATTTGTTGAGGAGTTACAGTTTTGACCATTATGGACAGACTGTCACTTGGGGTGATCAGGGAGGAGTTTTCTACAAGTGAACCAATCACAAGAGACTTGAGCAATGACCGATATAAACCTGGTAGAGCTTTAGAATTATCACAATCAGCTGCTGAAATTTGTTATAAAAAGCCATGAGAAAATGTAAGGCATTTTTGTTAAAATTATCCACATTGTTTATTTTATTTTGCATTATCATTTACTTTATTCTAAGCATTTTTTTTTATCAGTTTAGGTTCATTTTAACAATGTTGTTCATTTTTCAAATCATATTTTTTTTTATTGGTTTTATTTTGTTTTTCATAGGCATAACGGTTTTGTGGACTAGCCATGTATGGTTGCTATTCTGGGACAACCAGAATGGGCGATCCATCACATTATTATCATATTGGTATAAATGTCAGTATCATGCACTTCAAGGTTGTCCAAGATGGTGGATTCCTTACTAAGATCTCAGTGCATTTCTTTTTCTCCCAGTTTAGTAATTTGAGTTAACAACTTTCTGGCAACGACTTTTGACAATGAGCCTTGATTAGCATTTTGGGTTTGGCATTTGATTCTAATACCCAGCTTCGACCTTTGCTTTCCTGTTTCAGTATATTTCATAACCTAGTTTAGTCTTACTTTGTACAATTGTCTTCATGAGAGGACACCTGTGAAGTAAAAGAAACACAAAGCTTCTTATATGTTTGCAAGAAAAGGAATTTTTCATTGTCAACCAAATTACCTTATATCTTGAAAGAGTGCTCCAGATTCCCACAGCGTTCTGTGTAAGCAAAAACCTTATGGTTTCTGTCTTTAATGCATTTCTATTGCAATTGAGTGTCCTAAAATGTACAGTTCAGTGTTAACTGATGGAATTTTCTTGAGTCTGTATATCTTGATTTGATCTCCACACAGCTTTATGTGTACAAATTAAATAGTTTTAGTTCCTTCAGTCTTAAAGTGCAGATATAAACGTTTTTCCTTTTGTTTTCATTTGCTGTTCATTTGTTATGGTTTGGTAACAAGAACTGCACATAGTATTCCAGATATTGTCTCGTACAAATATTACAGATCCTTATGATATAACAATTTATTTACCTTTCAATTTACTTCTAAACATTTCTTGGTGACCCCAGACACCACCCTTAGCAATGCCAAAGTAACCGCTACAACAAAACCTCAAAAACTGGTGCCATTCATAAGAAAACAAAATTATGTTGTGGAAATTTGCTAAATATTTTTAGACCCCTTTAAAGAACAGAATCCTGAAAAAGTAATAGCAGAAATGAACTCTGTGGATAATGAAACTCTGAAGAGGAAAACAACTGAAAAGATGTGAAAATAAATAAAATGAAATCCAGATTATGACAAATATGCAATGTCAATAAAATCTGAATCCTACAGTAGTCTTCTCATGTTCAGTATCTGTGTCAAATAAACTCGAACCCAAGTCTCTCATGTTCAACATCTAACAATTATAATTACTGATTGTTATGCCTGCATTTAGTGCTTGGCAATTGTCTACTTCTTACTTTGTAAGTCTTATATCAGTTTTGAAGATTTTCCAGATATTTTTGCTGTCTGAATATTTTCTATACTTCCAATTTTTGTGTCATCTGCAAATATTACAGGGCTCCTCTCTATATCAGAATCTATGCCATTAACATAAATTAGAAAGAGCAACAGTCCAAGAAACATCCTTAATGGACTCTGCTGATGACCTCATCCCATGAGGAGCACTCTTGTCTTTCTTACAGTCTCCGGCCTATTAACCAGCTCATAGTCCAGTGTCATTAATGACTGATGATGTCAATGACTTTTAGCTTCAGGAATAATCTTTAATGCAGATTTCTATAATTGTTTTTGTAAGTCTAAGAAAAAAAAATAAAATTTGCTTTACTTTTGCTTATGACCCTAGTCTAACAAATTTCTCTTCACTTGAGGGCTCATTTGATAAGTGGGAAAAACAAGAAGTGAGAAACCAGAATTGCCAAAAAGAACTTTTTACCCAAAATGTGAAAATTTTCAAACATAATATATTAATTTTGATCTGAATACTGATTCTTTTGTATCCTTTCTTCTTATTTTCCCTTTACAATTCTGATTATGTGTATACTGCTAAGTATAAAGCATTATTTCTTTATTTATTAGTGTGGCTATTTTGGTGAGGTTTAGATCACATTTAAATCACTTTTTTAGGTTTTGGAGTTTTGTTTTTTAGGGGTTTTTAGCTTTTTACCCTTTTGCAGTCCTTCAAGGCTGTTATGTCAGTAAAAATTAGCAAGGAAATTAGAGATGGACCAGTTGACAAGATGTACTCAAAGTCAGACAAAATTGAATAATGAAGAATCAAATGGCAAAACTAAAGCGAGAGTCAAAAAATCAGGAGTGGAAGGATTCAAAACAAGGGGGTCAATACTAAAAAGTCTTAAAGAAATGTTAGAGAATTCAATATGATTGACAAAAAGAGTTTTGCATCCTCAAACTTGGATAAGGAAGTGTTCTGAAAAGAACCATTTAATCTATCACATTAGTACTGGAAATCTTGACAGCAGAGACACTGTCCTAACGATGGAAAAAATAAAGTAGGTGCTCCTGTAAAGAAACAGATAAAACAGTCCAGCTCATAGCAAAGGTGATGGCATGCACACATACATTTGAAAAGACACAGTATCATAATAATGGTAATACTAAATAAAAGAAATACATTTATAAGAAAAATTCTTCTAGGTGTTTTAAAAGTAAGTTATGATATTTCAACTTTATTTATTCTGGTTTACGTTTTGTCATGTCCTGTTGCTTGAGGTGCCTTTATTTAATTCAGTTGTTGCAATGTTGTGTGTAGCTTGGGATATGCTTGTCTTGATTAATACGACTCAGTGCATTATATCAAGGTGGCCATCTTTATAAACTTGAGATTTACAGTTTCCCCAGTCTTTGTGGCAAATAAAGACTCGCCAGTTAGAGAAAGTAAATTTCTTATTTTCCTGATTTTTGCTTTTAACATTTTTGTGTTCATGAGTTTTGCTCAGGCATTGCATTTTGGTTGCTGATCTTTTGTCTTCTGTGCCTAACCCCTACAATAGTTGAGTAATCTCTTTCTAAAAAAAGTCTTATTTCCACCATTCCTTAATGATTGTTAAATCTTTCTCCTGAATAGAAAGATCTGTGGTAAATGATCTCAAATCTAGAAAATGTAAATAAATAAATAAATAACAACAGCAGTCAGCCCATGTTAAGTTAGGCATTAGAGTAAGAAAATGATAAGCAGATGTTCACAAAATACGTTTTATCTGGTTAAGGTCTAGTAGTTAAAGAAGTTTTAAAAAACCTATAGGGGTATATTCCACAAAGTATGAAATTATAAGGTACAAGATACATTTTTATACTGAATAATAACCCATATATTCAGATTTTTGAGAGGCATGAGGAATAGTGTATATACTTCTTAAGATCTCATTTCTTAACTCCTCCACTTTTACTGTTGTGAATTATTCTGTTTAGTATTAAACAAAAAATATTCTCCTTAAAGGGGAAAATCAGATACCACTGAAAAACGTACAAGATATTATGAGAGTTTAAATAAGTCAATGCATTAAATAGCCTAAGATGACATTTTGTGAAAATATTCAAAATCTAATTGATGGTTTTTGAATCCATTCAAAAAATTGCATTTTTAAATTGTTCCTAATATGTGCTCATTTCGAGCTCCACACTTGCTCTAGGTACAGTAGGCTGCTTTTCATTCTACATAAAAATGAAATTGTTGATCAGGGATGGCGGAATCATTTTTTAAAAGCTGACAGCATTGCAAATATCAAATAAAAGAATAATTTGAGCTTAGTGTCTGCTAAAAGCATGTCCAGTAAATCGGGTTACTAGCTAAACATACATGTTAGGTTTAAATTTATAGTGTAATCCTAAAAAGGTGCAGTGATTAGGATAAGGCATTCTTTGAAAAAAGCAATAGACAAGGTGCACTTGTTATTTAAACGCTTGAAATTTAAGTACATGGATGGTGTGTTTTGTAGTTTTAATATATAGGAGGGTCTTGAAGTATGGAAGTACACAATCCCATCAGCAAATTAACTCATTCATACCAACTCTTCTAAGCAGCTCTTGAATTTTGAGATCAGTTTCATGCTTCTTATGTAAGGAAACTGAGCCTACTACTAAGCCAACACCTCTCACCACACATAAAAGAAACCATCCACATTGCCATCTTCCTCACTATAGATTGTTCCCATTTGCAAGGTTAAATTTCCCCTTGGTACATATAAAGCACAATCTATCTATCTATCTATCTATCTATCTATCTATCTATCTATCTATCTATCTATCTATCTATCTATCTATCTATCTATCTATCTATCTATCTATCTATCTATCTATTTCTGGTACATTGGGAACTGCCTCTTTCAGCAGAGCTGGGAGCAAAGAAACAGCAAGGCACATTCACCCACATTCATCCATATGAGCAAATTCACTAATCAACCAAATCTGCACACATCCAGAATGCTGGATAAACTTTGAATAACATGAGAGGACCCATGTGAACACAGGAAGAACATGAAACCTGCACATAGATGGTGAACAGCCAGAACACTCGAACTATGTGGCAGCAGTGCTAACAATTTAAGTGCAAATTAAATGCACTACAATTCTAAAATGAAACCTTTATTAAACTATCATATAGGGTACTCTCAAAAGCATGAGAAAAGATATTTCTTCCTTATTCTCTTCATTAGAATCAGTTCTGGAAGGAGGTCAACTGTATAAAGTCACCGCTGGGACCGGTAAGGCTTAAGCAGGAATTGTGATAATCACTTGCTGCATAACTTTGGCACAATATCAAAGCAAATGCCAAAGAATATTTTATATATTTTTACTGTAGTGTAAATATAGTTTACCAACATATATGCATTATGGCAGACTTAGAATAACACCAAGGGGCACTACAGAGATGTAATAATGGATTTAGGCTAAAATGATGAGTCTGTGACACGGTAATTAGAAATACAGCCTCACAGCTCCTAAAATCCTGCGTTTGAATCCTGGCCCAGGGACAGTCAGTGCTGAATTGAATGGTCCTCCCTATGTATGTGTTGACTTGTCTCTATTTGTTTTATTTGTTCTCCCACATCCCAAAGTTTTGTGTTTTAGCGTAACTAATGAGCCTAAACTGGCCTGGTTTAAGTGTTAGTGTGCCCTGAGATGAACCTTTCAAAGAAAAACCTTTTGCACAATGCTGCTAGGAAAGGCAACAGCTCATGATAGTCTTCTGATCTAAATAAAAAGATTAGAAAATGAATGGATGAATTGATGGACATATTGAAATTGAAAGTGACTCCACAATGAGAATGAAGAAAAGCCAAACAGAGTAAAGTGGAGTTGTACTGTATAAAAGGCTTATAAAGACTGAAAGAAAGACTTGAACCCAAGTCTGATAGGGACTGACATTCTGCATTTTTGGGGGGAATCTGGTTACAGTAAAGAAAATAAAAAGAGATGAGATGCATTAAGTGTTACGTAATAAAATAAAGAGGAGAAAAAAAGAGTTAAAAAAGACTTAAAAAATAAACAGTCAATAAAGAACTAAATCCAAAGGTTACATCCTGTAAAAATCCTTTGGTATGTCTGTAAATCTGAGACACACTATTGCTATAGATTTTTTTGGGAACAAGTAATTTTCAAAGTTACTACCATGGATGCCCTTATACTCTCTTGTCAGCTTGATCATCTTATAGTATAACGGACAGATGGCAAATTCACAAAAACACCACTGTCACACTTCTTTTTTGTTATTCACTGTGATAAATTTCCATCCATTATCCAACCCGCTATATCCTAACTACAGGGTCACGGGGGGTCTGCTGGAGCCAATCCCAGCCAACACAGGGCGCAAGGCAGGAAACAAACCCTGGGCAGGGCACACACACACACACCAAGGACACACTAGGGACAATTTAGGATCGCCAATGCACCTAACCTGCATGTCTTTGGACTGTGGGAGGAAACCCACGCAGACAACATGCAAACTCCACACAGGGAGGACCCGGGAAGCGAACCCGGGTTTCCTAACTGCGAGGCAGCAGCACCACCACCGTGCCACCCGATAAATTTCCATGTAATAAAAAATTAGGCCGACTTAACCTGTACATTTTGCTAACAGGGATTCATGTCCAGGTCACAGATCACAGCTCTTACTGGTAAATTCATAATGGTTAGAAAACAAAAGGAGACTATAAAAAAATGAAAGCCCGCCAAGTCTTCCTACTGATTATGTAAAATGCTACTTCCTAAACAATGAGAATTCTACTCATCTGCTTATTTTTGAATCCAAGCAGTTGAAGGGGGCCAAAGCCCTTCCCAAAACTATCAAGAGCAAGATAGAAAGCAAACCTGGACAGAGTTCATTGCATTGCCCAGTGTGGCAGATGGCCAGGATGCCCTGAGTATGGAAGGACCAGGGGAGAGAGTATTTGCAAGATCGACAGAGGGCAGCCACCCTTGGCTTGCAGCGGGGCAATGGGTTGTGTGCATGGAAGCTCAACCCTGCTGGGGCCTGTGGCCACCGCCAGGGGGGGCGCCTGGACTGTTACAGAGCCCTATTTGGCAGCACCTCCACCACACCCAGAAGTGCTGCCGGAAGGAGTTTGTTGGAGTCAGTCACCGCCACTCAATGGCCTGAGTCAGGAGGAAGTGAACAAAGCTGTACGTGCCCTGGCCTTCACACCAGTCTCTGCCTCACACACAAACACAAAAACACTTACTCTTGACCTGTGTAGAATAAGTATGCTTGGGATTTGGATGCAAAACAGAAATACTGTATCTGAAGGACAACATGCATAAGCAAAGGAGAAAGTGTTATCTCCATACAGACTGTGACAATTGTGGGAGCTAAATCCAATGCAGAGATGTTTAAAAGAACTAATATGAAGATAGAGAGTTAATGATGGTTTGTTCCATAATTATCAAGTTTAGCTTATAACAGATCTTGTAGTTATTGTAACTTTCTGGTTATTTTTCCTCTATTATGTGCTTATGTTTATTGCATGTGAAACACAAATATGCTAAAAACATATTGTAGTCAAGCCAGACAGTTTAAATGCAGCAGACAGCATCACACTGCTAACAGCAATCATTTTTCTGCTTCTTATTTCAAAAAACATAAGCTCTTGTCATCACCTTAGATTACTGTGCTCTGTTTTGCTTCACATTGTGAGTTATCAGTGTTGCCCAGGACAGGCGCCATTTGTCAGCTGCAGCCACATGTTGTTGTTAGGCCATGGCTGCCAATGTGCACTCAAAGCTCCTGTAGCTTGTGACTTACAGTCCGCAATAATCGAGCTTTTGATTTTATTGAACTTTTTGCTGTAACATTTTTTTTTCTTGGCTTAGCTGTTTCTTTTCTTAAGTTTATAATATTTGTCTGTTTGTTTCAAAAGAAAAACATCTTTTTTGTAGTTTTGTACTGTAATAGGTAGAAAATAGAAAACAGCATTAAGTACTAGGGATCAGGAGAAAAGACACTGTTGAAAAAAATAAACAAAAAGCAAAGATCGAAACTAAAAGATCACAGGAAGAAATGTCAAAACCCAAAATGAGACTCAAACCTATGTTCCTAAGTATTTGTAACCAGAAGAGGAAAGAAAATGATACACTAAGACAAAGTTTTCTTTTGAATACTTGCAGTCTTGGATAAAAAATGGTAATTGGGGGTGTCCTTATATCCTGTCATTCTGATAACATCACATGCTGTGGAATTTAGGTCATAACCGAGGCAACGTATAAACAATTGGCATCACCCATGAATAACTATAGAAGAGTACAAAATAACAGTAAGTACTGTATCTTCAAAAAATGACAAAACAAAAAATCAAAGCAAAAAACACAGTCTCCAAGATCAAAAACCCCAAATGAGTGAAAGAAGTTTTAAAAAAATATCCCTGACCTGAAGTGAGCAGCAAAGGACATACCAGTACTGACCCATACCATGCGAGATTAGCAGTAAGCTATATGTACTATTTATGAATACAGTTAAACCATTAAAAGTAACGTAACAGTACTTCTCTCAGTCAATCTGAAATAGTGTGCAAATACATTGAAAACTTTATATGCCATAATTTCACTTCTGTTTTCAGTAAAGGTATAAGGGAAAATGATGTGTGAAGTGTCCATAAATTTCAAGCTCTGATTCTATTGAAATAATATGACTGGATGTACTGTTCTGACCCACCGAGCTGATTTTTTTGAATTAGATAGTCTGGTTCAAACATGCATGACCATATTATTTTCTGGATTTTGGGTTTAATCACATGCCCTCTAAACAAAACCATTAGTCTTGTTTCAAGAAATATGATTGAAAGTCCATCTTTGTCAGACAGCAACAGAGTACAGATGTTAAAATGTTTAAAAGAGTGGGCATGTACTATAGAAACAATGAAAATCGTATAGCAAGGAATATCTGCTGAACCTCGTATTTAAACAGTATTTCCACACACATAAAACTTCACTGTATATATAAATGTATTGTCCCATACTCAAGATTTGTGCATCACTTACAGGGTCTGACACGAAGAGTACACTAGGGAAATGACAGCAAAGGAAGAAACAGGCATAGATTGTTTGAAATTAAGGTTCAGAAGAAGAAATCAGAAAAGCAAGTTAAAGTTGATGTTATTGAGTAAGAAAATTACTCTTTTAAACAGAGCACAAAACATGAAGCGGAAACCTGAGTTTAAGAGGACATAGAGAGAGGGTCAGGAACCAGAAAGTAGCGTACTATTTATTAACCAATGTTTGAGGCAAGAATCAAAATCAGGAAAGCAAAACAAGTCAAAACCAAGAGATCAAATTAATATAACAAGTCACATGGTAAGTTGTTTGAAGTAATCTGAGTGCTCAGTTGATTCACAAATGCAAGATGCCAATCTGTTTCTCGTCACGGTGATGACTTCACATGATGCACATCTCCGATTGTTAAGCCTAATAGCAGCACAGCAACAGTGATGGCATTTATACAAAAACAATATAGAGTCGCGAGAGAAAAATTTCAAATAAAAAAAAAAATCATAAAAACCACTAAATTCATTTCTTTCAGAAAACCCCTAAATAACAGCTTAGTGACTTTTTGAGATTAAGAAATTACTAAAAAAAAATTAAAACAAAAACAAATTGTGACAGTTTCCCCCTGGCATTTCGGACTAGAAAACCTAGCAGTAGAAAATCTATTAAGTTCCACCTTCATCCTGGTTATTTTGGCCTGTTACCTTTAAAACTTCAGGAGAACAGAGAAAGTGAGACATTTGTGTAGCAGCCCAGAAGCAAGGTGAGTAGGCTAAAGCATTCTATCTTTTTTCATGTGCTTGTTTTACGCTACATAGGTTTATAGGGTAGACAAACATACCCACATCAGGCCAGTTTACACACAAATGACCAAAACATCTCACTATAATGAACCAAACACACTGAAGACTCTTTTAGTCTAAATAATTTAAAAATTAGCTTATTTTGAAACCAAAATGCTTTATTATAACATTAACTAATAAAACATAACATTTCAAGATCCTGCTGGCATCACAAATTTAATTATAGTTCTTTACAGTTTATGTGGTTGTTCAGTATCAGAATTAATAATTATAATTCAACCCAATTACAGACACTTTTATAATCATCTTTAATTTATAAAATCAACAGTCTCATTGCAGACACTTTTACAACTGTCTATAATTTGAGAGAATATTAAGTCATATAACAGGTCAACAAAATTATTTGTGCTGCTGGAGTTTTTCGGCTTGGCCATTATTTTATTTGCATACACCCAGTTAACAGGTTGAAAGATGTATAAAGAGATTATAAGGAACTAATCCATAAATATTGAATACATTTTTGCGATCTTAATAGATGCTCTGAGTTATTAATTAACACCAAAATTCAAAAATGGAAGGAAACCTGCAGGACTAAGCCTAGAAACTATTTTTTGTATGCAGACGAATGTCATTTGCATTATAAGATTCATTGATGGCACAATGAACCTCAAAGAATTTATGTTGATTATTATGCACTGAATGAAGAAAATGGTTTAACAGTCAGAGCAAATTTCCAGTGATGGAAAAACAGTTTATATGTTAATTCATGTCCTTCTCCACCAAAAAATTTGAATATGTCAGTATAAACTGTATCATGTACAGCTAGCCGTGTTACAAAACATTGCCATAACTCAAATGTAGTAAAGCCAAAAACACATGTACTATCTGTAGAATGTTGAAAGCAAAATGTAAAACTAACAAATAGAAGATATTTATTAATGCACATCTTTTACTTTCTTTAGTTCTCAAATTGGTGGTTTTAATGTTCAAAATATTAGTGCAAGTATAAAATACTGCTGCCAGTATGCAGACTCAGACAAAATGAACCTCTCAACTAGCTTAGCAGCACTGGTTTCTTGTTGATTACTAAAACTGCTCAATTCTGTCTTTGGGGTGGTTGCACTCTTAGCCTAACCCTCCAACTGAAGCTTTCATCTCTATAAAGTTGTTTAGCAAAGAGAAGCTTTGCTGAGCTTGGAAGGATATTCATGCCGTTCTGGGGCAGCAAACTGAACTAGCTCACTAGATGAGAAGCATAACAAGAACAAAAACAAACGCTGTTTTAGCATATTTAAATCAGCAATCTTAAGAGCAATCTGAGTTAAAGAGGTCAATGTAAAACTTCAGGTAAAAAAAAACAAAAACTAGGAGCTGAGCTCCACATCTTCTTAATCCAGCACCCCATCAGTTCAGGCTAGGTTGGGGAGCACGCACTGGTACAGCATGTTTTCGCACCCACCACACAATGAAATAGCTCGGAATCCTGGTTGGCAACCCCTCAGGCAGACCCTCGGTCCAGTCCCACCCTCCGGAAATGACTCTCTATCTGTTACATGTGCATCCCCTTGGCTTGGTCCAGCTGCTAGAGTCCTCAGCAATGAGGATCCTGTGAGCCAGATCAGCCTTGGGAAATCATGCCAACATGGCTGTTGTGCCACAATTGACAGTCCTTCACAATGCAGGTAATGTGCCTCATTCGGGACTCCATGAGCAACTGCTTGTTTGACACAAAGTTGAACCAGCGGTACCCAAGGATCCTCTAAAGAGACACAGTACTGAAGGAGTCCAGTCTTTGTCTCAGGTCACTGGATAACATCTATGTCTCACAACCATATAGCAAGACAGGAAGCACCAGGATTCTAATGACTTGGAACAAATTCTGTCTGTGAGGGAAAACATGCATTTGATCTTCAGTGCGGTTGGACTTTATATTTCATACTAAACATTTACTGTGCAAATTCATTGTTTGCCCTCCACCTGCTCCCAATTCTCAGTGTTCCACAGAAGTGCACCATTTGAGGAAGGGGATTCCGAAAGCAAACTCTGGCCAAGCTATGAATTTGTAGTAGACTACTAGTCCTCTATCAACCTATCAGCAAGGAAACTGTAATAAAAATGAAAGGGTATTGAGATACCAGCATTTGTGAGGCTACAGTACTGTTGTGATCCCTGCATACAAAACCTTAAAATGAAGGCAATTACATGCCTTAGAGCTGGTGGCTCAATAGAGATAACAGTAAAAACAGGAGGCTTGGACAGGGATTCTACAACAGCTGGACACTTGGTTTCAAGTCAACAGAAAAGATGGCCTGGATGTAGCAGTAGCAAACTTGAGTATGATGGCTAGAATATAGTTTTCCTTATCCTCTCCTCCTTTCACCAATTAATTAATTGACATACGTATATTGTAGAGCTCCATTTTTATGTTAATTTATTTCAAACTATTTTGTTTTCCTGTCTATTTAAAGAAATATGTGTCTTTATGTATACTCATTATGTAATAGGTAATTGGTAAAGATTGTAGTTCTATCTACCTGAGAAATGGTCATAGCACTCTGTGTTGGTACTAAATGAGGAGTGCTAAACAAAAAAAAATGAACTGAAATACAAAAAGACCCAATAAATGTAAAAAAGATGTTGATTAACAAAATTAATAATTAATAGTAGGGTACACTGCAGTGGGTTGGCACCCTGCCCTGGATTGGGTTCCTGCCTTGTGCCCTGTGTTGGCTGGGATTGGCTCCAGCAGACCCCCGTGACCCTGTGTTCAGATTCAGCGGGTTGGACAATGGATGGATGGATGGATAGTAGGGTACATGTTTTTGGTTAGGAAAAAAGGTTGAAATTTTTGGAAATATCGCAACTTTGCCACATGAACACACATTATCAAAATACAATTTACAGAAGACACACGTTCAGTACCAAACATGTCACACTATCTGAAAGAAGAACTTCAAATGAACCAAATCATTCAACCATTCTGTCACTTTTCAGTCTATTTTTAAGCACCCTTCAAAATAGAGTAATATAGTTTGTTCTTCTGTAATTGCCTTCAGCATTAGGTATTTAATATATAACAAATGTACATCACCCTTCTAATGCACAATCAAAGGATCATGGATGCTTATTTTTGGTTAGCAGTGTTTCCAGATGTCTTAATTGTGATTTTTCAAGGTTCATACAGTCCAGCTTTTGCACATATGTGTCTTTATCTATTGAAAGATGCTAATATTATTCTGGGAAAGTGGGAAATTATACTATGCATATAATGATATGGAGTCTGTTTGCGCCACACTGAGCCACTAGTTCTTTAACATAATGCATGAATTGGTTAGTAACCATGGTGAGACTAGAGCTCCACTCAAGGCCCATTTTCATTGCAGGGGTTTTCCGAATACAATTCAGCAAACATTGCAAGGTCTCTGCTTCCCTACAAAGTTATAGTGAAGAATTACTGTTTAGTATGCTCACTTTGAAAAAAAAAAAAAAGAAAGAATGAAGAACTGCCTTATAGGAAGGCCAAAGTTAATGAGGCTGTTGTAAGAGAATTTGTGAAAAATGTATAAAAAACAGGCCAGGGAGAGCACAGGGAAATTATTATTGAGTACAAAAAAGCAAGTTTTATTTTTGAATGAAAGGGAAAGAAAACCTGAAAATTTAGCAATCCATTCCATTATTAATTAATAATTGTCTGCTTTACATTTATCTAACATTTTTAACCAGCAGAACACATCTAGACTGCAGAAATAAAATTGCAAGTATAGAATATAGAATATAGTATACCTTCATCCATTTGGGGATTTGGTCTCTTTGGATGTCGAAGTTTTATATTAAGAGACTCAGTATGGTGCTGACGGATTGATGGGTAGACCTGATGTGGCCAGTATGTATGTGTGTGTAGGCACACACAGTACAAGATACAAAACATGAAAGCTTAGAGACGAGTATCCTCCAGAGATAACAGGCTTGACTTTTTAATAAATAAAAAGGAATCAAACACTGTGGTGACTGTCAAAATGCAAGGAGTAGACTATTCTTTAGACTTATGATGTAAAATGCATGACTGCTGACTAAAGTTTGTTTTGGATGAAAACCTATTTTAAGATTCACATAGACTTTCAGAATTTTTTTTTTCCCTGTGATTGAGAAAGAAAGACAGTAAGACCTTTGGTTGGAGTTTTATTTCTTAGCTTGTATTCCGGCTTTGCTTCTGGACTACCATTATGTCAATAATGTATCAAGAGAGACGATTTTGTACAGCAAAGTAAATTAAATATATTTCTTGTGGTGAATTTTCAGTTCAAAATGGGAGAGAAACTTTCATGATAAATGTTTTACCATATTTACACTAATACTGAAGAGCAATTAACTGTGTGAATGCAGTGCCTATAAAAAGTATCTACCCCTTGGTAGTTTTCACATTTAATTGGTATATTGAAAACCCACTGAATTGAAACCCTGTCTGTTCTGTTAATATCTGTCTAACCGAGGATTTCCCAAACTCTGTCCTGGGGACTCCCTGTGGCTGCAGCTTTTTGTTCCAACCAGATACCTAGTCAGTGACAACACCTGATAATAATGAGCTCATTTAATTAGCTGGTATTTTATTTTTCTTTAATTCGACATTCAGAAAAGCATAGCAGCATGATTTTTACATTTATAAGACATTTAGAAATATTTCTGCTTTTGCTATAGATTTAAATGCTTAACTCTCTTTTGTTGACTTCATTACACTTTGCCCTTTCTCTGTGCAGTTTTCCCCCTTCGTTGTATCTTAATAATGACAATTTAAAACGCGCAGGTCAGACACCCAGGCAAACAACACTGAATCATCAAAGGCTGCTACTACTTTAGAGTCAGACCCACTAATTAGTAAATAATGGATTAATTAACAATTAGAACACCTGGAAAAGTAGAATGAAAATGTTTTTAGCAAACTTAGTTTTCTAATTTCTATATTGTTCCCTAAACACAGAACTTGGGAAATATCAGATCACTCAATTAGTCCAGGAGCTCAATTAAAAACAGAAGCTGGGTGGAACAAAAACCTCAGCCACAGGGGGTCCCCAGGACCGAGTTTGGGAAACACTGCTCTAACCGATTGAAAAAAAAAACCCAAAAACTTTGCTCTGTGGTCATTCATATTGTTGGTTGATTTGTTGTTACATTAAGTTTAATTGATTTATCGATTGTTAATCTATGATAGTAAATGTATTAGTTATTACATCTTTTCACATGTGGCAGTCAACTTTTTGTTACCTGCCCTGTTTGCTGAACAAACAGATGCTAGCCTAATGTTACTTGATTATGTATACCTCTTGTGTAAGTCATTTTAGATAAAAGCGTCTGCCAAGCAAATAAATGTAAACGTTATATAACACTGAATCAGAGAGGAATTCATGGGGATTTTTTGACACTGAACAACAGAAATGACTTTTTAATGCCAAAGTAAAAACAGATCTCTGCTATGAGGTCTAAATTAACTGCAAATATAAAACGCAAGATAAAAGACTGCATAAGTATTCACAACCTCTAATATGACACATCTAAATCATCGCTGGTGCAGCCAGTTGGTTTTATATGTCACAAAGTTATTACAGTAGAGATCACCTGCCTGGGGTTACAATTAATTGTAGTATACTGTAAATGAACCATATGTGGAAGGTCCAACTTGTGCTGTGAGTCAGTAATGTGACCTCACCTAAACAAAAAAAGTTATCTATCTTAATTACAAATGTGAAACACAAGATAATTTATCACATTACATATTCACCCCTTTCACGCCAGTATTTAGTAGATGCACCTTTGTCGACCATGAGTCTATGTGCAAAGGTCTTAGATTTTGCACAGATATAAAGGAAAAGGGCTTGACTGGCGAGTAGATGCTGAATCAAGCTGTTTGAAGAAAGTTGACCAACCTCACACAGAAGTGGGAAAAGATGAAGAGGAAGAAAAAGAAGAAGCCAAAAAGCTCAATTTTGGTCTCTTGAGGCCCCAGAACTGTCTTCCAGCTGACTTCAGAGTTTCCCATGTACCTTCTGGCAAACTCTACCTGAAATGACATATGTGTTTTTTTTTAACCAGTGGCTTTCTTTTTGCCACTCTGTTATAAAGCTGTCAGTGATTGGTGAAGCAGCCTGGCAACAGTTGTCTGCATCATCTCTCCAACCTCAGGAACTGTGACTTGAAACTTCTTCAGAGTTCTCAGTGGCCTCATGGGCCTCCTCATTCAGTAGTCTTCTTGCATGATCACTCAATTGTGGACAGCCAGCTCTAGCAGATTTATAGCTGTGACATTCTCTTTCCGTTTCTTAATAACTGATTTAACTGGATTCCAAGAGATATTCAGTGACTTGGATATTTTCTTTTCTCCATCCTCTTACTTGTACTTTTTAATCACTTCTTCATGGACTTGCTTGGTTTGGTCCTTGTCTTCATTGTGTAAGTTAGATTACAGTACTGACTCACCACAACTTGGTTGTTCGAGGCTACACTTATACTACAATTTTTTTTAAACTTCTGGACTACAGACAGGTAATTTCCATTGAACTAATTCTGTGACTTCTAAAACAAAATGGCTGTAACAGTGATGGCTTAGGTGTGTCATATTAAAATGTTGTCAATGCTTATGTGACCAGTGTCACACACACACGCATGGGTGACAGCAAAAAGACTCAAAAGATGGTAATCCTACCCCGGACCAGGGAGTGGTAGTGTGCCCTAAACCTTTCTCTCTTTCTACTGCAGACCACCCGAGGGAAATCCCGCCTGGGCCTGTCAATTTCACTTCCAGTTCCTGGCCCAATGACGTCACTTCTGGCTCCAGACCAAATGACATCATGTCCGCTTCTGGGCCAGATGATATCACTTAGTCATCCCTACTATAAAAACGCCATCTTGTTAACAGTGAATCAATTCTGTTTCGGACTCAAGTCTGTGAAGACTTATTGATTATTTTTGATTTTTCTTTTTGCCCCCAAACCTTTTTCTTTGTTCATCTCTTTTACTCAGACCAGTTGTTTTGTGTTTTGTATTTATAATTAAAGAGTCTTTTTTTCTTTTGATTAGTGTTGTTAAAGCCAAGTTAAATCCATTGCAAATCAATGTTGTATAACAATAAAATGGCAGGGAATACATTTTCATAAGTTTTGTACATTCTGATATCCACACTTCACACATATGGTATTTTAAAATATTCTGCATTCAGATTTGTTCATTATTAAAATTAGTGTACTGTGAGATTGCCTTTACGGTATTGTTTCCATTACTTTTTTCCACAGTTATAACTTATAATAATGCAATACACTGGTCCAGTGGCTGACTTTGCTACCTTAATTAGTAAATTGCACCAAAACTGAATTGTATGCTGGGAAAATTTGTGAAAAGTTCTTAGTAAAATAATGATTTTAAAATCGATTGGACAGAAGATTGGTACTAGTATCATTATAGAAATTCTGTCTACTTGGATGTTTCAATTTAAGATTAAATTATAAATGAACAAATTTTGTATATCTCTAGTGTTGATTGATTTATCTATAACTCTGCAGGTATAACTGAGTATGATGTCCAGTATAAAGTGATGTTTTGTCATTAGTCCAGTGCTGTTGGAACAAGCTCTAGTTTGCTGTTAATCTTTAGTGGAAAAAAGAGAAAACAGATTAAGTGATAGTTAATGAAGAACGAGAGAAGGAATGATTTTCCAGAAATTATTGAGCTGAAATTATCAGGCGTGCAGAAGTGCTGTCATGATGCGGCAATTCAGTAAATAAAACCTTGGAAACACTTTGTAACTGCAATATTGAATTATACTTCAGTTGTCTTTCTATAATCGAAACCATGAAAAAAGTATGTCCAAGTAAACAAGAGGTGAACAAAACATGATAAATCTAGTCCACAAGTATTTTAAAGTGTTTGTTATGATACAGCTGGGTTTATCCCCTGGCTTGTGTGCATTTTCCTTTTTATTGTTGTAATTGTTATTTTTGAAGTTTTTATTTTTTCTTGTGTTTTTCACATTATGTAATTTGTATTTATAATATGCTTAATTATAATTTAGTTTATATGTATTGTGCACTGTATGTATTCTCTTGGCTATATATTCCTTGTGTTTTGTGGGTGGGCCACCTTTATGTCACTGCTGACGGGACCACCCTCAGCCTTTATACTGTACTGAAGTGACAGAAACGGTTTTATTCATTGATTTAATTAGGAAATATATATTTAATGTATGGACTGATTTTCCTATTTTGGATTCTTTTGACCCTGATGTTTGATATCAGATTGCAATTCTGGATTTAGGTAATTCCTTTTTGCCCTTTTTCCTATTGAGATTATTTTTTGTGCTCTCTTTTGTTTATTTCAATAAATTATTTAAAAAGATTCTTTGGAATCCATGGCAGAGGTTAGATTGTTCCTCTCCCTTGAAAGGCATTTTTTGTATATTTTGAATGTTCAGATTTTAAAGTATCTGAACTTTTAAAAGCCAGGGTCCTATTTTAGGAAAGTGCAAGACAAAGCCTGCCTATAGAGTTTGGGGATGGCTACCTTCATTCATTGTAAACTTGTCTGTCCTCTGTCTGAGACCTTTGTTCTTTGGGGTATTGCCTCTTAAGAGATATTTTCAGAGGATACTATAAGTGACTCCCTTAAACAATTATGAATTAAATCATTTTATACACTGACATAAAGTCAAAAACAAAGTCTGAGTCTGGCTTATCTAATGCGATTCAGCTTTATCACCTTACCTCAGAAGCTTAGCACATTAAATGATGAAATTAATGATAAATGGCATTAAAAATAAAATAAAGAATTCATCACTATTTTCAAATAATTGCAATCATAATTTCCAGATTCAACTTTTATAAGTGGAAGTAATCATCCCTACGAACACATTTGAAACTACCTCAGATGAAATACTGTCATCTTTCAAAATAGGAAACAGCTCTTGAACCAAACATCTGCTTGAAAGTTATTTATTTATTTATTTTTAGGAAATACATTTTTATATTGCTCCAAAAGCATTAAAGGGTGTTGTAACAGCACTTACCAAAAGCTAAAAGCATTTACAATTCATATACTGGGACCTTGAGTGAAGGGTGACACTCACTAATATGATCTCTCAGGATGGAAAGCAGCCGTATCAAGCAATGAAAAATAATTGGATGAATCCCAAATTCCTCATTTATTTTGAACTCATGAATATCAGTTAAGGACCAGTTCTTCAACACTTGCATGCTCTGAAGACCCCGAGTCTATAATTAATAAGACAACTAATAATTATGCTGTCTCTGCGGCTGATGAAATAATATGAGTTTTTGAATTTTAATATGAACACATGTGGAATAGATCATTAATTACTGTTCTCTTTCTATGAGTTTAAGTGCAATCACTGTTTTGGTAGATTCAATTACATTATGGTTAAGCACACTTAAAAATAAAGCCCTGCTGAAGACAGTAATCAAGTTTTGTCAGTAATGCAATTAGCCAGACATGCTTTCCCATTATTTATGTTGCCATCAACCTGTAGCATATAAAGGCCTCTGACAGAGCAGCAAAATTAGCACAAGCTAACTGATTTAATAGGTGACTGAAGAGAAGCTCATTCAAGCAGACATGTTCTGAAAAGGAATGTTTAAATGACCTGGCCAATATTTTGTGCTGCTGTGACTAATGCTCATGGGTTCACACTGTGCTGCTGCACTGCTTTGGCACATTTAAAAAATTTCCTGACATTAAGTAATTTGGAATACAATACATTATTGAGAAATTCCTCCTATACTTAATTTTATTTTGCCTAAGCTTTTTGCAGACATCTAATGTATTGTAATGAGCATGGAGACAAGAGAGAAAAATAGAGACACCACTCAGAATGAGCAGTTTGGGCCTTTGGACAAATGGGTACAAAACAGTACAGGCCAATTTCTAACCTGGCACACCTATACAAACACCCCTACTCTTAGGGCCATGGGGAATGCTTAAAGAAACCAGAAACACACACCTAAACTCCAGGAGTATTTGCGCCTCACAATGTCTCTTCCACCATTCAGCCACTCATCGGTATCCCATCTCCAGCACGTGAACTCTCAAGGCTCCTAATTCAAGCCTCCTCTACTGCTTAGCTTTACACAGTCTTCAGTAACAGTCTCCAGATGCACAGTTTCCCCTCAGTCATCACACCAGTACTTCAGCTCCTCCACTCAAATTCCACTAATCCACTTTGGGACCACCTAATGCAGGCAGCTACTTACATGCACATCTTTCTGCTGGATGTCAGATCTCCTGTTAATTAAAGCATTTGAATTGATAGCACCTGCATTAGAATGAATGTTACTATTTGAATATAATTTAAATGTATTGAAAAAAAATATGCAACTCTGGGCATTCATTTATAAAAAAAAAAAGTTTTGTTATAGCATATCACTTCCACCATCAGCTTCCTTGTAACTTTGAATGATTAGCATGTATTGTCATAAAAGTTTCAATGCTGTTTGGGAGAGATTTTTCTACCCAGGTGCTCTGTTTTTTGATTAACAGGTGTACATGAACAGATTTTTAAAAATACTTCTCAAGAACCATGAAAGTATCCTTTTGCTCCTGATCTTGATTCACTCTTAACACTAGAATCCCTTAAATTCCTTCACACCTCCTTATCAGTGTCTTTGTTTTGCAAATATGCCAATCAGGACAAGCAACAAGCAGCCTGCTCACTCATCCCCCACCAAGTCAGCCAGCCTGCTCACTCATCCCCCACCGAGTCAGCTGAAGTCCGTCACAAAATTCTCAGAGCTGAAGTCACTTTATCTGGCAGTTAGGTGTCTAGAATTGTATAGGGCAAACAATATATCATTATTTGGAATACATACATTTCAATTGTGTTCCGATTCTGCAACAATCTGTGTAAATGTGGGATGACAGGAAATGCAAGGTAAGAAATGTTGAACACATAACTAAAACAGAAACATTTTTCATATTATAATAATGATAAAATGTTGACGTGAAGTGTATAATGTGTGGAGACTGAAGTCCAAATATCAAATAAACACTTTCACAAAAGGTATAACAAAACAAGTGCACTTTTATTCAAAAATATAACCAAAAGAAAAAGAAATTATTCAATTACACATTGCTGTCAATGTGTAAAAACTGAAGCCCAAATATCAATTGACGTAAAATAAAAACTCAACAGCTTGGCTGGTGAAAAGGTAAGAACTGCTGCCTGGCAATCAAGAGGTTGCGCGACAATCTAGGCTGTTACCCATTTTTACCATTTTGAGTAGTGAGTGGCTATTATTTATTACCATTGTATAATAAAAACAAAGATTTTTAGTAAGCATTTGTAGTAAACAAATGCTGGTTTTCTTTCTCGTTACTGATAATGGAAAATAACTTCCATGTTTCTGATTTTCCTTTTGTTATTATAACAGCTTTAAAATCACCATTTAAAGAGCATTTTCAATATTTGCAATGTTACCATGACCGATATGTATTAATACACACAATTGACATCTTCAGGTTGCCACTGGATTGGCAAATAGTACCTAATTACAAACATGAATTAAGTTTAACCTGCATTACATTTTTGCTTTGTCTGTAAATGGAAAAAATAGCCCATTTAGTTTAATCTTGCATATTATTGCATGACAGCTGGCTGTATCCCCTGTAGCACTTAACTGTTATAATGTGGTTCTTTATGAAATTTTTTGCTCATTTATTCTAAGGATTCTGTGCTTCTTAGAGTTCCCATTAGTGGTTTTTGAAGATGAGGAATTTACTAATTTACTTAAATTAATTTCTTGCCACTATGTCTGGTTTTGCATTGTGTAATATCTTTGAATTGTTTCCAAATGACATTTTCTTTATGACAGACACTACCATATTGAGTACCTGTTTGTAGGATTCTGTCACTGTAGGTTGGGGTGGGGTCATGGGGGTCGTGACTCTATCCCTAATACCACAATGGGTTTAAAGGGTTTTCCTCAAACACAGTTCATTACTGAATTTAAAAACTAAAAAAACCCTCTTGCGCTTTATTAGTTGAATTTTTGTTACTTTGCAATCTACTGGTATTACACCTTTTCCTTCTTCTTGACTCGGAATTTTGCTTTTCATTTATTTGCTTAGTTTGTACATGCTCTCATTCTCCCAGTTTTGACCCTTTCTTTCACTAGACAACACCAACCTCCCGATCTGCCTCATTATTTTCTCTGTGCTGTCTTATACATCACAACATGAACTAGTGTCTACTGCCACAAATTTACCAAAACAGTTCTGCACATTTTATCTGTCCTTCACCATCTTTTAAAACTAACTATAGTATGCACACCTTGTGATTTATTTTAAAATATTGCTGTGTATTGTTTATGAATTAGTAGCTTCCTGATACATGCTCCAACTAACTTTTATACAATGTTTAAGTTACTGTAAATAAAACCATCTGCTAAATGAATAACTATAAGTACTTAAAAATAATTACAATGTAACATTTTGTTTATTTGGTTACTTAATTTGTGTAACAGACTCATAGCATCTCAGTTTTTATAAAAGAGAGATGGATGGTGACTTTAATTAATTTATGCTGAAATATCAAAAAGTGGCCTAGTTTGTCGAGAGTGGTTTTAAAATAATGACTGCCTTCATCATGTTTAGGTATTCATGAGTGAGTTTTTCTGGGTTTCATCTATTTTAAAGGCAGGGTAAGTGTGCCCTAGGTTCACTTTTCTCATTGATCACATCACTTTTTTACAAATAGAAAATCGAATTTCTATGAAGGGCTATGTTTTCAAGTGTTACTTTTGTTTGAAAGCTGCACTTTTCATTTGTAAATCATAAGTACTTTAAACTTTGCAGACGCACAACAAGCAGAAAGTAAAAATACCAATAATAATAATAATAATAATAATAATAAATGTACATGAAGCACCTAGAACCTTAGTTTGTTTTAATTTGACAGCCCTAGTGCCCAGCCACTGGACAGAACTTCCCAGCTGATCACTAAAGGCTTCCGTCTGTTGCCCACTACAGCATGTTACATCTCTTTTACTCAAAAAACTATTTAGACATTTTTCTGAATGGTGAAGAAGAGTCACTGAAAGCCGTTGAACACATGCATAGTTATAGGTTTGTTTGAGATTTATCATGGAACTTAATGTGGAATGTGGCATATGTATTTTGTTTGTGCATACATCATTTTTGCCTTTGGGGTGTAAGCAAAATTTTAGCATAAAGTCTAAGCAAGGTTTTATATATGAGGCACTGTGTAGAAATGTACGTTCTTCTCATGTTCTCACAGCTTTTTTCAGGTCACTCCAAATTTCTCATAAATTACAAGCCATTTCTAAATAGGTTTAGTGCGTGATATGAAGAATTGACTTTGGACAAATTTTTGGTTTGCTCCTTTCACATTGTAATATGCTATTTTAATGGTATTCTTATAGGGATAAAGTATATACTACTTTATTTAGTTAATATGTGGTTAACTTGCCTGCTTGGTCTGCTCAGAGCTTAACAATTCAGAACAAGTTAAAAGAGGAACTGGGGGTCATCTAATTTGATATATTAACCATAGGCTGCAAGAGAAAGTGAAACATATTATTCTAGCCATGACCAGGGGTGAAATGCTGATTGCATAAAGTTCAAGAGCATAGGTAGTGCCTAGCATGGACTGGTCTAGAGGCATAACTACAATGTCCCATTAGTCAACTGGTTACAGTAAGGAAGAGCAAGGTTGGCATAAAAACAGGGCACATCAGCAGTTGCTTGTCTTGCTCCTGTCATCAGTATCCATCCAGAGGTCATGTTGAGTCAAAAACCTGTCTCAGAGGTGCAATGCAAGGTTGAAAGAGCCACCTGATATCTAGGGACATTGGTCTATTTTTGCTTTGCTTTTTCACATTTAAGAATGCTTGAATCTATATTGATGTTACATTTATAATTAATGAAAAAAATCTGTTCTCTACTTTGCTGTCTGGAAACTAAAGGATTACTAAAATAAAGTTATCAGTGTGCTCAGTCTTAGTGTGGTGTGGGTGTAAATATGTAGCACTGCCACATAAGGAGTGTATTGAAATGTTTTACCTGTATGTGTTGTATTGTATCTTGTCTGTCTTTTGTGTGCTTTTTGTTACTGCCGGGGGGCTTCCTCTCAGATTCAGGTGGAGGAGCCTTTTGCAGTTCAGGATTGGGAGTTGCGAGGCTGTGATTGACAGCATTGCATTCATGGGCGGGATCTGGAAGGCCTGACAAAAAAAACTGTCCCAGTGCACAGCCAATGAAGGGTCGGAGAGCTGAAATTAAAACAAGTAAGAAGGAAATGATCAGGAGGAATAGTCACTTTGCATTGCAAGGGAAATAGGATGGACACTATCGACACAGAGGAAAAAAACTAGAAATATCTCACCCCGATGCTAGGACAAGGTTAGTGAGGTGGCCACCTGCACGCCTTTTTTCTTTCTTTCTTAACACTGTCCCTAGGCTTTGGATTGCTAATGTCGGAGGGTGAGATCTGTGACCTTTTTTTTTTTTACTTTCGGGATAGTGAAGTCATCCATCTTCCCTCGATCTGTCCCAATCTGATTCCCATTGCCGCATGATTCTCCTTCCTTCATGAACTATAACCCTTTGGACTGGATTTGTGTGAATATATATATTTGTCTCTAGTGTTTTGTTTATATTTGTGCATATAATGTGTCTCACCTGAACAGGGGCTTCTTTTGTTTCTTCAAGTCACATTGAGAATTTTGTGTATATTTATGTATTGTGACAGATTGGGGGCGCTATCGCTCCCTTGAACCCCTGTCCACAACTCCAGACACCAGGTAAAAGTCCAAACGATGACTTTATTAAATTGCCACAGTGCACAAAGCACCCTCTCCTCCACTATACTCATACAATAACAATAATAATCCAATCCTCCAACTCCCAGACGCGTTGCCACCCTTCCACCCAGCTCAGCTCCCCGTCTGGGAGCTCCCATAGTCCTTTTATATTCCCTGACCTGGAAGTGTTCCCAATCCCCAGTCCATGTGATCTTGTATCACTTCTGGGTCAGGTAAAAAGTCCTTTTCTTCACCCCGGAAGCACGTCATTCACCTTGTCCATGTGACTTGGACGTACTTCCGGGGCGTAGGGTAAATAACCATTGTTCCCCCCTGCAGCGGCCCCCATGGCATCCAGCAGGGCTGCTTATAAAAACTGCAATATCCATGATGCCCTGCTGGTCTTCAGGGGACTTCCATATTGCAGGGAGGGCTCCACCTGGCGGCTTGGGGGTATTGGCTGGATAAACGTCCGGCCATACACCACAGTATATACTTTGGAGCTTCGCCCCCTGCTCGCTTCACTCAGATGTGTTTGCCAAAAGCATTCCAACAACTGAGAGGTTAGATGACCGTGGTCTTGTTTACAAATGGTTGTATATAAGGCATGATTTGCAAAAGTCACCATCTCACGGGACTTGCTTCCAAAGGTTGTAAGTATGACGTGACTTGACCGTCTCGCGGGACATGAAAATGTCCCTCTGTCTCTCTTCAAAAGATCATGTCTTATCGCAGGAAAAAAAGTCTTGTCTCGTCTTAAGATTTTTTTTTATAATAGAGAGATATGTGGAGTTTGTTGGGTTCTGCCCATTCTTTTTAACGAAAAGTGGGAATTTTGTGTGTTTTAAGGGATTGTCTATGTTATGGGATGGGCATTTGCTTGAGAGACAGTTAAAGGGGACTTTTACTTGTTTTTGATTTTGTAGAAAGTAAAAGTGTTTAATTGTTTAGTTAAAATATATCTATGTATGTAAAATTTTCTCTTGTGTTGTTCTATAAATAATTCCTTTTGTTTTTATATTTGCTTAATACTAAGCTTTGAGGGGAGAAGTTGCAGATCTGCCAGGTCCAATCTGTTAATAAGAGATTGACAAGTTTATTGTTAATGTAGCATTGTCCTCTCTGATCCTAGAGTAATCGCTACAAACATAAGCATTAGTAGAACAATGCAGAAGGTTGTGACCTGGCTTTAGACAGGTATGTACAGATATAAGCAGGTAATACAGTACTTAGGTTTAGGACTATGTAATAACAAGAGGAGTAGGGTCACCCTTAAAAGATCTCTATGATAATAGAGTGTGAGTGTGTGACAGAGACTATGCTGGGTACAGAACTAGCACCCCATCTAGGGCTGATTTCTGCATTGTGCTGCAATTGACTCCTGCTCTCCTAAAATTGATTAATTTTATGAAGAAAGAATAATACTTGAATAATGAATACATAGAAATATTAGTATTTACTGTAATTGAAACAATTTGTGTTTAAGGTTTACATTGAACTGTGTCCTTGTTTGTTATGTAAAGAGTCTTGTGATGGTGTCATATAAAATAAAGATCAATTGACTCCTAGATGAGTATAGCTCCCAGCTACACCTGCTAATAGCCACATGATTAGATGACCGAGTATACAAAAACTACTCGTGACATTTTTCCTCATTTTGTTGCAGAATAATTTCATACTTGTGCTTCTTTGCTGTAATGTATTGTCCTTTAGGGCACCCCCTTCATTCCAGATAATAGAAAAAAAAATGCTAAGCATCAGTTAAGAAGTAAAATTATTTCAGCAAAAAAATATGCAAATGCAAAAACAAGATGATCTCACCTGAAGGAACAAAGTGAACTCAGACTATTTATAGACAGCCTGCCACTAAATAAGACATTGACTGAAGAACAAAAGTGCTGCAGGACTCGTCCATGATTAACATCATTAGAAACAGATGAACTCCAATCTCTTCTCCATCACAAAGCCCATTAATTGGATGATTCATTTAATGCTATATCTTCCTTTTGGTGTCCCGCTTCCAGCATCATCCCGTGGGCATAGAGTTTTTGTTCAATTACCTCTGAAATAAGATGGCTGCCTCTGATCCTGCCAAATGACCACTTTGACAGCACTGAAATGGCTTCACCGTAAACTTGATTTGTATCTTAACTGAAATTACTCTGGCTGAGATATGAGATGGTACTAAAGCCATGTGTTTAATGGAGAACGAGGGAGATGTCCATTTCAGTCTGATGACCATGCCTTGATGACAAGAGATCTTTATCTGGAGAAAACGTTTGAAGTTATGATGCATACTAAAATTTAAAAACCATAAATTAACGTACACTTTAAAAATGTTGCAGCTGCATGGCCATATTTCAGCAGTTAATGTTTAAATAGTATCATGTGGAAAGCTGCCTGCAGAGCTGTTGCACTTCATCTTAGCACCGTTCCTGCAGTTATGTAGTGTCCCATTACATTGCAGTTCAAGCAATTTTGGATTTTCCAGGACCACCCTACAGCTTTTCAGTTGATACCTGTGAAGGTTTGTTCCTTTATGGAATTTTTTTCTGATCTGTGAGACTTAGAAAATGTCAGATATTCTTCACACATCAGGTTATAGAAACTTTATGTATGTCAAATTTTGGCCTTACTTGATGCACTCTTATTTTGATGTAAAGTTTATTCCATAGTAGGAAGAAATTTTCATACACATAGCTAATTCATTTTATGTAAACTGTCATATGTTCATAAGGAGGGCCGCTGTTGCAGAGCTTCAGTAATCCAAGTTATTACTAATCATCTTCTTGATCCAAGTGATATGTATGTTAGGTTAAACACAAGGTTCTCACACTGGCGCCAATTTAGAGAGCTGAGAGCTAATATGATCTGTATGTATCAGAGGATGTAGAAGGAAGACTGGGGCACACAGAGGAAAATTCAAGCAGACATGAGAAGAACATGCAATTTCCACACTGACAATGACCACCATTAGGTTAATAATACTTCTAAATTCTCCCATTGTGAGTGTGCATGTAAAAGTGGCCCCTTTAGATGAACTGCCAGTCTGTGGTCTTCCACGATGTTCTACTTGAATAGCAGTTTCAGAAAATAAATTAGTACATTATAGATACCACTTTTTCCAGCATTTGGTCCCTACCTTGCGAGCCAAAGCTGGCGAAATAGGTTTCTGCATTGAGTGACCATAAAATTGTTTTAGTGAGGTTCAGAAAGTTAAGAGTTAGAGGCTGTGAGGGATTGCCAGCCGTGTATCCCGGCCATCAACCCCAAACCGCCAGATGGAGCCATCCCTGCATCATGAAAGGGCCCTGAATTCCAGCAGGGCATCATGGAACTTGGTGTTTTTCACCACAGCCTTGCTGGATACCATGGGGGCCACCGGAGGACACTGCAGGGAGGCCCAGGGATTTATACTTTCCTTATAGCCCGGGAGTAATTCACGACTGCGGGAACGGAAGAAATGATATACTTCCGGGCTGAAGAAAAAGAGAAGTTTTTACCTGACCCGGAAGTGTTGGATAACCACATGGACTGAGGACTCAGAAACACTTCCGGGTCGAGGACTATAAAGGACTGTGGGAGATCCCAGACGGAGGAGCTGAGTTGGGAGGCAGGGTGGCTAAGCGTCTGGGAGATTGGAGGATTGGATTATTGTATTGTATTGTTTATTGGGTATTTGGGAGTGGAGGGTGCTTTGTGCACTTATTATTATAATAAATAATAATTATTTGGACTTTTACCTGGTATCTGACGTGTGATCTGAAGGTTCAAGGGAGCGAGAAAGTCATAATCTGTCACAGTTGGCTTAGTCTCAGCAGGATTCTCTGGCTGTCAGTTTGGCAGAGGACCTGGGAAAAATTTACTGTGGACAGAATACCCCAAGAAGGCAGCTTCACGACATACGGGGAAAAATCGCCAGAAACCCCTATTTCTTAAGCCCGTCATGGGGAAGAAGGAGGCAAGACAGAGCAACAGCACCAGCGGAAGTTCCATGTTCGTCATGGCTGACACTCGGGATGAGCAACAGGGCGACTACACAGATCGGGAGAGGACTCCGGACGAAGAAAACTACAACGAGGTATGTGCCGGAAATATAGATAATCTATTTAAAATTACTCATTTTGTACCATGCACATACCTTGGAAAAGATCATCCGGAAGTTCTGTGGGATGCAGGATAATCTCCCGAAGAGGGTGTGGCGCTTTTGTACAGGCAGACGGACAATAAAACAGACTTCCGCATGTCGGATGCTGGAGAAGGACACGTGACCCAACCCGAAGGAGTGGGAAAAGGAGGAGGTCCGTGTCCTGCTACTTTCGACTTCGCTCAAAAGAAGATGGACTTAGACTTTCCGAAAGGAACTGCTCAACCCACGAGAAGGTAAGGAGGGTCGGGAAATGGCTGGTCGACCTGCCGATAAATTAGTACAGGCAGATCACAGTCAGCCAAAGATGGCGGCCCGGCCCTCGTCCATAGAGAACTCCAAATCCCAAGCTCCCTTGCAGAACCCATCAAAGCACGTGCCGACAGCGGGCATGTTCATTGGCTCCCGGCCGGACAGTAAGGTGAACCGGGAAGTAAGCCTACCTCCGGCCGAATTAACTAACTATTTTGACGTGTGGGAGCTCGAAAAATTAATCGAGCCCGTGCGGAGTATTTTGCAGACATTGGAGGTGATAAAGAAGATCGTTGGGGATCTGGGAGCAGCAGCCGAAGCGCCTTTAAGAAAAGTACGTGAGTACCTGCGGCGATTAGACCGTGAGCCTCCCATGTTATATGATTTGGCGGTACAGGCAGGTAATGTCGGTACCATATATAATGTAATAGGGACGCAGTGTAATCCGGGCCCACTTTTAATTAATAGCGGGTGCCAAATCACTGTGTGCCCTACAAGAGAGGCCGGAACATTGACTGAGTGGTCGGAGGAAGGGCTGATCTATCCGGAGCAGCTGGATGGTGCTGGCTTTCGGAGGGATACGGTCCTAAAGACCCCAGCCCATGATGTAAATAAATCAAAGGGCGTTCAGACAGTGAAAGGGCTCTCTTTTATTAATAGAGAGACCCAAACTGTGAACAAGCCTCAGATTAAAAAGGAGATCCCAATTGAGACAAATGAGTCTCATGACAAGATAAAAAAGGGAGCTGAAAACTCAAGGGGGCTGGGGAACCCTCCTCTGCGGAGAGAAGGACAGAGCCAGAGTTTCCGAACTGTTTTCAGTCTTGCAGGGGGAGACTAACAGGGGGACGACGGCTGTGTTATGCATGCCGCTGGCCAGGCCACATTTGGCGAGATTGTCCACGGAGAACCGAGGAAAAACTATTTAACTCGTATGATGTTCCCCCTAGGTTCTCTAAGAGGTATTTTCCCCGACATAGCCACGGACCGGCTACAGCCAGAGGCTCTTCCTGGAGGATGACGTCCTTCGTGGGGCTGGACGCTCCACCCCACTGGACTTCGCTGAGGGAAGGGAACTGTGAGGGATTACCGGCTGTGTATCCCGGCCAACAACCCCAAACCGCCAGATGGAGCCATCCCTGCAACATGGAAGGGACCCGAATTCCAGCAGGGTATCATGAAACTTGTAGTTTTTCACACAGCCTTGCCGGATACTATGGGGGTCACTGGAGGACGCTGCAGGGAGGCCCAGGGACTTATACTTTCCTTATAGCCCGGAAGTAATTCATGACTGCGGGAATGGAAGAAATGATATACTTCCAGGCTGAAGAAAAAGAGAAGTTTGTACCTGACCCGGAAGTGTTGGATAACCACATGGACTGAGGACTCAGAAACACTTCCGTGTCGAGGACTATAAAGGACTGTGGGAGATCCCAGACAGATGAGCTGAGTTGGGAGGCAGGGTGGCTAAGCGTCTGGGAGATTGGAGGATTGGATTATTGTATTGTATTGTTTATTGAGTATTTGGGAGTGGAGGGTGCTTTGTGTACTTATTATTATAAAAAATAATAATTATTTGGACTTTTACCTGGTGTGTGACGTGTGATCTGAGGGTTCAAGGGAGCGAGAAAGTCATAATCTGTCACAAGGGTCAGAGTTCTGAACCAGCCTATCCAGTGTGTGGTAACTGAGAACCTGAATATATCCCTGCATCATGAAGCACAAGATAGCAAATCTGAACAGGGCCAGTTTATTATCCTAAATTGACATAGTATTCTAGGCATGTGTTAGGGATTTGGGAAGAATGCCGGAATACCCGGAGAAAAAACCCCGGTGTGATGCTCTGGATAAAATATACAAATACATAATCATTAATGTGATGTTACGCCTTCTTTAGCTGCCATGAGTTTGCTAGCCTGCAGGGTGACACAAAGCAGGATCATTTCTTTAAGAATAAAAGAAAGTCCCTTGATGGCAGTGGGGATGCAAATTGTTTGCCAATATGAGACGAAAAGCATTGTCAGTCGGTGTTCCAGAAGCAATTCGTCCAACACTAGAGATAAGAGAGACAGATAGACACAGAGTCTACTGAGAATAAGCCCAAAGTAATCTGATACAAGGATAACAACATGTGCCCACTGGTATTTGAAATAGGCCAGTAGTGATTACTCGATATGTGATGTAATCGCACCTGTAAACATCCATACAAAAGACCAAATGGTGCTATGGTGATGTCATCATAATAACAATAGATGATTAATAAGAAATAAAAAATTGCAAACATGAAACAAATTAACTTCAGTGAAACCACAACATCAGTACATGACATCAATTAAACTGAAAGAAGAAAAAAAAAAGAACCTAATTTCTGACAAACAACATCATTAACCATATTTTAAAACAATCAAAATGCATTTTTTTGATAAGATGTAAGCAGGTTTATGATTCATAGATTTTTCTGGTAAAAACAGTTAGTGGTGGTACCCCGGTGGACTAATAACACAGTGTATGATTAAGATAGATTTAAAAAAATGCTACTTAACTGAATTTAATAACAGCATGGCAGAAATAAGCTAATAGAAGACAGAAAGTCGTCCGTAAACAAGAGGGCTCCGATGCACAAGAAGACTAACAACCTGTCAGCCAAAGAATAACACTAACAAGCAAAAGTCCAAACACAAATCCTTCTTTATTGTTTTTAATATTTTTGAATTCGTTTTAATGTGTGGATACTCATCATCGTAAGCAGTCAACCTAATAACGATCAGATACACAATATTGTGGCATCCATGATAACAAGCACAAACAAAATAGTAATGTCACCACAAAAAGATTAAATATTTTCAAAAATAAAAAAATAACATTCAAATACAAAAGAAAATTAATTAAAGAGTTTTCCATTACCTTCCTGACAGAACTGATGACACCTTATAACACACATCTGGTATCAGTTCGGAAAGTATTCAGGTATTTGCTAAACTTACATTTTCATTTTTTATTGCTTGTACATTGAATTTTTTTTTACATTTTTTTACAGTAGTGTTTCTGAAAGTATATAGTCTTCTTCATTTGCAGATCACTATATATTTTCTAATGGATTTCACCTCAGCTACAGAGTGCACCTTCCCAGCTCAGCCAGCAGCCTATAACCGAGAAAACAGTTTATTTCCCTTTTCCAAAGCACTGCATTGGGTTTCACATTGTGATATCTTTGATTATTCTTTTGCTTTATCCATCTCTCATCATGTCTTCTCTCTTTTTAAATTATCCTTTTATTTTATTTTTTTTAGGTGATGGATCTTCTCTATCATCTTGTAACTATCAGCATTGCTTCACATTTCCATGTAGCCTAGAGGAGGAAGTTGTCAAATATGTATTACCCTTCAGTGCCAGGGTGTTAATGTCTTTAATTTAATCCACTTCAAGTTATCAGCAGCAAGAATTAACAACGCCTCCAGCAGGGTGCTTTACTTTTGATTTAAGGCAGTTACCGCTGTGAAGCATGTCAGTTTTTTAAAAGCCTTGTGACGTTGTAAGGCCTACATAACAAGAACATACCTGCCGTGTATAGATATACTGTACAATGTGCATTCTGTACACACAGTACAAAACATCCGCAGACCATAGTACACATATCTGGGCAGTCGTGGGTGGGCTGGTTCAGGCTGTTCCTCATACATTTCATGTTCTTAGTGGGAAACATTTGAAAAACTGTCATTTTAAAGCTATGCAGCATTGTATTGTAATAATTATTGTCATGTTTCCAATTCTAAGGGATAAACTGAGTGTAAGAGTAGTAAAGATGTTTTATTGCCTGTAAGAGCTGTCTGGCATTTCATCTCTTAAATTACTGTCCACCTGTCCTAGGAGCCATCTTTTTCTATTATTGTGTTTCTGTAGAATCTACCACAAAGCAGGGACAAGTCTTGGTTCGGACTCTAACCCTCTGCAGTGTCTGTTCACACACAAGTACCTCCTTGGTACACCTAGCTCTGAAATATTTCAATGAAATGTATCAACTTCTAAGAGATCATTACAAACACAATATAATGAAAACACCTCAACTCAAAGAGTATACAGAATGGAAAAAGAAACTGTATAACAAACGTGCCAACACGTTGCAAATTAGAAGCTGTTCTGATCATTTCCTGAGGTGACACAGTTAGGCTGGCATTCCCATATTTTGTCGATTTGTTCACCTTTCGTCTATCTTTGCCTTAACTGAGGATGGGAAGGATGTTGTTGTGGATGCTGTGGTAGGGGTGTGGGGTTTATATTGCCATTTATTCTTTATGACCTAATTTGTTGATTGCAATAAACAGTTTGTCTATTATTCTACTAGTAAAATAGTTAAAACTAGCTGACCCCCGCCATAGCATACGGCGGTGTAAGAATAGGAGTGGAAAATGGTGAGAAAGGAATTCAGAAATCAAGAAGAAAGAAATACCTCTTGAAAGACACAGTTGTGAATATGTGTTTTGCTGGAGACGACAGATAATGAGTCAAAAGATCTAACCCTAGAAAAAGCCGCATACAACTGACCGTGGCTGAAGACTGGTTGTTGTAGATTAACGCAAATCTTTGCAAATATTTGTCCTTGTGACTTGTTGATAGTCATGGAGAAGGCACGTCTGAGTGGGAATTATGTGCGTTTAAATTTAAAAGGGAGATTGGTGTCGGAAGGAACACCTATGGAATTCTGTTTTATTTCGTTTTTGTTTAGAAAGAACCTTTAGAAAGTTGGACATTTTTACCATTTGTTTATTTTGTTGAGGAACTGCCAGTTTTAACCGATCGTGTCAGCCATTGCCTCTGCAATCTTTCCCAGAACCCCCCTGAGAATCACATGAAGCAATCGGAGCAAAGTTATAAAGGTCTGCTTGCGCATTTCTAGAGGATTTGAGATTAGGATAAAAACAACAGTGCTAGTATGTGATTCTTTGTGAAAAAAAAAAAAACTTGTTTTTTGTATTAAGGTTTTTGATTTCTGACTAGTATTGCAAAATTAATCAGATCAGTTAGACTTTGGTAATGACTTTGGCTCAATATATATCTCCTGATCCATTTTATTACAAATTTTTACCATATTCTTTTGACTTATTAAAACAAGGAACTCAGTAAAGGTATGGAGACTTCTATTTTATTTAACCTCAGGTGACTGTGCTGATAAACAGCAGCATCACCCGATAATGAGATGAAATTGGAGACATTATTAACATGAAATTAACAGATAGATAGATAGATAGATAGATAGATAGATAGATAGATAGATAGATAGATAGATAGAT
>JANRMT010062856.1:55578216-55646541 GCA_026402145.1 Polypterus bichir lapradei | reverse complement strand
GATAGATAGATAGATAGATAGATAGATAGATAGATAGATAGATAGATGCTTTGCAATTTGTATAATAGTATAAGTACTTACTTTGGTAACTACAGCATAACATGGTATTATTACCATATACTGTAGTTACAGTGCAGTACAGTACAGGCTCAAATTACAGTACAGTTAACTACACGTCATACTCACATACTAGTATCAGTATTAGCCAAGTCATTACAGATGGATCTGGAGAAAATTTAGACTTAGGTGAACTTATTACAGATTACATTTTATGTAAATGAGTATAAAGGAAATAAACATGTTAAATTCGTACCTAACACCATGGCACAGCTATAATTCTGCCCCTATCTATAAGAGGGTACTGTGGGCCTATACCATATGTGACAATAAATTAATCCTATTCTAGCTAAATGAATTAAGGAAATAGCTGCTTATTTGCACTGAATATTTACAAACGTAATACTCTTTTCTAAACTCATTCTGTTATTTATGATTAAATGTGTATGTACCTGCAGAAGTAGATGTGTTAGTAAAGAATGGTCTTGATAAATGAACTATCCATCCAAATGACAGAAAATATTACTGAAAACACCATTTATTTACTCAAAGCCAATCTGCTGCATCAAGATAATTGCTTTTCATTTCATTTTGTTCACTTGTAATACAAGTGTGACATTTATCATCCTTAATCTCACCAGGCTCATGTCTTCTGTGGATGAAGTGAAGAGGGTCTGGCCGGGCTTTGTCATACCAAAAATGAATTCTGCTCAGCACTTAGATGCCTTCTCTGTCTCTGTGGTGTTAAAGGCTTCAAAAGAAATTCTTCAAGCTGACTGAGACATGCTAACATCAAACAGGAAGAGACATCTTGTTTGCTGCTGAGGAATTATGTAAAGGCTTGCTCTGTGAACTGGCAATCCACTGAAGACTTCTAAAAAAAGTGTTGCAGGCTTGATTTGCATCAGCACACCAATATCCTCTTGAACCAGTTCATGCTCTTCCTTCTGATATCTTTTGATTTCCTACAATGGTGACTTGTCATGCTCATTAAAAAGTGTGACTTTTCATCTAGACTTTCACCAACTTGGAACAGTTTTTCTTATCAGACTTCTGTTCTTTATTTCTTGGGCTGGTAAATATTAAAAGTATGCATCCTTTTTTGTAGTATTTTGTTAATTTTTAACAGCCCTTCATAACAGAAGCTGTAATGACTACACACATGTTATACTAGTATTTTTGTTGCATTTATATAAGCTATACGTTTGTGCAGTTAATCAGTAGCTATCACTATATGATTATTACCAAAAAAACATAACTACTTTCCTTTATTCATTTTTTAAAACCTGCTTTATATATTTTAAGTCACTAGAGCCTATTTTTGCATTTTCTACACCATTAATCTTTTCTTTCATTAGCCTCCACTGTCCTTCAAGTCTTTGGGTTAAGTCAAGCACAATATATTAGTATTATGCATCTTTTGTATTTGAATAACTTTCAGTTTGGAAGCTTATGCTTTAGTCCTTTGGAGTCTGCTATGAAAAGGTTAGAGAAACACATACCTAGTTAACCCAAGCAAATAACATTAAAAAAACAAGAAATATGTAAAAGTAAGTCATAAATGTTTTAATGGCAGCCGTGGAGTCTGCCGGGTAATATAAGATTTAACTGGGAAGAGAAGAGAACGTGCTGCCTCATGGAAGTGGGCAAGAGGTCAGAATCAAACAGTGAACAAACAGAAAGAAATAACTGAAGTTTTGAGAAACTGAAGTCCTAAGGTGTGAGCAAAGACAAGACCTAAAGTCATTTTAACACTCCTATTCTGTTTGCTTTGTGCCAGGTCAGGAGATGATTTGCTACTATGGATTAATCGCTAGTTGGTTCAGTCGTGTTTCACACAGCAAACTTTCAAGTCAACCGTAATCACCCATGAAAAATGCTCACAGAGACTGAATAACAGCTGTATTTGTGTACGACCATATTTGCAAAAACTATGTGGTTTATTTACCAAGTACATAAAAATAATGTGCTACTTTCTGTGCTACATAATGGACTGAATATTATTACTGATATTATATAGAAAATATTACTGAAAACACCATTTATTTACTCAAAGCCAATCTGTTGCATCAAGATAATTGCTATTCATTTCATTTTGTTCACTCGTAACACAAGTGTGACATTTATCATCCTCAGTCTCACCAGGCTCATATCTATGTGACTCTAGAGAAGATGGCAAGCTTAGCCGAGGACATATAGCGAAGTGCTTTAGATGGTAGACATTCCAGATGAATTTCATTTCACCATATATTATTGTGTATTTACTCTCCAGAATTCTACTATATGAACGTAACCTTTGTTTAAAAAATCAGAACAGTATAAAAGTTGTGAAGAGAACATGTCATTCAGCCCAATGAACTTCTCCATAAAATTCATCTAGATTGTTTAAAATAACAAATAAAAATGTCCTACTCTCCACCAGAATTAAGCACAACTCAGCAGCCTTACCACATGCACTTCAGGACAGGTAATCCACCTGAAGCTTGTCATACAAGTGCGCTTGAAGAACAACTTAAGGGCTTGGTTGACTGTATTACTCCCCCGGAACACACGAGAGCACTAAGCAATAACGATTTCTCCTGTCCCCTCTGCAGAAAGGAAGATTGACGTGCCTCCATTCATGATGTCACTTCCGGGGTCACTCCACGTGGAGCCGCCTCTTCCTCATAGGAACCATCAAAACTGGAAATGCAGCCATCTAGAACAGACTCTGTGAATTTGCAACAAAGTCCCAACTAATTTGCGCCTTACATGCATTTTTTTTGCAACTTTTATGCTATTTAAATATATGGGGTTTGCCTTTGAGGTGCCCCAGACCCTTTATAATTGTCTGTTCTCTTATTACAAGCTAAGCATGTTCAGACCCAGCCAGCACCTGGATGGAAGATGATTTAGTAAAAGCTTGGGTTGCTGCTGGATGAAGTGTAGGGGACACTTACCCTGTGGTCTGCTTGTGAGTTTCAATGCCCCAGTGTAGTGATGGGAACAATGTGCTGTAAAAATTAACTCTCTGTGGTCATTAAAAATCCCTAGGCATCCTTCGTAAAGAGTAGGGTGTATCCTGATATCCAAGCAAAATTGCCCATTAGAGTTTGGTCATTCTGGCCTCCTCATCATCACTATCCCTAATTGGATAACTATCCCTCTTACCCCTTCACTACCTGATAGCTAATGTGTGATGAGCATACTGGCACAAAATGGCTGCTGTTTCAGCTTCCAGATGGATGCTGCACATTGGTAGTGGTTGAAGTGGCTCCCCAATCACTATGTAAAAGCGTTTTGAGTGTCTTGAAAAGCATTATATAAATGCAATGTCTTCTTTTTCTTCTTCTTCTTTTTCACACTACTTGGTAATTTATTCCATAATTTATATCTATGATTATTTGCATGGAGAAAAACTTTGTAACATATGTGCAAAGCCCTTAACCAGTTTCCTACTAATTAAAGTAACAATTGACATCTACTGTATTAATTTCTTTCATGATTTTAAACATTTCAATCATGTCACCTCTTAATCTCCATTTGCTTATACTGATAAAATGTTCAGTCCTTCAACCTTTCCTCATAGCTCATACCTGTCAGTTCTGGAATCAGCCTAGTTGCTCTTCTTTGAACTTTCTCCTGTTAATAATGTTCATTTTGGAATGTTTGAATAACATTTACTACATAGTGTTAAAAGTTAATGTGCCTCCAGTGTCAGGATCATGGGGAAGGGTAATGACACCGATATTACACCCCACTGGTGTGAATCACTCTTGTGGTATAAGATTAGGTGGTTTTATTGTTGGTTGCATGGTTACTGCTATTGTTTATTTCCACTTCTGTATCTAGTTTGACCTAATCACAAATGAATGTACACCTTATTTTTAACATGGTCAACGACTATTGTGACAGACAGCCAGGGCCATTACCTGTCTGGAATGCCATCATCCACAAGGCATTACCTTCCCTGGGGTAGCTGTGGTACAACGGATTCCCGCAGGGCACGCTGGGAGTTAGAGTTTGATGCAGCCCTGTTGGGTTCCACGGGGGCCTCTAGAGGGCACTGCGGAGACGGCAGAGCCCTGCTATGTGGAGCTTTCACCTCACCTGGGAGTGATTCTGCACCTTGCTAATGAGCCACCAGAAGCACTCCGAGATGAAGCATAAAAGGAGCTGCCCACCTTCATTTGAGGCCAGAGTTGGGAGGAAGAGGACGAAACTTGCTAGGGAGGAGTGGAGGAGAAAAGAGGGAGAAGAAGAAAAGAAAAGAAGGGACTGTGCATTTGGTGTGTGCTTGGTGCATTGTACTGCCCTGCGGTGGGGAGCAAGGGAAAAGTGCTTCCCCACTGAAATAAACGTGTGCTGTGTTGGAACTCGAGTATCTGTCCGTCTGTGTCGGGTTGGGGCAGCTGGTGCACCCCATGGTGGTTCACACTATCCAATAACAAAAGAGATAGGCCCTGAATCTGAATCGGATGTTGGGCTTACTCTGATTGACTAGTACTTGCATGAGCTGTTTTATGCAAACTGTGTTACATTTGTATGCATGTGAGTACTTATTTTTATGCTGAGATTGTCTGGCAGCAGTGGCATTGCATGACTACCACAGCTAACCAATGCACAATATTTCATTTATTGGTGTAGTTCGGATCAAACTATTACATCAAGTGAAATACTCCAGGGTTTGCTTGATATCGTGCCGACACCACCATTTCTAAAGAGTCTCAGCCAGGTTGTTCTGATCAGAGTACAACTGCTGTTGTTATGGCTTGCTTTCTTTTTAATTTTTTTTCTGATTTCATTATGTGTCTTTTGCTGTCATGTTTCTTAGTTATGATGGCTTTGATATGTGCAGGAGGCATTTCTGTCTGCTTTTTACTAAAAAACACATTTAAGGATGTTATTTTTTGTTACATGTCATTTTTGATACCATGTTAAGTGACATTGGCACTGCCATATTGTGCCCCATTAGCATAGCTAGGAATGACCACCATCAGTGTGCAGCAATTGACGTCATCATTGTGATGGTAGAAAGGTCAGCACCAAACATTTCCTGGTCACCTCAGATTACGGAGAAAAATCAAAACTAATTTCTGCTCATTGGTGTGAGTTTTTGCATTTTGAATTCTCTGGTAAAATAATCCTTGCTCTTGGTATTTCAGCGTTGGTTTCAGGTTTATGGTTTGGCTCCAAAGGTAAGACTTTTGATTTTTGAGATTGTGCTTAATTTTATATTTTCTGTTTGCTAGCTGTCTCTATTAGACAGCACAACAGACATGTACACATCTATCAAAATGAACCAGATTATGGGGGAAATTGCTGTAGAGTTTGAAGCAACTGCTCCAAACACACTAGGTGTGCAAACACTGCTTTAATACAGTTCAGCTCATGTGGTTGCCATTTAACTCATTATTATTATTATTATTATTATTATTATTATTATTATTATTATTATTATTAACTGCAGGTGTCATACAATTAAACACAAACCTCATAGAGGAGGTGTTTCCAGAGGGAAGCTGTAGAGATTAACTGCATGTGGGACACTCTTGTCCTAAAGGAAGATGTAACAATGGTAGCTAAAAAAGGTACACATTAGGATAACCTGTGTCTCTTAATTGGCACCGGTTTAGTAAATGCATCAAAAATTAGAATGGTGTTCCTTTCTGGGTTTGTTCCTAACCTGTTATGATGACAGGACTAAGCTGTCTTAAATTAACTTAAACACTCATTACAATCAATGCCTTTTTAAAGAAATATAAAACCTACACAACTGGCACTTTCTGAGACTGTCGACAGAACATTAAGTTTGAACAAACAAAAGTATTAAGAGCTGTTACTGGGCTCTGATTATGATTGTGGTTGAAATGAAATCTAAAAGCCACTGTGAGCTTAAATGGTCAGGACTCAAACACAATGCTGCAAGAGTAGCACAATCAGCATCTTTCTTGTTTAGCATTAATTTATCGGAATTTCCAAAGATCTCTTCCAGCCTTTTTTGAAGCCTACTCACATCATGCAGAATTTCCACTATACAGCCAGCACAAACACCAATGACAGACTTGGTCTTCCTAAAGGAATACAGCAAAATAGTTGTACTATTAAAATAAAAAAAATAAATCAATGTTCTGTTTTCAGCACACTCAGTAACATGTTGCTTATAACTGCTGGTATCATCAGATAGTGACTATAAAGTTTTAATCTTCAGCATTACAGCACACATGACAATACTACTGTCAATATATATGGCAGTGAAGTATAAATCTATTAAATGGATGCTGTAGTTTAAAGGTTTATGGCTTTGGCACACTTAATCTTTTTGATTTAGCTCAAGTACTAGTCTCTCACTCTCTGAGACTGAATAAATAAACATTTTATTTTTTATGCATATGTATAAACAACGTGAATTCCTGTGAAGTGCACATCTCTTAAGGGAAGTCTAGTTAGTTTCAATCTGGTGAGACCTCTTTGCTTTTAAAGTCAGTACTGTAAAATGTTTTGCTTTTCTGAAAACTCACTGTGTGAGTCTCGAGCTTTGATAGAACTGATTTTACCATATTAAATGTTTTAAAGCTGTAAACAATGAAAACATCTGTATCTTTATAATCAAGTGATATGGACCTTGCTTACATATCTTTAGTGGACTCTGCAGTCTCCTCTATTCATATGCCAATAGTAATATTGGCATATTTAATATACAGTAGTAGCAAAACAACAGATGATTTATCTAAGTAATTAAAAAAAACAGGTTTTCTGTCACAAATAGTCACTTTAAAAATTTGATATACCATCCTGTTAATTTTTCAACGTCAAACCTTATTGTCACCTCAGAGATGAAATGATGAAGTTCTCTGCTTACAGTGTACATATAGTGCAAATAAGACAAGGTGGTGTGCACAAACAGACAAAACAAGGAAACAATTAAAATTGGCAATATGCCAATATAATGACATGACACAATTACACAGGATCCCATTTAATTCAAGTTCCATAGATCCGTGTATTGACTGATCTTTTCACGTGACTGATACAGTGACATGTGCATAAACTGGAGCAAGAGGTCATGATCTAAGAGGTTAGGATAAGGTGGAAGATCATGGGTGGCCACATAGCATCAAGGAGTATGACAGCCTTGGGTGAAAAGCTATCATGTACCCTGACACATCTGCCTCTGATGATAAAAGAATGAAGGATGCATGAGAGGGATGACAGTCCTGCACAATGTTGTAGGTCTTGTGGACACAGCGCTTGCAGAATGTGTTTTCCAGAGATGGGAGAGGCACCCTGATAATATTTTCCACTGACCTCAATATTCTCTGCATTCCTGCAATTGAACATGCTGCCATTTCCATATTGTACCATAATGCAGCTGGTCAAAACACTTTCAGTGGTGCCTCTGTAAAATGTAATGAGGATTGGAGACAGGAGCTTGCTCGCTTCAGTTACTTCAAAAAGTGTAGTCTCTGCTGGTTATTTCAAGTTAGAGAAGTACAGTAAACCTTGATTGTCCATCACTCGATTAACCATTACAGCCAAAACAAACATGGCGGACGCCAGCGTCTACCTATTATTGTACTACTACTGCCGTGAAATACGCTGCGAGCTTTGCACATTGGTACATCTTTCCCTTGTGCTAGCACGTAGTGTTCTTCCCCAGCACCACAGTGTCAGTTATGTACCTTCAGTCTTAATAGCTTTCTGTAACTTTTCTCTTTTGTTATAATTAATCTACTTTACATTGTCATGGCCGATAAACATATGCATGTGGTGTTGGAATTGTCGCAAAAATTGAAGTTATTAAATATTTATGAAATGGCAAATCTGTTTCAAGTATTGCTTGAATTTACGGAGTAGGAACAACAGTGAACAATATAAAGCATGATGTAGACAAAATTGAAAAATGTGTCAAAAATGGAAACAACTGACGGTAATGGTTTTCTGTATTAATGTTAATGTTCTTTTGTATTGTAATATTCTTTTTAAATTCTGTTATATTATGTTTTGTTAATATATTGTGATATGCACGTAGCTTGTGATGTAAGTAATGGGACGTGGTGAAGGGCTTCTGTTCTGTAAGGGGTGGACACGTCTGTTAGGAGATAAGTGACAGGAGGAGTTTGGAGAAAAAGGAAGGTGCAGCGTAGGGAAGTTTTGAATAGGGAATCAAGAAACCATGAACAGGAGTGTTTGCGATATAGAGAAAAAAAGAATGTAAGTCACAGGAGATAAACTGATTGGTAGGGAAAGCTTTCGTTTATTGTTTTGGAGATGTGCTTTTTAACCCAGACAACAACGTATAAGACAGGGCACCATTTGAACAAAGACTCCAAATAAAACAGAAAATTCCAGTACCTCTAAGTTGTATTTGCTTATAACACTAGTAGTTACAATATTACATAGATTAATTAATTTTCTTAAAACTATATTATATTTTGTTAATGTAGTTTTATTTTATAAATAAATATGAGTATTTGCTAAAATAACTTTACATCATTTTTAAATAAGTTGTTCTGTTATCCATCTTTTCTCTTATTCGTCACAGACTAAGTCCCGACCCCTGACGAATAATCAAGGTTTTACTGTAGTATTATTAGTAAGGTCCTCAGTTATGTGCACACTAAGGAACGTGGCACTGTTTACAATCTCCTCAGTTGAAACATTGATGCACACTGGGGTGTAGTTATGGCCTTTTTTTGTTTTGTTTTGTTTTTTTTTCCTGAAGTCAACTCTTACATTTTTTGTTTTATCAGTATTGAGGAATAGATAGTTATCCCTGCACCAAATGGCTGGCTGTTCCACCTCTTCTCTATATACTGAATCATCATCCCTGCTTATCAAACCCAGAACAGTTGTGTCATCAGTGAACTTGATGATGTAATTAAAAGTATGCAAGCTCAAAAGGTCCAGAGAACTAGACTAGACTTTGTGTGCCATGACTAGACTTTCAAAGCACTTCATGACACTAGAAGTGCTGCTGGGTGGTTGCCATTGAAGCACAGCACTGACGGTTTCTTAGGACCCCAGATGATAGTGGTGGATTTGAAGCACACTGGGATTGTCAGCTGTCTTAAAGATATATTAAAGATATCTGTAAGGACATTAGCCAGTTCATCTCTGCTTTCCCTGAGTACCTGACCGGGTATATTGTCAGGTCCAGTGGCTTTGCACTGGTTGATTCTGAATAGAGTCCACCTCACATCAACTACGGTTAGATAAAATACCTGTTCATTGGAGAAAGGTATCATTTTTCTCACAGACTCCCACATATTTCTCACATATGTTCCATGTATCATATCAAGCAAAGAACTCATTTAGTTTGTTTGGAATTTGTTGCCAGTGTGGGGAGTGGGCTTGTAGTTCATAACAGCCTGAATGCCTTGCCACATAAAATAGTAATTGTAATAATTTGCTTTATTTGCCATTTACAATTTCTTGTATACTTACTCAGAGTTTTAGGGTCAGAGCACAGGGTCAGCTATTTGTACACCACCCCTGGAGCAATCGCATGTTAAGGGTCTTCTTGCTCAAGGCTAGCATTTCTTTTGTCACTGATAAATTTCAAACCGGCAGTCTTTGAGTTACCAGCCCAAATTCATTTGGCCACAGAGCCAGCAGTCTGCCCATATACAGTATATACCATGTGTCTCTGGCGTTTTAAAGATGTTCATTAGCTCTTTGAGCATATGCCCACTTTGCTTTTCTTACGGCACAGGAAAGGTTAGTTCTGTCCACCCATATGGGTCATTTTGTCTCTCGATCTGAAGGCTGCATTCCTGTCATTTAAAAATACCTGCAATTCAATTGTCACCAAATGCTTTTGGTTGTCTCTAATGGTCACATCCCTAGAGACAGTAATGTCTTCTATAAGCTTAATGTAACCACTCACAGATTATGTATACTACTACAGATTAATGGAATTTCACTACAACGCAGCCTCCCTAAAGATGCCCCAGTCTATGGATGCAAAACAGTCTTTGAGAGCTGTAGTAGCACCATCCAACCACATACTGATGCTTTTTGAACATGTTTGATACATTAATGCAGGGACTTGTATGCATAAATCTTAAACATGGAGGTGTGGTCTGAGCCTCAGATGTGAGTACAACATGCAGTATAAAAGGCTTCACAAACAGTAGTATAAACTTTGTCTAGGCAGTTTACCCCACTGATGGTAAAATGCATGGGCTGAAAAAAGTTAAGGAAAAACTGACTTCAAAGAATAACAAAACCTTCCAAATGTGCTGTTTGCAATTTGTTTATTTGTTTTATACAACTCACCTTATGCCTGGTTAGCATCTGCACTAGGGGGTACATAAACGACCACCATTAGTGCAGAGTTGTATCATAAGTGTAAATAGAATGGACAACAACTTAATGCTAAAATCTCTATTAGTGGTGAACAGTGGCATGTGTATTTGTACACTAGTTTCTTTTTACATGAACACATAATCCACCACCATGGGTCCTATCCATTAAGCATGAGTCTTGATTCTCTCTGAAGCTGGTTAGCCTGCTGAGCTGAATGGCCAAGCCTCTGATACAGTTATGCAGCCACGTTTCCGTAAAGATAAAGACACGGGTCTCTCATTTCACATTGGTTAGCACACTGAAGCTTTATGTAGTCCAGTTTATTATCCAGTAATTGGAATTGGTTCTCAAAGACAACTGTCAGTATCATTGGTCTGATGGGATTAGCCTTGAGCCCACATCCAGCACTTCTGCAATTATCTCTCTTTGGCTTCTGCTTACAGCACTTTTGCTTTGCCCACGTTTGTTTACCTACTTACCATAGCAAAACTAAGGCACACTCTGGGAGGTAGGCCTACTGTTGCCAAAGTCTACAATCAAGAGAAGTCTTCATGAAAGTGAAGATAGAGGGTTTACCACAAGCTGAAAACCATTGGTAATCCTCAAGCAAAGGAAGGACAGATTAGACTTTGCCAGAAAGTATTTTTAAAAAACAGTCCAGTATTGGAACAGTTTTCTTTGGTCAAATGAAATTAAGATCAATATATACCAGAAAGATGGATAAAGAATGGCTTATGATCTGTAGCATATCACATCATCTTGTAAACATGGTGGAGACAGTATTAAGGCATTGACATGCATGACTGTGAATGGAAATGGTTTACTGATGTGTATTGATGATATGACTGCTGACAAAAGTTGCAGGATGGTTTCTGATGTGTACAGGGTTGTACTGTATGCTGAGATTCAGGTGAATGCTGCGAAACTGATAAGATGACGCTACACAGTACAGATGGACAATGAGTCAAAACACACTGTGAAAGCAAGGCAAAAACGTGGAATATTTTTCAATGGCCAAGTCAGTCAACTGACCACAATCCAACTGGACATGCATTTCACTTGCTGAAGACAAAACTGAGGCCAAAAGTCCAACAAACAAGCAGCACCTGAAGACAGCTGCAGTAGAGGGCTGGCAGACTATCACTAGGTTGGAAACCCCACACTTGGTAGAGGCCATGGGTTTCAGACTTCAGGCAGCCATTGACAGCAAAGGTTTTTCAACCAAGTATTGAAAATGATAATTATATTCATGATTATGTTTGTTTGTCCAAATACTTTTGAGCCCTTGAAAAAGGAGTGGGTGGGGATGAGGGCATGTATAAAAATGGCGGCCTTTTCTAAGTGGCTCATGCAATGTTTTTGTTAAACGCCTTAAATTAAAAGTGCAAGTCTACGCTTAAATCACATCTTGATTGCTTCATTTCAGATCCATTGTGGTGGCACACAGAGCCAAAATTTTGAAAAATGTAAGCAAACAAATCATTTCTTCAGGAAAGAAATTCTGGATTTTCACTATTTTTTGTGTTTTGAGTTAGAGTGTTGGTTTTGTTTAAGTAACTGGGAATGAGGATAAAATTTGTACTTCTGTGTTTTAGGTAGACTTTATTATCTCAGAGGGAAATTTGTGGCAAATTCTGCATATGCATATGGCTAAATTCCTTGTCTACCCTTATCGAAAGACTAAGAAAATAAACTAGCCGACGCCCACCGTAGCATACGGCGGTGTAAGAATAGGAACGGAAAACGGTGAGAAAGGAATTCAGTATAACAAAGGCTTAGGAAACAACCGTCGCAGTATAACGAAAATAGCAAGGAGTGAAACTAATGCCAGTGGTCGAGAGTGTACCTTCCTGTAGCAAGCTACAGAAAACATAGACATATATAGATAGACGCCGCATTCACTGTGTTGCCCAGTCGACACGATAAGTTAGTGCGTCCGCCCTATTGCGAGTGGTAAAAATGCCATTTAAACCAGCATTTCTCAACCTTTAAGTATTTGTGACCCAAGTTTTCATAACAGTTTTAATCGCGCCCCCCCCTAACATTTTTTTTGAAATGTAGATGCACATTTTATTATACCTTATTATAACTTAACTTTTATCGACATTTATCTAACTCTATATTTATTGTTCTAGTATCAGAATGTAGTTTAAGTTAATTTGTTTTGGTTTCAAATGATGTTTTTTTCATATTTTTTATTCTTGTTTTCTTTTTTTCACATCTTCGTGCCCCCCTTTTTGTTACTTCGCGCCCCCCTAGGGGTGCCCGCCCCACAGGTTGAGAACCACTGATTTAAACTAATACAGGTAAAGCATACAAGTATTCAACTCAAAATTATATATCGAGCACATCTGTCTCGTCTAAAACTCTCCAAAATGTTTCCAGGGCAAGATCCAACCTGTGAACGCTGCAATCAAGTCCAAGCCTCACTGGGTCACATGTTCTGGGCCTGCACCAAATTAACATCATTCTGGACCAAAATGTTTAACTACCTTTCAGACAGCCTTGGTCTCACAATCCCTCCTAACCCATTAACAGCTGTGTTTGGGGTTCTTCCAGATGGGTTTAAAGTGGAGAAAGACAAACAAACTGTGATTGCATTCACTACACTTGTGGCACGCAGACTTATTCTGCTAAACTGGAAAAATCCAAACTTTCCTCTTTTAAGTCAATGGGAAACCGATGTTTTATACTATTTGAAATTGGAAAAAATCAAATACTTAGTTAGAGGATCTGTACAGATTTTTTTCAAAACATGACAGGATCTAATCAGTAATATTTTAAAATAAGCTGTTAAAGCACAGAGGAAGCAATTATTTCTGTATTTCTTTTTCTTCTCCATTCATCTCTATTGGCTTATCAAACTTATCAATTTAGGTATGTTTACAAGCCCTAAATTTTACTCCGTTGGCCTTGCTCTCTCTTTCAGGGGTGGGGGTCGACTTGTTCTCAGTTCTACTTTTTGTAAAAATTGATTGATTTGTATGGAATGATTCCAATAAAATTAATAAAATTAAAAAAAAAAAACTAATACAGGTAGACATGGAAACCGGGTTTTCTGATGAAAAAACAATAACGTTTTAAACAGTATCGTTTACATAGAACAGATTTTGGCGAATCGTTTACATGCAATTATTTATATCCATTTATACACTAATAATGTCAATTATTAAATAATAATAATAATAATTATTATTATTATTAAATAATTCCTCCCGTATAAGTAACATTTCTCGGACTGCTTTCTTCCATCTCCGAAACATTTCTAGACTTCGTCCTGTTCTTACACAACACAGTACTAAAGTATTGGTTAATGCCCGAGTCACCTCACGTATAGATTACTGTAATGCTATTCTAGCTGTCATCCCACAAAAACGTATCCATCGCTTACAACTTATTCAAAATTCTGCTGCCAGGATAATAACCGGCTGTTCTAAATCCACTGAACATACTAAACCTATTCTCTCTCAACTTCACTGGCTCCCTGTTAACTACAGAATATAATACTAAATACCGCTCTTAACATTTAAAGCTCTCCACAACCTCACTGATCTTCAGACTGACACTCCTCTCGCTCATTCAGATCCACATCTACAGCTCTAATTTCTGTACCACACATCAAACGCTGTGCTGTGGGAGCTTGAGCGTCTCTCATAGTGCTCCTCAACTCGGGAATTCTCTTCTCTCTCATATACGTCAGCTCGATTCAATAACACATTTTAAAACTGCCCTCAAAGCTTATCTTTTCAAACTGGCATACCAATTGTGAATTTTGCACTGTCACTGCCAGTTATCATTGTTTGTTTGCTAATTATTGCTGTTTGATTTAGCCTTCTCTTGTTTTAATTTTACCAATGTTGTTTAATTTTATTGTAAGGCAGTGTTTCTCAACCTTTACGTATTTGCGACCCGAGTTTTGATAACAGTTTTAATCGCGTTTTTTTGAAAGGAGCCCACTAATACCAATTTGTGCTTTTTAAATTAATGATATATCATAGATGCATGGGCGGGACCGGTTTTGAAGAGGAGCCACAGGCAGCATGGGGAAGGGTTTGGAAGAGGACGAATAGGAAGCGAGAAATGCCGTGTCGGCTGCATGTTGGCTGCGTGTGGGTGGGACCGGTTTTGAGGGAAAGCAGGACAAACCAAAAGAGAAATATATATAAGAGATAAGACCTTTGTTCGTTGAGACATTAGCTTGTCCTTGTCCTGCCAATAAAACAAGCCCAAAACTACCACACTAGAGTTCATTAGCTTTAATCAGATTTAAGTTGCTCACAGGCAAATAACAAACCTACTCATTTATTCAGAAGCAATGAAGGAATCAGAACTGAGTGGGCCATCAGTTAAAGATAAAGAATGATCATCAGATATGAAGGATCCAGTTCTATTTCTAACTCTGATGCCAAAATCATTTTGGAAAAATATCTTCTGTAGCGTCTGTGGTGCCATTAGGAAAAGTACCATTGACTATTTTGTGTGTTTCCGTAGGTCTTTTTGGCATTGTGGAAAGGCATCAGGTTTGACTTTGTCTTAAATCTGTGTCTAAATATCAAGAAAACTGTCCATTTTTAAAGGTTTGATGGTCACAAGAAAAAAAACTTAAGAAAATCTGTGGCAATATTGTCAGGTCTGCATGAATTGCTGGGTGGATCCCTCGCTGATTTTCTTCATGTTTCCTCTTTTAATCTTTTTCCTTTTTTTACAGAAAAAGACATCTCTAAATAATACGAATTCAGTGATTTAAAACTGAACAATCAGCAAAACAAAAAACCATAAATATTTAAATTGATGCTTATATTGCAAAAGGATGAAAAATTCACGTCAATTATTAATGCCAGCTCTTGTCTAACAAGTATTGTTACATTATCATTTTGAAGATCAAGAAAATAATATCTGCTTCAGAAACATTTGCTGAGCAAAACACTTTTTTTGCACCCTGTATTTGGCTTCCCTCATTTACATCCCCATCCTGTTTAATTGACAACTTCTTTTTACAGCAAACGTCTAACACTTTCAGTCTGAAAAGTGGCACTTTGCAAGGATTCCCTAGATTCTGTTGAATTTTGGAAATGCAGCAGTCCCGTGTTCTAAAACGCAGAATAACTCTGTCTTCAGTAAGCTATATGCCTACCTTACCTTCCCTACTTTTGTACCAACATAATCTTTTTACAAAATGAATATGATCTACAATCTTTATGATTACCACCTTTTAGTTCCAATTTATATCAGTTAACTTCAAATAAAAGATTCTATTCTGAATACACGCTTCTAACTTATTGCCACACATTACACTGAGGAGCAAAACCTAATGCATAAAGTACCAATAATCATAAAATTAAAACATTTTCAGAACTACTATCTCAGAGTCATATGGGGCATGAGTTTATCCCAGTAGGATCCACTCCAGGTAGGAACGAACTGGGCAATCACTTCAAAATATAGACTGAGGATTAGAAGACAAAATGGAGTAAAAAAGACACAGCAAGGCTCAGAACCATAAATCAAAAGACAGAATCGTCAGAGCCAAATTGCAAACCAAAATCAAAGTCAAAAATCAGAGCTTATGTTAAGAAACCTGCAATCAAAATCATCAAAAGTAAATTCACTATACTTGGTCTAATATTAGATAATGAATGACTGTTTGGGGTACCTTTATACTGGCATGTAGGGTGACATCATAACTGGCGATGACCCAGTGCATTGTGGGATAAAAGTGCATGGCAACATCAACACAAATTCCACTACAACATGATGCCTACCAGCAAAACAAAATGGTGTTAGAGAAGATGGTAAAAAATAATGAACTTCAAAATGAAAGCTATAATTAAAAATCTGATTATAGAATTAGATTCCTTGGCTGGCAAAACCCACAAAGTGCCACCAAAATTAGTCAGAACAAGGAAAAAATACCAAAGACTTTTTTAGAAAGAGCAACATGAACAAGGGTTTTCTATCTGTGGCACAGATGAGGAAGTGATATTTTAGATGACCTCCTGTTGCATCTTTACCTGAAGGTCATGTCCTTTAAGGACACGCCCCCAGCAATGCGTGAACTGGTCCTGCCGATAGGAAAAAAACTTAACAAACAATAATAAAAAATACAAAGTGATGGATGAAACAGCACAATAAATTAAATAACTTTTTATGTGGTTGAAATTTTCAAAAATAAACAACACAATCATAACTAGGAGTCCCAAAAACCCCTGAAAAATGTATTTCACTTTGGAAATCCATGCACAAAAAGCATAAAGAATAAAAACAAATCAAAGCCCTAAAAGGGCTAGTGTCTCAGTGAGGTGTACTTCTGCTTGAATGTTCTGTGGTTCATGCACCTTGTAATTTACTTATTTACATGTCTTATCACATTACCCTGGGCCTTGTGGTTCCAAAACAGATTGTGAACTAGTTAGAAAAGCCAAAGAAAACGTGACAGGCCATTCCTTTGAATATGAAACTAGATATGATAAAGTGCATATGAAACACTTTGTTTATACATTAATTAATGAAGGGCAGGGACTTATTAGGGTTCTATCTAATTCTGCCAGTTTTTTACATAGTTCACTGTTATTTAAACAAAAATCATTTGTAGGGCTGAGGAACACTTAAAAAATATCTTCAATTAAACTTAATTGTAATTAGGTGTTCCCATTATACATCTTTATACAACTTTATGAAGAGAATGGATGCCTGTACACCTCTTCTATTAGCGCCCTCTTCACTGAATTAGGATACAAGCATTTGGCCGTCCATTCACGCTGATGTCACTGGTTCAAGTTGCAGTTACTTGGCTCATAATTTAGTGACTGTAATACAAATCACATGCAAAAAGAAGTTAGTAAGAATTATTTTAAGTTTGCTCATACTTTCTTGAATACATATAAAATGGAGAGAGAGGGAGACAGAGAGAGATCATGCAGTTATTTGTATTTGTAATATTTAGGTACAATTAATATCAGATACTTTAATACTTCTATCTGAGTAGTTTTCCCATTGGCAAATTTAACTTTTCCAGAAGGTTATCTGTAATTTTACTCAAGCATGGCTATTGGGTATTTCATACAACACTGCAACCAAGCATTGTATGGTTGTGATTAGAAAGGTAGATTTCAAGACTTGTTATATTTAAAAATTCTGGTGAAGACCAGGCACTGCTCATCACCTGTCTCATACCATCTCTACAGTCAACCATTGTGGTGGCAGCTTCATGCTATGGGGGTGCTTCTCAGCAGCAGGGATGGGGAGATTGGTCAAAATGAGGGAAGGATAAATGTAGCCAAATACAGAAAGGTCTTTGAAAAAAACCTGCTCCACAGTGCATGAAACCTCAGACTGGGGTGAAGGTTCTCCTTTTTGCATGACAATGACCTGAAGACATACAGGTACACAAGGGAAGATGCTGGAAATTACACAACAGCCTAGAAGGTTTTTACCTCGGTCTCCAGCCAGATAGAACCAAACTGCCAGGCAGTGAAGTCAACCCGGCCCTGTCGTCTCCATGAATGCTCGTCTTAGCCTTCCTGCTTACCCTTTCTATGGTATTCTAATAGCAAGACATCATAAGGCGTAATATGTCTAGGACTAACCAAGGAAATAGACAACTGCAATCATTTCATATTAAAGAAATGTTTACCATCTCCATTAAAAGGAGTCCTTTTAATGAAATTAACTTTTATGAAGAGGAGTTTAGAAATGAATTAGCTCCTTCTTAAAGACAAATACAAGTCTTCATCTGGAATATCCTGTGATGTTTTGGTTTCTGTATTATAAGGAGGAAATAGCAGCACCAGTGAATGCTGCTCCTGCACTACAATGTATGAACAATTGAGAAAGACAGCAGTTGAATCATTTCAGCATAAGCAGTGTAGATCAAGGACAGGCTTTTTAAAATCATTTCAGATTATACAGGGCAAAGAGTAGTTTAGTGATACTTCATTAATGATTCTCAACAAAAATAATGCAGTCACAAACTAAAGCTGACCCACAGCAACTTTTCCATAAATATGAGAAAGTAGAGTGTTGCCTTAGAGAACAGAAGAAAATGTTGGTGACCTTAAAATCTCAAGCTAAGATTATTTTCGAAACATCTGGCTGAACAGTAATTGAAGTGTTATGATGAGGTGAATGGCATGTTCCTGTGTAAAGATTTCATATCCTGTACCTTTTCATAATGGAGACACACAGTCACAAACAATTGGAACTGATCCTGGGAGTGATCCAAGACAACACTTAAATGTCATCTTTAAGCATTCAAACTTTGCAAGTGAGAGAGTAGGACTGGCATTGTTGCTATATAGATTAGAACAAGAGATGGGCTCTAAAGTGCCCAACTAAAGGCTGCTTTGGTGATGGCTATTTGTCTGGCCATGTAAGTGCAGCCAGATTGCCACCACCTGATAATGTAAAAATAATAAATGGACACTGAAGATAGAACGGGAGTCCCCAAATAGAAAGGTGACAGCAAAACCCCTCTATATGTTTAATATCAACACTACTCATTATTTTAGGCAGATGAGCTAGGCTTTGGCTTGCCCTTCAAGTAAAAGCTGGTGCTTATGAGTGCTGGAGTGGGAATGTCAATGATAGGAAGCAGCACATGAAGGAGGTGTGCACCATAGCCCAACAAAAAAAAAAAAACAGTTCTTGGTGTCTTGGTTTTTAGGCCTGTTCCTGGGATTATTTGGTGCCTTGATTCAGAAAATTGCATTGGATAGTCAGACCATCAGCTCTAGTTTCTCAGATATGATTGAACTGGTCACTCCACCAGGGTGGAAGAAGAGTACAAAGCCATCTCTTTAGTCTTGGAACAGATAAATTGCCAAGAACATCAATGGGTAATTTGTGTAGACTTGAAGATGGTTAATTTTCTTCTTGGTCAACAAAGTGGCTACACAAAGTATCCTTGCTTTTTATGCCTTTGGGATAGTAGAGCCACACATGAACATTGGTCAAGAAAAAATTCCTACGAAGGAATATATGGTGGTTGGGGGACAAAATGTAATCAACGAACCTTTGGTAGCATGAGATATAGCATCAATGAATGAAATTGAATCATATGCCTGGTCTTCATTTGTTCTTGTTGTGAAAAACTTTCTTGGCAACAAGAAGACAGAAAGCTACACACAATTAGTAGCTCTTTCATTTCAACAGGCTTGGCTGTAACATAAATATATTAAAGTCCATTATCTTCACAGTCACTTAGATCGCTTTCCAGAGAACCTTGGTGACTTAAGCTAAGAGCCAGGTGAAAGATTTCACCAAGACATAAAACAATGGAAGCCAGATACCAAGGAAGATGGGATGCACACATGATGACTATTGTCCTGACATATCCCACTCTCGGAAGTCTTACAAAAGGAGCTTCTTGTGTGTCGAATGATTGGAAAGTTTGTATTGCAAATCTGTGTTTTTGGTATGAAATAAGTAGATTTTCATGTAGTGCACTTTTCTTTTAATATGTAATATGTTTCCTTCATGCTTTAAAGATATTAATTTAAACACATTAAAATATCTTGATTTATTTATGGGCAAGCTGAGTGAAGAGTGGTATATGACATATGTTCTGTATCTCAAAAACTAGAGTTGATAGGAGAAAACTGGGGCTATTTTTGGAATCAGTAGGTCAAATATACCCAGACACAAGCCTAACATTTGAGGTACCAAAATGTGTGTTGGCCAGGGATCCTTACTTGCAATCCTTTTACTGTGGAGTAAAGAATGAAACGCCGTCAATGTCTTTTGTGACCTGTTCCGTCTTCCAAACTCTTTGTTCTTTCTCATTCCATCTGCTAAACAGCTTAGCCAATAAAGACCAGCAGTAACATCACTCATCTACAAGCTAAGAGGTATATGAACTTGACATCTTCACCTTAAGAGTCATGTACAATAATATGAAGAAATTGTAAAATGTGAGCTATTGGAGAATGTAGTTTACCGCTGCCCTCATGTTCTATGTCTGTATCAGGGTTTTTTTAAGTTTATTTATTTATTTGAGCTACACCAAATCAAATTCTGTATAACTGGCATTGTTATTAGAAGGGCCTGTGTAAAATTGGATGGCATGTTAGAACAAATTTTGAAGAGCTGCAATGAAGTATTTGCTTTATATTCTAATAATTGTTGAGTAACATGAGTTGGTCCACACTACTGACTGTGTGATCCTGACTGACTGGAAAGCCGTGTTCTTTACAGTGGAGTGCCTTAGAAAGCAGGCCAAACTTCTGTTTGGATACCATACAAAAGTTGTTAGTTTAATTTATCATACATGCTCCCTGTGACAGCCACAAGGAGCGCTATCTAATGGAAAAAAAAAATCTTTGCTGTACTTTGTCTATACAGTCCGTTTCAGTTTTGGTATTGCGAAAAGGTAACTGATGACAAAGTCCCCTGAGACTCTTGGCCCAGAGATTTTGTAATCACTGAAGCTTTTACAGTGATTAAAGACCACAGGCTACAGCAAGGAGTGTTGGTTTTATCAACCATGCGAGCAAAGTGAAACTCAAAGGCGCAAAATCTTCCAAGCCTGCAAAACTCTAAATTGAACTCTGTCATCAGTCATCTTCACCACACTAGAACATGAAAAAGTCACTATTCTTTCTGACAATAAAATTTCCAACATCGCATTCAAGAGGAAACGTAATCCTTTGAACTGATGATCTTAAAAGGATGTCTGATCAGCCAGATAAATACGAAGTATATAGAGAAAATCAATAATGAAAAAATACAAAACTAAGACTGAAGGTAATTCTTATAAATGAATATATTGTTTACCAGTTAAGTGCATTTATTAGAATAGTATGTGTTTATTTCTGTTGCATGCTTTTACATCAATAAAAATGCATGCTGTTGTGATTTAAAGTTCTAAGAAATGCTGAGTTAAAGTGAAATCTCTAGGATGAAAAACAAAGCACCCTCCACACTATCTGGATTATATTATATAATATTATCTATTTTACACATTTGGATTAAGAAAGTATTCAGACGCCTTCACTTTCTGCACACTTTATTGTGTAGTTGATTCAATTTTTTATGGATACATATGTCGTTATTTCCCATCAATCTACACTCAATAACCCATAATGGCAAAGTGAAAATATGTTTTCAGAAGGCTTTGCAAATTTATTACCAATCAAAAACTGAAATCTCTCAGTTCTAGAAGTATTGTGATCAGGTGCATCCTCTTGGCTTGAATTATCCATAAGATGTGTCTAGAACTTAATTGAAGTCCACCTGTGACAAACTGAATTGATTGGACATCATTTACAAAGTCACACACCTATATATAAAATGTCCCATGTCAGAAAAAAAAAAAACAAAAAAGCAAGCCATGTACACCAAGGAACTTACTGTAGACCTCTGCAATCAAGTTGTAATGAGGTAGAGATCAGGGCAAGGTGATAAAACCATTGCTAAAGCTTTGAGCGTTCCCAAGACACAGTGGCCTCAATAATTCTAAAATGGGAGAAGTCTGGAACTGCCAGAACACTTCCTAGAGTTGGTCACTTGACCAAACCGAGTAAACCAGGTTAAAGGGACCTTGATCACATAATGACTCCGATTGGCATAGTGCATGATGTCAGTAATTACTTTGCTAGACACCTAGGCTTTACAGTAACATGCAATGGACTTTAAACCACTATTTTAATGGGGTGATTTTACCCAAAGGTACATCAGCAAGATCTTCTTTTGTGTTCCTCTTTTCTGTTTCCTTCAGTAATGTACTGTTTATTTCTTTTGATCATATCAAGTATTGTGTGTAGATAACTACAGACTAGTGGCACTTAAGTTTCACATCATGAAGATCTTTGAGAGACTGCTTGAGTCCTCTTGTTGTAGACCACCTGGACCCACTGCAGTTTGCCTATTGCACAAAGATTGGAGTGGAGGATGCAATTATCCATATGCTCCACAAGGTTTATTCTCACCTGGACAAAGATTGCAGGACTGTGAGGATTGTTTTTTGATTTCTCCAGTGCCTTCAATGTCACCCAGTCTGAGATATGCAGGTGGATGAACGTATGGTGTCCTAGATAATGGACCATCTGTCGGGCAGACCGCAGTATGTGAGACTCAATTACTGTGTTTCTGATATTGAACAGTGGAGCACAAGGAACAGTCCTATCACCACTTCTCTTCACTCTGTACTCCTCAGACTTTAAATATAACAGCAGGTCACGGCACTTGCAGAAATTCTCAGATAATTCTGCACTTACGGGGATGAAGGGATGAGAAGGTGTAGGAGTCAGATGGAGAAGTTTGCTTCTCGGTGCAAAGAAAATTGCCAGCAACTTATCAACGAACCTGTCTACTGACTTTCATGGCACCAAAGAGCCTCTAAGTCTGGCCACTACTCTGGGAGTGGATATAAAGTTAGTGCACTCCTACAAGTGCTTGAATGTCCATATCAATGACAGTGTGGACTGGTATCAGAACACAGAGGAACTATATAAGAAAGGGCAGAGCAGATTCTTTTTCCTTAGGTGACTGCATTCCTTTAATATAGGTTGTGACATCCTTCACATCTTCTATAACTTGGTGATGGCCAGTGGGATTTCCTAAGCAGTGGTGTGCTGAGCTGGTAACATCACTTCAGGAGAGGCCAAACAAATCAACAGGCTAATTGAAAGGGTATGCTTAGTTATTGGACTCACTCTGGACTCCCTGTAGGTCGTAGCAAAGGAGAGAATTAAAACAAAACTGAGTGCCATTATGAACAATGCTGCACATCCACTCTCTGGCATACTAACACTGAGGACTTTCAGAAAAATGAATTATTCAGCAGAAGTGTATCAAGAAATGCTACTGGGACTCCTTTATACCAACAGGAATACGTCTGCATACCGCCTCACTAGGACTGTAACTGCCAGATCAGAACTTTTCTTTCTTTTTAGTCATTCTAGTGTGCGTTCAAACCATAATGTGTATATCTATTTTATGAAGAATGTTTTATAAACAGTATGTATATTTTTTAAGATGAGCTATGGTATATAAAGCACTATTTTATATATATGTAGAGGTGGGGAGGGGTGGTTAGGTCCGTGTGGTCGGGTTTATTGTCCGTCTGTCTGTTTGGCTGTATGTATGTGTATTCGCTTTTCACGAGTGAACTTCTTTGGATCAGGTTTTTTTCTATAATTTGCTTGAACATTCTGGTTGATTTTGTGACTTCTCTTGTTGCATTGCAGTATCGATTTATTTGCGTGAATCCAAGAGAGAGGCTAAGGGCTGAGTGGAGGGGGGAAGTGGGACCTCAGGAGTGGGGAGGCGGGTGGGGCTCTCCTTACTCACGCACCAGCCTCCATTCAAGTCGGTGTACCTCTCAGTGTACCTTGCCTTGTTCAGCAGATATTATCATCTATAGATTGTTAAGGAGTAACGTTTGATGTTTTTGAGAGAGAGATCAGAGATACAGTATGTGTGTTTTAGAGGGCAGCTACTGATTGGCAGAGATATCAAGGTCACATGCTTTTCTCCCCATGTGGGGGGGGCACTCTCCTGTCAGAGCTGAATACGATCAGATACAGTGCCTACGTTTGATGTTGGAGCGTACCTATCTTCCACTTGGCCAGAATTACATTTTTATACATTTTTTTATTGATTTTTAAACTTTGTCCTGTTTTTCTACTACGTGGGTGGAGCCGCGAAGGACAGCTAGTAGAATTATAAATAAAACCAGAAAATAACTAATTCCAAAAGTATTAGCTCTTTCCTACCGCAGATATTATGTTGGTAGTTCACATTCATGTCTAAGTGTATACAGCACAATAATTTTTACTTACATTTTTAGCAAGAGTAGAAAAATAGCAGCAAAAGATACCACCAGGCATTAAATGCATTTTGAAGAAGATATATAGAAGAACCAGTAGTAGCTGTTGAATTGCCTTATGATCTGAGTAAAAGCTGACAGAACTTTCAAGAAGGCTGGAGATTGATTGAGGTTGTAAATGGGAGGAAATTCAGGCAGTTCATCCAGAGTCCTGATTAAGTAGGGTATTAAAATGTTCAACCCACCTCATCAGAGTGCTATTCTGGTCCTTCAAGACTATTAGACCATCTGCTGTTTTCAGGGGAATGATGCAGCAATTTTTTGTACCAAAGATAGTTTTGACAGCAGTCAGTGACTGAATTTCCTTTGTCCACCACTCATTCTGAATGATCTGAATAGCCCTCTGCACTCCTTGTTGAGCTCTCTGCCATTGCTGCCTGATAATGCTGGATAAGGGGTTATTTAGAATTGCCCAGTGTGCATTATGCATGTTCTTCAGTAGGTCATGGATAGTCTCTGAGTTGTCGTCAAACCACCCCTGATGGTTCTTGCTCTTATAGCCAATGGTTTGGGGTGCTGACTTATAGAGAGCTGAGCTGATGTAAGCCTACGTTTGGTCTATGGTGCTCAAGGAAGGTTCCATTACAGACAGTTACAGTAGTCAAGACATGACAAGACCAACGTCTGGACCAGAAGCTGTGCTACATATTCTGTCAGGGTAAATTTGTATGAACAAGACAGTTGTATTGTGGGTTTTCCTCCCACATTTTAAAAAATGTTAGACTGATGTTTTTCTGCAATTTTCAATTAAAACCAATACAAATATCTTAAAATAGAATTTCCCTGTACAGTGTGCTATAACACCATGTAATACCCTCAGAGATAAGATGTATGGATGGAGCCTCAGTTGATGTTAGTTATTTAGAGTGTGTATGTCAATAAATGTAGGACTGAATGAACAGTGAAGAAACTGACAACCTGTTGTCCACTGTCTTTAATTACAAGTTATAGAACACCTACACCACACAATACACTTCTCAGCTGAATTGAGTACAAAAGGATCACAAGATCTGTGTATGCCATGTTTGATCTTCACTGGTTTACAAGTCTGCAGGACTCCAGGTTGAAGCTCATTAAAGAAACATTAAAGTAAGCAAGAACTTGTTTCACAAGTTGAAACTCATGGGAAAAGATACAGAAGTGAATATTCAGCAGAACACATGAAAGAAAATGATAAATCTTGTTTTGAAATTCTGAAAAAAAAGTAGTACTATTTTTTCTTTGTTGACCACCCTTTGCTATTAGCATATCTATGTGGATCTGTTCCGAAATATAACTAGGCAGACCCCAAAATCATTTTTACAATGACAGATTACTGACTGCACAATTTAAGAAAATTATACACATGCTGACAAGCACTTCTGTATTTATGCATGCTGTGAACAATTTGGAGATGTAAAGACACCATTGTCAATCCCAATAATGACTAAGAAATGAGATACAATATGTTCAAGTTGACGTTTTTTGTCATGGGTACAGAGTTTAGTGAAATTCTAACCTGTAACTCTCTTGACAACATGATCAGCTAGTCAAGCCTTGACGTTACCTTGAAATCCCTGGTTTCTTTCATACCAAAAGAGACTTATAAAAAAGGTAACCTGAGAACTTAAAAAAATGTGCAAGTACTGGAATGAGCACAGTACTGTAAAGAGCATCTAAATACACATTACAGACTGACAATGATTCTCATATATACTGTATGTGCCATTTTTGTGAAAGTATGTGTGAAAGGAATAAAACTACCCATTAACAGATGATAGTTTAAGAATTATGTTGTACAGTTGCACTTTCAAAGGTAACTTAAACCTAATTATGGCACTTGTCTTAGGAGTGATCAGTGGGGCTCTTTATGGGAAACCTTTTGATAGGGACACTAAAAAACTGCATCACCAGAAAGGAGCATCTTCAGTGTATTAGCGTCTGACCTGGAGCAACCCTTAAAAGAAACTCCTGAGTATTCTGTGTCTATCATGAATGATCTGGGATTCTAATTCAATGACGTATCCATAAAACAGACAGAGGTAGGAGAAAAAAGGACATCGAGAGCGGTCCAGTTAGACAAACACACTTTCCAGGATCAACAGCAGCACAGTCATTAAACACCTCATAAAACATTAGAACACTTTGCAACTATGGAAATGTTTATAATGTGTCCAAATATTTAATTGAGCCTGAGAGTGTTCAACAACACACAATAAACTTACAGTGACTGTAAAAAGTATTGACCCTCTTGCAAATTCTCACATTTTATTGTTATGCAAATTTAAATCACATTGGATTTAATGTAGCTTTTTTGATACTGGTCATTATAAGAAGACTCTTTAATTTCAAAATGAAATTAGATCTCTGCAAACTTGTCAAAATGAATTACAAATATAAAACAGAACAGTCAATTGGTTTTAAAAGTCACAGAATTAGTTCAATGGATATCACCTTTCTGGAGTTTCAGATGAATGTGTGGTGATAAAATATGATTGCCTAACCTACACAAAGAAGACAAAAGAACACATCAAGAAACTCATTGAAAAGATGACTGAAAAGCACAAGGCAGGGGATGGAGACAAGAACATATCCAAGTCACTGAATATCCAGTTAAATCGGTCATGAAGAAATGAAAAGAGTATGGCACAGCTCTAAATCCACCTATAGCAGAAGAGCTGAGTGGTCATGCAAGAAGAAGACAAGTGTGTGAGGCCACCAAGAGACCTTTGATAACTCTAAAGGAGTTACAACAATCTACAGTTAATAAGAATGGAGAGACTGTGCTTCACCCGTCACAGCTTTATGGGAGGAGTTGCAAAGAGAAAGTCACACAAAAATGAACATGATATCTTGGCAGAGGACACGTGGGAGACATTGAAATTAGTTGAAAGAAGTTTCTGTGATCTGGTGAGACCAAACCTGAGCTTTCTGATTATCAGACTAAACTCCACAATACATTGCACATTGTCAAAATCACACCATTCCCACTGTGAAGCACATTGGCAGCAGTGTGGTGCAGCGCTTGTCATAGTATAGCAGTTGTCACACACAAGCGCTTAGGAGGCAGCCAACAAACCCTAAGGTGAGTGCATTCTTGTGAGATAAATAGTTAATACCAAGCATTAATGCCTCTCCTCTCCTCTCACCAGAACTACTAAAGAAAATTAATGGAATACTTCACTCACCACCTGCAATTTCAGCTCCACAAAATGGCATTCTAGACAAGACATCATTTTCACTTCTGTCTGATGACGTCACTTTTCCAGTTCCCATGTGATGACGTCACTTCCGGATCATTCTAATAATGTCACTTCCAGTCCCCACAGTATGACGTCACTTCCTGTTTCAGATCGATGACGTCACATCCTATGCTATGATGTCATTTCCACTCATACTAACTTCTGGTCACCACTTTGTGAATAAAAACCACTGACTTACTGCTATGTGTTGTGAAATGTCTCTGATTTTTGATCAATTATTCTGCAATTTTCTTACAAGTCCACTAGACATTATACGGGACAGTTCCCCCAAATATTTTTCAGTCTGCAAGTCTCTTTATTCTACCACATGTGGTGTAGTCGGCAGAATTTATTTGTTCAAAGATGACTGAAGAACAAGACCTAAATACTGTTCTAACCACCATTATGGCTGCGCTACAAACGGTGATAATACAGCTCAGGGAAACCAGGACCCAATTGGCTGAATCAGAAGCTCGGGCTGCGGCAGCAGAAAGATCGGAGGTTGCTCAGCCTCCCCCTTTTCAGTTAGCTCTTTTAACTGAGGGAGATGACACAGAATCTTATTTTTGGATTTTTTAATGCACGGCTAAACGCAACGGGTGGCCAAGGTCAGAATGGGTGCACATCCTAGCACACTTCCTGAAAGAGGAAGCACAGAGGGCCTATTATGACCTGAATGAGGAGCAGGCCGTTGATTATGACACCTTAAAGGCTTAAGTCTTTAAGCGCTATGACGTTTCTGCGGTCCAGCAGGTGAGGGAATGGAGGAAGTGGCAGTTCGATCTCGAGTGACCCATTCAGACGCAAGCCTTTGAAATCTGGGGCAAGTTGGGATGCTGGTTAAGGCCAGATATGAATAATTCCCAACAAATAGTTAAACAACTGGCTTGCGAAATTTTCATGAGTGCCCTCTCTGAACAGCTTGCCCAGCAGGTCCACAAACAAACGTATAAAAACTTGGATGCCTTAATTGATGTGGTCAAGTGGCACTGGGCGGTCTGTAAATTAGAAAGGTTGGAACAGTCTGCTCGCCAACCCAGACAGGTTCGTGTCGCAGCCCCTAAGCCCTCTTGGCGACTCACAGAACCTCTGATCCAACAGAAAGAAAAACAATTCCACATTCCCCGCTGTTTCAAGTGTGGGGAGGTTGGACACATCTTCCCTGCATGCCCTACTACTGAGCCCATGGATTGTTCCCACTGTATGATAGAGAGGTATTGTGGTTTGATTAATTCTTTGTCTCTTCCTCATACAGGAGTTTCAATAATAAATGGATATAAAGTAACAGCTATGTTCGATTTTGGGAGTAACATTTCCATTGTTGCTTGCCATTATGTATTAATTACCACAACAGTGGCTGACAACTAAGACTAGTCTTAGATGTATATATGGCGAAACTCGTGATTATAAATCCAACTCTATGCTCTATGAAGAGTCTAGTAGCAGCGGTTTTGCCCGATCCACCCTATCCAGTAATACTGGGGTGGGACTGATCTGATAGTAAATGTGGTATTAACATAGCTACTCGTGTTAAAAAGATGAGCTTGTTAATGGATGGGGATAATACTGATCCGGCTGCCTCCATATCATGTACGACTGCCACTAGGACTCATTTATCAACTCAGTGTGACGGAGCAGAAGGTCCTTTTAGCCATGTGATGATGTAATTTCCGGCTCATTCTGATGACATCACTTCCGGTCCCCAGATGATGACATCACTTCCGGTCTCAGATTGATGACTTCACATCCGCTTTTCCTGCTGTGACATCATTTTCACTCATACTTCCTTCCGGTCACCATTTTGTGCATAAAAAACCACCAACTTACTGCTATGTGTTGTCAAATTTCTGTAATTTTTGATCAGTTTTTCTGTGATTTTCTTACAGGTCCAATGGACATTATATGGGGCAATTTCCCCATCTCTATTTCAGTCTGCAAGTCTTTTTATTCTACCACACAATATAGGTATTCATAGCCTTACCTTTGTTTTTACTTTCTTATATACGAAGGAAAGTATTGCAATTGTCCAAATATTCAATGTTAAGATTTTGATGAATCTCAACATTTTACACCTCCCTGACTTTCTCATATACAAAGTATAGGAAAAGTATTGGAATCCTCCAAAAATTCAGTTTCAAGATTTTGATGAATCTCAATGTTTTAGACCTCCCTGAGGCCAAAAATACCAGTGTCAGTGTGTCTGTGCGTGTAAGTAAACATGATAACCTGAGTACGCTTTAGCTTAGGTCAACCAAATTTTGCATACAAGTATTAGGTTCAAAATGTAGATTTCTACAAACTTTTGGGCTATTTCTATTAACCGGAAGTGGTACTTTACCTTTTATTCATGTAGCTGCAGAGTCTGATTTATTCAACTTTACTTTTATAATAATTGTTCAATATATTTTTGATTTGATTTGATTTGTTGTTGATGGTTCTTTAATGTACATAATATAAAAATATCATTTTTGTCTTGCGGTTTACTCCTCAAATAACCATCCCCATATCTAAGTATATGAGAAAGTCTAGGGGAGACTACTCCAATTTATTTTAATGGCTATTGAGAAAATGGGCACACTTACCCTGAATGAGGAAGAGGACCATCAACTCACCAGAGGAGATGTGGCCTCACATTGGTTCAGGTGATTCAGACAATTTTGTGGGAATCTGACAAACATCCAGATGAGCAAGGTCCACTGTCTGTCATACCCTGCCACTGTTGAAAAGGGAAAAGAAGAAATACGAGCAGTGCATTGCCTAGTTAAAAAGGAGCATAGCACAGTCCCGGGCAAAAAGTTTAAAAAGTAAAGAGTACTTACTGGAGAGAGTGCAAAAGCATGAGAGAAAGAAAATGAGGCAGTTCCTTAAGGATTGTGTGCCGATTGACATCTCGGTAAATGGGAGAGTTTCTGCACCCTGATTGCAGGAGTGAGAGTGTGTCAGCGGGGATTGGGTACCACAGTCCCTCTTCAACATATACAGTAAAACTGGGGAATAGACACTAGAGGTCATCTTTTGACTGAGTTTAGTGTCTGGCTAACCTTCAGACCAATGTGATGAGTAAGTGTTAAAGCCCTGGCATACCAATATTTTTATTTCTTTTTCCCTGATCTGTAAGAAGAACATTTGTTTTTGTATATAGTTTTTTTCTCTCTTTCTCCTTGATTATTGCTTTTGAGAAAGAGGAAGAAAGAAGATATATTTCTTTTTAGCATAAATAGTATTTTTGAATGAGCGTTTATAATACTCCGTTTTCCTTTTCTTTGGATGGCACAGGAGAAAGAAAAAGAACTGTAATTTTTGTAAATATTTGCTGTGCGTGTCCCATTAGGGTTTTACTTAATGACACTGCGTTACTTGGATTTGGGAAATTTTTTTTGCATTCTTTTGTTTGAAGCACCTGTACTGTAAATGAAAAACACTTGCTTTTCTTCACCTTCATAAATTTTTGTCTGTGTCTTTCACAGTCGATATGTCCATTCCATGAACTTTAAAGGCCCAAAGTGTAGCATGGTGCCAATCCCCACTACACGGGGTCTCACAGGCAGCATCATGCTGTGAGGATGCTTCTCTGCAGTGGGCTCTGGAAAGCTTATGAGGATAGAAGGGGAAATGAATGCAGCAAAATATATGGACATTCCTCAAGGAAAATAAGATGAACAAACCTGTGCCTTGGGAAAAGATTTGTTTTCGACATAAAGCCAAAGCTAAACAAGAATGATTTAAAAACAACAGTGTTTATGTCCTGGAGTGGCTGAGTCAGTGTCCATTGCTCAATCCAATTGAGAATTTATGACTGGACTTTAAAAAAAAAAGACTCTTCCCTCACAATCTCAATGCAAACTGATAGAAGTTGAGCAGTTTTACAAAGAAGAAGGGAGTTAATGGGCAGCGGAACAGATAGCTGATAGATAAAGCTAAACCAAAACTGATAGCGACCTGTGCACACATACTCAAGGCTGTCATGATGGCCAAAGGTAGAACTACAAAATACTGCTCTCAAGGCAGACCTTCCACATAGCAGTACATTTATACTAAAATCTATTGAAACCCCAAACAGGTGATCTCCATTGAACTAATTCTGTGACTACTAAAACTAATGGGCAACACAAGTGATGATTTAGGAGTGTTTATTGAAAGCATGAATACTTATGCAATCAAATATTTGGTGGTTTATAATTTTATTTAATTTAGACCACTTTGTAGATATCTGGTTTCATTAAAGAGTGTTTTTTTGTTGATCAGTATGAAGAAAGCCAAATTAAATCCAATGTGATTCAATGTTGTACGTATAACAAAATTATGAAAATTTCCAAGGGGATGAATACTTTTTATAGGCACTGTAAATTAACAATCCTCCAACAAAGTTATAAATGAAATACGTTTGTTTATTAAATCTTTTAGGACTAATTATTTTCACTTCCTTTTGTTCCAGGGCTGAATATTTTTCCAAAAAAGTCAGTTTTCTATATAGTACACAAAGCAATGGTTTCACGCATAAATCAACATAAAATACTTATTTATGACAAATGTCACTCTTTTTTATGCTCCAGGAGCCTCTACGGTAGGCATACTCACATAATTATTACATATGTGTTTGTCCCACCACTCGTAAGCTGGAAGGCACTTTCTGGTAAAAAAAAAACGACTTAAAGTAGTCGAGTGGATACTAATCCGTTGTGTCCACGAGCAGGCCACATCGTTTGGTGAAGTCCAGTTGCCAGCTTGTATCCCAGAGATCGATGTCTGTATAGTCTTCCCAGGGTGAACGTTTTTGTAGGCACGTCAGCTGCACGAACCTGTCCAGCACTACGATCAGCTGGGGACCGGTCAGCTGATGCAACCACCTGACTTTCGTTTTTCGATCTCTGAATCACTTGTATCAGAACTGGAGTTTGATAAGTCAGAGTTTGATTCAGCAATAATACACAATAGATAAATAATATGCACAGAGTATTTCACTTTGTGCATTTGCTTCACTCTCTCGCCCGATGTCGAAGCCATTCTAGATGTTGCTTACTCTATTCTACTAATACACTCGCAGGGTTTCAACGTCAAGTCAAAGAGTCTAACAGTCCTCCAAGCAAACAGGGTCTACCTATAATGTAACGGTGAATTTTATCAACATTTACATATTTCTTTCGCCCACTGGCCCTGATATCCATTCTCAACCCCTTGTGTCAACAAAAGTCGACATCCGCCCTAAAAGAGTTAAGGTAAATCACTGTAGCACTACTGACATTTGAGCTGTAATATTATACTGCAGGTTTAGGGTTAGGGTTACGGTTACAGAACAAATAAAAAACATAAAATAAAAATGAAAGAGCAGATGTTGCACTAGAAGAATACTTTTTAATATTTTCTCTCATTTACAGCTTTATAGTCTTCTTCAGCTGAAAACACTGCACTCGGATTAGTCATCCTAATAGAGGGTCTCCATTTATGAATAATGTAATCAAGTTACAAGATATCTGCAGTGACCAAGTCATGATTTAAGGGAAGACAAAGTTTTGTTAAAAGGGCTAATTTGAACAAACAAAGTCATTTTCAGAAAATGAAACCATTTTATCAGAATAATAACATTCAATGAAATTGCCAAGACCGCACAGTTGTTACCTGGCAGATTGAATGGCTTGCTCAAGATCTCCTAGTTGGAAGCAGAGCGGATAAATGACTTAATCAGAACCATGCAGCTAGGTATGGAAGAAAATGGTAAGTATCAAAGAGCTGAGAGACTGAATCATCTCCTCAAGATCACAGTTTCAAGAAGTATCCCTCTGCTTGTATAAATAGTCTGTATAAAAATAACACAGCAGAAAGCACACAATCATTAAGTGACTTTGATTGCAAACACTCAGCAAAAACTTGTTATTTTTGTATAAGAAGCTGAAGAGGCATTTTTTCAGATCCAATTTTAATAATTTATCCTATGAAAATGCTTGTTCAGTCTACCTAGAATTGTAAAGGAATCAGACACCGGTCGTTAGTGACTACAACTCCCTCCTTTAATCTGCTTGTCATTCTGTTTACCTGCCTTTTTTATCGCCTGCCATTCAGTTATCTCAGTATTGTGTGTTTAACTGTCTGCCTGTCTAGAATACTTTGAGGCATCTGGTCCAATTGATCTTCAAAGATGAGGAGAATAATCTGCCCCCATTAGCACTTGTTCTCCCAAGGAGTAAACACAAACAGAAAATAAAGCAAAATATTTGACTAAGCACTTTTTTATGTCACTAGAGTCTGCAATTCTCTCAACATATGAAAAATGAAGTTGGTGTTCCATTGATGTTTAGTCTGATGTGCATTGATTGCATGTAAACAAGTGCCACTTGCACATTTTATATGTACATAACCTTCATCAGAAACATAAACTTTATCATACTGGAAAAGATACATTAATTTAGTCTTTCCTAGTCCTAAAATAAGCAAAGCTATATATAAGGGTTTTCACCTAGTACGGTATATAAATGTGCCACTTACGCAACCAGTCTTCCACCAATTACTCTTCATTTGGTTGTAATCAGACCCGGCTATCCAGGTTGCATTACAAAACGTTTTCCCAGGAGCTGCAGCCAAAATCTTTGAAAAAAGCCTTGGTTTTGTGTTCAGTTTCTACAGGAGGTTTTTGCCTGTAGTTCTAACGTCCAGGCCAAGTCCATCACCTATAAGCTATCAAATGCTTCACACTGCATGTTACATTATCTCAAACCTACATGCTGTTTTACCCTTCCGATGAATATGACAAAGTAATAATTTGTCAGCTTGTAATAAAATTAGAAACAATGTTGTAATATTGCTGTGTGAGGCCGATGTTACATGCCACAATGCTGACTGAATTTTCCTTGTAATGATCCTTGAGGTGACAAAACTTTCAGGGTTGGGATCAGGGCCAGATTTAGATGAAAAGAGGCCCTAGGCTATTCCACTTATGAGGCCATTTCACTTCCCATTTTTAAGTTTGTTCAAATTGCTAACAATTTGAATGTAGGCCCCTCTTGATCTTGAGGCCCTAGGCTGAAGCCTAGTTAGCCTATAGGAAAATCCGGCCCTGGTTGGGATCCTGCCCCACTGTGATCCTGAACTGGTTAAAAAAATTGATCAAAAAATGGAGGAAATTTAAGGGTTTATTCGCCAACACTATAAATTTTACTTGTTTATCCTGTTGTACTGACTCCGCTCTCCAGCAGCAGGCTTTGAATATGATTGGAATCAGGAGATTAATCAGAGGTTCACTAACAGGCAAAGATTGATAATAGGTAGAAAAGCCCAGGACATGAGAACAAAATCGTAGATCAAAGAACATATTTCAGGTGTCAAAAACAAAAATTAATGATTAATTAATGATTAATTGATTTTTGCCCTGCGGTTGGCTGGTGCCCTGCCCGGGGTTTGTTTCCTGCCTTGCGCCCTGTGTTGGCTGGGATTGGCTCCAGCAGACCCCCGTGACCCTGTAGTTAGGATATAGCGGGTTGGATAATGGATGGATAATTGATTTTTTGTAAGTAAGCATATTTTGCCATTCCTTGTGAGTATTATAGGATTTTTGGGTCAGAGATTTTAATTCTGACATTTCTATAACCTTTTTTCTAATAGTTAGGAATACATTGTTATAGTTTTCGATACCATATTGATTTTCATGCTCACTACCATTCTGTGAGTCCAGCTATTAGCATGCACTCTTGGCTGATCGCAGCGCCAGATGTCATTAGTTAAAAAGTTGACTGTCACAACCCTTCCTTCTCCAAGTTTGTGAATACTCAAAAAAAACACAACTTTAGTTTTGCTATGCAGTTCTTCTGGTTCTTGACTTGTACTTTCATCTTCCCCTTTATAATTCTTGCTTCATGATTTAGCTTAGTGGAAATGCAGGACTGTTTTTCTGGTTTTGATTCCCTACTTGTCTTATGTTTCCTCCCCCAGTCATCCCATTAACCCTGGTTGTCTTCTCTGTGAGGTTCAACACTAAAACATTAAATTATTATTATTTTTTTTTTTTATTAATTTTATTACAATCCATACAAAGCAATCAAGTTTTTACAAAGAGAAAAATTAAGAACAGATCGATCCCCACCCCTGAGAGAGAGAGCAAGCCAAACGGCGTTAAATTTAAGACTTGGAGACATACCTAAATTAATAAATTCTCTGTGCCTTTTGAACTTATTTTAAAATATTACTGATTAGATCCTGCCATGTTTTGAAAAAAGTCTGTACGGATCCTCTAACTGAGTATTTGATTTTTTCCAACTTCAAATAATATAACACATCGGTTTCCCACTGACTTAAAAGAGGAGAGTTTGGGTTCTTCCAGTTTATGAGAATAAGTCTACGTGCCAAAAGTGTAGTGAATGCAATCACAATTTGTTTGTCTTCCTCCGCTTTAAACCCATCTGGAAGAACATCAAACACAGCTGTTAATGGGTTAGGAGGGATTGTAAGTCCAAGGCTATCTGAAAGGTAATTAAAAATGTTTGTCCAGAATAATGTTAATTTGGTGCAGGACCAGAACATGTGACCTAGTGAGGCTGGGACTTGGTTACAACGTTCGCAGGTTGGATCATGCCCTGGAGACATTTTGGAGAGTTTTAGTCGAGACAGATGTGCTCGATATATAATTTTGAGTTGTATAATTGTATGCTTTGCGCATATGGAGCTCGAGTGAATTCTCTGCATTGCTACTTTCCACTCCTTTTCTGATATATTAATTGAAAGATCTTTTTCCCAGTGTCCTCTTGGATCTTTAAAAGGGAGGGATTGTAAAATGATTTTATATATTGTAGAGATGGAGTCTAAGTCCTTGAGATTGAGCAATATTTTTTCCAGCATGGATGAGGGTGCAAGATGAGGAAAATCTGGAAAGTTTTGTTTAACAAAGTTTCTGATATTAAGATAGTGAAAGAAATGTGTAGCTGGAATGTTAAATTTGGAATGTAATTGCTCATAGGATGCAAAGACGTTGTCTATACAAAGATCTCTAAGCAAGTTAATTCCAAATTTTTTCCAAATATTAAAAACTGCATATGTTTGTGAGGGTTGAAAGAGGTGGTTCTCTTGCAGGGGTGCCACAGATAGAAGCTTCTCCGTCTTAAAATGCTTTCTACATTGGTTCCAGATTCTAAGTGAGTGGAGCACAATTGGGTTATTAGTGTATTGCCGATAACGTGTGTTTATTGGAGCACAGAGCAAGGAATACAAAGAAGTACTGCAGGAATTTAATTCTATTGCGGACCAAGCCTGTGCATGTTCTTCTATTTGTGCCCAGGTTCTTATCGCCTGTATATTTGCTGCCCAGTAATAAAACTGGAAGTTAGGTAGAGCTATGCCGCCTTCTGCCTTTTGTCTTTGTAAGGTCGCTCTTTTGATGCGTGGATGTTTTGAATTCCAAATAAATGAGGTTATTGTCAAATCTAATTGCCTAAAAAATGATTTATTAATGTATATTGGGATGTTTTGAAATAAAAAAAGGAGCTTAGGAAGAATATTCATCTTAACAGTGTTAATTCTTCCAGCTAGTGTGAGATGAAGGGTTGACCATCTATGCAAGTCTTGTTTAATTTTTTCCATGCAAACGGCGAAATTTTGTTGATATAGAGCTTTATGTTTACTTGTGATGTTTACCCCTAGGTATTTAAACTGTTCTGCAATGATAAAAGGTAGGTTATCTAAACTAATATTATATGCTTGAGAATTCACTGGAAAGAGTACACTTTTATTCAGATTAATTCTGAGACCAGAGATCTTTTGAAATTCTGTGAGTGCTGCTAAGGCTGCAGGTACAGAATTTTCTGGGTCTGATATATACAGTACCATGTCATCTGCATATAATGAGATTTTCTGTTCCAGTCCTTCTCTGCTAATCCCCTTTATCTGATCAGTATTTCGACAATGTATTGCATCTTCTCTATAGAGAACATTAAATTAAAGTCATAATCGATTAACAAAAGAATTCATTGCCAAAAATCAGACAGAACGACTAATGAGAACGCTTGTCTTTTCTTTATTGTGTCCATAAACTTTAACAAATAAGGAGGCACACAACATTGACCTAATGATGTCATGGGCCACACACTTTAGGCAGTCCTTGCCTAATAAATGCATGGCAACAATACCAAACACAATGCACAAAATGGTGTAGCTCATATCATAAACAGAATGGCCGCACTGCAATATGTATTTACAAAAGATCATTATTAAAGACGTATCTAAACAAAAAAATAAATGAACCCATTACGTTTCTTAGCCTCCCAAAATGATGCCTTGGTCACTTTCAAAAGTATAAGAATAACTTCAAACAATTAAAACACAATTCTCCCAATTTCTATCAAATCCAAAAGAAAGACGTGGTACTGCCACGGTTCAAAACTTGTCATGGCAGCCGACAAACACCATTTCAAAGCTATAGGTTAGGTGCTGTCTGCAAATGAATAACAATCATTAGTCCTGTTTAACTGGTCTGCACATCTCTACTTTTTCAAATATTTCCCCGGTGCATTTGTTCTGTTCTGTTCCACAGCCAAACATACTGTAGCTGTTCAGAATAGATTGGGTTGCTTCTCCACCTCTATATCTTGCCATTTTTTATTTGGAGTATCTTATACTTGTAACTGAAAGTTATGAAAGGAATTAGGTAGGAATTAGGAATAAGGCTTTTTGATGTTTACTCACTTAATAGCTCAGCTTAATTTAAGGTCAATGCAAGTAAACCTAAAAGAGAACAGTGCTTACAGAAGAAATATATCTGATGATTTTTAGGCATGGGGTGATGTTGAAGAAAGTATATGACTTAGGAATTTCAGTCGAAAATATGCAAAATAAAGGCTTCCACAAATGAAGTGCACACGTCTACACGTATATGCAGAATACACATTTCTTTTCTTATACTCTGTACTCAAACACACGGCTGCCACACAGATTCCACATGTGTGTCTGTTTGTGGATAAATAACGTGTCTTAGTTTATCATTTCCTTAGATGTCAAGTTGGAGTTTGTATCTCTGTTTAACAAAATTGGAAAGCCAGCTGAAAACAATGATAATCTGTGCAACTTCACCTACATTATCAACTACAGTACATCTTTCTCCTTTTCCTTTTTCGTTTGTGTTTCATGAACCTGTCTTACAAATACTTCTATTTGCTTTGGGTTCATCTCTGCTAAGTGACAGGTGAATCACGTGAGTCATTCATGAATCAAATGAACAAGAATTATGTGACTCATTCTCAGGTAATGAGCTTGCTTAAACTTAAAATAACTGGAGAATGATATGTGCTCAGTGTGTTCAGCAATCTGCAAAAGTTTGTGGTAAAATAAAGTTGAAAGCAAATAACTGCTAGAAATTAGGATCATATTTTATATGGTTCAGTTTTGTGTGACTAATGTGTTAAATATACAAAAGGACCTAAATGTATCAATTTAATATTATGCTTTTATATTGCTTGAAATAATTCCAAAAACTAATCATACAAAAAAAAAAAACAATCAAAACATTCTACTATAAATGTGTTGTTAATGTATTCTGCTTGTATGATGAACTTGAGAATGATCAAAGGCAGTGGTCCACATTCAACGATAATAATTTAGTTCTAACTAAAAAGAATCATAACTGGAGTGAACAAGAATTATTAATCAGACAAAGCGGTACATTCACATAAACTTTTAAAAACTAAATGAAAGAGACTGATTGTCCTGTTGAGAAATAAAGAGGTGATTTTGTTTTATTAAGCTAAGCAGGACAAGCACATAAACAAACAAAAACAAACCTAGCCACCAAATCCTAATGAAAAACAAGAATAAAAGTAAAAAAAACAAGGAAACCAAACGAAACTCGCAAGCAGCAAAATAACAGGTTTCATTTAAGTATTTTATTGTTTATTTATTTAGCAAGTTTGTATCCACAGATTGGATAATGAAAGGAACCCCCAACTGACTTTTTATCCTGTTGTAGGGATTACTCATGGGTCATGACACTAGAAGCCACACCCCTAACAATGCAGAAAGCGATCCCAATGATGGCTCTAAAAACAGTGGCTACAGAAGGACCTAAAAAATAGCAGTCAAGAAGATAGAAAATACCAAATGAATTCACTCGAAATCAAATCGTGACATTGATGCCATCACACAAGTGCTTTAGCACTTCTGTTGAGGTCTACTGAATCGATTTGCTCGGACTTGTAAATTAATGTTTTTGATTTACTGACAAAGTTCACTGAAAAAGTCATTTGCAAATTGACCAGCAGAAGTCAGAATTACCACAACACAAAGCTGAAATCCAAATAATGATGCAAATTGCAGAAGTCCTAGAATCCTTTTGAAAATTAAAGAACATGAGAGATTTCTTAACAACAATCTACACATGAAGTAATGACTGCTGCCATGTTTTACATGCAAGATTCAATGACATCACATACATCTGCAAACCATATGGTGGCAACCAAGGCATCATGGCGAAGTACTGAAGACACAAAATACTTCTTCCGCAGTGAAAAACTGTAGCAAAACAACAGCAAAAAAATACACTAAACAACATTAAAATAATATTGCAAAAATAATAATAAATCAAAAAAGCCATCAAAAACTGATCAAAATCAATGTCATAAGAGCGGCATTACTGTTACATTAGTGGCCTGGCCTTCAGTTTGCTATCATACTCCAGCAATATTTCAGCTTACCTATAGGTGATAACTCAGGAACACTCCCAATGTATGGTCCTTCTAGGAATTTTGGCTCACTGTCATTAATATCCTGAACCTTGACAACAAATTCAGACTCGGGTTCAAGAGGCTGGTCTGTGAGGCGATCTCTGGCTTGAGCTCGCAGAGTATAAAAGGTCTTCTCTTCTCGGTCAAGACGTTCAGTTGCATGAATATCCCCTGTAATCTCGTCGATAATGAAGATTGTTCCAGCACCCTCTCCTGAGATTGTATATTTGATGGACCCATCTCCTTCATCAGAGTCTGAATGAATCTGAAGATGACAAAAATATCAGTTAATAGAGATGCTAAGTAATAATTCTATGTACAAACTCCTATTTTGCAACCACTGAGGATTAGTTCAATAATTATGAAGAGAGAATAGAAATCACTAAGTACTGTAAACTTTTTTATTGGATCATTTTATTGAATTTTTAGTTACAAATCTTTTTTTATTTCCTCATTAAAATGTTAAGTTTAGAGAAAGTATCATTACTAAAGAATAAATCCATATTATTGTATTTTAAAAAAATAAAAGAGTAAATATAGAAGCGGAAACATTTTTGAAAATGAATATAATATTAGAACATTTATGATTGAATTGCACGGTGGCGCAGTGGTAGTGCTGCTGCCTCGCAGTAAGGAGACCTAGGTTCGCTTCCCGGGTCCTCCCTGCGTGGAGTTTGCATGTTCTCCCCGTGTCTGCATGGGTTTCCTCCGGTTTCTTCCCACAGTCCAAAGACATGCAGGTTAGTTGCATTGGCGATCCTAAATTGTCTCTAGTGTGTGCTTGGTGTGTGTGGGCTGGGTGGGTGGGACTTGTTCCTGCCCTGTGCTGGCTGGGATTGGCTCCAGCAGACCCCCATGACCCTGTGTTAGGATATACTGGGTTGGACAATGACTGACATTTATGATCAGTTTTGAGTGAAGACTAAAAATGAAAGTTTTTAGCTTCTTTCAAATATTCATTAGCATGAAGTTATCCATTTTTAACCTGACACATCCATTACAATGTTGTAGTGAGTGCTGACTTCAGCCAGGTGTGATACCAGTCCATCACAGGGCACACGCGTTCATACAGAATACATATTGGACCAATTTAAATTGAGCATTGTAATAGACAATAGACAAACCAGATTACATGGAAACACATGAAGGCCATGTCAACTCAACACTGTGACTAATTTGGATTTCCCAGAACTGTTACAGAAAGAGAAGCATTAGCTATTGCACCACCGTGCCCCTCTACAAATAGACCCCCTTCATTTTTATTATTGTTAATTTTATTATTATGCTTTTTTGATCAAATGGGGTCCTTTATAGTGTGACGAGTGCATACTAATCCACCATTTGTTGTGTCTGTGTTCAGTGATACTAGGACAGTTTTTGTCTCCATGCAGCCCTAGATTTGGACTCGGCTGATTTGTAAATGGATGTAATCGAGGCTGTAATTGGCTGTTAGCTAAGTACTGAGTGAAGGGTCTGAATATATGTGCCAGGTTTTTTATTTTTAATAAATTTGCAAATATTTCTAAAATTCTGTTTTAGCATGCCCTGCGGTGGGCTGGCACTCTACCTGGGATTTGTTTCTGCCTTGCACCCTGTGCTGGCTGGGATTGGCTCCAGCAGACTCTCTTGACTCTGTGTTAGGATATAGCGGGTTGGAAAGTTACTGACTGACAAAACTGAAAATTACTCATCCATTTCAGGGTTCAAATCTGACTGACTGTTTTAGCATTGTCATTCTGGGATGAATGTTGCTTAAAAAATGAAAATAAAATAATTTTAGCACAACGTTGCAACACAGCAAAATGGGATTAAAATGAAGGGTTCTGAATACTTTCTGAATCCACTGTATACTTTCTATTTTATAACCTTATGAATTTTCAGGGCCAATATGTTGTCTATTTTTAAGGTCTTAACCTGTTTTTGAAGTGACCCTCATTAAAGTGAACCTCCTTTCAAGAAATTCCTCTGAAATAGTAGAGCTTGTTTTTTTAAGGACACCATGCAACACCATTTTTTGTCTGTAATCTTTTTTTAAACATGTTTATTTACGGTACCTCACAGTCTGCGAACATCTTTGCCAAGAGGCAGACTGCAGAAAAGACATCATTACACTGGCCAGTGAGCCCAGCAGAAATGAATGAAATAAGTTAAACGTGTAAGTGAGGCTCCTCGAGGAAGTCAGACAAGCAGTGCATTGTGTACAATAAGGGATGAAAAAGCTGGACTGCAAGCTTTACATTCAACATACACGACCTGCCCGACGAGCTGTGTCATTATTCATTATATCATTAGGAAAAAGATAGAAGCTTCAATATTCTTTATAGCAACAATAATATAGCATCAGCTTAAAATGCTACTAATCAGTTGCTTTGTTTTAACATTCTTATACTACCCATTGTAAATATCTTTCATTTATTTGCAATAAAATATTTATCAATTAACATCCAGTCATGTGAAATAGTAAGTACACCCCTGGAAATTGTTTACTTTTTCAACATATTTAAACAGTCAGACATTAGATCGGGGTGGCCATCTTCAATTCTGGAGAGCAACAGTGGCTGCAGGTTTTCATTATAACACATTTTCTTAATTAGTGAGTAGTTTTTGCTGCTAATTAACTTCATTTAATTGATTTGCCATTTAAGACTCTGACCCTTTAAATCAGAGCTGGGCAACGTCAGTCCTGGAGAGCCACAGTGGCTTCAGGCTTTTGTTCCAAACCAATTGCTTCATGAGAAACCATTCATGCAAGTGCTTCATTTTTGTTGTTTTGCAGTAAATTATTTTGAACCCTTAATTGCTTATTTTAGTCTTAAAGGTCTCTATTAATTATTTTAACTGCTCCTTATTAGCAATAAGATGTAAATGATAAAGGAACCAGCAGTTCTACATCTAGCTTATCTCCATTCCCACCTGTGTATATCCATCATTCACTATTTGGTTTAATTAAATACTCAGAAGGAAACTGAAGGAAAAGTGAAGAACTGGAAATTAGTCGTCCATTTTAGGCTTCAAATCACTTGGATGATACATGTATCATTAGAAAGGAAAAACAAAACTATGATTTAAGAATGGAAAGCCACAGTGGCTGCAGGTTTTCATTCTAACCATTTTCTTAATTAGTGACCAGTTTTTACTGCTAATTAACTTCATTTAATTTATTTGCTATTTAAGACTCAGACCCTTTAAATCAGGGTTGTGCAGTGGCAGTCCTGGGAGGCTGCAGTGGCTTCAGGTTTTTGTTCTAACCCAATTGCTTCATGAGAAACCGTTCATTGCTGATGAAGCACTTATTGCTCAAGTGACATTTTTCTGCCTCATTTATTTTTCTCGCTTGTTAAGATTTTGAACTGTTAATTGCTTATTTTAGTCTTAAACAAATGCATTCACTGTTTTAATTGACCCCGCATTAACAGTAAAATACAAATGACAAAGGGACCAGCGGTTCTCCATCTAGCTTTTTTCCATTTACACCAGTAGGATTCATCATGCTTTATTTGCAAAAGTGCAAAACTGAAAATTGGGCAGCACGATGGCGCAGTGGTAGTGCTGCTGCCTCGCAGTAAGGAGACCTGGGTTCGCTACTCAGGTCCTCCCTGTGTAGAGTTTGCATGTTGTCCCTGTGTCTGCGTGGGTTTCCTCCCACAGTCCAAAGACCTACAGGTTAGGTGCATTGACGATCCTAAATTGTCCCTAGTGTGTGTGTGCGTGGGCTGAGTGGGTAGGATTTGTTGCTGCCGTGCGGGCTGGGATTGGCTCCTGTGACCCTGTTTTAGGACAATGACTGATTGACTGAGATAACTGAAAATTACTCATCCATTTCAGGGTTCAAATCATTTAGATTATATCATTAGAAAGGAAATCATCTATGATATAGACTGACCTGGTGTGGCGGAGTTAAAACATTAACAAGTCATAATATTAACATCTGTTATTGGCAAGAATTGTTTTCAATTAAGCAACTAAGTTGGAAGAAAACCTGCAACCACTGTGGCCCATCAGGACCAAAGTTAGATCTTCACTCAAACAGAGCCTGCAAATAATGGTGATAATACTAAAAAAATAACACATAAAATTGACATGTATTTATTCTCTAAATTAACTAACATGCAGATTTGTCATGGGGGGAAAAGAACACCCCCACTTCAGATCCATCAAATTAAAATCAGATGTTTTAGATTTGTTGCCAATTATCAGGACATCCTTAAGCAGTATGGAGGTGGGCCTTGTCTTATTTAAACCAAAGATATCAAATATCTTGTGTTCTCTTTGTTATTGACAGGTGTGGTGCCATCATGCCAAGATCAAAAGAGCTCTTTAAAGCTCTCAGAAGGAAGGTTATGAATGTCTATAAGTCTGTCAAGGGATTTAAAAACTATTTGAAATCAATTCTTCCACTGTAAGGAAAATCATCTGCAAGTTGTGTACATTTCAAGCGACTGCTAATTTGTTCAGGACTGGCCCAAGAGCTGACCGTTTCATACCAAAGAAAATCTTAAAGAAATTCAAAATTATGTTGTAGGTAACTTTGCGAAAAGTTGATGCCAAAAGGCATGAAACTACAATCAGAGATTACACAAACTTGTAAACCCGTATGTGAGGTGTGCCATTAAAAAGCCTCAACTGTCCAAAAGAAACATTAGAGCAAGACTACAGTTTGCCTTTGCAGACTAGACCTTCTGGAACAGTGTGCTAGATAGATCAATCAAAGAGGCAACAGTTACAGCAGACATATTTGGCACAAACCAAAGACAGCTTTTCAGGAGAAGATGTCATACCAACTGTAAAGCATGCTGATGAAAATGTTATGGTTTGGGGCTCCATTGCTGCCTCAGGGCCTGGGAAGCTTGCAGTCATCAAGTCTACTATGAATTCTACATTATATCATAATGTAATTGAGGAGAATGTGATGCCATCTATTCAAAAGTTAAAGCTGAACCAGAAGTGGACTTTCCCACACAATAATGATCCCAAAGCACACTAGCAAATCTACCAAGAAATGCTGGATTATGGACTGGCCTGATTTAAATTCCATTGAAATATTATTGGGGCGGAGGATAGGGATAAAATGAGCATTGTATGTAAGAAAACCCACAAACATCTTCCAACTAAAGGAATTTTTCATGGAGGAGTGATAAAAAATTCCACTCAGTCGATATTAGATACTGGTGGACAATTAGGTAAAACACTTTCCAATAAGTAATTTCTGCTACAGGCAGCAGTACCAGCTACTGAGGTCAAGGGTGTACATATGTTGATATTTTGGTTGAATAAATTATTGAAAGTGCAAATTTTCCTTGTGTTTTAATTCAAGTACTGTATATCACCTTTATCTGCAGACACTAATTGTATGAAAACTATCTGTTTGCCAGATATATTGACAATGTCACCAATATTTATGGGGTGTACTTTCTTTTTCACATGACATCACTGACCCACCTGACAACCTGTATCACTATCCATTATATCATTATGAAAAAAATACAAAAGAATATTATTTATAGAAACAATAATACAGCATCATCTTAAAAATGACAGGAACTGTTAACCAAGAATGTTTTTTGTTAAAATTCTCATACTACCCCATGTCTTTCATCTTTTTTTTGTGATAAATTGTTTATTAATTAACATACTATAAATGAAAAATAAAACCAAACATAAAGGGCTAGATCTACCAAAAAGCTATAGGCTAATATTTTAGTGACCAAAGTTTAATTCTCACTATTAAAAAGAAAATGAAATAAACCTTTAAAAATGATTATTCTTCAGCTACTATGCAGCTGGTGCCTTGTTTGCACTGTACACCCTTGTTCATCTCTGTTGTGGCTTTTCATTAAAAGTCCATTAGATTCATTAAAGTATAAGATGTTTGACAAACTAGAGGAGGCCATTCCGTCCATCAAGCCCATTTCATTAGCTAATAGCTAAGCTGTCCTGATGTTTCATTCAGACACATTTTAAAACATATCAAAGGTTTCATTCTCACTGTGACACACAGTTGTTTGATCCTGAATTCCTACATTTTTATGTGAAGAAGTGCTTCCTGATTTCCTTCCTCAATGCATGTGTCCTGTCACTGTGTAAGTACAGTCATATGAAAAAGTTTGGGAACCCACCTCTTAATTCTTTGGATTTTTGTTTATCATTGACTGAGCTTTCAAAGTAGCAACTTCCTTTTAATATATGACATGCCTTATGGAAACAGTAGTATTTCAGCAGTGACATTAAGTTTATTGGATTAACAGAAAATATGCAATATGCATCATAACTAAATTAGACAGGTGCATAAATCTGGGCACCCCAACAGAGATATTATATCAATACTTAGTTGAGCCTCCTTTTGTAAATATAACAGCCTCTAGACGCCTCCTATAGCCTTTGATGAGTGTCTGGATTCTGGATGGAGGTATTTTTGACCATTCTTCCATAAAAATCTCTCCAGTCCAGTTTAATTTGATGGCTGCCGAGCATGGACAGCCTGCTTCAAATCACCCTATAGATTTTCGATGATATTCAAGTCAGGGGACTGTGATGGCCATTCCAGAACATTGTACTTCTCCTTCTTCATGAATGCCTTTGTAGATTTTGAACTGTGTTTTGGGTCATTGTCTTGTTGGAATATCCAGCTCCTGCATAACTTCAACTTTGTGACTGATGCTTGAACATTATCCAGAAGAATTTGTTGATATTGGGTTGAATTCATCTGACACTCGACTTTAACAAGGGCCCCAGTCCCTGAACTAGCCACACAGCCCCACAGCAGGATGAAACCTTCACCAAATTTGACAGTAGGTAGCAGGTGTTTTTCTTGGAACGCGGTGTTCTTCTTACGCCATGTAAATTCTTTTTGTTATGACCAAATAACTTAATTTTTGTCTCATCAGTCCAAAGCACTTTGTTCCAAAATGAATCTGGCTTGTCTAAATGAGCATTTGCATACAACAAGCGACTCTGTTTGTGGCGTGAATGCAGAAAGGGCTTCTTTCTCATCACCCTGCCATACAGATGTTCTTTGTGCAAATTGCGCTGAATTGTAGAACGATGTACAGATACACCATCTGCAGCAAGATGTTCTTGCAGGTCTTTGGAGGTGATATGTGGGTTGTCTGTAACCACAATCCTGTGCATATTCTCACAATCCTGTGCATATGCTGCTCCTGTATTTTTCTTTGCCTGCCAGGCCTGGGTTTAACAGCAACTGTGCCTGTGGCCTTCCATTTCCTGAGTACATTCCTTACAGTTGAAACTGACAGTTTAAATCTCTGCGATAGCTTTTTGTAGCCTTCCCCTAAACCATGATACTGATCTTTGTTTTCAGATCTTTTGAGAGTTGTTTTGAGGATCCCATGCTGTCACTCTTCAGAGGAGAGGCAAAGGGATGCACAACTTGCAATTGACGACCTTAAACACCTTTTCTCATGATTAGACACACCTGTCTATGAAGTTGAAGGTTTAACGAGCTAATCCAACCAATTTGGTGTTGCAAGTATTGAGCAGTTAAATGCATTCAAATCAGCAAAATTACAAGGGTACCCAAATTTTTGCACTGCCAGTTTTTCACAATTGATTTAATTTCATACAACTAAATACTGCATCACTAAAAATCTTTGTTCGGAAAACACCCCAGTACTCAGATGTTCCTAGGAAATGAAAGACATACCACTGTTATCTTTTTTGTTGAAAGTAGAGTCAATTATTATGCAGGCTGAGAGGGGTTCCCAAACTTTTTCATATGACTGTATTTCACTTTTTAACTTTAGGGGATGAATGTCATTGATAGTTTGACAATTAGTTCTCTTTTCAAGAAACAGGTTTGATTTCCTTAGGCTCTCTTAGTAGAATATGCCCTTTAGATCAGGAACAAAATATGCAATACCAGCTGAACCTTAAAGGCAGCTTCTAGCCATTTTATCTATACTATGTTGTACTTTTGCAAACTCTTTAGATCATGTAGATGTTTTTTTTTTGAGCAAAAAAGTGTTGAATATTTTATTACAAGTCTGTGAATCCGATCACAGCATCTTAATTGGATATATCAAAATAATGAATATTTATAAGACACTTCACCATTGACTTTAAGGTAGGTGATGCAGATGTATGTAATGTTACTAGTTCATAATTCTGTCTTCTTCTCAAATTAAAACCAGCCCATTTGTTATAAAATAGGTCAAAGCTGCTGAGGGTAAAGCTGTAGATTTGAGTTACATAAATACGTAAACAATGCATCAGTTGTCAGAGTTATGGGTCTGACTCTAAATATTTTTAAATTTATCTTCATAGTAAGATGTTTTTTATTGATTGATATTCAGGGGCTACTAATTTACAGATTACCTGTTTTTTTTTTTGTAAAGTATGGGTATTGTGAACAGGAGTATAATCATATCAAAAATAGGTGCTGGGGCTTGACAAAAATACCCATAAAGTAGTATGGGACCTTCACTGGTTGGCCCACAAGAAGCTCATTCACAATTGCTACAACCAGATTTTAGCCTAGCAGGCCGAAAACTGTTGAAATTTGCTTTTAAAGTTCAAATTATACTTTAATGTCCCAAAATATCAAAAATACGTTATGAGGGAGAAAACATGAAATTCCTTGTTGTAGAGAAAATTTAAAGTGCACAAACTTTATCAAATGAGAATATTTATTCAGAAAGGAAAGATTCATGAAAAATTCTCTAAAGAGACAAACAGATGTTGTCTTCTATGCAAATAAATCCCAAAAGACATCCCGTAAGCAATAACCCAATGTCTCAAAGAATGGAAATAAACTAGTAAATCCAATCATAAAACAATTGTCACAACCGACTTTAAGAAACTTCAGTTCACCATTTCCTGAGATCCTTTTTTCCTGGGTTTAAAGCTAGAGGGAGGTCTCGGAAGCAGTGATGTCAGTGTGGCACCACATCTTGGAGGTATCTCCCAGAGAACACAAGGAAAAGACTCACATTTACATCAAAACAGTATTAATTCCAAACATAACAGAAAGAAACAACACAAAACATTCTAATTCAAATATACAAAAACAGAAAACAAATATATGGCAGGCAGAAAACATGGCTTTAACAATTAGAACCATCTTAACCAACATTGGATGCAATTATTTTGTGCTTGTCAGTAATACATATGCCTGGAGCCCAGTAGACTATAACTGATTTATGACCACAAACAGTAAAATAGGAAATCATGATGTACATACATCTAGAGTGGGTGGACTTTTCATGGCAAACAACGGGACACGTAAAAGAATCCAGGGAGACAAGTGGAAACACTGTGGGGTAAAGGATTTCGGAAGTGAAGTGCATGTCTGAATCACAAAACAATGTAACAACGTTCTAGCTAAATTGGTGTGGAAAGGCATCCCCAGGACACAGACAGACAGACAGACACCAGAATGTCCAAAACACACTCCTTTAATTATCCACAGCACCACAATGCCTTATTCTCCAACAGTCTCTTTCTCTTTTCTCTCTCTCTCTTTCTCTCTTTGACCGCCACTCCCCTCCTCACAAGCTCCATCTCCTTCCTCCCAACTCCGGCTCATCTACTGGAGAGAGGCGGCCCCTTTTATGATAACCCAGATGGGCTCCAGGTGCTCTGTCCGACGACATTTCCTGGTGTGGTGGAAGTGTCAGATGAGCACCCGGAAGCACCCCCTGGTGGTGGCCACGTCCTCTCATAGGGATGAGCTTCCCAACTCTGTTCTAGTGGCCCCCAAGCAGACCGGCGCGGCTGCCCTCTCATGGCCCAGGGAAGGTATCGTCACTCTCGTGGACCGTCCAGGCGTCCCGGCTGGGTAGGGCTCCCAGCTGTCTGGGACATTGGTTAAAAAGATATATATATATCTTATATATTATACATAAGATGAGAAACAGTGCTGTATTCTTAATTACAGTCATTCCCTGACACAGTAAACAGATATATGTGGTAAGTATGTGTCTGCTTTGACCAAGTGTGGTTATACGTAGGTGAAATGTGCTGAATGCAATTGTATCTACAAGAAAATTCTGTTAAAGTTAGTAGTTGTAGTTACTGCATAATATTCTGGTACATAATCAGTCTGTTTTTTATCAAAGTAATGTTAGCTAATAATCATCTGATGCTATTAAATCTAACAAAACAATTTATTCTAGTTTTGTTGTACATTAGTAAGAGTTGATAAAATTAGAGAATAGTAACAGGAATGCCACTCTTGTCCAAAGCCAAACCATAAAAGGCAAATAAACTGCTTCCTTGTCTTTGGCAGACATATCAATAATACAGTATATGAGAGAGCTTGTTATTATAGGTTTTTTTAACATCATTAATAAAATAGTGGTAGTGCTGCTGTCTCACAGTAAAGAGACTCAAGTTCTTGTCCCGGGCTTTCCCTGCGTGGAGACTGCAGGTTTCTAGTTTCCTCCCACCATCCACAGTCATTTAGGTTACGTGACTGGTGCTTAATTGCCCCCAGTGTGTGTGTGTGTGTTCCTTTGGTGACTGGGGTCACCAAATTATGCAGGTGCTGGTGAGTGTGAGTGTGCACATTGCTGCATCCTTTGATTCAAGGTTGGTTCCAAGGATAAATTCTGTCTTATGACCTCCATGTAATATGTGAAAGGCTCTTAGTTCACTTTGAAACATATACTGTTCATATTGAATATTTGCAGCCTGTAACTATTTAAAACAGATTAATAGGATTACATTTAAAAGCCCATTTACTTTGTACAATCTATCAGTAAAATGTCATTTACATACAGTAAGTGAAGTTTCTTAAAGGTCATTCTTAAGCCCTGTGATTTAAGATTCTGAATAAACACTGGTACCAGTAAGTTTTCCAGGACAGCATCACAACACCATGGGGTGTGTTTGTCAAGTAAAGAAATTCACTTTGTAATACCCTCTTGAAAAAAAGGAGCATTGATGGATACACAGACAAACATATCTCAGTGTGTGTACTGTAGATGTTGCTCCAAAAAACATTTCAGCACAGAACACCCATTGTGATACCTCATGTGATATTTCAGTTTGTAACTGAGATTTTCAAATACAACAGAATTATGTAAGATTTAATTTGAAAATATCTTTTTGTATAAGCATTTTAATACAGAGGATATAAAATCTCAGTATGCTGTGTATGCATTTCAGCATATAGTGTTTGTGAGACACGATGTCAGTACAATGTATGAATTTCAGTGTGAAGTGGTAACCTATGTAAGTGTTTGAATTTCTTTGTGACATTTGACAAAGAAAGCAACTATGTATGTGTTTCAGTATGAAATGCTTGCGTTTCTGCACAGAATGTATGCACATTTATGAATGATTCATGTACTAGATGGTACCTCACAGATACTGAAAATCTGCTTTCAAACAGTCAACAAACATATTTGTGTAGTCATAATTTAGTCCATATTATTTACATTTTAACTGCTAGCGACATTTCCCGTCATTCAGTAAAAAAAATAAAGCATTTAGCAAGTTATTGCTTTGAATTACCTGAGCCATTCTGCAACTACTTTTGTGCTGAAATATATTTCTTGATTTGTCCCTCTAGGACAGAACTGTTACTAGCCTCACACAGGCAAGCAAGTGTAGTGCTCTGAAAAGATTTCAGAAAACAGCCAGGGTCTCTTTCATCAGCATGTGGTTCAAGGCAGAAACCAACCCTGAATGGGGAACCAGAGTATCATTAGGTACTTTTACACACAACCACTAATACCAACATACTGATTTGCACACAGAGAAAAAGTAGCAACCCTTACAAAGACTATGAATAAACTGGAATCATCCCTTAGTCCCTGGAACTGTGAAGTGTCCTGGTCTGGGGGGGGATTCTTCTCTACAATCTTTATAGAGGCCTCCAAACTAGATGGGAAGCAAGTCAAGACTGTTACTGGAGCACACAGCAGAGGCACACTCAACTCCAAATCTCACCTGCTGATTTCTGAGGGTTAGGGTTGGGGTTAGGCTTAAGCTCAAGGTTAGGTTTTGATACTGCTCTCAAAACTGTAAAGTTCCAAAATACCTCAAACAGAGAAAGGATTACCATAAATGTATAAGGGCATACAAAGAATCTTTATAAATAAGAAAACATATATTTTTCAAGAAGATTCTCTGTAATACAAGAATGCTCCTAAGAGAGTATAAAGGTGAAATGGATATGCCCAAAAGCAATCCGATAGCAACCAAAGTACAGAATCAGATGAGTGGTCAAAAAACAGAGCAGATGTTAGAAATCCAGCGAATCAAACAATCAGTAGAAGGGTACTCACCAAAAAAAAGAGAATGCGAGTGAACGATGCTTGACCAGTGAGTCACCCTAGCCTTTATAGCAGGGGTGGGCAATGTCATTCCTGGAGAGCCACAGTGGCTGCAGGTTTTTGTTCCAACTCAGTTTCTTAATGAGAAGTCAATTATTGCTGATGAAGCACTTATTGCTCTAGTGACATTTTAATGCTTTGTTTTAGTGGTCTCGTTTATTAAGGTCTTCCCACCTTTAATTTTTTGTTTCAGTCTTACTAGCAATAAGATACAAATCAGAAAAGAGCCAGCAGTTCTCCGTCTAACTTGTTTCCATTTGTGTGGATTCATCATGCACTATTTGGTTTAATAAAACACTTAAGAGAAGAATGTGACAGACTTAAAATTATCCATTTTAGTCTTCAAATCATTTGGGTGATATCCTTGGAAAGGAAAAAAATCTACAATATACGATTCTAACATTGTAGAGTCACGAGCAATAAAATTAAATAAGGTCTGAGACTGTCAAGGATTGGTCCCTAATTAAGCAATTGGGTTGGAAAGAAAACCTTACAGCCACTGTGGCCCTCCAGGACCGACATTGCTCATCCCTACTTTATAGGAAAGACAGGTGGCCCTTATTCTTATGGGACCACCCACAAAGCACAAGGGACATGACAGAACATTTTAAAAATAAACATGCCCTGTTTTAAAAGTAAATATAATCTGATGTAAGGGATAAACCTTTTTATAGCACCAGATTATACATTGGCATTCAAAAGCCTCAGTGGCTTTTGCAGCATATGCATTTGAAATAGATGGGGTGTCACAGTCCATCAAAAGGACTGCTGTTAAGAGAGCTGATAATGAAACGCCACAGAAGATTACTTAAGAAAAACACAAGAAGTAGAAGAGGCATTTCTCAAATGTGTGGAGTCTAGTAGTTGTGGTGGTCTACGTGTGTTTTAATCATCTGAACATGTTTTTTTTATAATCTGTCTGTCTCCACTGTTACTGTGCTAATTACAATGTGCAAATTAATTGTTAAGCCTCAGTACCTGGAGCTACCAAGCTCCTGAGCTGACAGCAGCAATGTTATCTTTTCTTTGTACCACAGCATCAAGTCTTTTGTTAAGTATCTTTAGCTCCTGAACCCCTGGTGTCAGTTTAAAATGCACAGACTGGAGAAACTGGGGGCAGGTGATTAGGAAGAAGCCCTGTGGTTATAGCCTTTGCAGTGCAGGATTTTGCCTCTATTCACTACATACTTTTTCAGTTTCTGTCCAAGTGTGTATACTTGTTTGAGAATCACATTACAAGTGCAATTTTTTTTAATGATTTGAATTCACAGTTATGTCAAATGAGCTGGAACATAACTGCATTTGGTAAGGTTTGTCATCACTGTCGTTTAGTTTCAGTGAATCTCTTGAGGAGATACTCTAAAGCTGCATTTTAGTTTAAAAACCAAAATACTCAACAAAGCAAGTATCTGGGACAAATGAAAGAACATTATGATTATAAAAAAAACATGTTCAGATGACTAAAACACAAAACTGATGTTTTAATATAGATCAACTTATTAATGACTACTAATGAAGTAGTAATTTGACATAGTAGCTCACGTCGAAACACTGGCATTTAGATTAATGCATTTGTGATGGCTTACCTACAGTACACATGCTAGTAAATCATTCCTCCATCTATCACTTATTTTCTAGCCCTCTTACCCATTTTAGAATCACTGGGGGCAGAGTCTATCCCAGACATATCGGATGTAAGGCAGGAATTAACCATGGCTGTGGTTCTAACTCATTGCAGACACCCACACTCACCTTAATTTATTTAACCTGAGTCAACGTAGAGTCACCAGTTAACTTAACAAATATGTTTTTGCTAAATGGTTGCAACAGTGCTGCAGACACATTATGATATGCAGGTAATTATTAAGATAACCTTTGACAGACTTTGCAATTTAACAGTGCCAAAGTTGAAAATAAAAAGCAAGGTTACAAGAAGAATTTGAGTAATGCAATTATTGAGGCAAAGTGATTCACTGATCTCAAGTGTGAAAAGCTTCTGATTTTTGTATGTTGGGATAAGGCATGGCATTCCACTGAAGATATTCGACTGAAGGCTAATTTCTAAAAGTGTACACTGTGTTTCCTCATTCCCTATACCACAGTAAAAAATCGGGAGTGGTCTCCCCTAGACTTTCTCATATACTTAGATATGGGGATAAATATTTGAGGAGTAAACCTCAAGACAATGATTATATTTTTATATCATATAGATTAAAAAACCATCAACAACAAATCAAATCAAAATAATAATAAATTGAACAATTATTATAAAAGTAAATTTGAATAAATCAGAACACGCATTAGCAGAAATAGCTCAAATGATGATAGAAATCGTCGCTTTGTACCTAATACTTGTATACAAAATTTGGTTGACCTAAGTGAAAGCGTACTCAAGTTATTGTGTTTGCGCGCGTACACACACACACACACACACACACACAATCAGACACACTGACATAATTCCAACAATGGTATTTTCAGACAAACAAAACATCAGGATTCATCAAAATCTCAAAATTGAATTTCTCGACGTAGTCTCACACTGCCAGCTCCACTCCAGTTGTAGGGAGAACCTAGATTTGAAGTGCAGCAAATTTTAGACACTCCTCAAAGGAATATCTTGTTCTCTGGTACTGTGGTGCTTCAAAGATTGTTCCTGGATGCCTCATGAGCCTACAGACTCATCTGGCGACCATTTATTAGGAAGAGGGCTCTGTTAAAATTTTTGAAACCCACTGTCCCAGATTAGAAAAGTTTTATGTGCTCTAGATAATTTTTTTTGATTCATGAGATTTTTATATTTTGGATACTTAATTACGACATTTTACCTTTATTTATGAGTTTGAATTTTATTTCTTAGTTTCAGAAAGATTTTTTTTTTCTTGTTTTAGTTTTTAACGGTGTCACATTTTTGAAGATGATAATGAGTTACTAGGTGATCTTGCATGTTTGCTAGGGACCTCTTCCCTGACTTGCATCGCAAAGTCTCTGAAAGTGCAGCGCAGGAACTGCTTTGTCTGAAATGTGGAGTCGATCAGCGAAAAAGTGTGGTTAGATAGTGTTGATTTTTTTTATGGACTGGAGCATACCAAAGCACAATAAGTCCCAAACAATACTCAAAATGCCCACTAGACAGCAAACTCTGGTTAGTAATGAAAAGGGACAGATTCTTTATTAATACAAATAACATTTATTTTTGAAAAAATGCTCTGAGGAAAATTAACAAGCTCCCAAGAGCACACAAGGCATGCCTAGGGATGCCAGCAAAGGCAATGACAATCCAAGGCAAACAAGTCCCAATTATAAATCCAGAATTCAAAGTCAAAAACAGAGCATTAGCTCAAAAATCTATTAATTAACAAATAATCAAAGAGCATGGAAAATCACAGTGGAAACTCAGAACTCCATGAGTGTGTTCAATGACAGGGACACTGGGTTTTTTCTCAGCTTTTACGAACTGAAGGCAATCCCTTGCAGTGATGAGCAGGTGCACCAGTCTCTTGGAGAACCAACCACAAAACACACAGAACATAGCAAATTAAAGAAAGAGACATTAAAGAGACATTCGAATCCAAGCTTGGTTGGACCCTCTTGTCTTGTACATGTTAGGTCTTCACTCAATTTTTGTGTTAGAGTTTTAACTCTGAGTTACATTCACCAAATGGAGAGACTGACTCAGTGCTGGTGTGGACTAACAGTTTACATTATTTTTTTAGACATGGATGCCATTTGTCAAGTTTCACATTTGTGCATTTTTAGTTTAGCCGCTATGACATGGGGGCCTTTTGGTTGGGGATTTGTCCCACAAGTCGCATTACAGTATGTGACATTATTGGCGTGACTCTGTTAACCCACCATCATGTCTTCCTTCTTCACCAAGTTTGTGGATAAGCTCTCTAAATGCATTTCTTGCTGGCCAGTTAGTTTGAAGTTCAAGTAGTCAGCAATCTTGTGTTTCATCTTCGACAGTGAGCTTTGGTGTATGTATTAGGCATTGGTGTTTCAATTTTAAAAAAGTATGTATGACATGGCGAGAGTTCTGGTTTAATTTTGGTGTTTCTTCTCTTGACCATGTTCTTAAACTGCCTATGGCACCTGCTAGTTTTCACCTGTTGTTAGAACACTTAATAGTTAAAATAAAATTGAACTGAACAAATGTACTGTAAATGGACAGAAACAATAAAGAAAATATCAGGCAAGATAAAAGAAATGTGTTGACAATGTTACAAAAAAATCTCACAATTTTTCTCAGTCCAATGCAATGTCGCCAGCAAACTCGCCCACCATTTCACCTTTTCCTGTCCACATAACTATTACTGCATTTTCAGTGGACTGAAGCCCATAAGTCAAACTGTGATCACCTGTCATGCAAAGCAATCTGAAACACAAAGAATAATAATAAAATGGAAAAAGAACTGGCTAACCTGATAGACAGTGTATGTATTAGTTTTGCTTGAGAGAAGCACATAGATAAAGCTTTGTTTAACAGAAGCTTTTTCACAGAAGTAGATTAAATATTTTAGAAATCTACTGGCAGAAGTGGACACAGTTTCTTATGTTAGTTTTCCTGCTGTATAAGGTCAATAACGCTCTTGCATTTCTTTACTGTTAACCTGGGTTATAGGCTGTGGGCTATCGAATAGGTTAATAAAAATGCCATCCAATTCTACAGTTGCCTCAAGGGTTATTAAAGTAGTTATAAGCAATGAAAAACTGGTCTCAAACCATGTCGACCCTGTTCTTACCTGGTATTATCCTTAATTGGTGCAGAAATATGGCTTCTTACTTACAAAATCAAAAAGTATAGATGGATGTTTATTTTTTAAAACACCTGTTCCACTTCTTTTACCTCAATAGTGCTTTTTGTAAATAAAGTTTAATTATAACAACACAAGACTTATGTTTTATACCTGACTCTAAAATAACTTATCATTTTTTTGGAAAAAATTATATAAATGGCCAACATATCTTAAACTGCTTGTGGAAAAGCTGTGGCCAGAAGACAACCTCCTGCTGACACATATTTGTTATACTCGAAAGATGTTGAGTGAAGTGTGATACACACTTCATAGTGTGTTAGATAATGTGACAATCTGTTCATTTTATCATCCTCTGATTCTGCAAAAGAAAAGAATCCTGCGGAGGCTGATGCTTCAATGCACAGTCACAGACATGCTCTCCACAGTTCACAATTTGGGCTTGCGGCAGACTGAAGGAAAACTCAGTTGTATTACACAGTAGAAGAATTTCCATAACAAGTCTAAAGCTTGTTTTGAAGCCAAAATGATCACACCATTATTACAAGAATAAGTCCATGTAAGATAAGAAATGGATCCCCAATATAATATTGGGGGATGACACAACATTCTGGTAATGTTTTAACATTTGGAATTTATCCGTATCTCCAGGTTTGTAAACCAGAGAAGCTGAAAATTTTGAGAAGAGCTTTCTCACTGGCCAGTTAACCAAGAAGAAGAACTTGACTTATGAATGCAAACCTTGTTGTTATTAAATGTCTTAGCCTTCTGGCATCTCATTGGCATGCATTCCAGCTACCAGCACCCTCCTATTGGCATTGCTAAAGGAAAGGTGGCAATATGGAATGTGAAACTAGACAGACATTATGTTATGAGACTGCATACTTAGTACAACATCCATGTCAAATAAAATAATATCTGTCTAGCTTCACATTCCATATTGCCAAACTATTAATCTACACTAACATGGAGTCAAATGTATTAATTTGTGGCCATGATCAGAACATATATTTAACAGACTTTAAAAGATTTTGTATTATATTAAAAATGAGCTGCATTATTTTTGTGCTTCTGATTTTTCTGTAATAGGTAGGATGGCCTTCCTTTTCCAAATAAATTCCAAAGAATGTTAAGTAATTGCTCGGTCAGTGTCATAAAATGGCTCCATTAGTAATTGTACATTATGAAGTAATTTAATTTAATAATCTGAGTGAACCACAATGAATTGGCACCTTATCTGGGGATTGTTCCTGCCTTATGCCCAATGCTTGCTTCAAAAGGCTCCAGCTTCCCTGCAACCCTGTCCTGGATAAGCAGATTAAGAATATGGATGGATGCATGGATTTGACTGAAACATTTTCCAAAGGATACAGTGCTTATGAAAAGTATTCACCCCTTCTTCAAAGGTACAGGTTTATTCCAGACTGCATCAGGTCTTCCTCCAGGATTTCTTTGTGTTTTTCTGCATTCATTATACCTTCTGCCCTTATAAGCCTCCCAGGGCCCACAGCAGAGAAGTATCACTAGAGCTTGATACTGCCACCGCCAAGGTTCATGGTGGGCTGGGGTGTTTTTGATAATGTGCTTCGTTCAAACATGGCGTTTAGTCTGATGGCCCAAAAGCTCAATTTTGGTTTTGTCCGATCATACCACCTTCTTCCAGCTGAATTTAGAGTCTCCCATCTGTTTTTTGGCAAACTCTAGCTGAGATTTCATGTGTGCTTCTTAAATAGTAACTTTCACTTTGCCACTCTTCCATAAATGTATGACTGGTGAAGCACCCAAGCAGCAGTTAACTCTGCAATCTCTGCACTCTCAACCACTGCAATTTATAAAAGTTCTCTCAGCTCTGTTGGTGGCCTTCCTCACTAGTCATCTTCTTGCATGATCACTCATTTTTTGCATCCAGTCTACTCTATGCAGACATACAGTTCTTTGCATTTTTTAATGATTGATTTCACTGGACTTCAGAGGATATTCAGTGACTTCCATATTTACTTGTCTCCATTCCCTGATTTGCGCTTTTCAATCCCACTTTAATGGAGTTGCTTGGTGTGCTCTTCACTGTGTATGTTAGGTCACCATACAGAAGCGCCATAAGATGCGCATTTATACTCCAGTCAATTGAAACCCCAGACAGGTGATCTCCATTATACTAATTCTGTAATGTCTAAAGCCATTTGGCTACACCACTGATGATTTAGGTGGGGATGAACACTTCAGTGATAAATTATTTTGTGTTTTACATGTTTAATTAAATGAGCAAACATTGTGGTCAGTTTTCACTTTGATGCTAAAGAGTCTTTTTCTGTTCATCAAAGTCACAAAGGACAAATTAATCCATTGTGATTCAATGGAATGACAATAAAATGTGAACACTTCCAAAAGGTGAATACGTTTTATAGGCACTGTAAAGTTAAATGGTGAACTTGGGGACGAAGATATTAAAGGCACTGAGACATAAGAATAGTTGAGGTCTGAGGAAATGTAAAATAGCAGAAGTATGAAAAATACCAATTGACAAATATGAATGCAATTGCGTAAGATATGGTAAAAATAACAAAGAGAGGATTACTGACTACGTAAAGATAATTCCCCTAATAGCATTTTTTATGCAAAGCTTGAATATTGGGAATACACCAAAGCTTAAATGTTTGTAATACTGTATCTTAACACTAGGATCTCTGAAGCATACAAAAAAAGTTGTAATGCTGGGCCACATTAAATTCCTCCTCACCTCATCTTTGTTTTGAAAATGTGTCAATCAGCACTGGCAGCAAGCAGTCTGCTGTCCCGTCTCCCATCAAGGCAGCTGAAATCAAGTCAGACACAAAATTCTTCCAGCTCAAGTCTGTTTATCTGGGAGCTAGGTGTCTGGAATTGTATAGGATAAATAATATATCTTTATTTGGAATACATACTTTCATGTGTGCTCTGTGTCTACAACGATCTGGGGAAAATATAGGATAACAGGAAATGTGAGGTAAGAAACACTGAACACATAACTAAAACAAACTTTTTTCATGTTATAGTAATTGACAAATTGTTGACGTGAAGTATATAATGTGTGAAGACTGAAGTTCAAATAACAAATAAACACTTTCACAAAAGGCATAACAAAACAAGTGCGATTTTATTCAAAAATATAACCAAAGAAAAAGAAATTATTCAATTTACATATTACTGGCAATGTGTAAAAAGTGAAGCCCAACTCTCAATTTATATGAACTAGACACATCAGCTTAGCTGGTGCAGATGTAAGGACTGTTGTCTTATAATCAAGAGGTTACAGGTTCGATCTCGTAATCTCCTTACATTTACCATTTTGCATAGTGAGCTGTTCTTATTGTTACTATTATATAATAAAAACATACATTTGATTTGAGTTTGTAACAGCCAGTGCAAATTTATGGTACTTGTAAAAGTTAGCGCTGAAGGGATAAAAGGAGACATACAAACGCAGCTCAGGCATTTCTTGTTGGTGTCCTGTTGAGCAAACAAACACCGCAGTGTGTATGGTGGATGTTACTTTTCCTCACACATTGACATTCGCATCAACATGTCATTTGAATGATTTTTTTATAGTATAAAAGTATAAAATATAAAAGTATAAAACTGAATAAAAAAAATCATTCAAATTCTGTTTTATTCAAGAATCCAAGAATAAAACTGAACAAAAAAATCATTCAAATAACTTCTTGATACAAATGTCCATATGCAAGGAAAAGTAACATCCTTAATCAGTACCATAAAATTAAATGGGATGTTACAAAATCACATCAAATGTATATGTTTTTTGTTATATGATGATAATAATTATAAGCAGCTCACTACTGAAAGAGGTAAATGCAGAGCCGATGCGGGATTCAAACCTGTTACCTTGCCATTGCTAAGTTGTTGCTTGTCCACGATGCCATCTGCGTAGACCGGTGCCAGAGCAGCGTTACCACTGTGACAACTAGTTGAAAATTAATATGCGTAAGCACATGTATGCAAACGTCTTTTATTTTGTACTGACTAATAGTTGGGCTTCAGCAACATGTTAATTGAGGAATTTCTTTTTCTTCGGTTTTATTCTTCAATAAAAGCATACTTGTTTGGTTAAAACTTTTGTGAAAGTGTTTCTTGGATATTTGGACTGCACACATCCTTCACTTCATGTCAAAATTATGTAATTTTTACTATAACATGAAAAACATTTTCTGTTTTAGCCGTGTGTTCAACATTTCTTGCCTCACATTTTGTCTGTCATTCTATATTTACACAGATTGTTGTAGACACAACACGTGTGAAATGTATGTATTTCAAATCACAATATTTCATTTCCTATATAATTCCTTACAAACGCATCACCAGATAAACACTTCAACACTGACTTCAGCTGTGAGGATTGCAGCAGGGCGATGTCTTCATCTGACTGAATGGGGGGTGGGGAGTTGTAGCAGACTGCATTCTGCTAATCCACACATTTGTAAAACAAAAGCGGGCTAACCGCGTAATAATAAGGAGCTACAAGCTTCTTGGCGTATTGTCAGGAAAATTTAAGGAAGACGGGGCAATGAAAAAAATCATAAGCTTCAGGCATTCTAGTGTTAAACACCATCATGTATATGACATTAGACATTACAATACTGCCGCATGAATGGCAATGCAGCTTGTCATTATAAACAGTCTAGTCACAGACATAAAATCTAGCCAAAGCCATGAAGGAAATCCAAGGCAAAATGGGTTTATGACCACATCACAAACAAAATAGTAAAATATAATAAGCATAAGAAATATGTGATAAAACTAAACACAAATTATCATATCATATGCAGGGTGCTAAAGAATAAGAGTTGTAACATTTAAAGTGTACTGACTTGCATAGGATTGTGGGAGGGCCAAACTGGATTTAACTGGGAACAATCAATCAATTTTATTCTAAGGTTCATTACCTTGCACTTGCCAGTATTGATTTGATCATTTATTCCTGATGAACTGGCCCATGCTGCCTTATTGATTTTCAGTGAAGCTACCATTCCAAGTGACCTTAAATATTCTATTGCTCACTTTATCGTAGTCACACTTTCTGGGATCACTGGGCAAAGCCTTATGGCAAAAAGGAGGACATTCCAGTGGTTTTAGGACTTTCTTCTAGAGCTCTTTTGTTTACTATGTTAAAATGTTAATGAAAAGGTTAAGGTAGCCAGCCTAACTCCAGATCCCAAAGATCTGTTTTCAATTGACTATAGAGGCTTTTTTTGTTTGTTTGTTTTCTTTTCTACTTTTCATTTTGGTCTTTAACATGGTATATTTCATGAAACCAATGCATTGTGAGATCAATTATGATTTCTTTCTTAAATATACAGTGGTGTGAAAAACTATTTGCCCCCTTCCTGATTTCTTATTCTTTTGCATGCTTGTCACACAAAATGTTTCTGATCATCAAACACATGTAACCATTAGTCAAATATAACACAAGTAAACACAAAATGCAGTTTTTAAATGATGGTTTTTATTATTTAGGGAGAAAAAAAATCCAAACCTACATGGCCCTGTGTGAAAAAGTAATTGCCCCCTGAACCTAATAACTGGTTGGGCCACCCTTAGCAGCAATAACTGCAATCAAGCGTTTGCGATAACTTGCAATGAGTCTTTTACAGCGCTCTGGAGGAATTTTGGCCCACTCATCTTTGCAGAATTGTTGTAATTCAGCTTTATTTGAGGGTTTTCTAGCATGAACCGCCTTTTTAAGGTCATGCCATAGCATCTCAATTGGATTCAGGTCAGGACTTTGACTAGGCCACTCCAAAGTCTTCATTTTGTTTTTCTTCAGCCATTCAGAGGTGGATTTGCTGGTGTGTTTTGGGTCATTGTCCTGTTGCAGCACCCAAGATCGCTTCAGCTTGAGTTGACGAACAGATGGCCGGACATTCTCCTTCAGGATTTTTTGGTAGACAGTAGAATTCATGGTTCCATCTATCACAGCAAGCCTTCCAGGTCCTGAAGCAGCAAAACAACCCCAGACCATCACACTACCACCACCATATTTTACTGTTGGTATGATGTTCTTTTTCTGAAGTGCTGTGTTCCTTTTACGCCAGATGTAACGGGACATTTGCCTTCCAAAAAGTTCAACTTTTGTCTCATCAGTCCACAAGGTATTTTCCCAAAAGTCTTGGCAATCATGGAGATGTTTCTTAGCAAAATTGAGACGAGCCCTAATGTTCTTTTTGCTTAACAGTGGTTTGCGTCTTGGAAATCTGCCATGCAGGCCGTTTTTGCCCAGTCTCTTTCTTATGGTGGAGTCGTGAACACTGACCTTAATTGAGGCAAGTGAGGCCTGCAGTTCTTTAGATGTTGTCCTGGGGTCTTTTGTGACCTCTCGGATGAGTCGTCTCTGCGCTCTTGGGGTAATTTTGGTCGGCCGGCCACTCCTGGGAAGGTTCACCACTGTTCCATGTTTTTGCCATTTGTGGATAATGGCTCTCACTGTGGTTCACTGGAGTCCCAAAGCTTTAGAAATGGCTTTATAACCTTTACCAGGCTGATAGATCTCAATTACTTCTGTTCTCATTTGTTCCTGAATTTCTTTGGATCTTGGCATGATGTCTAGCTTTTGAGGTGCTTTTGGTCTACTTCTCTGTGTCAGGCAGCTCCTATTTAAGTGATTTCTTGATTGAAACAGGTGTGGCAGTAATCAGGCCTGGTGGTGGCTACGGAAATTGAACTCAGGTGTGATACACCACAGTTAGGTTATTTTTTAACAAGGGGGCAATTACTTTTTCACACAGGGCCATGTAGGTTTGGATTTTTTTTCTCCCTAAATAATAAAAACCATCATTTAAAAACTGCATTTTGTGTTTACTTGTGTTATATTTGACTAATGGTTACATGTGTTTGATGATCAGAAACATTTTGTGTGACAAACATGCAAAAGAATAAGAAATCAGGAAGGGGGCAAATAGTTTTTCACACCACTGTATGTATGCAGGGCTCTGTGTGGTCATGTTGGGAAGAGCATAATAATTTCAGTAAAACTGAAAATAAAGGGATTTAATACATCCTATTGACATCATCATATTAAAGCATTCTGTGTAAATAATTTCAATAAAAAATTGCTGGAAATGCTGCTGCCTCATATTGTTTGCCTTCAAGTTTGATTCTAGGATGGCATACCTTCCTTCTTGAAGTCACTTACATAGGCCATTGTATGCTATGTTTTGCATTGCTACCTCAATGTTTCCTTCTGTTTTATTTTGTGATTTATGTATTTATGTTTAGTATTATCCATCCATCCATTATCCAACCCGCTATATCCCAACTGCAGGGTCACAGGGATCTGCTGGAACCAGTCCCAGCCAACACAGGGAGCAAGGCAGGAAACAAACCCCAGGCAGGGCGCCAGCCCACTGTAGTGTTTAGTATTAGATAATGAAAAAAATATATTTTTCAACAGATTGTAATTGGAAAAAGAGATTTAAAAAGTTAAGACTAAGACTGGGACCTTTTTCTCAGTACCTCATTGTGAAGTACACAAAGGCCACATTTTCTGACAATGTCCCATAGGAAGCTCAAGACTGCAAAAGACATGGCATGATGCAAATTCCACATCTGGCCTGGCTCAACGATACAGACAGACATTTGGAACTTAGCAAAAACCTTTGTCCAAGATGATAGGCTCCTTGTAGTGATGGTAAAAATACAGTAGAAAGAGTGGAAATCTTTCATATTTGAATATCTCATCAGACTTGGTGAGGAAACTAATGTGGTGTGGACCACCGGGGAGTGTACAGCCGCCCTAACCCGACACAGATAGGCAGAGACACAAGTGTTGCACAGCACACGTTTTATTCTTCAGTAGGGAAGCATTTTCTGTTGCTCCACACTTCACAGTATTGTACAAAGCAACAAGCACAAAAGATACTCTTCTATTCTCTTCTCCTCTCTTTCTCTTCCTTTCTCTTGCCTCCACTCCTCCTCCAGCAAGCTTCATCTTCTTCCACCCAACTCTGGCTCGTCCCTGTGAGGCTGGCAAGTCCTTTTATAGTGGCCAACATCCAGGTTAAGTGGAACCCCATGCCATATGGCTCTTCCATTTTTACAGCACCCTCTGGTGGCACCCACAGTACCCAACAGGGCTAAGATAAAGAACTTCAAGTCCCATAGGGCAATCCAGGGGAGCTGCTATTTAGCGTTCTGGGGGAAGTAGTGCCCTAAAGCGGCTGCCTTCCCTCATCCTTCCACTTCTTGGGTGTCCTGGCCAGGTTGGGCTGCCATCCATCTTTTACAGTGGATATTAGTGTATAATTACAATATGATCAGGGTCCCTAAAGATGAGGAAGTATCTTATTCATTTGGGTACCTTGAATAGCTGATTGCTAGCAACCTGACTGGCCTCATGAGTGGATAGTCAGACTGGAACTCCTAAAATAGGTGTACTTTTGCTCTTTATTTGTACTGTGTATTTAGTTTTTCTGTAAAATATACCATAACAGTACAAGAAGTATGCATATTTTTTCTTTTTTAATTTAATGCTATATATTTTTTTCAACTGAGACAGCAAACATGAATAAAAATTTTGTACTTTTGGAAAGCTGAAAGTGAAAAATAAAGGTGAAAATGTTAGAGAGGTGATCCACATTTGTATTTTAAAATTCATCTCTCCTAAGATTTTTTTAAACTACTAAACGCTGGGGAAATAAGGGAGAATTTCTACTAGGTATCTTTATAGGTTGATAAGTTAAGCAAAGATATTTACTACACAGTCATAAGAGCAAAATAAAAAGTATATTGACCTTATGCTTAAATATTTAATAATTTTTGATAATGATTGAGTACCTCAAAGGGCATAATGATGACACAAACACTCATCTCTAACATATGATTGATCCCTCAGCAGCGACGGGCTTTGTTTGCTTAGGGTTTGCTCCCCTCCACCTCAGTAGCTGTGCTTCTTTAGATGGCACACCTGGAACACACACTGAAAATGATGAAAATTACATCAGCAGTTCCTACTGCTCAGTTAAACCAGCAACTGCTGATCGAGCTGCATGCCTGTGACTAAGTTTTCTGTGTGACTTTGTGCTGCCAGCTATATTTGGTGACGTGTGTGCATTAAAGCACAATATGACTGAACATGGTGGCAAAGTCTGCAGTGTACAGTACCTGCACTGGAAATTGAAGCCCACCTATGGACGGAGGGAAGATTGCTCTCCAACCCCTACCTAGAAACATTTCTCCTACACTTTCAAAGTGAATGGAGCTGACTGCAGGAACCCCACAACTGCATCATACATTGCCAGGAGCCTCTTTTGAGATATTATTATTATTGTGAGTGCAACTGATATTAAAATAAGCTAAGTGTATCCTTTCTTTAGTTCTATTTTTTCTTTCTTCACCACTAGGGAAAGATATAGTATTTTATTTTCTATAGAGAGTTTTGGTTTAGTAAATTCTACATTGTCTAATGGACATATTCCCAGGGAGTGTAAGTCCCTTTTTTGGATTCAATTAGGAATCTCAGAATATCTTTCTGGCTTTAAAACTTCAACTTTTGGTTAGTGTTTAGGCATGAATAGCAGAGCTAACAGACTAATCTAAAATGTGACTATGCTTACAATATATCCTGGTTATTTCTCATAACAAATATTGCAGTGTCTCCCTCTAATACAATATAGTTTGCTTTGTTTGAAAGTAAAAACGGAAGTCACTAAAGGAAAAGAAAATACAACAGAAAAGAAAAATGTGGAGGTTTTATGTTTTTGTTTGTATCTGCTGAATTATCATAACCTGAGCCACACCTCTACCTGTTTTAATTTCGGAAAATCAACCAACAAATCACTTAGTGCAATGAGGAATCTGAAGATTTAAAGGTAAGGTCCTCATCTTACTAGTAATACTTACTTATGATCCCTGAGAACGGTGACGTGATTCACATTAGTCATATACATAAGACTTTCACAATACATAAGCATGGACCTCAACAGTGTTACATAGCACAAATAAGCAACATGTGTTTAAAAAGTAAGAAAAGGTAATAATGCCAACTATTAAAACTTGACAGAATTTACTCCATGTTGCTCATTGACACAGTTAATCCTAACAGAAAAGCAACAGGCTTTCACTTTAACTGGCCTATCTACAGTGCCTTTCACTTTACATTCACTGCTGTACTTTCATTATAACACAAAGCAAAGAGGTTATGTAGTGCCTTTCCCAATAATGCAAAAAGTATTATTCACTGTGTGTCAAACCAATAACTGCAAGTTCAAACGCTGATGATTAAAGATACATTTTCAATCAGCAATATAATGTTATTTTAAAAATGACACAAAACAGCTCTTAAAGTAACATTTTCTAGCATTTTGTAGAACCCTGCTGTCAAAAATCAGGAAACTTTGGACTGAATTTGTCACAGAAAACACAGAAGATACAGTACATTACCATTTAGCCACTTGGTGCTGTGCTTTAACCAATCTGCTTGCAGTTTATCACTATAACAATTTGGATTTTTTTTTATATTGTTCATTGCAGGGATATAAAAGAAGAAAAGACATTTAGCATTTCAGAAACAAAATCAGATAAAGACTTTAAAGCTCTCATGTGTACATCACAGGCACATTACTATCCCTGCAGTTCTGATGCACATCTTTAAGTGACAGATGAGCTAAGTGTTATGCTTTGAAAAAAAAAATCTTTCTTTGTCTACTAATGCAGTGAAGAATACCCGAGTATGAAGCCTAATGTTCTGAGGCCTGTTGCCTAGAAATAGGGATTGACAAAGACAACACAATTACTATAGCACTTATAAGCCACAATGTCATAATGTGGAATGTTTTGCAACTTATTAAGTAATATAACAATATTACATTCTCAGGCTTGCTTAATATAATTCAGGGTGACACACAAGATATCCTTTAGGATGGGGCACAACGGCAGGGAGAAATTCTAGATGTGATGCCAAACCATCAAAAGATCATCTTCACCACACGGCCAGATTACCACTGCAAATTAACCAAACCTGCATGTTGTTGGGAGGTGGGTTGAAAAATCGAGTATCTAAAAAAATATCCAAACAGACATTGGGAGAGAGTGAAAACGAACAGGTACAGAATTTCAGCTCAGTATCCCTAGCAAGTATATTAAGTATTGGAACTAGATAGATAGATAGATAGATAGATAGATAGATAGATAGATAGATAG
>JANRMT010062856.1:55544316-55572657 GCA_026402145.1 Polypterus bichir lapradei | reverse complement strand
TATTTGGTTGTTTACAAATGTTTAAGGGCAAATCTCTCTTCATTTGTGGTACTAATCGAGGTGTCATTACCCCTGAAGACTAATTTGGACCTCTTTCATGTCTAAAAAATGGATAGAAGGAAGATTTTGGCTTTGATTTGTGTGTGATTCTCACCTTGACCTTAGGTCTTCCTCTAATACTGCCTATCCATTAATGGTATTATTCTGAGTAAGACCAAATTGGACACCAGAATGAAATGAAAACAATTTTGTGATATTCTAACTAGAATTGCTTGCATGTTAGCTTATGTAATTTAAATGGAAGAATTCTAATGCATCCCTCCATAACTCAATAGGAATACAACATTCTCCCTTCATCTAAAATTAGAAAGAATGAAAAAACATACGAAGATTGATCTAAAATAAACTTTTTGATATTTTAGGATATAAGAGAAGCAAATTTATTTTGGCTTCTCTGTTCCCAAAGCTCTCTGAATTGGGCAGGTGAAGGATGTTAAGTTCGAATTAATTTTATTTAATTCAAAATATAAATGTTTGGAAAGTATTATATTTAACTTTTATTGTGCCATACTAATGGTAATGTGATTTTTAAGTTCAATAGAATTGATTTCTCATTCTTGGTTAAGCAATATAAGAAACTAGCCGAAGCCCGCCGTAGCATACGGAGGTGTAAGAATAGGAATGGAAAACGGTGAGAAAGGAATTCAGTATAACAAAGGCTTAGGAAACCACCATAGCAATATAACGAAAATAGCAAGGAGCGAAACCAATGCCAATGGTCGAGAGAGTACCTTCCTGTAGCAGGCTAATGAAAACATAGACATATATAGATAGACGCCGCATTCACCATGTTGCCCAGTCGACACGATAAGTCAGCGCATCCGCCCTATTGCGAGTGGTAAAAGTGCCCTTTAAACTAATACAGGTAGATGTGGAAACTGGGTTTCCTGATGAAAAAACAATAACGTTTTAAACAGTATCGTTTACATACAACAGATTTTGGCGAATTGTTTACATGCAATTATTTATATCCATTTATACACTAAATGCGTGCATATCCCATGGTCTTACAGTTGGTGGGCGGGGCTCTGTGAGTTGGCGGACGTGGCTCTCTGTCTTGCGTGCGCTTTCTGTCTTGCTTGCCCTTAGTTAGAGTTGGCGGGCGGGCGTGGCTCTCTGTCTTGCATGCGCTCTCTGTCTTGCTTGCCCTTAATTAGAGTTGGCGGGCAGGGCTCTGTGAGTTGGCGATCGTGGCTCTCTGTCTTGCGTGTGGTGAAAAGTCAACGTGGCTCAGAGGTGCATGTGGACTTTTGCACAGATGAAAGCGACTGAGGCTGTGTTTGGTGAGTTGTTGTGTGCCTCGAGAGCGACGCTGGACTCGGGAGGACGGTTACAGTTGGCGTGCGTGGCTCTGTCGTGCGTATCCCATGACGCGGTAGGAGGGTTAGAGTTGGCGGGCGGGGCTCTGTTGAGCGTATCTCATGGTCTTAGAGTTGGCGGGCGGGGCTCTGTCTTGCATGCCCTCAGTGTCTTGCTTGCGCTCAGTGTCTTGCGTGCCCTTAGTGAATTATATATATAGATTATCATTCGTTGATATACTTCTCATCCACAGTTTACTGCACAGTTATGCTGATACAAATAAGAGGGGAATGCTCCACTGGGGTGTACTGAGTTATTTTTAATCTGATTTATATTAGTGACATGGACGTTGTCACATTTGTTAAGAGGGGCAAAATGCTTAAGTATTAATCATTTCAATTTTTGTAAACTGTTGTTATGGTCAAGTCACACTGCGGTAGTAGTCAAGAAAGCCCAAAAATGCCTCTACTTCCTCTGTAGACTGAGTAAAGCCTGGATGTCCCCCACAACTCTGTGCAGATTCTACAGGTGTACTGTGGAATCCATCCTGACAGGATGCATCACATCCTGGTACAGCCACTGCTTAGTTCAGGACTGCAGAGCTCTGCAGCGTGTTGTGAACACAGCACAGCAGATCACGGGCACACAGCTCCCTGCAATCCATGACATCCACACTACACGCTGTCTCAGGAAAGTGAACCGTATCAGACGGGACCTCAGCCACCCTGCACTGTCACTTTTCACCCTCCTTCGATCTGAGAAGTGACTAAAGTCCATTTGGATGCACACCTCCAGGTTCAGGAACAGTTTCTACCCAACTACAATCAGACTCATGAACAATCAGTAACCTTATGTCACCTCCACTGCTACCTGCACATATACTTCTACCACTGTCTCTATTCCTATGATTCTGGTTTTATTTATTTACTTATTTATATTAATTTATTTATTGTGTTTTTCTTTTTTTTTTGTCTGTGTTCACTGTCTGCAGGGGCACATGCCAGCAAACATTTCATTGTACATGGTACTTGTACTTGTATACATGACAATAAAGAATTGAAATTGAAATTGATATGCTTACTTTGTGATATTTGTCCTTCTTTACAGTGAGTCGTTGCCAATGTAAGTAATGTATCTGCCATAAATACAATCAATGAAGTTCATCCCGCCTCATTAAGCCTGTGGTAGCATAGCCGGTAAGTTTATATTTGTAAAATTGTACTGGTCTCTACTGCTACTTATACTTTGAAGCTGTTACCAGACTATTTTGTTATTTGTGTACTGAATGTTATGCTTCTTTACTTGTAGTTTCACACCTGCTCTTTGTTCATAAACTGGAGATTTGTACAGCTTGTGTCAAGCCAGTCTCCAAGTCGTTACATTGATAAAGGGAGGAGTTTAGCTGCCTGAATATCTATTACATCATGATAGTGAGATCAGAACAGACGTAGTTAGCAAACATGTGAAATTTGCAGATGACACTAAAATTGAAAGAAGGGCAGACACTGAGGAGGCAGCAAAACAATTCAAAAAGACCTGGAAAAGCTTCAGAACTGAGCAAACACCTGGAAAATGCAGTTTAATTCAGAAAAGTTCAAAGTGCTACATGTGGGCAAAAGGAACATCAATTATAGATACAGGATGGGGGACACTGGCCTACAATAAGCAACCACTGAAAAGGATTTTGGAGTTTCTGTTGACACATCTAAGCAATACATAGAAGCTATTAAAAAGGCAAAAAAATGTTAGGTTGTATCGTTAAAACTGTTGAATACAAATCGAGGGATGTTATGCTCAGACCATACAATGCACTAGAAACTACACATCTGGAGTATTGTGTGAAGTTCTGGTCACCATGCTACAAGAAAATTGAAACTTTGCAGAGGACAGCAACCAAGTGCATGCCAGGACTTATGGACATGTTGTACACTGACAGAGATGGAGAATTAAACCTGCTTGATCAAAGAAGAATGTATGGGGACGTAATCCGGGTCTTCAAAATTCTCAAAGGCATTGATAAAGTAGATCCAGCAGAATTCTCTCAACTAAACAGAGAATTATGTACTTGAGGGCCCCAGTGGAAAAGCATTTTCCATATAGCGGAGCTGAAGTGTCGGATGTCACAAGTTCGTCATTTGCAACCTCTGAATATTCAGGTTACCAAAGTGGGAAAGTAAACATTGTTTGTTCTGGCAATGTTAGTGTTACATTCTTGATATTCAGCAATATGGATTGAGGCGACGCATTCAAAGTATATTCTTTTTATAACAAATTCAACCTATAAAGTGTTACTGTACCAAACTGTTTGCAGTGTATGTCCCAATTTCATCATAATCTGAAGTTGGAAAAACTCAGACCTGAGAGACTAGGCCTGAGTTTGCAACTAGGAATTCTGAATTCAAGGGCTTCTTTTCTTTCCATTTTCTGAGTCAGGGGTTAGAAATTTAGAGTTCTGAGTTTTAGTCTTATGCAGCATAAGGGTTAGTACATTTATTACTGATGTTAAGCACTTCTTTACACAAGTGTTGTGGGAGTCCAGAACAGGCAGAAACCTTCAGAACCTTTAAGAAGTATCTGAATGAGAAATCAGGACAGCTTAGCTATATGCTAGACAAACAAGCTTGGTGGACTGAATGGTCTCCTTTTGTGTACCATGTTTCTTATGTTCGTAGGGTAGTGGTTTTATTTATTTTTTAATATGGACCATTGTGCACATTAGTAGTGTCAGCAAGAGTGAAATTGATCATAAAGACAATTGTCTCTGCTTCATTTTTTAATTTATAAAGGGTAACTAACCTAAACGTTTGTGGAAATTAATGAGTAAATGTGATACATATTGTAATAAAACTAAAATGTGAGCTTATATGCACAATCAACAGCAAAAAAAAACATCTAGTGGAATACGCAAATGTTGTTTGAGCTCAGCATTTTGATTGCTCATTTATAAAGTTTACAATCAGTGTCAGGAATAGGGACCTTGTCAGGAATAGGGACCTTATGTAGTTGATGGCATTTTTAATAGAAAAGAATGTAACTAAGCTGAAATGTGAGCTTCTTTCTCATGCATATGTCTCCATTTCTGCAATTAACACAAAAGCAGAACCAAGCTCTCTTTAACTTAGCAAGTGGCTCACAGTCTTGTTTTCATTTTTACTGTAAAACATAGTCTACTCATTCTGAAAAGGAATAGCTCCCTGCCAAGTAAACAAGCCACATTATCCCACTAGTCTTAACAACAGATGCCCAGATTTCAAGGTCTTTACAAAAGTTAGCATATAAAATTTTGGGAGTCCAGTTAAACTTAAAAAAAAAAAAATCAGAGAATTCTCAGCTGAGCTGGATCACTGAAATGTTTCTGACAGTTGCCCTTGAATAAAGAATGTAAAACTACAAGGATAATGGTCCTGCTTTATGGCTTACAGTTTATTAAGAAAACCTCTTTCTCTGCATTGTAATATCATGAAATGTTAAACTAATTAAAGGTAATATAATGAATAGATATGCTTTTCAAATCAGTTAAATATTAAGCTTGAAACCGAAAATAAGATGCAAAGCAGGAAAATATAACTAAAAAGTAATCCTATCATGAAATATATCCTTTACATACAATAATATTGTACTTTATATCTGTTATTGAGTTACAAATAAGGAAAAAAAAAAGAATATTAAGAGTATCCAGTGGGAAAAGTAACAGAGAATTTGACCAGGAGATACAGAAATAAATACCAGGAAAAGGAAAAATCTTATTTTAAGAAAAGGATGGGGTCTGGAAACCAGAACAACAGTCAGAAAACAAATGTCAAAACCAAAAATGCTAAGCCAAAATCAAAGTCAAAAGATACATTGCAAAAAGGCCGTTATACTAACATTTTTTAATTTCCACTCACTATCAGATAGATAGATAGATAGATAGACAGATAGATAGATAGATAGATACTTTATTAATCCCAAGGGGAAATTCACATAATCCAGCAGCAGTATACTGATACAAAGAAACAATATTAAATTAAATAGTAATAAAATAAATAAATAAATAAATAAATAAATAAAAATAAAATGTTAGTATTTACTCCCCCGGGTGGAATTGAAGAGTCGCATAGTGTGGGGTGGAACGATCGCCTCAGTCTGTCAGTGGAGCAGGACAGTGACAAAAGTCTGTCACTGAAGCTACTCCTCTGCCTGGAGATGACACTGTTCAGTGGATGCAGTGGATTATTCATGATTGACAGGAGTTTGCTTAATGCCCGTCGCTCTGCCACAGATGTTAAACTATCCAACTTAACTCCTACAATAGAGCCTGCCTTCTTAACAAGTTTGTCCAGGCGTGAGGCATCTTTCATCTTTATGCTGCCACCCCAGCACACCACCGCGTAGAAGAGGGCACTCGCCACAACTGTCTGGTAGAACATCTGCAGCATCTTACTGCAGATGTTGAAGGATGCCAACCTTCTCAGAAAGTATAGTCTGCTCTGACCTTTCTTACATAGAGCATCAGTATTGGCAGTCCACTTCAATTTGTCATCCAGCTGCACTCCCAGATATTTATAGGTCTGCACCCTCTGCACACAGTCACCTCTGATGATCACAGGGTCTATGAGGGGCCTGGGCCTCCTAAAATCCACCACCAGCTCCTTGGTTTTGCTGGTGTTAAGATGTAAGTGGTTTTAGTCGCACCATTTAACAAAGTCTTTGTTACTAGATATTATTATATAATATCACTAGATATTCTCGTAATTTTATACTGAACCCAAAGTATGGATGCCGAGTACTGTATGCTACTATCTTAAATGAATGGGACATGATGAAGTCATGAGATTGGTGTTAATGAAGGATTGGTCGCTATAGTCGCATGGACATATAAAGCAGGTTGTTTGATGACCGAGGTGGTCTTTCTGCTTTTTGTTAACTGTATAGCAGGGCAAACTTGAAGGAAGCAGTGTACAAGAAGAAAGCGATAGAGCATAATAGTAAAGCTGATGTGGTTAGATTTTTGCTTGTTTATATTGTAAATTGTTTAAATTGAAAATCCTTTTTCTTTGTCTTGATTTTTGTTTGTGGAAAGAAGTGCCTTGTCTTGTCAGGAAAATGGATAACTAGATTCTTGAGTTAAACCGGGAGATGCATGCAAAAGTTAAAACCAACGAAAATAAAAATTTAACAAAGCAACCAAAATCCACAAACAAAACGATCTACATCATCAGCAGTTAATATATTTTTTTGCAAAGTAACTAATAAATGCATGTGAGGTAAACTCCATTTTTGAAATTCTCTTGACTTAAACTTCAAAGCCTTACAATATTTACATACTTCTGACATATCATTTGTATCCATATATTCGATCTCTATTCGCCTTTTCATTATTTCTCCGAGTAATAATTTCTCTTTCTTTGAGCTAATGCCATGTTTACTTTCTTTGTTTTGACACTGTCGTTTTTTCCTGCTTTCATATTCTGTATCTTGCTCTGCATGTGTTTCGCGCCTATGTTTTTTTTGAGTCTTTTGAATTCCAGTTTTCATTATCTCTAACTTGCTCTGCATGTGTTTGGCCCCCTTGTTTTTTAACCTCTTTATGAAGTTTTACTTTGTTTTCTACTCTTTTATTTCTGACCTTGCTTTATCCTGCTTTTTTTTCAATGACACCTGGTCTGTGATGATTATTCTCCCTTTTTCAAATAATAATTTCCATTTGTTTGAGCTACTGCAATCTTTACTTTCTTTTTTTTATACTTTCTTTTTTTTATACTTTCTAATTTTTCTACTTTCATATTCTTTAACTTTCTCCACATGTGTATCGCGCCAATTTTTTTTTTTTTTGAGCCTTTCGAATTCCACTGCTTTCATAATCTCTAACCTGCTCTGCATGTGTATAGCGCCAACGTTCGGATTGGACGTGCTTTTTTATCAATCCAACTTGTTCCAAGCTGATAATTACTTTCCTTATTTTCTGAATTTGCACTTAGATTATTCTTTTTCTTTTTTGTCTCTCCAATGCTTTTGAGTTTCTTTTCTCCGCAATGCTTTCTTCTTCACTTAGTCGTCTACATTTCATTTATGACTTATTGTCCTTATACGCTTTATATGAGCTGAGAGCCCCGGATCTGTGTGTGCTCAAAGCCTGAGTGTGTTCCTGCCCGTGCTCTTATTTGGTTGTAAGTAGGGCATGTCTTGCAAGAATCTCATGTTCTACGTCATTGCGTGACGGTCCTGGGTCAATCTCTTGGCACAAAGTCTCATGTTTAAGGTCCCCGCGAGACGCTCTGTGGTCAATATTTTTAGTCTCGCAGGTCTTTTAAGTGTCTTCCGTGATCTTAACTGTTTCTCTTCAGGATTTATTTTTATAATAGAGAGATATTTTTCTTTTTGCTAAATGTTCATTTTTGGCATATCATTGGGAATTTGTGTTTTTATTGATGACATAATATTTATTTTGGTTTAATTTTTTTTTACACCTGTAAATAAGGATTGACTATTTTTCATATTTATTTGGTCCATGTCTCATTTCCTTCTGCCACTGTTCCTTGATACATGAACTATTAGATGCCTTGCATGTAATTGTGCTGGAAAGTGCTCCTAAATAAATAACACACAAGCTTTTTAGCCATAATTTGGCCAAGTCGCTTAGATATTATTGATCTCAGGTATTTGTGGTGGATGTTTAATTGAATGGTAAAGAAGGGTTAGGGACAAGAACTACAGGGCTACAAGAGCTGGCTAGGACGCCTCAATACTGGAAGGACTGGGTGAGAGAACATATTCAGAGCATTACCTTCCCTGGAGTGATAGATGGTAGCCCAGGGTTGCAGTGATACTTTGGACTCCCACAGGGCTCCTTGGGAGTTGGGAGTTTGGAGCAGCCTTGTTGGGTTCCGTGTGTGCTGCCAGGGGGGTGCTGCAGATACTGTTGAGCCCTATGAGCCAGCAGTTATGCCACATGGGTGCCCTATAAAAGGAGGCAGCCGCCACTACTCAGGGAGCCAGAATCGGGAGGAGGTGGACAAAGCTTGCTGGAGGAGGAGTGGAGGTGAGGAGAGAAAAACAGAGAGGAAGAGAAAGAAAGAAGAAGAAATAAAGAAAGCGTTTTATGCTGTGTTTAGTGTTGTGAACTGTGCTGTGCAGGTTAGAAACTGGGGAAGGCATTTCCCACGAAAGAAAAAAATAAAGCGTGTGTCCTTAACTTGTGTCCTGCGTCTGTCTGTGTTGGATTTGGGCAGCAGGGATGCCCTCTGCAGGCCACAAGGCCTACAACAGGTAAGCAACATTGTTAAAGCCAATCACAAGCCACCAGACCTTAACCTATGGAATTGGCATCCAATGACTAAATATCCTCAATTAAGTAATCTCTGCAATAAAAAATATTACACAACCCAATAAAAATCAGTTGTCACTACAAAAGACTTTGTAATGCTGCTGCCTCCATATTTGATCTGGGCTACATCTGTGCATTTTCTTTTCTTTTTTTTTTTTTACAGCTCCTCATATTAATATGGATGTTGATGTTAACTTGTTACTGTGCTTTTTCAAGAATGTTATTTTCCACTGCTTGTAAAACACATTGCTGTCAGTCCCCTCTACCATAATTAAAAATGGAAATGTTCTAATTAGTTTCTTGGCATTTCTCAGCATTAGTAATTTATAAGGTGGAGTTTTAAGAAAAGTTAACAAAGCAGCAGAGTTTACCTCTTATAAACTGGTCCATGGACACTCATGTAACACATGTACAGTATGTACAGTGTGGTGGTCTGGAGGACACTGCATATATTACTGTAGAATCTGTCATTTATGTATCAATAGTACACACATTTGTTTATGTGATTTCTATAATGTTCTATTTGAAAAAAGATGTTTGCAGCCTTGTTAAATGATAGTACAGAATGCTGTATAATACCACAACTGGCCCTGCTAAGCTGCAAAGTCTGTAGTTATTAAATTTAGCTGCTTCAGTGTCCAGTGTTACAGTAGCCATACTTGAGCAATGAATTCTCAAACAGCAATCAGTAGGACCATCACTGCATATAATTCCACAGCAAACTACAATTCAGCATTTCTATTCTATTAAAATATACAATATGAAAATGATGATGATGATTGTGCTGGTTTTATCTTTGAATATTTATGGAGAGTATAACAGTAGAAAGACTCATAACTTTTGAGCAGGGAAAACATGTGTGCCAGTAGCGACAGTGACCTCCTGCAATGATCTTTCATATGGGGTTCTGCAAAAGGGAAGGAAGCTCGACGGAGGAAAGAGTGTTAGAAATGGACAATGTGTTAGAATGATCGACTGGAGTGACTGAGCAAAGAGTAGACAACATGTCATATCAGTTGGAATAGGTAGAGCAAACAAGGAGCAAACAATGTAATGGAATAGAGACAGAGAGGAAGAATGATCTCCATGTGTGACTGTGAGTTAAGAAGAGAATGGTGGAGTTTCTTGATTTTGTTGCATTTTTCACTGTCCTAACAGCAGGAATATTTACAGATTGGAGAACAGTCTGATTTTAAATAAAACAAAAAATATACCCATATGAAGCGTTAAACTGATAAATCTGTGAGGTGTCCTTCTTTTCCATCTTTGGTGATTGTTTCAATATCTTTCAAGACAGGTCTGATTTTAGTTCCTTTTGCCTTCATTGTTTTCCAGCTCTTTATCTTAAGTATTATACACTGTGTGACATGTGCGTGTTATGAATTTAATTAAGTTATAAGAGATATTATTGCATATATAAAAAGCTGGATCAATTATAATGAGGTTATATTACATAAATGCATTAGTCATTATTTATGTAATTAGAAATGTCTTTCAGTTTAATTTTGGGTTTTAGTATTTTAAACTGAGCACCATAGTGGTATAGTTTCTAGCACTACTCTCTCAAAGATCAAGCATCTTGAATTCACATACCTTATTTGATTTTACAGAATGTGGAGCTTACACATTCTCTCTGTGTCTGCATTGATTTTCCACAAGTTTCTCTAGTCATACTCCCCAAAGACATGTATTAGACTAACTGGTGATTACCAAAATTAGTTCAGTGTGCATGTGAGTGGTCCTGCGCTGGACCCGTACCATGATTTACACACAAAGATATCTAAACTATTCTTAAAGAGTGATCTTCATTGAACTTAAAAGTTATAGTTACCCATTTATCTGTCCAATTAATTTCATTTTAATGTTTTATATAATCCGCACCTCATGGCTCAAATATTCCACCTAGTGACAGCCCACATGGCGCTTGCGCATGTCTCTGTGTGTTTTCCTCCCACATGCCCATAGATTGTTTGTTAAGTTAATGGGTGATTCCAAAATAGCCCGATGTCAGTGAGTGTAGGGGTGTGTGTGGGCTTTGTCTTTGCAATGCACTGGCATCCTCTCCAAGGCTGATTCCTGGCTTGTGCCCATTGTTTTCAGGATGGGCTCCATGTTATTTTACGCTAGTATGATAAGCCTATGCTAGTATCTGGCAAGACATCAATTTGATTTTAGGCTGTTTTGCTTCCAGAAACATATTTCAAATATTTGCTCTCTATAGGCAATATACCGCTTCAGGAGTCTGATCTTGCTACCAGCATTCTGAAATGGTTAACTGCTAGACGCAACAAACAAAGTAAACACACTGGGAACAGAATAAAAGCTGCTGTATATATAAAGACTCTTTTATGCTTAGAGTAAACAGACAGAGTGCATGGAATCACAGCCCTTGTGTAAAGTAGTTTTATATTTTGCAAGGTTCTGACATTTATTCTTTGGAACAGTATCTGACTAAAAAGATATACTCTACTGTACTTAAAAGCATGTTACATCATTTGTCTTTTATTATATGTCCATATCCTCTAAACTGCAGAGGTGAAAGCTGTCTTGGGCACTCCTGAATGTTTTCAGAGTTCAGGCACAGCTAGCGTAGCCAGATAAATGCTGTAATTTTACAGAACTGGAGGTCTGTGTTGTTTCTAATTAGTATAAAAATTTTGCGCACAACTTTGAAGTATAATTAATTGTAAAAAGAAGTAGAAACTCCCACACAGTTTGCTGTTTTTATTGATTTTGCTCAAGTAAACACTTTTTTTGGTTAATAACAGTTTATAGAGTACAATACACACAAGCAAAGAAAAGGAAAAAAAAAAAAACTACAGAAATGAACACTGTCACGATCAACAAAATAGCCACTAAGCGTTTTATTAAGGGTAAATCTTTTAATCGATCACAAAAGCTCATATGGCCAAATGTCTTACAGAACATAACACCCTCTGCAAGGGTGCTTTTAGATCAGTGGTTCTCAATCTTTTTGACTGAAGGTTTCAACTTTAGTTGTCAACAAGCAACACTATGTGGTCAAATGTATGTGAACCCCCCTATAATTTACTGAGCTCAGGTGTTTCCTTGTTAACAGGTGCATATGATCATGCAGCCTCCATCAACATATCTTGGCAGGTAAATGGATTGTACTGAAGAGCTCAGTTACTTTAAACATGGCACTGTCATTGAATGCCACCTTTGCCGCAAGTCAATACAAGAAATTTGGGCTCGTCTAGATCTCCCTGGTCAACTGTAAGTTCTATTATTGTGAACTGGAAGCAACTAGGAGGTAAGACATCTCAGTCAAAAAGTGGTAGACCTCACAAACTCATGGAGTGGGGCCGCCAAGTGCTAAAGTACATACAGTAGAGTGTAAAAATCACTCACCACCAAACCGACTTTGGAAGCAACATCAGCACAAGAACTGTGTGTCGAGACATTCATGAAATGGGTTTTCATGGCCGAGCAGCTGTAGAGAAGCCTAAGAAAACTATGCACAATGCCAAGTGTTGACTGGGGTGGTGTAAAGCACACCAACCCTGGAATATGGAGTGGGAGAAACATGCTCTCTGGAGTGATGAAGCTTCACTATCTGGCAGCCTGAGGGATGAACGTGGATTTGGAGGATACCAGGAGAAAACTACCTCTTAGACTGTATAGTACCTACTGTAAAGTTTGGTGGAGGAAGATTAAAAGTCTGGGGCTGTTTTTCATGGCTTGGGCTAGACCCATGGTTCAACCGCATTGGTATTATTTATGATACAAACACATTTTAGATAATTATGTGTGTCCAATAGTTTCGGGAAGGCCCTTTCTTATTCCAGCATGACTGTCCTCATGTACACAAAGGCAGGTCCATAAAGACATGGATGAACTTGAGTGGCCTGCTCAGAGCGAACACATCACCCCCGCTGAACACCTTTCAGATGAATAGCAACACCGACTGTGAGCTAAGTCTTCTCCTCCAACATCAGTAGCTGACCTCAGAAATGCTCTTTCTGGTTGAATGGACATGTGTTTGGAATGTTATGTCCAACAAGTACATATAGGTGTCATGGCCAGTTGTCCACTGACTTTTGGCCATATAGTAATTCCACAGCAAAGTAGGTTCCTTTAAAAGAACAGTAAATAATAGGCTTACAGACAAAACAGTGTTTACATGGTATTGGTAATGACATCAATATGTGTGGCCTCTAGGGGGCATAACAACACTCTAAACCCCACATACAACTATCACTGATGCAGTCCTAGCATTAAATCCCGTGCGTTTTACTAAATGACAAGGTGTACTTTTTACAGTCTTCTTCCACAGAACAACCCAGCACAATTGTTTTACTCCTTTTCCTATTCCATCTGTTCTCCTTCACTGCTTCCTGTTGAGTGTTGTCTGTATTTTCTCCCAGCTCTGACTCACTGAGCCAAGTGGAGGGCTTACTTTAAACTCCTGACTTAGGACCTGGTGCATTAACTGTTGCCTCTGGGAAGCCCTTCTGGGTCAGGCAGAACCACTATGGTCCTTGTATAGTCAATATATGGCAGCTCACCCTAGCAGCTCCCAAAGAACCCGACAGGACAGCCCCATGGAACCACAACTCCCATGCTGCCATTCAGGCATCCATACTTGGGCTCATGCACTGTCCTGTCTTTCCAGCCTACCAAGCTCATCCAGTGTGTCCCTCCATGTCTGCTGGGATGCCAGCCCCAGTGTATTTGCTACTGCCTTCCATGTCCGTATTGTGGCTCAGAAAGGGATTATCATTGATCCCTCACTGACCTACCTTCATAATGTCCTTTTGACCAGGCAAGGGGGCAGGATCCATCCCAGCTGGGATGCTGGTTCCTCTATCACATTGTTCAACATATTTGTAAAATTTTTTAATCAAAATGTTTCCTTGTTAGTTTATCTTATTGTTAATTCAATGCCTGTGTTATAAAAAAGAGCCAATGCAGAGCGATTTATAAATTCTTACCATGCACCTCATCTGAGTTCACAACAGAAACCTAGAAAATATTATCCTCTTTTATAAGAGGGGAGACCTGAATTATCCAAGTAATTATAGAACCCTGGCCCCCATACTGCAAGGCAGCAGCACTACCACCGCGCCACTATGCTGTCCTAGGTGTTTCCTTACTATGCAAAATTGATGACAGCAATACTTTTTTCACATTGAGATTATTCATTTTTTTAGCCTTGACTTAATTCAACATGCTGCCATAAAAACAATTAATGAAATAGGCAAGTATAACCATATAACTCATTTTCTAAAGTCTCTGCTAACTTGGCAACTAATAAGGTCAAAACAATATTTTTTAAAGCTTATTCTTTCCTACAGAAAGTGTGAAAGGCATTGTCTTTAGTTGTCTTAAACTTCAGATAGGAAGCCTTTGCAACAACTTGCCCGTAATAAAATAGCAACTACCACTTCAGAAACTGACACATGCACCATCCCATTACTGCAAAAGCAAAGCATTATTGGAAGTGTATCACTAACTCTAATGACTTTAACAAGACAAAAATAGCGTCAAACAGAAACACTCATTTAAGGAAAATAAGAACAAAATATTAGAAATGCATAAAAATATTCATACTCCAATGAAGGTTACAACACATACATCATAGCTTATTAGCAATAAAGTAAACTATTTCAAGAAATTAGGCCTTCACCTACAGGATGCTCAGAATGTGGAACGATATTCCCATTCATGTAAGGAATGTCCAATCAGTTTCAGGGTTTAAATAGCAGGGTGAAGACTCACTACTTAAATGAAGTACACTCCTGGCTAGAGCAAGTAAACTGTTCACAGGTAAATGCTCAGAAATAAAAGCTTGGCAATCATTACAAATTTATATTGGTCCTTTAGATTAGATTAGATTAGATTAGATTAGATTAGGTTCGATTAGATTAGATTAGATATGATATACTTTATTAATCCAAAGGAAACATTTAGAAGCATACAGCAGTAGAAACATAAAAAAGATACAGACTTATAGAACAACTCATACAATCAATCAATAAATAAATAATTAAATGTAGCTTGTGCAGAAATTGCAAAATAAAGTTAAAAATTATTATGCATATTTAGTCTGGGACATCAGAAGGAAGCATTGAATTGCCTCATCGCAATGGGCAGAAAAGACCCACAGAGGCATTTCTTAGCACACCATGGAGGAATGAGCATGTGGCTAAAGGTGGTTCAAGAGAGTGCATCCTGGAGGGGAGGGAGGGGATTTTTCATGATGGCACCTAATTTTGCCACCATCCTCTTTTCCAGTGTGTCTAGGGTTAACCCTGTAATTGAGCTGGCTTTTGTGGTAAGTTTGTTTAGGCATTGTGCATCTTTTGGGCTAAAGTGGCTTCCCCAGTAGATCACAGTGTCAAACAATAATTTATTGTATTTCTCTTCTAGCTATTTTGCTGCAGAATATGGAACCACTACAAATTCAACCAAAGCTTCAATGGAATGTGATATAACAATTACTGTGATCCGCAGAACGTAACCATTCTTGGCACAACACCAAACAATACTACTGTGGTTATACTTGGACTGAGGCATGTTGCATAAGAAGCTACGGAGTACCCTAGAGGAGAGGACAGCCAGTTGGACTAATTTAGATGAACTGCCATTTGATGATTATTTAAAAAGTATCTGGATTCTCCAAAGGTGAATGTTCTGCACAAATGATAGTAAACTGAGTTCTAGTTTTTTCATTTGTGGCCTTAACTATTTTAGTAGAAACTTATGTCACAATTGTTTTCTATGTTTTAATTAACAACATTGACTTTTATTTGAACATTATATATATATTTTATATTGAACTTTTATATAGAACATTATAGCAGCTATAATGAAATCTGGTCATTCAGTGTAACAAGCTATTTCACATTATCCCAAATAACATTAAGTTGAGATTTCAAGGTCCCTAAAGTTCTACTGTTCACCACACAAGTTGTTAATTTTTCCTTGTGTCCATAGTTCTTCGTGTGAAGGAAAAACTTTGTAACATTCACGTGAAATCTGCCATTGAAAAGTTTTCCACTGCGTCCCTATCTTGTTGAATAATGTATTTTAAAGTAACAGTTGAGATCCATCCATACAGCTATTATCCAACCCGCTATCCACTATACTAAATTCTTGTATAACATTAAACACTTTGATCATATCACTTCTTAACTTGTGCTTACACGGAAAAGGTTCATCTCTTTCAATCTCTCCTTATAACTTATACATCTTACTCCTGGAATCATCCTAGCTGCTCTCCTCTGGACTTTCTTGTGCAACACTATCTCTTTTTGTAATGTGAAGACCAAAACTGTACACTGTACTTCAAGTGAAGTCCTATTAGTGTGTTATATAATTTAAGCATAACCTCGCTTGACTTGTATACTCCACACATCATATTAACCTTCTTGGTCGCTTCTGTACCCTGTGAGGACGTAGATACTGATGAGTCCACTATGATGTCTAGGTTTTCTCACAGGGTGTATTCACAAGTTTCAGACATCCCCTTGCATATTCAAACCTAACATTTTGCTTTGTACATGTAGTACTTTAATTTTACTTACATTAAATGTAATCTGCCACAAATCCACCCAAGCCTACTGTATATCCTGTCCATGTCCTTCTGTAACAATTTAGCTGTTTCTGCATTATCTGCCCTTCCACCTTGTTTGGTATCATCTGCAAACCTAACCATCTTACTGATTATACTCTTTTCTGCTATGTATGAGGGACATTCAAAACCTTTCTGCACTTTTTTTTTAACTTTATTTATTAAGAATTTCAAAAACAAATTACATCACCTTTCTACATAGTCACCTTCCTTAAGGCTGTCCTTAAGGCAGATCCAGCACTTTTTCTGTTTTCGTAAATCAGTTCCGGGGTTCTTTCTTCATTCCTCGTGGTCGTGGCTGTAGCTGGATGCCCGGAGTGCTCTGCATCCTTGACACTAGTACGGCCATTTTCAAACATTTCAATTGACTCATAGACCACTCTACGAGAGAGAACTTTATCCCCTTACTGAGATTAATTTGTGGTACACGTTCTGCCTACAAAAAGCATATGACAGAACACTGTTCCTCTTTCCTGCAATTTATAAGTTTTCAGCCATCTTTACCACAGGGTGACACCTCTTATACTTAACTGCAAGGGCAGCCTGCTTGTCAGACAGAAGTAGTCACATGACACTCTCAGACACGACCAATTACTACTCCTCCCACCTTCACCGTTTCCAACGAAAATATAAAAGTGCGGAAACTTTTTGAACGTACCTCATATATTAAAAAGGGCAGCACCTAATTGTGACAAAGTTCCCCTCACCATAGCCCTCTGTTTCCTGTGTTTAAACCTATTTTTTATCCATTTACACACCACATGCTGAATTCCCACTTCTTGTAGTTGGATCACTAACATTTCATGTTATACCACATCAAAAGCCTTCTGAAAATCAACATAAATACATTTATATGCACCTCTCTGATCATAGACTTCTGTTGCTTCCTCATAGAATTCCAGAACGTATTTGTGAAAGCTGACCTTCCTCATCTGAACCCATGTTGAGTGGTTGCTAATACTCCTGTTCTAGACATGTTCTGCTCAAGCTTCTTCCTAATAATTGCTTCTATGCACGTTAAGCTTCCTGGCCTACAGTTAATTGGATCAGCCTGATCACTCTTTTCATACAGCAGAATATTTTCTAGCTTCCAGTGTTTAAGAATTTCCTCAGTGTACACAGATTTTTGGGAAAATGTTAAATTAGAAACAGTATACGTGTTTATGTAAATATTGTATGTTGATATACATTACTGTTGTCATATATTATTTGTAATCTGGGTAGGTGTCCAGAGCGAGAACTCAGGGAAGAGTGCCATATAACAATTAACTAAATTGGAATTAGAAAAGTAAACATGATATGGTTGTCTCTTCCTGCCTATATAATTATGGAGATACACTACCCTGATAATGCCTCCTTGTCTAAGTACATTAGAAAAGACAAAATCTCCACTATGACTTTGAGGAAGTGATATAGTGAAGAAACCTGCTTTTGTCCACATAGGTTTCTGGTTGATAATGTCTACCCTCATATCCTTAGCCAAGAGATCTGATAGATTAGTAAATAACAAGTACTGTATTTCAGTTATGGACAGATATGCTAAACTGGTCCAGAATTCCTAGGGGCCCACTGATTAGTATGTTGAAATATCTTGTCATATGCTGCAAAAATTACTTTAGTGTACACCAAGGAAAAGCTTTAAAGCCAAACACCTGTGAACAATAACTAATAGAGTTCTGACGGCTTTACTTGCATCATACTTGCAGATTGTTGCAGCAAAAAATAAGGTAATGGCTGTAAGGAGAAGGCTTTAAAAAGCAGAGTTGTGTGACCAGAGGGAGGGGGTGTTACTGATGCAGATGCTGATTGTGTCTTGTGCTTGTCTCCAGACACGGGGAGATGCTGAAGTGCCTGGAGTGGTAATGCTAGCAGTAGACAGCAATACAGAAGTCAGGCAAACGAGAGGCAAATACATGCCTCAGGAAATCAGAATTTGATAAGTCTGAGCTGCAGATTTTATTTGTTTAACTCCAGGCTTAAATGAAATAAAACAATTTATTTATAGCCAAGTCTGCCTGACTTGTTCTGAGAAGAAAGCTTTGTCTCTCCAAGCTGAATTCAATAATGTAAATTTGAAATTCAGACTCTGTGAATATTTAATCCAAGTGTCTACAGAAAAGATATGAAGTGTTCTGCTGAAATGGGAAAATGAGTGAGAATACAGTCAGCCTTCAAGACTGTACTTTTTTCTGATGACATACAGTATTTCTAACCAAATTCGATTAAAGATTGCACCAGTTTAGTAGAGTTTTATTATCTACTGTAACTCCCGATCCTCCTGTTCTTTCCTTAATGAGGCTTATATTGCAATGCTTAAGATCTAAGCACCTCAGAAACAATATTTGTAGATTTTCATTTCATTACTACTTTATCAGAAAATAATTTCATCATATACTTCAGATTCTGTTATATGCCAGTTTCTACATTCGACTTGCTCTTATTGAAGGGGGTTTCCCTTTGGGCTTTTACAAAAGATCAAATAATGGTGTAGCATTGATCAGAGACTATATTGTATATAAAGATCAGGTCTTTCTGCTATTGATCATGTATATTATCAAATAAAAGATCAGGACTGAGTGCATCTGATTTGGGCTTAAGGCTTTGAAGCCCATACCCACCTCCCAAAGCCACTGTGTTGGTCTAGGCTTGTCTTGGACCCAAGGACACCACTGCCACTTCCACTTGTCTCTCCCCCCTTTATTTCTTCTCATGAAGCAACTCCTGTGCTTGCAGCCACAGTGCCAGGCACTGGCAGTCAGAGCTTTATAGCTCGCTTGCTAACCTTTGAACTTCACTGAACTTCCCCCTTCCACTTCATACCTAAATGTATACACCAAATGTGATTATGTCTCTTTTTTCCTATCTTAAGACACCTTTCTTAGGTGGATAGCTAAATGAGAAATCATACTTTTGTTGATGAGTGAGTGATTGAATAAGTGAGTCAATTTTGCATTATATAAAAGTGGGTAAATCATAAAGTAAAGGCAATTTCAAATTATACAATAACCAAATCAGATAGAAGCTGATGCAATACAACATGTTTACAATAGCTTATGGGTAGTTCATACACGCACAGCGCAGCGCTCTGCTGTCAGTCTTGTTTATTACAATTTATTCTTGTATATACACACATATTATATTAATCTATTCTCTATATATAAAATCTTAAGCCTAAAAGTGCAACAATTTTGTGCAACTATTTTATCTAACATTTTTATGTCATGCTTTAAATCGGGCTTATTTTAAAACCTACATATATATGTTTGGTATCATTCCTTTCAGAATTTAATGTGATGTTGTTAGATTTCAGATTCTTATTCCATTTTTCAAATTATAAACTAAAAAATATCAAGAACTCACATCCTGCAATACAAGACTTTGTGCCAAGAGATTTAACCACACCCAGGGCTGGAAATAAAAGATAAAGAGTAGCACAGCTGCTGTACAGGCTTTTATTTGTTTGAAGTACTGCGCGAGATGCAGATCAAGTGGTATGGCAGCAGCACCAGAAAACCAGCAGTTGATCGAGCAAAGAGGAGGTAAAAAAAAAAAACTGTACAGTGGAACCTCGGTTCACGAAAGTCTCGGTACACGTACAACTCGGTTCACGACCAAAAAGTTCGCCAAACTTTTGCCTCGGTTCACGACCACACACTCGGTATACGAACAAGCCAGTTTCCCTTTTGGTTTGTGCGCGCCGATGATTTCCGCACATGTTGCATTATTCTCGGTCAGACGTGCCTGCCTGCCTGCACGTGCGTGCGTGTGTGCCTGCCTGCCTGCCTGCAAAAGAAACCCAAGAAATCACAAGAGTGAAAACACCTGAAGGAAAACATCCCTCCATCGTGGAGCTGGACTCTCCCTCAAAACTGTAACCTCCTCTCCACCCAGTTCCTCCTCACTTCATGCCAGAACTCGACTCATGCAAGGTTAGTTTTCTTGGTGGTTTACCTGTATAGTTTTTGTATTACGGATTTTTCTAAAGTTAATTTTTCAGTTCGTAGCATGAATTGTTGCAATGTTACTTTTCTGTTTTTTCAAATGTTCCTTTTTTTCCTTGTGCTTAAACCTCATTTAAAAAAAAGTGTTTACTGTACAGTACAGCGATAGGGCTGTAAAGTTATTAGCGTGAACTCCTGTTTTTAAATTAAAGTTCAGATTTGTTCAAATGTTCCTCTCTGTTCTGAGAGAGAGAGATAGAGAGAGAGAGAGAGAGAGAGCGTGCGCTGCTGAGTGCGTGCTGCTGAGAGAGGGGGGAGGGAGAGAGAGAGAGAGCGAGCCCGTGCTGCTGAAAGGGGGGGAGAGGGGTGGGCGCGTGCTGTGTGCTTCAGAAAGAGAGAGAGAGAAAGCGAACGAGCCTGCCTGCTCGTGCAGCTAAGCAGGGAGCCTGGGTGTTTTGTGTCAGTGTTATTCAATGTTTTTACATTAGTTTACTATTACACTGTGCATTCTATGGTGTAATTAACTATATTTGTGCTTAATCTTTAAAAAAATATATTTACATACAGTTCGTATGGTCTGGAACGGATTAATTGTATTTACATACAATCCTATGGGGGAAATTGCTTCGGTTCACGATCAACTCGGTTTACGACCAGAGTTTTGGAACGAATTATGGCCGTGAACCGAGGTTCCACTGTATTTGTTTCCCATTGTATCACCATTTAAGAGGGGGTTTCAGAAGAGTGACCGTGTCTCCTTGGGGTGCGTTTAGGCCCCCTCTTCACAACACGAGCAGCAGAGATGCCAAGAGGCTGGTGCGTAGCACAGGCCGGGGGGTTTGACGAGTGAAGCGAGCAGGGGGCGAACCCCCAAGTATATGTATACATATTATGCATATATATTGGTTGTGTATGGTATTGACTTAACCTAGGGCAAATATCTGTCAGGTTTCTAATCTGGAGGTATTGCAGCCATCTGAGGTATTTCATGCTTGCCATTATTTAACTTCGTACCCTGCTCTCCTGCTAAATAGGAAAAGCTCTACAGACCTCATCAGCCATCACACCACTTTTTTTGTATTCTAGTTTCTCAGCAGCCTTAGGACTAACTCTAGTACTACCTTTTCTGTGCTCAGGTGTGAATTTCTGCTTGTTAACTGTGCACTTTTTAATCATAAGTTTTGTACTATTACAGTATAATTTGAATCTTGAATTGAGACATCTGCTTAAAAAAGATTAATAAATATAAGAATAAATGCTGAATTCTGACATTCTTCACCTGCACAATCACATAATATTTTCTGTGTACATTTATGCCAGCGAACCCTCCTGATTCTGACAAGTAATACTGATTTGTTGTTCTTATATGCATGCTTGTCTATGTATTTGTGAATACAACTACTCAACAAAATATTTTTATATCTGTAAGGATAGTTACTTAATTAAAAAACATTAGCTAAGTGTGATGGAACGGGTCGGCTCCACACTACTGCTTGCATCCAGGGAGCCTGCAGATGAGGACACAACACACATATAGCAAGAGGTAGATGCATACAAGTGAAAAAGTGCTTTTATTAAAAGCCATCAAAAACAAATAGTGTCCAAAAGTACAGTGAAAATCTTCATTAAGTAAATAATAACAAATAATCCATTAAAACAAGGTTAAAATCATGCAGGAGTCTTCTCATTAAAATCAATCCCCAGTGCTTCCCTTTAAAGTGGATGTCTCTCTGGCTTATCCTTTTTGGATCTCACAGCATGGAGAGACATCAACCAACAGGCGCATACACCCTTCAGTCCTGCCCGCGTCCCCACCACCCATCCTATGGGGTGCCACTGAGCCTCCACCCCTTCAAACTCCCGTGGCCTTCCCAGAGTTACATGGAGAGTCCTCCTGTGTATTGAGGTTGCTCCTGCTCCCTGGCTGGTCAACATAAGCAACCTTCATCCCCCTCTTGAGTGCTAGCCGCACGCTCCTGTCTCTGGGGCTTCATTTTTGTCCGCCTACTTCCCTTCCATTGAACTGGCTGTCTCTCCCTCCTGCCCTTTTCTCTCGTTATCATTAACCTCCATCATTTTTCCCTTCATTTGTCCTCTCTTCTGTTTTCTCCTCCCATTTCTTATGCTGGCTCATCCTTATATGCCTTCATAGTGGCAGCGTCTGAATTCTGCACCACAGGAAGCCGATGAAGCAATTGAAGCAGACCGTACTCTCACATGCAGGTACATTTCGCCTCAATTACTCCACCTTTCATCCAGCTCAGTGCAACTTGTGGTTATACACATCATAGTGATCTGGGTGTTTTCATGAGTATGTTATGCGTGTATTGCTGACTGACACATTTGCTGTGAAGACTACCTACCACTGTTGGGAAATGGTTAAATTTATCATTTAAAGCAGAAGTAAATGAATGGATCAAAAGAAATTGCCAACTTCTGTTTAAAAGTAGCCTGTTTGTTGGCACACTGATTTTGCTGCAGCTACTTGCAAGGAACACTTACTTATTATTCAGTTAGGTAGCTTGTCAATCATTGTGAGACAGTGACTGATGGCAGAGGGACACAAAATTGTGTGACTGATTAATCAAAACTGAAAAATTCAGAACCAGGATCATAGCTACCAAAGTGATTATTAATGGTAGTTGACATCTTTAAAGGGTTGGCTTTCCTTGGTTCAAAGTAAGCTGCAGTTCAATGCTTCTTTTTTAAAATATACTATTAAAGTCTAAATTGAAGGGAGAGAATTTACAGGTTTTTTTTTTCAGAATGAAATAATAATTTGCTGCTTGCTGGGAAAGTAGGAAAATAACCTCGCAGAGACAGAGAGTATATCGATTAAGCCCTTTATGAGTAATACTTGCAATATGTATTACTTTAAATGCTGTAAATTGCAAATTATTGTAAGATATAATTTATTCTGGACACCATAATGGCAAGCATTAAAGCACTTTATTTGATATGTTGGATCATACATTATTTTTTAAAACCCCTGCTACTAATGAGGGAGCATCTTTTTGAGATTCAAATGGAGTTTAATTATTCACTAGAAATTGTCCTGTTCTCATTGGTGGTTCACTGACTGTTTTCTCCCTTAAGCTGTTCCACTGACATTACAGACAAAGGGGATGTGGCCAGAAACTGCTACCACTTAATTGTCCACCTGACCAACCATTTTTTAAAGTTCAGTATATCTCCCTTATTTTCTTGCTGAGGATTTGTTTCTTCTTGGAGTTTTGCATTCTACCTGACTGTACAGCTTTGAAACTTTTATTTTAGAAAGTTTTAGATCTTTTGGAAAATTATTTTGCTTGTATTTCAGTAATGGTTTAGGTTTTCCTTTCATGGTCAAGTACTTGGTTTGACAAATGTTTGGCAGTTTAAGTCCCATGAAGCTTTTGAGACTTCTGCCTGATTTTCCTGGAAAAAAAAAATCCAAAGCTAATAATGACATCTGGTGGTTTACAGAGATCATAGAAGTCATGCCCTTGACACAATCAGCAGAGGAAGCGCATATAAAAGCCCTCGTTGATTGCATGGTTTCAATCAGACAGGTGCACTAAAATCCTAAGAATGCCCTGTGTGTTAATTTTTCAGGTCAGGTAAGGGAGCATGCACATGATGACATAGCTTGGGATCCTGGTTGGCAATCCCCCAGGCAGACACGCGGTCTAGTCCCACCCTCTGGAAATGATCATTTATTTGCTGCAGCCACATGTTATGTGGGTGTCCCCTTGGCCTGGTGCAGCCACTCGGGTCCTCAGCAATGCAGGTAATGTGCCTCATTGGGGACTCCATGAGCAACCACTCATTCCACACAAAGTCAAACCAGCTGTACCCAAAGATTCTCAGAAGAGATACAGTACCAAAGGAGTCCAGTCTTCGTCTCAGGTCACTGGATAACGGCCATGTCTTGCAACCATATAGCAAAACATGAAGCATCAGGACTCTAAAGACTTGGACCTTCATCCTTTTGCAGAGATATTGGGAGCACCATACATCCCTTTCCAGGGGCCTCATGATTCCCCATGCTCTCCAAATCCGTCTACTGATTTCATAGGAAGAGTCATCAGCGACATGAATGTCACTGCCAAGGTAAGTAAACCACTCATCAAGGTCGACACTCTCTCCGCAGACAGACACACTACTTGATGGCTGTTCCCAAGACATCATTAAAGGCCTGGATCTTGGTTTTTATTCAGGAAACTCGCAAGCCTAGACAGTCAAACTCCTCACTCAGTCTCCCCAGAGTCCTAATCTGAGCCTTCAATGACTCTCTGAAGATCACAGCATTGTCAGCAAAGTCAAAATCAGTAAGTCTTTCTTCCCCAACAGATTCCCCACAACCGCTGGACCCCACAACCTTGTCCAACACCCAGTCCATGCAAGCATTGCTCATTATGATCTTATGAAAAAGATTAAATTATTAAAATGCTGCAATAAATGTACATGATAGTATGGGCAATTATTTTCTACAATAAAAGTAGATGTAATGTAATTACAATGTAATCTTTTTAGTTAGCCAATAAAAGGTGTCATTTTGCTTGGCTCTTCTCTACATTCATAATGGCTAACACGGTACAACACCCTAGTACTACTACAATAAAAGAATATTTAAATGTGTTGTCCTAAAGATTATTCCCATTGCAGCAGCCATTCCGAATATTGTAGATGTTCCAGTGCTCACCTACAAAGAGTGCCGATATTTTCTCACTCTTTACATTGTTCCTTTAAGTAGCTCACTGCCTTTAGAAGGACCTTTTTTGTTGCAGTTTGTAAACAACAAGAACCCATTTGCACTCAGATGTGGAAAGCAACGGCGCAACGCTACAATACATTATAAGCCACCACTGAATCTTAATTTTGTGACAAGTTTTTCACGTGAGAAGATTTTTGCTGGGATTCAATGTGAAGGATTAACATTCTTCTATCAATGTTTGGGGAACAATTGCAATAAGGGGCAAAGGGAACCACAAAGCATGGTTTATGGAACATCTTTGTTGAACTGGGCACATATGAGAGAGTTTAGGGAATGAGCTTACAGTAAGGTTAGAGTATTCATGACACATTGTAAGTTCCAGTACAGAAATATAGTATAGCATAGTATTTACTTTATTGTGCGATAACAAGTTTCCCACTTCTGGACTCCATATTCACATCAATATCTTCTATATATAGTTCATGACTGGTAACTTTAAATCCTCTTTTATAGCATGAGGGACAGCACAAAGCTTCAAAGTAGCCAGACCATTCCCAAAGCTTCAGTGACATTCAAAGCTTCAGACGTCAACAGTTATGCGGTAATGAAGCTTCAGTAGAAGCTTCACTACGCTGTTTTGATGCAGCCTCCTTCATTAAAGTGACAGAAACTTCAATATCCTATCACTAGGTTTGCCCCTTAAAGTTCAATGTTGTTTGGAGTATTGTTGATGTATTATTTGGCTTTGGTTTCTTTTAATATTATTATATTGGAATTGTACTCTACATTTATTGTTGTAATAGCACATATTTGTACAACCATTTCAAACTTGAACTTATATTAGCCTTAGGATTCACTTTCTTAAGTTTTGCTCTTTGCGTTTCCTACTTATTGAGCTTTCTTCTTAATGAATCAATGTAGTATTAATGTTTCTTTGTAAGGGTAGGATGGGATTTTCCTTTAGTTGAAATGACTTGTTTTTTTTTTCCTTATGAGGAGTCAAACCTCAAAAAGAAGAGGAAGAATAAAATTCTTAACATGGACATTTACATTACATACAACTGCATTCTTTCTATTCATATACTGTATATGTGTCTTGCAAACAAAAATGAGCGGTTTTACCTTTGTAACTCCCTGCATTTTACTCAAGCAAATTAAGACCTGTCAATTACTTAAAATTTTCACTCCCCCACTTCTCTGTTTTTATTTCTTTGATTAGTAGATTGGGAATTCTTTTTTTGGTGTCGATAACATGCCTGCCCATCACTTACTCTTATTTTAGATGTTTCCCCTTTATATCTTGACCCTCTCAGACTCTCAATCATCAACTTATGCTGTTACACACATATAAGGTCAACTAACCTGTACAAAAATGATATCTTCATTGATGTCACATTTCCCAAGCACCTCATCTTCTCCTCCTGCTTGTCCCAGCCTCCTTGTACTTCATGCTGTTGTCTCTTATTAGCTTATGAAACACCTCTCTGGCTCATGCTGCTCTAAACACATGTCTCTGTTCTACTCTCTAGCTTTATATTATTGGACATCCTATATTTTTGAGAAATGAGTCATCTAACACCTATGATTAGCTCTCTTGGTCCAATAAGAATATCATGCACCTGCAGTTGAGTGTCAGGCAGATAAGTTTAACTTTAGATTGCTTTCCGCTGTGAGTAAATTGATAAATTGAATCTAATTTCTTTCTTTAAAATGCATGGATGCTCAAATGCTAGTGAGCTTGGCTTCCTGAGGATGCAACAATGCAGACAGCATTTGGTTGCATGTCCCCTTTCAACATTTTGCACCAAAAATTGTCAACAGAAAAAACTAGAAGTCACCCTAGGTTACTGATCATTCCATTAAAACCATCCTGTAGTGACTCAGCATGTGACAGGAGAGATTTTCAGTGGCCAGAAACGGGAGATGAGATTTGATTAAAAAAAAAAAAAAGTTAACAAGCAAGGGTGTAATGAGAAAAGACAGAAGATCAGATGTCATGTTTGATATGCAAACCAAAAATCAAAGTCTAGAAAACCATATAAATAAAGGATTTGTTCATAAACAGAAAAAGAAAGATCAACATAAAGCAGCGCACGCCAACACAGGAATCCTAATATCATTAGGAAACCTAACACATAATATGTTTTGGAAAAGGATGTGCTGACCCTTATGCCAGATGACCAGATGACATCACACATCATGTGTTCCTGAGTGATTGTAAGAAGGATTGCTGTGGCAGTGATTGAAGCGATTGGTAAAAAAATAGCAAACAAAATGGCGTCGACATAAGACAACTTTTTAAATGTTACAGAAGGCAAACACAGATGCATTCCTTGAGATCCAAAAGCCCATATTCCATGTACAACATGTAGTCAGATCCCATGAGGAAGATGAAAAAAAAATTATAACACATTATAACACATTGTGGGGAACAGCCCGGACAAAGACAGGTAGACATGTTTAAAGCACCACCACACATTTATTATACAACTAATATTTACAGGTGAAACACACACAACCCAGTGCCGCAGCACCAATCACCCTAAAGTCCAGGCCTTTTCCAAATGCCTTTCTCTTCTCCTGACCACCTCCACTCCTCTCCTCCAAGACTCTTCCAGCCGACTCCAGCCAACGAATGGAGGGAGGCGGCCCCTTTTATCCCCACCTGGACGTGCTCCAGGTGCCTCCCACCAATCTTCCGCCGGCACTCCCCAGTGTGGCGGAAGTACCGGCTGCGCACCCGGAAGCACTCCGAATGTCCCTGGTCTTCTTCCCCCCAGCACTTCTGAGTGTGGCTCCTCAGGCATTGGGTTGCCCCCTGGTGGTGACCACAGGCCCCTATAGGGTTGAGCTTCCAAGCTTTGTTCCCATGGTCCCCAAAGCCGCCAGAGCGGTCGCCCCTTCGTGGTCTGGAGCAGGCGCAAGCCATCCTCCAGTCCTCCTGGGTGTCCCAGCTGGGTAGCACCCCCAGCCACTTGTCACAACATGTTATATGAAATGTTTAGTTCTTAGGCATGCTAAATAAACATGCTCCAGTATACCCTTCACTATTCTGATATTTTGAAATATTGATTAGGGGCAAGGACAGCCACAAATGAATTGCCCTTCTTTCCTCCCATGCAAGGTTCAACATATTTTTTATGAAATTGCATTCTGTTCTTTGGCCTTTTGGTATAAAATTCAGAATATACCTGGTAGCTTTGGTTAATCACAGATCTCATTTTTACACACAGGTGATATGCAAGTGTGAAAACAAAAGTAGCTTTATGTTTTCAGAGCTACCCCAATAAATCTGTATTGTAAATGTTGCAAAGACGTGGCATCTGGTACATTTTGTCAGAGATAGCAAGCCAGTTTTGTATGGCATTTAGTTCTCTTTAATCTGATCTGATCTCAGATAGATAGATAGATAGATAGATAGATAGATAGATAGATAGATAGA
>JANRMT010062856.1:55532527-55544306 GCA_026402145.1 Polypterus bichir lapradei | reverse complement strand
AGATAGATAGATAGATAGATAGATAGATAGATAGATAGATAGATAGATAGATAGAACAAACTTTATTTGTTATTATTTCGGGGGAAAATGTGGCTTTTTACAGAAGATCTTTAAATAAATAATTACATAAATAGGTATATAAGTAATTAAATAAATATGCACACAAGCATCTAACAACTAAGAACGCACAATTATGTTAGGCTGGACAAGTGCTATAAGACTCTATGAGAAGCACTATAAACCAAAAAAGAGTGCTTCCTGTGAGGATGAAAGTGAGATTAATTGTGCATGAGGGGAAACACAAGGACAACCTTTTTTATGCATTTTGCACATTTTGCCCTAACATATTTATGCTTTCGATTAAGTTAATTTGCAAATCTTTCCATGCTTTTGGCAAACTGCCACCTGGATGACAATAACCCTATGACCTTGAAATGGGACCTTTTCATTGTTGACATGATATGTTGGCCCTTACAGACTTGTACGTATTCAGTGTATACTATTAATTTTTTTCTTGTGCTGTCCACTTATGCAGTTATTACTGTCCAACCTTTTTAAACATTCTAGCAATTGTTCAGGCTTCAGCTTTTAGCCTGTTTAACATTGAGCGGCTGTCATCTCTTATTTTCAGCCAACACCACTGGCATGACTCAACTGGGAATAACTTGATAAAGAGACCTAAAAAATGGTGACCAAGAAGATGCACTCAAGTGAAAGCAAAGGACTGCAACTGTGGGCCTCCTTTATTAGACATCTTTATGCCCAACGTTTAGTCATTAGCTAACAAAGTAGATGATATCATATAAAAGCTGGATTCACTGAGAAGCATTTGGAATTGCTACATTTTCTCTTTCTCAGAAGCAAGTGACGCTAGACTGTGTGATGCAGCTGGATTTTCTGTCTGCTGCATGGACCAATGTGAACTGTCTGGGAAAAACAGAGGAGTTACTTAATGTTTTCTGTTCCAGATTTGATTGTGGCAATCAGTGCAAGTGTCTATAGCACCAGTAGTACAATCCTTCTGCATTTCTGTGGATAATGTAAAGCAATTAATTAGCTAGCATATTCATATGCATGTTTAATGCGTCACTGAGAGATTCTGTGGCTTCTGTCTATTTCACTAAAACAATTATACCTGTGTCAAAGAAAATAAGTATGTTGGCTTAGTAACTACATACCAGTGTCCCTAACTCCCCTTTTGATGAAATGCTTTGCTCTAGATAGTTTAGTTTATACTAGGGGGCTCTGCCCCCTGCTTGCTTTGCTCGCCAACCCCCGGATTTGTTTAACCAGATATACAATTTAAAGAGATTGTTATATTCATTTCATTCATTTTCATTCATTTTTATTTCTTGATATTTGCCAGTAATAAAGCTGTAGTGGATGACTTATACCCCCCACCCCCACTAGGCGTGCTGCGTGCCAGTCACATAGCGTCTCTGCCTCTCACATTGTGAATAGGGGGGCTGATCGCACACTAAAGAGATTCGGTAGCTCCTCATTCATTATCCAACCTGGTATATCCTAACTACAGGGTCATGGGGGTTTGCTGGAGCCAATCCCACCCAGCACAGGGCGCAAGGCAGGAAACAAACCCTGGGCAGGGCACACACACACTCCAAGCACACACTAGGGACAATTTAGGACCGCCAATGCACCTAACCTGTGGGAGGAAACCGGAGCACCCGGAGGAAACCCACACAGACATGGGGAGAACATGCAAACTCCATGCAGGGAGGACCTGGAAAGAGAACCCGGGTCTCCTAACTGCAAGGCAGCAGCGCTATCCACTGCACCACCATGCCGCCCAACAGTGATACAATGGGAAACAAATACATCTGTTTACCTCCTCTATGCTCAATCAGCTGGCTTGCTGCTGCTGTTTGTGCCGAGCTGCGTGATCTGCATGTCACGCTTCGCGATGATCATTTAAAAGCCTGTACAGCAGCTGTACTTTTGTCTCCCTTCCTTGTGTGCGGGACGGTAAAGTGTCTCCGAGAAATTGTTTGTAAGTAGGGCGTGATGTGCAAGAAGTCTCGCACGACTTCAAAGTGTCTTCCAAGAAGATCACGTCTCGACCCAAGATTTTTTTATTATAATAGAGAGAAATTAATATAACAAGACACAGTATTCCTTGCACTTCTTGCCATCTTAGTGCATCTAAACAATAAAAACTGCCACATTATGCCAGAATACTGTTTATAGACGATTTCAATATTTAACACTGTTTTACCATAAAAGCTGATCACCAAACTCCTAGATTTGGGACTTAGTACCATCCTATACAACTTGAAATTGGACTTCCTAACTAGCAGGCCTCAGCATGTGTGGATTGGTAACATCTCCTTCTCCACACTGATACTCCTTCCCCTTACAGAATAATGTGCTGGGTACTCTGCTGTCCTTCTCATTCAATTCTGACTCCGTGCCCAAGCACAGCTCCAATATCACCATTAAATCTACTGACAAAACCAACCTACTAGGCCTTTTCACCAACATTTATAAAACAATGTACAGAAAAGAGGTTTGTCTCCTCATACAGAGGAGCCAGAACAACAATCTCTCCCTTAGTGTCATTAAAACAGAGGAACTGGTACTAGACTCAGGAAGCTGAAGACAGACCACACTCTTTTGCAAGATGGGGAAGAGGGGTCAAGGACCGAATATTTTTAATGCTAGTATATCGTTTGCACATCGTCTATTTCTTTTACAGGCAGTAAGGTGTAGTGTTCGTACCTTTTACAAGTCGACTGTTACAACCTCTCCATCCACTTCCTGAGTAGTGACCGGATACAGAGGCTGTTTGGTGCATGATAGTACATAACATCAGAACCATAAAATACTACAGAGTGCCTTTAGTTTTCAGCCATCAAATCCTTCTGTCACATTAGAGAGTCTCGCTCGATAAGATATAGGTGCATTGTGCTGGAAAATTTCAGTTGTTATTCTTAGGACATAAAGCTTTTACCAGAAAAAAAATAATGAACAATAGTATAATTAAAAGTAAATAACTGAATATTTTCATTTTTGAAGTATTTAATTCACAAAATAATGTTTTGTTGAGCCACAGCTCTCAGCTCTACTAGCCAGTAATGTTTTAAGGTATGTCTTTAATGTCTTTAATCTTACACGTGTACTTTAAATTCAGATGGGGCATTACACTATGCCAGTTTCTCCTGGTATAATCTCTCTATATGTGTCTAGTTGTGGAACAGTGATGGCCAACAATTTAGAGGTCTTGCCATGCATTGTCGATGGAATTAAAATCTGAACTCTGACTGGTTCACTGAAGGATATCAATTTCCTTGATTTTAGACCACAGCTGCACTGTTTAGCTAGTGTTCTTTAGATCACCGCTCTGCTCAAACCTAAATTTCTTCCTCATTTCAGACTTATATGAAGTACATCTCTATTATGCTTTCTCTTCTTTCTGTCACTCCTTATAACATTGCTAGTACCTGCTGATAAAAAGCATCTCTGTAACAAGATGTTCCTGGAGTGTACCTCACATATCACTAAAAATTGAGCCTGAAAAGTTCAGCTATAGTCTTATCAGAATGGAAGATTTCCTGTCACATACTTTCACTATCTTCGATGAGACATTTTTCAAATGCTTTGAGGGAAATGATATTTTTTTTTCTACCAGGAGTTATTTTCCTCCTTGCTAAAAAATCTTTTGAGGTAAAACGTCTTAGAGATTGTAAATCTATCAGCATCACTTTTAGTTATGGCCACTCACCTTTGTGTCCTTTCAAGTCCATCTTGAAATATCATCCCTAAGAAGTGCCCCTGCTCTCCAGCAAATAGGTGTAGAGGTCAACAAGATCTCAGCAGTGTTTTTGTACTTTTGTATTTATTCCTTTTTGGTACAATGGTCTGCAATGAGTTCTCTGGGATACACTTTGCCTTTAATATTGTTTTGTATACTGCCTCAGTGTTGTGCTTCCCTAGAATTAGATTGCCGACTTGCTTGGAATGCTCTTTTTCCGTCATTGTGAAGTTTTCTTTTGAAAGTCTCTACCATACTGTTGGACCTTATGAACAGGATGCATACTCATAGATTCTCATAAAGCAATTAGACAACAATGCTCTGAGAACAATGCTCCTTTATAAAAAAGTCAGCATAAATGTGCAATGGTAAATGGGTCCATTCAAATACCCGTTATCTAGAATATGTCATCATGAATGCACCTTACACATCATTGATATAGCGCATACTGAAGAACATGAAGTTATTATACTCAAATACTCTAGTTACTGCCATATGTTTATAAAGTAATAAATGTAATTTGTCTAATATGTCACAAAAATGTAAAGCAACATTTTTATAAACTAAAATGCAAATTCGAAAGAGGATAAAAGCTTGACAAAAAATGCCACAAGGCAAAATCATTTGGGTTAGCTAGTGCAGTGTGTGGACTAGAGGCACAAACACATAGAGAGCCCTCACGTGCAAGCCTTTAGAAAGTGCTTCTCCTCTGCTAAAACCCACTGGCCTGTGTGTGACCACCAGCAAATCTCTTTAAGGATCCTAGCTTGGGTTGGCTCATGGAATTTGGAAAATTGTGGGCAGATGGTGTCGCGTCTAATCCCAAGTAAAACTTTAGGGATTTTCAAAACTCGACTTGATGTTTTTTTGGAAGAAATAAGTGGATAGGACTGGCAAGCTTTGTTGGGCTGAATGGCCTGTTCTTGTCTAGAGTGTTCTAATGTTCTAAAGAAAGTGGAATACTCCCACTTTTATTTCTCTCTCATCTTACTTACGCCGGCAGCACACTACACAATCACTGGCGTAGGGGACGCTCCCTCAAAAAACCCCCAAGATTAAAAGGGCCCCCTCATCAGATCTACATAAAGCCAGCCACAAAAATATCTATTCATTTTTTAAGCCAGATTTTTTAAGCTAAGGTGTTTACAGGCAGGACTGAAAGAAGGCGGTCTGTGTGGGCTGGAAGGAGTTAAATGAGTGACTGGGCACAAACTAGGCAGGGCTACCTGGATGAGTGGCAACAGTTCATATCCTATAAACCAGAAGGGTTCGAGAAAAAGGGCAGAGACTTTCATAATAAACAAACCCATTATTTGGATGAACCCACGGCAGTGTCATGCTACCAAGATGACATCAGCTCCCAGCATTCAGCAGTAGTATGCAGGGCCTGATAGGCGATTAGCTTGTGCTTTAAAAGAAGTGGAAGAATGAAACAGTCCATGTGAAGCTGCATGTGAAGTGTCTTTGACAGCATTACAGGTATGCACGTTATGGAATCTGGCCTTTTTAGCGTAATGTTGGCATGTTTTTATTTGTACACTGCATATCAATTTGTGTCTGCCTAAGACATATCTTAACTGATAAAATTAATCAAGTCTAATTTATTGTGTGCGTATTTCTTGTATGAGAGTAAGGTTTCAGTATTCTGCCCACAGGACTCCCCCAATTACAACAGGGTATTTTGCACACTTGTACACTTGCAGTGATTGCATATAACAGGTTTATTTACGGCACAATATGTCCAGTTTAAGGTTTCCTTTCTGTTGTTTGCTTTTTAAAATAATTGGGGCTGTTAATTTAAGCAAGGAATAGTAGGATGCAGTTGGGCTTTGTGGATATTGTAGTTTATTAATGTTTAATTAATGACCCTATATAAATCCATGGTGAGACTCTTTTTTCGTTCAATCTCTCAGTCTAATTGTTTTCCAATAATATGAATACCAAGCCAGAGAACAGACTTCATAGCCAAACACCCAGTATGGAAGCAACAGTGAAGTATACCTGTTTAACATTGCTAATCCTCTGCAGGAGATGTGCCTCTGAAGCTTGCATACACTTTGCTAGTAAAGCTGTGGAATATTTCTTTTGGGGAAGCTGTTTCTGCCACTGCACTGGAGCACTCACCACTATCCATTCATAATCTTTTGTCATGTACCTCTGATCTGTTCATCACTCCACCATTCTTGAATTGTTTGAGACTCTGTAAATACAGTTTGGTGTTTGTCTATGCTTTGTTCATCATTGTAAATATTTTGTGATATACAGTATGTGATAATACAGCTGGGTTTAAGACAGTTTTCTTTTGTGTTATTCGATTTATTTGAATGGGTGGTTGACTGGTAAGAATATAGTATCAAATTAATCTTGGTCTTCAAAGCCTGTCATTTTTAAACAGAGCTTAGCATTCTCTAGTATGCAAATCTGTGGCAGCCTCAGTGCTTCTAGAATTTTGTGTCCCATTACACACTGAACACAAGCCAATGAATATGCATTTGCAAAGCAACCTGCAAGTCCCAGAATCCTGAACAGAAAAAAAATTGCAATATTTAAACAAAAATAAACAAACACGGGAGTGTTTCATTATTATTATTATTATGTTAGTGCGTGAAATTACATTAAATTGATCAGGCAGGGCACAGTCTTGGAAAAACTATTGTGGCGGACCCCGGCCGGGACACACCTTCAGTATATGCTCCAGGGGAGCAAGCATGGGCTACACAATACCTCCCCTGGGACGCTAGATGGCAGCCCCCCCGGGTGCCAGTGATGCCTCAGATTCCCGCAGGGCTCCATGGGAGATGGAGTTCTCCACAGCCCTGTTGGCACCCGGGGTGGCCACCAGGGGACACTGCAGGGATTCCTGAGCCCGTCTGGGCGGTTCTACAGCCACACCACCGAGTGAACTATAAAAGGAGCCAGCAGCCACCACTTTGGGAGCCAGAGTCGGGAGGAGGGAGACGGTGAGAAGTGGTGGTGAAGAAAAGGAGAATTTATTTGTGCTTGTTGCTTTTGCGTTTGTGGGACAGGTAAAGACAAAAAAAGTTTATTTGTTTTTATACATGCGCCTCCCGTGTCTGTCTGTGTTGGGTCGGCGCTTATATAGCACCTTATTACACTATTTATTTGAATAGTTTCTGACTTCACAGGAGAGAGAGGTGGGTTTAAAACAGGTGCTTATTTTTTGCATGGTGTGCGCACATCTTCTATTAGGAGGGGGTCTCAAACCTACTTTAACAACTGCAGTTGCTGGATTTCATTGCCTTGAGGATGTCAGATTACACAGAAAGAAATTACCAGGGATGACAAATTACATGACTCCAAGAAGACTTTTCAGCACAGATTCATATTTACAAAGCACTGTAAGCTTTCTTCTTTCTGACAGCCAATGAAAGGCCTGACAGCATTGGTGCCAATAAAAAGGCTTTCCAGGCGTGAAAAATTAAATTTTTTCAATTCTGCTGTGGTATGACAACCATTAGACATCACACAGATGAGCCACTGTCTGCTTTTAAAGACCAAAATACCCAGTTTCATTCTTTCTTCACCGCTACATTCTACCCATCACAGTTCTGGGGGTCCGTTCAATGGTTGTCAGAACTGGCAGACACAACATCCCACCCCTATGATTTAAGACAAATTTGATTTTGACAGAGTAAGCCACAGACTGGTCTGACTGAGCCATGGGAATGTTAAACTAAATGCCTGGCAATCCTCAACTTGCTAAGATTATGAAAATGAAGTCTGCTATTTAAAATCACCGGAGAAGTCATATGGTGCGATGGGGCTTGACAGGTCAATTGAACTAATGTTTATTATAAAAAAAACTTTGCCACTCATCCAAGTGACTTCTTCAGTCTCAAATAACATATGCAGATCCCTGAGTTGTTTAGCTTCCGGGCTCACACCTTGGTGGCCCATTAATGATTCTGATAGCTTGTCAGCATTTTCATTCTAATGGTCCATTACCTAAAATATCCAAGGAATAGAACCAATTGCTATGCCGTAAGCCACAGACAGACTGTAGCACAGGCCTCAATCTTCATTTAATGATGGGTGCTCCTATTCCTCACTCCACATTTGAGCCAGTTGTCTTCTCCATACAAGATGTGTGCCTCCCCATCTACTAATGTGTGCCCCTTGGTCTTCAGGTGTGTAAAAGTCCTGTCCAAATCTGATTAGTTTTCTATAGCGCCTGTTTTGTTTCCCTGTTTTAAAAGCCAGTAAGAGGAGAGAACTGTAATGGAGAATTGAAGTATAAAAACCGCTGTCTATTAGCTGAGAATGAAGAAACCATTTGGATGAGTTACAAAATGCTTCCCAGACAGTGCCGGTGCTAGGTTATTTTGCACCCTAGGTCAAGCTTATTAGTGCACCAACCGACTGATTGGTAGATAACCCCATGATCTGCACCCTATGTGAATGCCGTATTCGCCTTAATGTCGGCGCCGGCCCTGTTCCCACTAGTGCAGCTGACACAAAGAAAAACAACTGAGAGATGCATAGTTGTGGAATGTTAAAAATAACAGCAAAAAAAAAAAAATTTATGCAGCTGGGTTATTAACACGTTTTTTATATCTGCAGCCTGAAATTAATGCTTTTGTCAAAGTGAAAGCTCGATGCAATATGTCTTTGGGATGCAAGGAACCATTAACTTTAAACAGTTTGTTTACATAGTTATAGATTTTCATATTTCTTTGTGGAAATTATTGTTGCCGTCATATTTGCCGGAAAATTATACTCCCAGAATGAATAATAAACAGAAGCAGAGGTGTGCTGAACAATTCACATCTATGAAGATCGCACTGTAATTAATCTTGGTCAATCCAATTCATTCATGTTCCATACTCGCTTATTCCAATACAAGGTTGTGGGGTGTTGAACCCTATTCTAATAGCATTGGGTGCAACTGAGGAGCCCATGTGAAGCAAGTACAAGTCCATCACAAAGCACTCCTCCACACTGGGTCAAATTGTAGCGTTCCACTTTGAGTTGTGAGATGAAAATTAGACTAACCATCCATCCATCCATCCATTATCCAACCCGCTATATCCTAACATAGGGTCACGGGGGTCTGCTGGAGCCAATCCCAGCCAGCATACCTGGAAAGAAGTCCAGGGCAGATGTTGGGAGAACATGCAAACAGACTATTTAACCCTTACCTTATGTTCAGGTCAATGGGACCCTTTTTCAAAACTTACAAGATGAAAAACGGTACAATTACTTATGTTTTAAACATGAAAATCATTGAAATTTCACCATTTACTTTTCTTCTGTGTCTGTGTGTGTGTCCTCAAAGTCTAGTCTGCACTCTTTACCTTTTTTAGTTATGACATTGTTATTTTTCAAGCACCTAGAACTTGTCTGCCACCATATTTCTCACACTCTTTACCTTTTGTATTGTGGGAACCAGCACAACGGTATTTGAACAAATTATAAATAATCAACAATTTCTCAAACCTTGATCTGGTAAGTCTGGAAATGGCACATTGCAGTGTGTGTCCCCATAATCCCTTGAGATGGCAAAAATGAGGACTGTACAAAATGATTTTGGAGGAGGCAGAAGCTGGAGTTTATAAGATGGATTTACAGAATGGGAAGATCATGGTGGAACAAACCCTTCTGCATGCACGTGTTTTTAGATCATGCAGGGAATCCATAGAATGTTTATGGAACGCAAAAGTAGCAGAAACATTTTCCAGTTTGGAGAAAACTTAATTATTTCCAAAGTTATCAGTTTCAATAACTAAGACAGAAGACAGAGACAAGCAATCTATAGTTAAGATGGTATGGGACAAATGAGCGGAGTACCTTCCTTTATTTTACAACCCCTACATTACAGAGCATGAGCAACTTTTGGCATTTAGGGGCCATTCAGGCAATACATGCCATTTAAACCTGCAAAATATGGCATCATGTTATGGGTTGCCTGTGCTATTGCTTCATCATATGCCTAAAACATGCAGGTTTACATGGGGAAGCCAGATGGAGGAAACTCTGAGAGAACTCCAGACATGCAGGATGCCCAGAACATGACACAGTGGCCACAACGTCAAGTGTAATATCTTTTTTTTCACTTCACACAAGGTGGGACAGGAGCTCCTCAAGAGGAATATGTCAAGGAAAAATAAGCCAAAGTTCCCACCGCAGCTTCTGGCCACAAAGGACAAGCCAGTGAATTCATTGAAGTTTTGTCTACACAGCTGACATGTCCTTGGTTATTCTATGTGTCAAAGAAAGGCAAAAAAATGTTATCTTGAAGAGTACGCTACACAGTATAGATAGATAGATAGATAGATAGATAGATAGATAGATAGATAGATAGATAGATAGATATTTTATTAATCCCCAAGGGGAAATTCACATAATTCAGCAGTAGCATACTGATACAAAAAAACAATATTAAATTAAAGAGTAATAAAAATGCAGGTAAAAACAGACAATAACTTTGAATAATGTTAACATTTATGGGAAAATCAAAAGCCATAAATGATGATAGACTATAAAATGCCCAGTTTGGACAAGCTGGAGACTTGCTACAGATGCAACAGATAAACAGTACACCAGGTAACAGGTGATTTTCTTTTCCCAATATATTGGATATCTCAGAATAAAATGCTTTTGTCACCTGCATCATAAGCTTTCTTGAGGAGCTTGACAAAGCTTTGGTGAGATCTCACATACAGCTAAGACAGAATGTGCCAAGGATACAAGCATATGCAAGCATTGTGAAGAAGATTCAATAGGAAGATGCTAGTAACCCACCAGCCCAATCCACAGAGGAATAAATGCCAGCACCACAACTTAATATACAGATGATACGACTTGTCTGTGTAGGTGTTTCTCATTGTACTATCTTGGTCTGCTGTACCTATGTTCTGGACACTAGAAGCTATGTATACTTGTCATTATAATGTGGTGCAGAAAAAAGTTTCTCTTGTACTTGATAAATGAATAGCATGGTGAAATAAAGTGAGTATCTCTTATGTTTTTTTAAATTAATGGTTATTTCATTGATATTTTATAGCTGATTGAGTTATTTTAAAATCCAAATATTGCTCTGGGTCTACCAGACCTTCAATTGTGCAAATGTATCAAAAACTGTGACCCTAAGTTGAAGGTTAAATTTGTCTTTCTGGTTCAATGTTTTGACTCTGTGTCCAGTGAAATGATATCAAGCCCTTGGATATTTCACTGTCCTCAGGTGTTTGCTGAACAAGGTGCTTTGCTTTGTGTAAGACTCAAGAGAACCATTACAGTATCATTTGATTTGTTTTAATTTTGCTCAAAAAGTGGAAAAAAATGGCATATGTGTTATAAGGAGATAGGAATAAATTATTTTGCTCCCCTTTCTGTAATCTTCAATTGCTTGCAAACATTAGAAAATAAGCTGCGCAAATTGTGCCTGTATAAATTGCTGACTGTGGCCTATTATGAGGCTTATTAAATAAGCGACAAATAAAAAGCTCTACAAACATGTACCTGAGAAAAAATGTTATTTAATGACACCACATGAATGAACAAACCTGTGATTACTTTTTCACTGTAGTTGTCCCAGTCGGTAATATCAACATAAATGCTCATTATACCTTCATATTTTTTCAGAGCTGACTATTTCAGTGGTCTCTGTACTTTCTGGATTAGTTCTCAGAGCAAGAATGAAGTGGAGGCAGCACTGCAACATTCAAGATCAAAAAGTAACTTAATGTCACAAAAAATAGAAAAAGTGGAAGGGTGATGGAAGAATCACTTTGCTCACTGCTGAGAACAATCCTAAACTGAATTCTGTAATGGACTGGTATCCCTGCTTACTGGGGCTGGCACTTTTCCTGGTGCCTGATGGCATTCAGAAGATGGATGAATGGACTCCTGGAGTTATTTTTGCTCATTGAATTGTCTTCCTGTTTTTAACATATGCCATACTGCAGGTAAATGGACAGGGTTTCTCCTTTAGTATGTGCCAATGTGGATGTGACTGAAATACTCAAAACTCCAGGCCATAACGTGACAGCC
>JANRMT010062856.1:55477910-55532127 GCA_026402145.1 Polypterus bichir lapradei | reverse complement strand
ATATATATATATATATATATATACAGGGTGAGTTAAAATTATGTTAACACTAATGGATTATTTTTATCTCGACCACACCTTTCCAGGTCGATGGGTTATGGTGGACCATTACCATGGCCTCCACACTCCCCTGATTTGATGGGGTATGGTGAAGGAGCGCATGTATAGGAGAAAAGTTTGTGATATCAATGACCTGATGGACAGAATACGGACAGTGATTTCATGTATTCCCCGCGAAATGTGTGTCTGGGCTCTAAATGATACTGTTGCTCGTTGTATTTTTGTGTGTTGAACATGATGATAAACAGGTAGAGACATTCCTGTAAATCATCTTGCACAGTAGAAGTATGTTTTGTGAATAAATTGTTTCCGCCATTCAAATGTTAACATAATTTTGACTCACCCTGTATATATATATATATATATATATACTGTATATATACATATATATAAATATGTATATAAATAAGCTAAAAAATTAAACCTAGCAGAGCTATAATAACCTTGTTCCAGGCACCATGATTACTGTAACTCACTACTGCATTGACTACCAGATGCAGCAGCAGCAGCACATTTTGTACTCAAGCAGTCAAGATGGGCGCATTTCACTCCCCTGGTTCACAGTAGCAGCACATTTCAAGGTCAGATCTTTGATGGTTGTCTGCAGAGTGGTCAGTGGATCAGTACCTATATATATATGGAGGAACCATGGTACTTCTTGGCCACTCAGATCAACTAATGAACTGCATCTGATGATGTCACCACTGTGCAGCATCAGCTCTGAACCCAAACTCTTTTGATGTGTAGTTCCTAGCTGATAGAACAAGCCGCCCACCACCATCACCCAAAATGCTGACTCCATTAGTGTATTTAATAAGTGTAAGAAGACTCCCTTGTTCTGTAAACATCTGTCTAATTGATTATGGTTTTGATGCAATGTTCTCAATAGTTACGAGAAGAGAAACTAGTCTTGAATCGTTCTGCTTGGTTTAGAACTCTTTATTTTGTGATTATTAATTTCGGAACTTTGCCCAGTAACACTCGTTTCAAAACAGACCTCAGACTGATGTTTATTTGACTACGCTGACCTCTTTTGTAAGATGCTTTGGATAAAAGTATCTGCCAAGTGAATACATATAAATGTCAAAGTATTTCTGCATGAAGACATCTAAAGTCACTTGTTTCTTAAAGCTGACAAATGGAAATTTGTGAAAAGGCAAAATTTGCACTGTAATCTTTAGAAATGTATAGGTAGTGAAAAAACCAGTGTTATTTCTGAATTAAATTTCATAGCTACAATTTGTACAAAATGACTTTATTTTATTGCCAGTGGAATTTGATTTTGTTACAAAATATCCACCGCAAGGGCAAAAGTAACCACTATTCTCCTTACAAACTCCAACAATCTACATTTCTAATTAAATCATTAACAAAAAAAAAAAGCAAAAGGTTATGCAAGATTCTTGCATCTTACAGCTCGCAGGCCAATACTGTAATACATGATAGTCGAATTCCTGACTAGAGGAGTGCCACAAGTCAAATGAGATCATAAAGCTTTAGGTTTCATGTTAAGATAGTGGAGTAGTGCATGTACTGTAAGAAGATGGCATCCTGTGATTTCAGAAGCAGCACATCATCCTCTCTCTTGAAGGTTTTCTCCTCAGCAGAGTATTAGAATCTGAAAGAGAAGGTCAATCACCACTTAACATTCCCTGGACATCTTTAAAAATGTGGAAGAAAAACACACACATAGAACATACAAACTCCATATGGACATTGTGTGGGTGTGGGATTTTCAAACCCAGTATGCTGAATCCATGAAGTGGCAGGACTACACTCCATGATGACACTACAGTGTTAATTACTGCATCCATAGTAATTATTTACATTTATTATTCATTTGAAGGGATTAAATGAAAATATATTGTATTTATATCTTAGAAATATATATACAACTGTGTACATTTCTAAGATCATTCCCTTGGCTGGGGAAGTGATCTGTTGTGTGACCTTTTAAACCCATCACTCTGTCAATGCAGGTCAAGACCTCGGAGGGCATGCTGCTAACAACATGGGAGGTACCCCAATGATGGGAAAACAAAACAGTGGCTATCATAATTAACCAAGATGGTGAATATGGAACAAAATAATTCATTACAAAAGTACATTTTAAATCAAAAAAGAAATTGAAGATTTAGGATTAAGGGCTCAGGAAGCTCCCAAAATCAGTGTTCAACCTTGTAAACTGATGCAGTAAAATACATAAAAAAAATGTATGATCAAACAATTCATAGCAGTGGTGGTGCGGCACAGAAGGTGGGAGTTGAGTGAGTGAGTGAGTGAGTGAGCTCAGCTGATGTCACCAGGAATATACTATTGAAAGTATTACAGGCAAACTCTGCATGACCAAGAATAGAAGAACTTTCTGTCCTACAATGTAAATGCTGCCAACTATGCCAGGTGTTTTGTTATAGAATCACACCAGCCAGAGCGGTGTTTGGGGGTGGCAAGTGGTGCGCCGAATGGGGCCCTGCCTTTGGGGTCCACATGTCCCGTTCAAGCGGATTTATCAAGTTATAGCCTCCAGTTATATTTTGAAAAAGTCCATTTGTTATCTTGCAAAAATTTAGTTGAATACTGTAATTAGAAAATCTGGTGTATGTTAGCATTATTTTTATTAAATTCGCTCAAAAGTTTAAACAGTCCACACATACCAGTAACAGTGTTTGACGTAACCAGCCCTGCATGGGGTTGGTCAGCCCTAGGCCACCTCTAAGGATGCCTCTGCACACCACGATTCATCCTAGGTCACACAATTTGCATTGTGGTAGCTGAATTTTTAGATATTGTAATTGAACAGAATGGCAATTTTGAAATATCTAAATAAAACACAAATGCACTAATACGTAGAGTACTAAGTGTAAAACTTTTTGTTGTAAAAGGAGAAGAGTCTAAGCTACCAAAACTGAAATCAGTGATAGTGTTTTAGCTGGAAACATAAATCGTTCACCTTAAAAAACATTTATAATTTGAAGGAAAGAATCTACTCTATATATATAAAATCCTAAGCCTAAAAGTGCAACGATTTTGTGCAACGATTTTATGTGACTTTTTTGTCACACTTTAAATAGGGCTTATTGTAAAACCAACATATATATGTTTGGTATCATTATTTTCAGAATTTATTGAACTTTAATGTGATATCGTTAGATTTTCAGATTCTTATTCTGTTTTTAAATTACAAACTTAAAAATGTCAAGAACTCACAACCCGCGAGACGAGACTTTGTGCCAAAAGATTTGGGGTGGGAAATAAAAGACAGAGAGTAGGACAGCTGCTGTACAGGCTTTTAAATGTTTGAAGCGCAACGCAAGATGCAGATCACACGGCATGACAGCAGCAGCAATCCAGCAGCTGATCGAGCAAAGAGGAGGTAAAAAAAAACTGTATTTGTTTCCCATTGTATCACCATTTAAGAGGGGGTTTTGGAGGAGCGACTGCGTCTTCTTTGAGGTACGTTCAGCCCCGCTCTTCACAGCACGAGCGGCAGAGATGCAAAGTACCGCGTAGCGCAGGCCTGGGGGGGTTGGTAAGCGAAGCAAGCAGGGGGAACCCTCTAGTGTGCCCTATAAAATCACAGTAATTTTAAAGGCATTATACGAGGGACATTCAAAAAGTTACCACAGTTTTTTTTAACTCTATATATTAAGAATTTCAAAAACAAATTACATCACTTTTCTACATAATCACCTTCGTTTGCGAAGTAATCTTCCCAGAGTCATTCCAGCTTTTAAATGTCCAATTACTACATTGCAATGAAAATATAAAAGTGCAGAAACTTTTTGAACATCCCTTGTAGTATTTACTTAATATGCCAATGAAATGGTTACAGTTATTCCAGTCCAAATTCATTAGCTTCAGAGAGTGTTCTTGGGACACAGAATGCATTAATATATAATTTCAGTAGTAAAAGTGGTGGGCCCCCAATTTCATATGTTCAATTGTTCATGAAGAACAGATGCAACTGACCCATATCTAATCTCTACAATGTATTCTATCTAATGCTATGTCGCTTTTAAATTGCTATCTTCATTTTTGACGATGGAAATATTTCCCTTTGTCTTTAAAGTGAAAGGCTGGCCAGACTTGGGGCTGACTTTGATGAAATTCTATAGCTCTTTGGACTGCTGTTCTACAAATTCATTAGATGAGACTGAATCTCCAAAGATGTATTGTTTTCTTGCAATCAAAAATCAAAAATAATTGGTTTTGTGGTTTTGGAATCCATGCTGATTTGTATTGAAACAAGAAGCTTACGCTATAAACCACAAAGACAAACAACCCAAGTGATAAAAAGAGGATCAGGAAATCAATATTCATCAAAACTAGAAGACAACCAAACTAAAACACAAGCCACAGCCCAACATTTCGCACAAGGTTCGTAGTCAGTCAGTCATTTTCCAACCCGCTATATCCTAACTACAGGGTCATGGGGGTCTGCTGGAGCCAATCCCAGCCAACACAGGGTGCAAGGCAGGAACAAATCCCAGGCAGGGTGCCAGCCCACCGCAGAGGTTCGTAGTTCAAAGTTAAAATGATTGCTATTCTCTTGTACAGCAATTGCCAAATAGGATAGTGGTGATACTGGCTTGCCAGTTTAAATACCATGGCGCTTAATAATAATAATAATACATTGATGAGCTCAACTGGCACAAATCCCTATATCTGTTCCTTAGTGACAAGAAACTTCATTATCTCAACTGTAGCTCAAAGTGACGCCACTAATCCCAAAACAAAGATGGCATTGAGGCAGAATGATAAATAATATATAATGTTACCAGTTTAGTACATAAAGTATTAAAAAACAAAGTCAGCATAATAGTCTTCACAACGCAACAACTGTATGAAGATTTAAGTCCAGTATTAGAAAAGTATACTGCAGGAGAAAACAATTTACAGTATAAACGGTGTCCTGTTACACTTCGAACTTAATGATACTAGAAAATTCACGTTTTATTTGTTTAGCTTTTTATCTTTGGCCATTTAGAACATCAGTTCTATATAAAACTCCCTATAGGAATGAAACATTTAAAAAGGGATCTCCTTAATATCTTTTTAGCTTCACCATGACAGCCATGAGACCAGAAAGAAATAAAATGGAGACATTTTCTTTTGTTTCCTGCTTCTCAGAGTTTTCTCCTAAGAAACAATAATACCTCAGAATTCTCACAACTATTTTCTTTTAAGTTTCATCAAAGATCTCATCAAAGTCACACAATAGGCTCAGATTGTCCAGGTGATGTCTTGACTTTTTTTTTTTCTTTTGCAATTTCAAAGTACTTGCATTGTATGTTCAGTAATATATGGTGAAATGTATCGACGGTAGCAATAAAACACTTCACCATGATTACAAAGCTTTAGTCCTTAGTTGCTATAATTTATATTGCTGTTCACTAATTAGGTCATACTCATTCTGGAAAGGGGCAGGCAGTGTGGCGTTGTGGCAAAGACTTTGGATTTCATATCCTTGGGTTGTGGATTCAAATCCCACTACTGACACCACTGTGTCACTATAAGCAAGTCACTTCATCTGGCTGTGCTCCAATTGGAAAAGCACAAGAAATGTAACTAATCATATCTCAAAAGTTGTAAGGCACCTTGGATAAAGGTTTCACTCCAATAATAAATAAAAAACATAAAGTATCGAAAGACATTAAAACAATATTAGAAAGAGATTGATCAAAATATAGCATACTTTTCAAACCAAATTCTTAATTTTGACTCCTTTAACCTGAGTTATATGTGATGTTTCCCTTTTTATCTAAAGCTGTTTCTGTTAAGGAATTCTAGAGGAAACATCTGTGACAAAGCTGATTTTTAAATGAAGCACACATGAGAAATTCTGTGAAGTCTCATAAGCCATCAAAGATCAACCTTTGAGTGGTAAAATTTTCATACGGGTCTTTCCAGGATCAGGCCCAAAACTATTTGATCACCTCCTGTACACTTAAATTCAGATCTTTTAACAATAATTAAAGTTCACATACAGAAAGCCTAACCTTTAAAGCAAAAGTAAATAATGGCAGGCAAGTTCTTTTGAAAAAGAAATTAAAAAAAGCCATAATGTGTATATGTGCGTATCTCCTGAACAGATAATTAAACATGTTCTCATTCTTCTCAATCAGAATGTTATTATATCTCAAACTGAAATTACCTTCATTTCTTTTCATTCTTTTGTTTGCCAAAAGAGCTCATTTACTGTCATATCCTTTCCTCACTAAGGTGCAGAATGCAGTTAACATCAAAGGAGCGCACGTCCCAGGAAGTTTATAATGATACCACAATGCTTTGCTTCTTTTGACTTTCTTTTAAATACCAATCAATAATTGTTAAACAATAAGTAAGCCATATAGTTTAACAATTGATGTGTAAAGGGGCATGACATTGCACTGAAGAATGAGTCTGTGGGATTCAGTCAAATGTGTTCAATGTATTGGAAAACTACTAAACTAGAGTGAATTATAAATTAAATAAATAAATAAACACAGCTGTTCTCAAAATGTTAGCAGAATGAATTAGAATCCAATTAGCTCATTTTCTGAGTAAATTGCAGAAGTAATGGAAATAAAGAATGAGCAAGAACACCTATTGATTTTATTTATTAAGGTTCTTAATGTGATGAAGTATTGATTCGTAAATTAGAATTTTGTATATTGCAGAATTAGATAATATTGAGTTTGGGAACAAAACATGAATTTCACATAAAAACGTTTTACACTAGGTCAAGATTTGTTTTTGAAAGTAGAGAATAAAGAAATAATTATACAGCAGAGTTGAAAGATAAGTTCTGCATCTGTCTAGAAATGTTATAGTGGGAAAGTATTGACTTCCTTAACCTTTTGGCAGAGCTGCACTTTATGTGTTTTTTTTGTGTGTGTTGTTTTTCTATTTTTTTTTCCCCATGTTTGCATGCAAAACTGATTTGCTGATTAGAACACATAACATTTTACCACCAGAAATAAGGCTGTGGTATATTTTTCTGGCAGTCCTCATGATTTTGTGCATCCAAGTAATGATATTTGCAATTTTTGGTATGTTGGTTTGAGTAAAGAACAGAACAATATTGAATTATTGCCTGCATGAAGGTCATAAAATGATGAGACAAAGGAAAAGAATGTGTGATGGTGTTGTTTTTGACTGGAAAGACTGCCACCTTTTCAAACTGATGGTGAAGTGTACTGTTGTGTTGTTTGGCTTGTTGTGTTGTTAGGTGGTAGAGATGATAACGGCACCCGTACGCATGCACCGCACGGCCGTCACCGAGAGCTGATTCTAGAATAAGTTAAAATAAAAATAAAAAGAGGAATAACCTTGGAGGTCAATCAACACTGCAAAAGCAGATAGCAGATGTCACATAGTATATGTGTACCAAATTTCAGGTCAATAGGTCAAATGGTTTGTGAGCTACAGGTGATTTAAAATCCTGGTCAGACAAACGGACAGCCATGGTAGCATATTATATGTAAAGATTTTTTTTCTATCTACCCTGACCTTATCATCAGACCATTATTTATTTATATTTAAGGATTTTATTTCTATTTCTTTTAGTTATACTGTATATCTGTCTTAAGCAAATGTGCCTGCAACATATACAAAGTAGCAATTTTCCTAGATAATTCAGGTTGGATAATTTAGGGATCTGCGCTGGTTCAAATTCCCATAAACCCAGAAGTGTCTCTACTCTATTGGGCCCCTGAGCAAGGCTCTTAACCTTCAATTGCTCCGTCTTGGGTATAATGTTTATATTGCATCCAGCCCTGCAAGCAGGTCCTCCAACATGCAGGGAAAACTGAGGTGTCACCCATTGCACAGGCTGCACATTCCCAATTTGGGTGGTTCGTTGTGTGGTGGGTGATGCCTGTATCAGTACATGCTCCCAACCTAATTTCCACCTAAACCCTTTTCCCCAACTCTGTGCTGTCCTGGGCATCTTCTGAGATGGGATGCATGCTTCTTACGTCATCTGACATCAGCCACAATAAACTCTTCTTCAGCCTTGATCTGGGCCTTATTCCCTTATATATGCATATAATATAAATCCACTCAACATTGGACACAGAGACATTTTACTGAACTAACATGACAAATCATGTCATTTTCTATGGTTCCTATACCCTTCATTCATTCGTCTCCTCTGTAGACTAGAAAGGGTTCCATTCAAAAAAGTATGTACAGTATGTATAAGCAGGGCATGTGTATGTGTGTGTTTGTATGTGTGTGTTTTAAATATCAGGAAGTGAGTGACAAACATAATTTTATATATTAGGTAGAATGCCCAGAGGGGGCTGGGCAGTCTCATGGCCTGGAACCCCTGCAGATTTGATTTTTTCTCTAGCCGTCTGGAGTTTTTTTGCTTTTCTGTCCTCGCTGGCCATCGCACCTTACTTTTATTCTATGTTGATTAGTATTCCCTAATTTTAATTCTTACTTTGTCTTTTTTTCTCTATCTTCATCATGTAAAGTACTTTGAGCTACATTATTTGTATGAAAATGTGCTATATAAATAAAAGTTGTTGTTGTTGTTGTACTGTAGCTGTGCTGTCGAGTTTTTGCTACCTTAGACTAGTTAATTAAATAAGCAATCACTGTTAACAACTTAAATGTTTCATTTTACGTTACCCACAGGAAATGTAGGCGGGCAGCATGGCGCAGTGTTTAAGGCATTGGACTTCAAACCCTGAGGTTGTGGGTTCAGATCCTGACACTGTGTGCCCCCGCCTGTGCTCCAATTGGAAAAACAAAAGAAATGTAACCAATTGTACCTCGAGTGTTGAAAGTTGCTTTGGATAAAGGCATCAGCCAAATAAGTTAATATAATGTAAAGTCAAAACATTGTATTCAATTTCTCTCATAGAAAGTCTGAAATTCCATGGGAGCCCCATATTGCCTTGGAGATACAAGATGGACAATTTAGAGAAAACAAAGCTACCTGAACATTCAGGGTTGTGACGTAACCCTAACCATTCACTTTAGGCAACTGTGTAAAAGAAAAACAAATTAACCTGGTCAGCCAGAAATACCATTTTTGTGGTCAAACTGCATTTGGAGCAAAGTGACGTACATTTAGTATGTTTAGTGTGCTCCTAATTTGACAAAAGTAATAGTTTATGTTTAACTGATTCTTTTTTTTCTTTTCAAATCAACCGTAACCTCACATTTTCCTGAATAGTCCAACCAGAAATTCACATGAACGTACTGAAGTGGGAGGGTGAAACAATACAACTCAGAGCTACGAATACGCTACATGAGCTAGCCACTTTTTTTCTTTACACCTAATTATGTTTCTAGCCTGGTGTCTAATTTTTCTTGACTTTAAATATGAATAACAGAAATTCTATAAATTGCGAGGAATGCTAAAAGGCATTAAAAAGACTTTTAGATACTTTAAAGATACTTTTTAGCTTGGTCAAACATTAATATTTCTCAATCAGCATGCAACTTAGACATCACCCTTGATGTAAATCTATCTTTTATCGCATAATACTGCACTTTCCAAAACCTCTGCTTTTTCCAGATAAAAATACTGGGAAGTTATTATTATCGGAATTGACATCTGTAATGCAGTAACAGTAGCAAGATTTCATAAATGAGTGGGCTTGCATTTGTCACCGGGGAGCCTAATCTTATTTTTATTTTGATTAAATTTACATCTATTTTTAAAAACCTATTTCTTTAAATGTCCAGTCATACCAACGTAAATGGACGTTATCCAGTTTTTTTACATGTGTCTCTTTGTTTGTTTTAGTTTTTTTGTCTAGTTTGAATGCATTTTTGTTAATACTAATTTAAGTACACCTGCCAATGGTAAAAATAAACTGTCTAAATTTTAATGATATATATTAAACGGCAGTCCATTGTAAGGTGCAATCACCAAGATAATGTCATAATTTTGAACAGTAACATTGCATTACAGAAAATTGATTTATTTTTGGCAATGGTTACGACTTTTTTAAAATTTCACTACTATACCTTACTTCCAGTTTTTTTACGTGATGTATGATTTGAACATTTCTGATATGTACGTTTCCAGTATATGAATCCACTAGTGAATCTGTCCTCAATAGGTTATCACCAAAATGCCCAAATCACATTTCTTGATACTCCGTATTCCAGCCACATTGTTGTAAGAATGAGCTTCAAAGTTGAACACCTAATTGGCTGTAACAGACATTGGAAGCTTTAGTACCAAATTAGTTACTGGTTCATGAATATCAAATAAATATGTGACTTTAACTGATTCTTTAACATTTGCTAATGTTGGGTTCCTTTTTGGATAAGTTTAAGCACAGATTTGCATCTACATTCAGCCTCTTTCTGTATTTATTTTTTTAAGGAAGGATGAAGGTAAATGAACATTCGTAACTCTGTCTGAAACAAAATGTTTCCACTGTTGATTAATAATAAAATTAAAAATCCTAAAATAAAAAGTTAGATTTGTTTATGTTGCTATTGTTAACATTCGTCTTTATTCATCATTGTATGATCTTCTGAAAACTGTTCTAGAAATGATGATACATTAATCATCTTCACTAAATGTCCGCAGACCAGACACGCTGTGCAACCTGCTTCTGCTGAATGAGAAAGAGAACATGCACCTCAGATGAACCTATTACACAAAAGTCCATCAGTCTGTCCACACATTTCCCAAATAGTCTCTATGCTAGCTCAAAGAGGTGGGGAGCGAGAGGAAACAGTTACCTCAGACCAAGTGTGAGCAGTACAAGACTTCAATTGACACATGTGGTCTACACCAAAGAGGAGAAGAGAATGAGAGAGACAGGTAGCGGAGTCTTGTAGCAGGAGCACCATGAGGCTGAGTGGTGGAATTGACACGTAGCTGAGCATGGAGATTCGTGCTTAGCTTCTTTGTAACCAATGGTTTCTTCTAAGACCCCCTTTTGACTCCCAATTGATTTTTTTTTGTAACCTCACCTACTACGTGACAGCTAACCCAGCCACAGGGGATGCACAAACCAGTCTGTTTCTTTGTGCCAGTCCCAAGCCCGGATAAATGGGGAGGGTTACCTCAGGAAGGGCATCCAGTGTAAAATTTTGCCAGATCAACATGTGGACAACAATACAGATTTCCATACCGAATCAGTTGAGCCCTGAGTTAAAAACGACCGCCACCAGTGCTGTTAGCCAACAGGGTGCCTGTGGAAATTGGGCTACTGTTGGACGAAGAAGGGGGGGGGGGGGGGGGGTTCGAGAGAGAGACGTGTCCAGAGGAAAGAGGAGAGGAGGAAGGTAAAGAGAGTGGAACTGAGGGTAGGAACTTTGAATTTTGGCAGTATGACTGGTAAGGAGAGACAGTTAGCAGATATGATGGAGAGAAGGAAGGTTGATATATTGTGCATGCAAGAGACTAAAGGTAAGGTCAGGTGGATTGGAGGTGCATTCAAATTGTTCTGTATCGTGTGGTTGGGTGGAGAAATGGCGTAGGGGTTATTCTGAAGGAACAGTATGTCAAGAGTATTTTGGAGGTGAAAAGAGTGTCAGACAGAGTAATGATTATGAAGCTGGAAATTGGAGGTGTGATGATGAATATTGTTAGTGCACATGCCCCGCAAGTTGGGTGTGCGATGGATGAGAAAGAAGATTTCTGGAGTGAGTTCGATGAAGTGATGGACATTTTCCCCATGAGACAGAAAGTGGTTATTGTAGCGGATTTCAGTGAACATATTGGTCAAGGGAACAGATGAGATGAGGAGGTGATGGGTAGGTATGGTGTCAAGGAGAGGAATGAAGAAGGTCAGATGATAGTGGATTTGCATTGAGTGTGATTATGCTGGGTATATTGGGAAAAGGATGTTAAAGATAGAGCTGCCAGGCAAGAGGAAAAGAGGAAGGCCTAAGAGAAGGTGCTATGGATGTGGTGAAAGAGGACATGCAGGTGATGGGTGTGACAGTGCAAGATGTAGAGGACAGGAAGATATGAAACAAGATGATCCGCTGTGGCAACCCCTTACGGGAGCAGCCAAAAGAAGAAGAAGACCTACTACCTGGCAGCTCATGGTGTACCACACAGGTTGAAGATCACTGCTCTAATGTTTAACACATTTATGACAACTTTTATGCAATAACTGAGGAACATTTTAGAGTTACCTATATCTTTATTTAAAAGCTACATGAGGAAAGTTAAAGCCCATCTTTAAAACTGAAATAGATTTTTTTAAGAACGCAGCCTTGCCAAGGAGTCATAGCCCACTGCAAACCCACTGAAAACCACTGCATTGGCCTTTACCTTGGCATAATTAGTTTAAGTTTAACCATTTGATTTTTTTTTTGGTTACTGTTTGCTCTTGAGTGTAAATATTGTAAGGTTTTCTTAAATATTCTAAGGTTTTCTATATTACTGCTATCTTATAAATATACATAAGTTCTCAGAGACTTACTCTGGGAAGAGTGGTATATAAGAACAGTGTTGGGCAGTAATGCATTACTGTAATATTATTACTTTCCCTAGTAACGAATAATGTAAGGGATTGAATTTTCCAAAACAGTAATATACGGAACAATAACTTTAGAGTAACATAGCATTCATCTTAAAGAATAAAAGCATAAAGGGTTAATAAATGTCAGAAACATTTTCAGGTATATCAGGAAACCAGATAAAGGTAAAGTGAACAAGAAAATGTACTGAAAGATAACTGAGAGATGACTAATACATCAGCAGATGACCTTTAAAGAACCAGAATGGACAGTTGTTATATGCACAGAAATTTCAGGGGTGGTGGATCAACTCAAATGTATATGAAGAACCAGAACATATTCTAATAGACTTTTATTTTATATAAGTCATTTTGGTGTAAACCAATGAGCCAGCCAGAGTAAATGTGCACACTGATTGACACTGTATGTAAATTCAATAGTTAATAAAATGAACCTCTAATCTTTGTTTCTCTGATCTTTCTGACCATGCTGTGACAGACTGCTTTTTGAAGGCATTCTACCGAAGAGTAATTAAAAGATACCATGAACAGCTTTTCTACTGCCTAATAACTGATTTGTCCTGTTAGAGGATAACTTGCTTTTTTAATTAAGATTTTGATTTCTACCACAAATACTATTGTGGTTCCTAATCCATCTAACACTGTGTTACCGGAAAACATTTTCTTTTTGTCCTATGTTGGTTATTTCATGATGTGCATGCACGGTAGATAAGGGTAGTACTTACTAAATGTACTACTTCAACAACGGATGGAGGATGAGGGAGAAGAGAATGCTTTCAAAAATTGAAAGTATTGTCATTATTTTGAGTTTGTCTCAGTCAAAGATGCAAAGAATATTGTCATTCATTGTTACTAAATGTACCACCTCAACAATATTGGACGGCCATTTGTTGTAAACGTTGTCCTGGTGGTAAAATGCTTTCAACCGCGAAAAACACAATGTCAAATTTACTAAAGCATCTGACACAGCAGCATGGCAGCAATGTGATACACTTCTTGTAGCTGCCAGCTGAGTGAAGTTCAAACTCTGATGACTGAGAGATGAGGGTAGGAGAGAGCTTGCAAGGGAACTTCTAACAGTAGAATGTTGTGCAATTTGCTCATGCAGAGGAGACTGCCTCTGTGTCTATGACGTCAGCCAGCCATGATGACAAGGACTTTTTTGCATTTGAGACAGAGCCGATGGACAGCTACTCGGCAGAAAAGGAAATTATGGATGATTTGAGGTCACAAGGTTATGAGGTTGATACACTGAACCAGTTCTCACACATCAATAACACGTATGATGAAGTACAACACTTCAACCCCATCTAGCGCATGCACCTGTGGAGCTACTTTTCAATTTAGAAGGTTTAGTGCTCACCCCGAGAGGAAACAGATTGTCTGATAAGAGGTTTGAGAAGCTTGAGTTAATGAGAAACAATCATTGTTTCACTTCTTAACATTGGGACCAAACACTGGAGGCTGTAGTCTGGGCATGATATGAGCCTAAACATGATACAATATTTAGTGTTTTGTAAACGTTTGGTGAAACTCCTTTCTACTGTGAGAATACTTATTTAAAAAGTCGTGAGAGACTAGTACTTTCATTTATATATTTAGAATTTTTCATACAGGCTACAATGTTTGTGGTTATGTGGTTTGATTATTGAATCCTGTCTCTACAAGGTTAATTGCTCCATTAAAGTGGATTCATTTTTAAAAGAAGCTAGTTGTATGACCCTGCTATGGGGTGTGGGTGACAAAAGTAATATAGGAATATAACGAGCAATGTAACCAATTACCTTTGGTACTAAGTAATAAGTTAAATAATGTTATTACTCTCTAAAAGAGTAGTAAGTAAAAAGTAACCAATTACTCTTCCTGACTTGCCCAACAGTGTACAATAATAAGCTGAACTTTTACCAGGAATGTTATTTTTCAAGTGGTTGCCTTTCATTTTTGAGTGCTCCCTTTGGATCAGCACAGCACATTCAATTTAAACAGAGTAGTACTTTTCAGTTTTGGAACAGTTTTTGTACAGTCCCCAGCATCCATCCATCTTCCAACCCGCTGAATCCGAACACAGGGTCACGGGGATCTGCTGGAGCCAATCCCAGCCAACACAGGGCACAAGGCAGGAACCAGTCCCGGGCAGGGTGCCAACCCACTGCAGGACACACACAAACACACCCATACACTAAGTACACACTAGTCTTTCGTCTTTGGACGAAAACCGGAGAGCCCAGAGGAAACCCACGCAGACATGGGGAGAACATGCAAACTCCATGCAGGAAGGACCCGGGAAGCGAACCCAGGTCTCCTAACTGCGAGGCAGCAGCGCCACCGTGCCGCCCACAGTCCCCAGCATTTACATTAAAATTATGTTACATTTAAATGGTCTCTTAGGCAAACTCCAAATACATAATTATATTGAAAACACTATCTAGGTTTTTGATGCAGTTCAATTTTTTGTACTCTTTTTTTAAACGAATAGCAATAAAATAAGAAGCCTGACCAAATCACTGGGATGTTCATTGCAAGGAATAATTACAAGGCAAACTAAACCAAATACAGTGCATACAATTCAGGAAAGAAGAGATTGACACTTAAATCTTCTGAAAATAAAAGAAATAGTCACCAACTGAAAGTACTCTAAGTTGTAGCTTTGATTATGGATGACATGCTGTTTGAAGAGATAAAATTAATTATGCTGATACATCCATTTATTTTCTAGGCTCACTTAATTCAAGTGTCACTTTGCAGGAGGCTGGTTTATGGATTAAGCAAAGAGAACACATTCATACTTCATCACATTGGGCCAGTTTAAGAAACTAGACATTTACTTATCATAATTTATGAAACAATACAGGAATTTCACTATACTGTATTCATCTTAATAGGAAGGTTTTTCAAAATGAACATGTATTTAAATGATGCTTCAGATGAAGCTAAGGATTGTTTTCCAAATGAGGGCTCACACTTTTAGAGAACTGGAGAGAACAGAAATATACCTTCACAATGATGTAAGCTCAGTTTATTTTAAATTGGCAAATGTAAAACTGACACTGTGGGACCCCAAATTTAAAAACTGCATTCTTCTTTCACCCTGACTTTTCCATTATCCAAAAATCAGCACAATGGGTATGCGTTTCTTTTCCATTGCCTTCTATTCCTGACCATCTTATTATTTTAGTGACTTTCCTGCATATCCTTCTTCCATCACACTCTTCCATCTGGTTTTTGGCCACTCCCTCCTGCTTTCTTCTGAAAACTCCACCTTTTATACTGTTCTGTTTTCTTTTTTCATCTATTTTCCTTAAACATCTGTCCCACTGGAGTATTCTCTCCACAGCTTTCATTGTATTCCATTCACCTTTAAGCTCTCTTCTAATGTACCTATTTTTTACTTGAACCATTTTGTTCACCCCACATATCCATTACAAGTTTTCCTCTTTCTTTCTCCCTCCATTCTAGTTGATCCCCAAGCTTCTGCACTATACAACATTGCTGGTGTCACTACAGTTTTTCTCTTTTAGCAGTTAACCTTTTATTACAAAGCTACACATTCTCTAATTTTTACATTTTGCTCTCTCTCTCTTCCTACTTTCAGTCTTTAAATGTCTGTCCTTTTGAATCATTGATCCTAAGTAACTCATCTGTTCTTGACATTCATTTCCCATTCTTACACTCTCCATTATAGTTATAGTTAAAATATTTAAAGATAGTATATCTCTCTATATATAAAATCCAATGACTGTCTGTCTGTTGGCTTTTCATGAGAGAACTGCTTAACAGATTTAGATTGGGTTTTTTTTCTAGAATTTGCTTGAACATTTGAGTTGATTTTACGACTTCTCTCATTGTTCGGTTTGCGGCACCAATTTATTTACGAGAATCCGAGAGACAGGTCGCGGGCTGAGGGGAGGGGTACGCGGGACCTCAGGAGGAGGGAGCCAGGTGGAGCTATCCTCACTCAGGCACCAAACTCCATTCGAGCCACTGTACATCTCGCCACATGTTGGAGCGTACTTTGCCTCTGCTTAGCTAATGATACAAGTTTGTTCAGCAGACATTATTTTCCAGAGGTTGTTAAAGAGTAACATTTGATGTTTTTGAGAGAGAGAAATCATAGCTACATGTGTTTTAGAAGGCACCTGCTCATTGGCAGAGATATCATGGCCACAGGACGGGATGCTTTCCCATCAGAGCTGAACACAATCAGACACAGTGCCAACGTTTGACATTGGAGCGTACCTACCCTCTGCTTGGCCGGAGATACCTTGCCAGCATTTTGCATTTTTGGCAAAGAAATCACAGCTACATTCTTGCCCCTTATAGCAAAGCCAGAAATATTGTGTATCAAGAGGCCCTCGGATACAAAAGCTATCAATATAAGTTCTTCTCAATACTAATTATTACATTTATTAATTTTTTATTATTGACTTTTAAAGTTTGTCCTGTTTCACTACTATGCAGTGGGCAGCAGGTACATTATAGGCTGGATCTGTAGGTAATTCTAAAGGTTCATAATTATCTCTCTGTGGCCAGTAGGAGCTCCAAGCACCAGACACAACTGCACAACATACTGACGGGTTCAAACACAAGAACCTTCACTTAAGCCAATACCTTCACATGTGTCCAATTTCCTCCTTTTTAGACAAGAAAACTGGCTTCTTTTATGCCGGACCTGGGAGCAGTGCATGTTGGAAGCACTTCCACATCAGGCGGAAATCCTTAAGGAAGGGATAGTGCTCCCCTGCAGCTTCCCCTGGTGGCACCCAAGAACTCCGACTACAATTTCTATCTGCTCTGTGGGTATCCATATGAGTGGGTTCCGCCATTGTGTGGCATTGTGTTTACAGGGGCCAAGAAGCTGCCATTTGTACTTCCGAACAGGCATTCCTTCTAATGTAAAAAAAATACTGTTGCATGAAAATGCCACCTTTACCAAAAGTGTCGCCTGAGGAGATCACCTGGTTGCCTCGCCCCACATACTGCCTCTGCATAACAGCTAATTACACTCACCTAAAGGATTATTAGGAACACCTGTTCAATTTCTCATTAATGCAATTATCTAATCAACCAATCACATGGCAGTTGCTTCAATGCATTTAGGGGTGTGGTCCTGGTCAAGACAATCTCCTGAACTCCAAACTGAATGTCAGAATGGGAAAGAAAGGTGATTTAAGCAATTTTGAGCGTGGCATGGTTGTTGGTGCCAGACGGGCCGGTCTGAGTATTTCACAATCTGCTCAGTTACTGGGATTTTCACGCACAACTAGGGTTTACAAAGAATGGTGTGAAAAGGGAAAAACATCCAGTATGCGGCAGTCCTGTGGGCGAAAATGCCTTGTTGATGCTAGAGGTCAGAGGAGAATGGGCCGACTGATTCAAGCTGATAGAAGAGTAACTATGACTGAAATAACCACTCGTTACAACCGAGGTATGCAGCAAAGCATTTGTGAAGCCACAACACGCACAGCCTTGAGGCGGATGGGCTACAACAGCAGAAGACCCCACCGGGTACCATTCATCTCCACTACAAATAGGAAAAAGAGGCTACAATTTGCACTAGCTCACCAAAATTGGACAGTTGAAGACTGGAAAAATGTTGCCTGGTCTGATGAGTCTCGATTTCTGTTGAGACATTCAAATGGTAGAGTCAGAATTTGGCGTAAACAGAATGAGAACATGGATCCATCATGCCTTGTTACCACTGTGCAGGCTGGTGGTGGTGGTGTAATGGTGTGGGGGATGTTTTCTTGGCACACTTTAGGCCCCTTAGTGCCAATTGGGCATCGTTTAAATGCCACGGGCTACCTGAGCATTGTTTCTGACCATGTCCATCCCTTCATGACCACCATGTACCCATACTCTGATGGCTACTTCCAGCAGGATAATGCACCATGTCACAAAGCTCAAATCATTTCAAATTGGTTTCTTGAACATGACAATGAGTTCACTGTACTAAAATGGCCCCCACAGTCACCAGATCTCAACCCAATAGAGCATCTTTGGGATGTGGTGGAACGGGAGCTTCGTGCCCTGGATGTGCATCCCACAAATCTCCATCAACTGCAAGATGCTATGCTATCAATATGGGCCAGCATTTCTAAAGAATGCTTTCAGCACCTTGTTGAATCAATGCCACGTAGAATTAAGGCAGTTCTGAAGGCGAAAGGGGGTCAAACACCGTATTAGTATGGTGTTCCTAATAATCCTTTAGGTGAGTATATATGGCAGGCATTCCCATTCCACAAACCTTCCATCTTAATCAATTAATCAGTCAGTCTGTAATGCTCACTTCCATAATTCCTCTTTTCAGTTATTGATGTAGACCTAATCCATTTATTTCAGTATCACAGACATGGCAGAACAACGTCTATCCTATATCTAGTACTTTCACTTTACTACTGTACCTTGTAAACATAGAATGGGAATTTTTTGTTTATCCATCATTTTGCTAATTCTTGACTTCTTCCCATCCAGCTCCCAGCATTCAGTGACACTGTTCTTAAACACATCTCCTGCCTGTCTTCCATCCTTTGGAGAAGTAGGAAAAATTACATTTTAATGCTATTCCTTTAGCAGACAGAGATTATAATAATCACTTCAACTAGCAATTTATTTTTCCAAGTGTGATAACAGAACACAAATCATATATCCTTGCTTTCCAGGATAGTCAAAGTGCACTGATTCTGTACATCGGGAGTTGTGTGCTTTTAATAATAGATTAAAAGAATGGCATCCTGATTTGAAATAGAAGGCCTAGTGAGGTGAAAAGTGATTTTAATCCTGCAAAATTAATACAGGCCTGTGAGGACATTTGAACTACACATCTGTTGAGACTCCTTACTAATTCATACGGGGGTTAGTAGCATTGATAAAGACCCCTGGCCTGACATTGATGAAAATGGCCAGGCAAATCATCCATCATTGTGACCTTGTTTCTTTTAGCTCTGTTAATACTTTATTGCTGACTGTTTAAGTTATGTATAACAGACAATGAGATGTCCCTTATTGTCAGTGATGAACTGGCACTGTCTTTTCAGCAAGGATAAGGACTGCACACTCCTACTTGTGTCACTTGTCATCTGTCTCTTAAAAAATATGAATTCTTTGTTTTCTTTTTCATCATCAAAGAGACAGCAGCGGAGAGCAGCACAGCTATTTATTGCTGCTGATATGTAATAGAATGTTTTGTTTCTTACAGGCAAAACAGGAATTGAATCATAATGTGGAATGCTAAGTATTAGAATAATTTAATAAAATAGTGCACAACATTAGCATCTTGTTAAGATATTGTAATATCACTTGCACATCTATTTTTGTAGCCCACTTTGCCCAGTAGGGAGCTGTAACTACAGGCTCAAACCAGAAATTGATGCTTGTTAGGACACTAGTACATCACGCATGCAGAAAATCAGCCTTTCTTTGTTACCTTTTCATGTCATAAAAATGACAGTAAACTCTGACATTGTGGCATGTTATCTGTTACCCAATGCTAGAAATTGTCCCTAAACACACTTAAAATTATTGGTTCTTTAATGGCTCTTTACTTGTGGTTTCTGGTAGAGCCATCACTTGACAAAAAATATTTCATTCTGGTAAAGGGTCATTGAATATGAAATTAGCTCTTTGGGTTTTTAAAATAGTACAAATATGGATGAAACAGAAATTTTGAATGTCTGGTAGACTAGCAAGACACAACAGGTAAAGAAACCTGAACTGAGCCTGTGTTATTGCTTGCTGCAAGAGTCCTTTCAAAATCACAAACTCATTGGTATTTCACAAATCTGTGACTGGTGGTGATTTATAGAACCTGTTGTGGATCTAAATAAAATGTCCTTTCTAGAACCTTCATGTGAATGGTTCCCGTAGCAAGGGTCTCCAACTCCAGTCCTGGAGTGCTACTGTATCTGCAGGTTTTCATTTGAACCTTTTCTTAATTAGTGACCAGCTTTTGCTGCCAATTTAACTCTTTTACCTTAACTTTAACTGACTATTTAAATACTCTGACCACTTAATTATTATTATTTTATTAATTAGCAGCCAAATAATAATGAAATAGAAAACAAGCCAACACATGACCAGCAACCTGTGTCCATCATATAATATTTGAAAATAAAGAAAGGTTAAAAAGTATCAGTAAAGTTAATCTGCTCAGATCCACAAAACATTTTGATGGTGTTGTTACAAATAAGAAAATCAATAGTTTTGAAAATGTCTGCTCTGGCAGAATGAGAGCACCAACAAGCAATGGAACGTAATGAAGGGTTTAACTGTTTCATGGCGGATGTTGACTTTTGTCCAAACTCAGGGGTAGAGAACGATAATCATCTGTAAACTGTGACAAAACTGTTACATTTTAGTTTAACTCTCTTTGCAAGAAGGAAAGTTAGCTTCATTAATATGACCTCGATTCCCTGTGCGTGCATGAGTAGTAAAAAGCAAACAACTTTTAAAATTGCTTCGACATCTGGCAAGGCACCAAAGTGAATGTACAAAGCAAAATACTCCGTGGATGATGTTTTGTCTATTATCGCTGAATTGGACTCGATTTTTGTGCAAGTGGAGATGGAGATCAAAAACGAAAGTGAGGTACCAGCTTCAGCTGATCGGTCCCCAGCTGATCATGGTGCTGAACATGTTCGTGCAATTGATGCGCTTACAGCAATGTTCACCTGGGAGAACCGCCACCTACATTGACAGGAGGTACAAACCAAATTGTGTCATACTGTAACTGCCTAATGAAGACAGCCAGGCTGCCGGCCTGCCACACATTCCTGCTGGCCATTAAGCCACCCCTGCACAGCCACTGCAGCCAGAGACACTGAACAGGTGCCGACAGCAGCCACAGCATGCAGCAACAGACAAGTTAGGTTGATTTCTGTGTAAAACCATTTTCAGAAAAATGAGTTTTTTGTAAAAAATATTTAGCCGACAAAGAGTTAATTAACAACAAGAATTGTCTTCTACATAAGAAACTAGTTAGAGTCTGAGGCCCTGACTTAGCTGGTCATCTGTTGGTTTACTTCAAATCTCATTTCTGTTTAGGTGAAAAAGAAAAAAAATGCAGAAAATTAAGGAAAAAAATTAAGCAAATCTGAGGACTGAATGTTAAAAAGCAAGTCAATAAAAGTGAAGTTAAGCAAAGTTAAGTAGCAGCAATAACTGGTTACTTATTAAGAAAATAGTTAAAATAAAAACCTGTACCCACTGTAGCACTCCAGGACCAGAGTCAGAAACCCTGCCCTATGGCATCACTCTGTAAAGAACTGCTTTAAGACTGTAGGTTATACATATTCCCTCTCATATGCTACAAATGTTCCCTATGTGTTACAAATATTCCTTTTTTAGATTACCAAAAAGTCCCTAAATCTAGCCACTGTTCTATCCACTACTCTAACAATATTGATACAGGACAAAATTAACAAGTTTGCCCTTATCTAAGTTTAAGGGAACAAAGCATTTTCCTCTTTATTTAAAGAAAACATGAATCCTTTTTTACTTGTCAGCCCAATATAACATTTTCAAGGATCGATGTTGATAACTCTGAACAGTTTTTTGCTTGTATATAAAGATAATGTCATGCATGGGCACCTGAGGTTTACTTTTAAGGCTCAGGGAAGGTATGTAATACACTGCCGGGGCAACACCGGGTACAACATTATCAATACACTCTCTTTTCTCCTCTGTTGCTCTGAGAAACCGCTCAATGAGGGCACCTAAGCCACAACCAATGCCAGTTACTCCACGCCTCTTCCAGTCAAGATGATATAAATTTGAGAGCTCCTGGAAGATGGTATCTCAGTCTGATGAACACAGTCTCACATGATGGAACTTTCTGACCTGGATCTGCTCAAGAGAAACGGTTTATCTGAGAAGCCCCAGAGGCTAAGAAGACAACTGCTATGCCTTATTTTTGTTGCCCCACTGCACACTCGTTTTTGTTACATTTTTTTTGGACTTGGGCAGTAAACGGGGTTGCCTGCTTGGGGTTTTCCTCTCCATCATTTGTACCTCACAATATATGTTAATTGACAAAAACTGATCATGCCATTGCCAACAGAAGTCCACTTAGCCTCAGAACACATTAGGGGTGTGTATCTGGTATTGTGCAGGATGCTAGAATGGGCAGTCAGAAATGAGATGACGGTACAAATGTAAGGCGACCAGGTGGCCTTTTGTGGTCACTAAAACTTGAGTAAAAAATGTTATTGACTAACTGAACAAAAACCATACATTATAAAAGTTGTTCATGTATTAAAATATCAATGGTGTTTTGCATCATGCCATTACTGAAAACTCCATCTGGCAGGTTTGCAAAGATCAATCAAAACTGGCTACAGTAAGAATGTAAAATAACAAGTAGGAAAGTACAATAACAAAAAAGACAGAGAAGTCACACATTTGTATCAGGCTTTAGATTTAGATGGAAAGGAGCTGTACTATCTGAGCCGTGACAAATGTGACATTTTCACATAGAGTGGACAAAAAAAATCAGGTACCTTTGGCTTGTAATATTTTTGCCAAATCAAACTGTGTTTTCCATAGAAGCAAGATGTGACCCCTGCTAACTTTAAGGAGGACATAATAGCAAATTGTGTGTTAGAGATTTGTTTATATAATTTTCTATGTAGAAAAAAGCTTTTTGTAGCTTGCTCAATAATTGGCTGACACAGTTGTGAAATGCATCAAATTCAATAAATCCAACACATATTTTCTTTATCGATCAAAAGTGTCCAGCGATGTGGAAGAAAACCACAGCTTTTTCAACTGACTACAATGACAGAAATACAACATAGGAGTTTATAAATGTGCATTATCAACACCTGGATATAGAGCTTATTGAAAACCTTTTTCCTGTTGTATACAATAAACTGCACTAATATATTCCATCTTGTTCCAAGAGGATTACTTGCTACTCCCTTAGAAGAGTGCTTCTAAAACTGGGATAAATATTTGCAGTTTGCTGCTCCAAAACCTGCTCAATGAGTGTTTAGTATCACTTGAGGGGATTTTTTGATCATTTACCAGGAGCAGAAAAGTAATCCAAGCTGAGTGGAAAAATAAAATCTAGCTAGGGTAAAAGCCAACGCTCGATTAGGGAAAAAAATCAGAATGTAATCAGTTGTTCATCCAATGGTGAATGCATGAATACAAGTATCTAGCAGCCAACCAGCTGAACTCCACAGCAAGAGTGGCATTTTTGAAGTTACTGAGAACACAAACAGAAAATGGTGAACACTACTCTAAACGTAATCTGTTCTCTGTTAAGTACAGGTTTGTACAGGTTGTGTGTTCTGTAATATATACAGTGCATCTGGAAAGTATTCACAGCGCATCACTTTTTCCATATTTTGTTATGCTACAACCTTATTCCAAAATGGATTAAATTCATCTTTTTCCTTAGAATTCTAAACATAACACCCCATAATGACAACGTGAAAAATGTTTACTTGAGGTTTTTTCAAATTTATTAAAAATAAAAAAAACTGAGAAGTCACATGTACATAAGTATTCACAGCCTTTGCTCAATACTTTGTCGATGCACCTTTGGCAACAATTACAGCCTCAAGTCTTTTTGAATATGATGCCACAAGCTTGGCACACCTATCCTTGGCCAGTTTCGCCCATTCCTCTTTGCAGCACCTCTCAAGCTCCATCAGGTTGGATGGGAAGCGTCGGTGCACAACCATTTTAAGATCTCTCCAGAGATGTTTAATCGGATTCAGGTCTGGGCTCTGGCTGGGCCACTCAAGGACATTCACAGAGTTGTCCTGAAACCACTCCTTTGATATCTTGGCTGTGTGCTTAGGGTCGTTGTCCTGCTGAAAGATGAACCATCGCCCCAGTCTGAGGTCAAGAGTGCTCTGGAACAGGTTTTCATCCAGGATGTCTCTGTACATTGCTGCAGTCATCTTTCCCTTCATCCTGACTAGTCTCCCAGTTCCTGCTGCTGAAAAACATCCCCACAGCATGATGCTGCCACCACCATGCTTCACTGTAGGGATGGTATTGGCCTGGTGATGAGCAGTGCCTGGTTTCTTCCAAACGTGACGCCTGGCATTCACACCAAAGAGTTCAATCTTTGTCTCATCAGATAAGAGAATTTTGTTTCTCATGGTCTGAGAGTCCTTCAGGTGTCTTTTGGCAAACTTCAGGCGGGCTGCCATGTGCCTTTTACTAAGGAGTGGCTTCCGTCTGGCCACTCTACCATACAGGCCTGATTGGTGGATTGCTGCTGAGATGGTTGTCCTTCTGGAAGGTTCTCCTCTCTCCACAGAGGACCTCTGGAGCTCTGAGATAGTGACCATCGGGTTCTTGGTCACCTCCCTGAATAAGGCCTTTCTCCCCTGATCGCTCAGTTTAGATGGCTGGCCAGCTCTAGGAAGAGTCCTGGTGATTTTGAACTTCTTCCACTTACGGATGGTGGAGGCCACTGTGCTCATTGGGACCTTCAAAGCAGCAGAAATTTTTCTGTAACCTTCCCCAGATTTGTGCCTTGAGACAATCCTGTCTTGGAGGTCTACAGACAATTCCTTTAACTTCATACTTGGTTTGTGCTCTGACATGAACTGTCAACTGTGAGACCTTATATAGACAGGTGTGTGCCTTTCCAAATCATGTCCAATCAACTGAATTTACCACAGGTGGACTCCAATTAAGCTGCAGAAACATCTCAAGGATGATCAGGGGAAACAGGATGCACCTGAGCTCAATTTTGAGCTTCATGGCAAAGGCTGTGAATATAAGCTTTCTAAAGCTAAATACATGTGCTTTCTGAATTTTTTTTTATTTTTAATAAATTTTCATTTTTAATTTTAAATTTAAATTTTTAAATTTAAATTTAAATTTTAATAACTTTTCAAAAACCTCAAGTAAACTTTTTTCACATTGTCATTATGGGGTGTTGTGTGTAGAATTCTGAGGAAAAAATGAATTTAATCCATTTTGGAATAAGGCTGTAACATAACAAAATGTGGAAAAAGTGGTGCGCTGTGAATACTTTCCGGATGCACTGTACATCTTTGGTTTTCCTGCTGAGAGTACTGATTGCTTCATATGACAAAAATCTGTAGTAAACCTAGTGTTTGTGAGAAAATCATATGCTTTGGAGGACCACATCATGAACCAAACAGCAATTAAGCACACCAAAAATTGGGGAGACTTAGTTTTTTAAGAGAATGTAGCCCTTTCTGATTTGACTCAAGTCTTTCCAGGCCTCAATCTAGTTAACCAAATCAGAAACACCAATTCAGCCACAGGGTAGGGTGGGTTGGGGTGGGGGGATTGGGGGGGTTAAGAAGTCAAATTTTAGTGAATCAGCACCCAGGTCACCAGTTCATATCCAGAACCAGTATTCGACACTTAGCAGCACATTTGTCGAGGCTGAGAAAAAGAAAGCACTCAAAGACGGGTGATATCTCATGCTTCACTGCTGGTTAGAGACTTATAGTGCAAATAAAAGTAGAGCATTTTTAATATTTGGGATATTTTTTGGGATTGAATTTTTCAAAAGGCCTGGATTTTTCAAGAGAAATGGTTACTGCATCTTAACTAGAGGAGATCTTTTATATTATAATCCAAATTATGGCAAATATGATTTGCTGACTAATCAGACCATCCAGGTCGCAGTATCATGATTTTAAATCGCAGGATGATTTTTGTCTCACCCGTTATGGCTCTGTACATGCAGCCCAAAATTCCTGTTATGAGGCAACTAATAATTTATTAATAAAACAAAATTAAAATCAATTAATAACCGGAGGATTAATAGCATAATTAGACCTAGATTTAAAATTATATCTACCACCACTGATTCCTGTACTAGTAACTTTCAAATTAAATAAAAGTCTAATACCCCATCAAAAACACCTTTGAAGTTTAAAATACTGTTTGTTAAACATTTGCTGCTTTGAAAAACAATATTATACTAAGTACAACGTCTGATTTATGTCTTCATACTGAAAGCTGTCTTAATAAATCTGAAATGTCTTTAGCTGAGGCAGCACCAAATAGTTTTACATTCCTTCATGAACCAAGAGATACTGATCTTGAGATGATTCTGTGTGATGAACTATATACTGTTTCTAAAATTTAGCCACATTTGCATCCTTTGAGGTATTAAATATTAGAAAAAATTCCAGCACAACTGTATTACTAGCCTACAGACTACCAGGGCCATATTCATTCAGTCTGCATTTGGCAAGCTTTTATCAGATTTAACTATACATTATAATCATGTAATGTTGGCGGAAAGTTTAATATCCTCATAGATGTAAAGACTGACACTTTTTAAAAAAATTTCCTAACTTAAAATACTATTCCACTAAATGAAACAATCTCTGATTACTGCTTAATGAGGTTTGATTTTCTTTTGGCCTTACCAATACAATCACAGATTAAAACAAAAACAGCATATTGTAACACTTCATCAAAATGTGTAGATATTTTGAGAAACTCAATCATAATTATAGAAAACAATCTTTTTAAGCCAATGTCTAATTATAATATATGAGCTCATTATCTTTTGCATTTGGCTTGAAAAGAAAGAAAAGTACATGCTAGCAACCTTTTGAAATTTATAAAGTACATGTTGCTAATGCTGTTTTAATGACAGTGTTTTTAAATGGCTAATACAGTATGTTATAAGGCTAAGGTTGTGGAGGGACCCATTAGTACACTTCTATTCTGGGCCCTGACGTGTGGAAAGGTTCCTCATGCAATATCAGATTATAAACATCTGCAAAAACAACTCTTTCATAACCGGAGACCCACCTTGTATACTGTATGATATTTATGTTTTTATATCTTTTAAGGTGGACTGTTGATACTCTATCAATATGTTGTTACTGTACATCTGTACGATTTTAGTGCATTTCAAATCACTTATAAACAGAACATTTTGAGAATAAAAATATAAAGAATGAAATAGTTCACATTTAAAAAATGTTCTTTGGAATACTGATGTCTGACATATTGTCACTAACATAAAACAAATTGGAATTCTCGCACATTTAAATTCATTTCTAAAATGAGCATTTTTTAGAGAAAAATAACAAAAAATACACAACATTCAATATGTTGTCAACTTGTTCAACTGATAAGAGTTTAAGCGGATTGTAGATCATTTTGAAAGTTAGCATTTTTTCAAAGAAAATTTTAAATATTAAGCTGATGTTATTCATTTTTGAGAATGTAAATACAGACTGCAAGAGGAAAAAAAGTAATATTAAAAACTAAAGCCACAGGTAATTCAACAATTCAAGATCTTAATACTGGCATTGAAGACTGTTATAACGAATTCAAAAAAGGGTCCACTTTCCTTTTAAATTCAGTAGATGACATCTAGCATGGGCGGCACGGTGGCACAGTGGGTAGCGCTGCTGCCTCGCAGTTAGGAGACCTGGGTTTTCTTCCCGGGTCCATCCTGCGTGGAGTTTGCATGTTCTCCCTGCGTCTATGTGAGTTTTCCTCCGGTTAGGTGCATTGGCGATTCTAAATTGTCCCTAGTGTGTGCTTGCTGTGTGGGTGGGTGTGTGTGTGTGTGTGCCTCCTGAGGAGGGCTGGCACCCTGCCCGGGGTTTGTTTCCTGCCTTGCGCCCTGTGTTGGCTGGGATTGGCTTCAGCAGACCCCTGTGATCCTGTAATTAGGATATAGCAGGTTGGATAATGGATGGATGGATGGACATCTAGCAAATGTGTGGCTGGGGCCACCAGCTTGTCTCCCCATTGTGAGCACTGCACCAGCTCACTTGCTAAATATTTGATGTCATTAAAAACTAACGAGTATATACAATTTAATAGCGCTGAAATCAGACCATACTTCAGGGTTCCCTAGGGATGATGTGGTCTCAAGTCACTATTTCTGCATTTAACCTGCAGGTTAATAAGAGAAGCAGGAGTTTCCTGTTAGAATACAATACAATACAAGTTTTTGTATAGCTCAAAATCACACAAGGAGTGTCGCAATGGGCTTTAGCAGGCCCTGCCTTTTGATAGCCCCCCAGCTTCGATTCTGTAAGAAGATAAGGAAAAACACCCAAAAAACTCTTTTAGGGGAAAAAAGTGGTTGGCAGCTCAATTCTCCTTACAAAACTAATCTACAGACACACCGCAAAAGCTCCCTGGATTAAGTAACAGTTTTGTGTCTGCCATGTATTTTCAAATATAGGACAAGTCCTTCATTCCCTTCTTCAAAGTTCACATTTTAGCATTTTAATTATAAACAACATTTTTATACATCCAATTATTTTATTTGATTACCTTTCCAACATAGAGTGGTTCAGTTCCAGTATATTCTTCAACCACAAAAAACTGGTTCCAGACCCACCCTCGCTTGACACGCTCATGCAGAACTGAACTGCCTTCATCTGGCAAAGCAATCTGCGTCATAGTGGCAACATGTTGTCCAAAAAACTCCAGAAGAGCTGCCATTGGCAGAGCCAGGACAATCCAAAGTCTTTTGTTTGATACCATCTTGAAGTACCTCCCTTAATCTCATTAAGTATGGAACAACGTTTAGGGGGAATGCTTGAGTTCTTATATTGATGAATATTCCGCAGCAAATGTCTTCTAAATCTAAAAATTACAATCGACCAAATTATGCTTTACTTTCCAGTGTGTGGGTAAAAGATTCTACCTGTTTAACCTCCCCGCAGTTCAAGTGTGCTCAGAAGTGCAGCAGATGAAAAGGCAATTTTCCATTTATAGTTATTTATACTTGCAAGCTTGTTTTTTTTCACTTCCCAGACAAATCTTCAATCACACCTTATTCTTTTTGTATAAAGCATCATTGTCCCACACACCCCATGTGATTGTCAAGGGAATGTTTGTGACCGGTTAAAAAAAAGCTTAAACCATCAAAGAAAAACACATTTATGTTGATACTGAAGAATGCAAGGGAAAAATGAAAATCCATAGAGAAGATGTGAAAGCCCTTGGAGGTTGAAAGTTACGTTTTGAAGTCAGAATACACATATCCTTATAGGTTGTCATGGGGCAAACAAAAAAAAAACACATAGAAAATCATCTGATTGTGTCTTTTCCACACAAAATTGATTTTTAAGGTAACTTCATCAGTCTCCAGATTATTGATTCTTCTTCTAATGAATAAATCACATGGGATCCAATCTAAGGAAATTCAAGGGAAACATTGCAGAGCTATTTCTACATATACGTGTAGAGCTGGTATTAACTCTAAAATGTCCTCCTTGCATTTTCAGATTTTTCAGTTGTCTTCATAGGGTCCATCAGTTCAGCAGAGCCACAGTTCAATGGTAAAGAAAATGAAATGAACCTGGACTGCATCTCAAAAGAACAAGCAAAGAGCTGATCTCATGTTAGAAATGGGTTTGAAATCCATCTGAAGCGGTTTTAAGTGATATAAGAAGCATATTGTAGCATGAAATCTGCCTGGAGGAGACCAGAAAGTGAACCTGTTTTCAATTTTAATTCTAATCATCCTCCTGTCTTTTCCATGATGATCCAAGTCTAGGAAACATGTGTTACCATTCTGAACAGAGATTGAAGTCAATTTCTGCAGTTACTCTTGTTGATAATCATGAAGCATCTACATTTATATCACTTAAGACATTTGACTTAGGTTGATACACCTCAGAAAATGTTCACAAACTGCAGCTGTCAGTTGGCCTGGAAAGAAAATACAGAGAGAAAATTAAATACCATTTCTGCAGAGAAGATAAAGCACATTAATTTAAAATAAAACATACAAATTATGTTCATACCTTCTTTAATAAATCATTAATAATTTAGTAGCTATAAATATTTCAAATTGCAATTACATATTGTCAGAACAATTATTATTCTTTTTTTGCTCATGTAATAATACAAGAAAATATAATGCCATACTGTCATCCTTGTATTCTCACCATACAGAAATGAAATTCAACCAAAAACATATATCAAAAAATAGCAGTTGAAGTTTCAGTTGCAAAAGTAAAATCTATCCAAGATGAATGAAAAATAAAAAAGGACATTTGCATCTTTTTAATGACAATTCCCCTTTTAACAACATTATTATGCAAAATCTCACAAATGCTTTTCAACTTGATAGCCTGCCCTAATCACAGCTCTTAAGTGACCGGACTTTCTGTTGGTGAACGCTTTTGTATGCAACTTACTGAGGGAACGTTTCCATTAACAGATGTAAGGCTAGGCTTTTGAAATGTGGGAGTAGATTGTATCCCCTATAAATACATTTACTGAGCAAATTATTAGGTGTACACTTGCTTATGCATGCAATTATCTATTGTTCAATCATGTGGCAGCATTACAATGCATAAAATCGTGCAGATGCAGTTGGAGAGCATCAGTTATTGGTTTACATTGAACACCAGTATGGGGAAAAATGTGATCTCTGATTTCAACTGCTGCAGTGGGCTGGCGCCCTGCCCGGGGTTTGTTTCCTGCCTTGCGCCCTGTGTTGGCTGGGATAGGCTCCAGCAGACCCCCGTGACCCTGTAGTTAGGATATAGTGGGTTGGATAATGGATGGATGGATTTATGATTTCAACTGTGGCAGGAATTCTGGAGCAAGACAGGCTGGTTTGAAACATTTATGTAACTTGTGATCTTCTGGGATTTTCATGCATAACAGTCTCTAGAATTTACTGAGAATTGTGCAAAAAACAAAAAACATCCAGTGAGCAGCAGTTCTGTACAAAGATGAGAATGACCAGACTGGTGTGAGCTGACAGAAAGGCCATGGTAACTCAAATAAACACTCTGTACAACTGTGGTGAGCAAAAAAGCATTTCAGAATGCACAACACGTCGAATCCTGAGACAGACAGAATACAAAAGCAGAAGACCATGTCGGGTTCCATTCCTGTCAGGCCAGAGCAGAAAGCTGAGGCTGCAGTGAGCACAGGCTCACCAAAACTGGACAGATGAATATTGGAATAATGTACCATGGTCTGATTCGTCTCAATTTCTTTTGAGGCACACAGATAGTAGGACCAGAATCTGGTGCCAACAGCAAAAATCCATGCAACCCAACCCGTCTTGGGTCAAGAGTCCAGGCTGGTGGTGGTGGTGTAATGCTGTGAAGAATGTTTTCTTAGCACTCTGGGACTGTTAATACCAATCAGTCACTACTTGAATGTCACCACCTGTGTCCATTCCTTCATGGTCACCACTTACCATTCTTGTAATGGCTACTCCCAGCATGAATGCAGCATGTCACAAAGTAAAGGGCATCTCAATTCATGACAATGAGTTGAGAGTTGTTTAATGACCCTCCCAGTCACTGGCTCTAAATCCAACTGAACACCTTTGGGATGGGGTAGAATGGGGGATTCCCAGCATGATTGTGCAGTTGACAAATGTCCAGAAATTGTATGATGCAGTCATGTCCTGGACCAGACTGTCAAAGGAAAGTTTGCAACATCTTGTGTTATGAAGAACTGAGGCTGTTTAGAGCTCAAAAGGATGGCCTACCCAGTAGTAGCGTAGTGGTTTATAGATTTTGTTCAGCTAGTGTAAATTGTCAAAGCCTATTTCAATTATTATTATATTTTTGCTTATCTAATTTTACAAGAAAATATATTGCCATCCTTATATTCTCACCATACAGAAACGAAATTCAACTTAAACATATACCAAAGAGTAGCAGTCGAAGCTTCACTTACAGAAGCAAAATCTATCAAAGATGAATGAAAAACAAAGAAAAAAAGTCTTCTTGTAAATTTTCCCTTTTATCAACATTATCATCTAAAATCTAACAAATGCTTTTCAATGTGTTAGCCTATCATAATGACAGCTCTGAAGTGACCTGACTCTGTCAATGAATGCTTTGGCATGCACTTTAAAGAATGTACTGCTGGTATATTTCTATTTATACTGTAGATGTAAGGTTAGGCTTGTGAAATGTGGGACTCAATTACAAAGATGTATACAAGTGTGTTTTCCAAAATTCACCAAATTAACTAATGTGATAATAGTCTACAGTGTCTTCACAAATTAAAGAACATGATTTTAACATGTCTTGGTACATTTATTTAGTTAATTTATTGGACAAATGCAAAAAATGTTGAACATCCTAATTCAACATACTCACGCAGTTGATAACAGAGAAATCATGATGCAGCACTTCAGTATGGCACATATACTGAGCATCAGTTATTGTAAAGAATTATAATGGAACTACGCATGAAAACGTTTTCCTATATCATGTACATAAAAAACTAATTATCAGAATTGCTTGTTAAAATGTGAAATGTTCATCTCCCGAAACTCCAAATTGGACCGAGTAGGTTTGAGAATGTTATGTTATTTTAAAGTATTTGAATGCTTCTGGTGAGTAATTCTTACAAGTCAGACCACAGCAAATCTATAAAATGAGCCCTTAGCAGTGACAGCAGTTATCTTCTTTAGTGTAAACTGGTGAAGTTAGTGCTGTCATGTTCCTAATTGGTTCATTTTTTTCACCCACCAAGCTAGACTCAGTTCAGTTTTACTCCTCACCATATGTACTCCCTTTCTGCTGAGAGCTCTAAAACTGAGAAATCACCCGCACGTTTAAAAGCTGCAATCAGCTTTAACATTAAACCCTTAAAGTCCCTGTCACATTACACAACTTTTCCAGTGATTTTCAGTTGCAGGCTTCATTTACGTAATCTTAGAGAGTCAGACAGTCACAACACGTTCCTGTGACTCTCAGTTATGTAGTTGGACAAACCAATGAATCAGTCCAACTGGTCTGTGATCCACCTTGGCAGGATCAAACAATTTGTAAATGATTGTTGAATGAAACAACTTTAAATCATAAAACACTATAGAATACTGGCAACTAGTGCTCTCTGCTGTAATAATACAGAAACCCACAGTGATGTCTGTGAAACCACAACCCCACCTATCCCCACTACTGTAGATGGTTTCTGCTTTCCATGGATTTCATTAATCAACAAGCTATTCAGCTTATTAACATGGGATTTAACATCTGTTAGTAAAACCACAATAAATCATGCAATATAAAGAGGTTACATCCATGGTTCCAACCCAGCAAGTAGTTATGGCAATTATGGAAACCAATTATACAAAACATGAACAAATTCTCAAATTATTAGAGCAGAGGAACTGATGAAAATGTAGTGTAGATGCCAAATGGGACATGTGCATCTTAGCCAGCAATGACAAAAGCATTGACACTTTAAAAATATATAAATATTTGCTTTCTTACTGTAACCTGTGTAGACCACTCGGGCAGGTACACAGACAGGCAGAGACACAAGTGCAGCACACAACACACTTTATTTCTGCGAGGAAGAGCTTTTCCTTACTCCCCACAGCAGACACAATACAAACAAGCAAAAGCACCAAAGCACAGTCCTTTCCTTCTCTCTTTCTCCACCTCCACTCCTCTCCCAGCAAGCTTCGTTTACCACCACCTCCTCCTGACTCTGGCTCCCTGAATGGAGGGAAGCAGCCCCTTTTATGTTGCTCCTGGGAGTGCTCCAGGTGGTTCATTAGCGTTAACTAGAATCACTCCCAGGTGTGATGGAAGTTCAAGGTAAGGCTCTGCAGCTCCCCCTGGCAGCCCCTACTGAACCCAACAGGGCTGTACCAAAATAAAACCCTCAGTGTGCCCTGCAGGAATCCGTGGTGCCACTGCCACCCAGGAGGGCTGCCCTCTAGCGTTCCAGGACAGGTACTGCCCTGCAGATGCTCTCTCCCCAGGTTCTTCCATATAGATGGCGTCTCGGCCAGGTAATGGCCATGCCCCCCGTCACACCTGTTATCCACATATACCTGGACAACGCCAGGCACCTTGGGTAGATATTAATTACATATCATAATATAAAAATATCACATCCACTTAATCCAATTCAAGGTCATGGGAAGCCAAAACTATTCTGGCATCACTGAGCACAAGTTAAGAAACAGCACTGGACAGAATGTCAGTCCACCACAAGGTTCACTCACTGACCCACCCACACTGGGCTAGTTTGCAATTGCCAGTCAACCTAACCAGCACATCTTGGGGTATTTGGGAGGAAAATCCATGCCGACATGAAGAGAATGTGCCAACTCTGAATGGACAATGACTGGGAATGGGATTCAAACTCAGGATTATGGATACATGAGGCAGCAGTTCTTCTCACTTATTTTTATTGCTGCTGTTCATTTAGTAGAGTCATTTACCTAAAGATCAAGTCCAGGTCTTGTGTCACTGGACCACACTACTTGTATTTTTAAATGAACATTAGTTGTGACTTTTAAAAACACAACTCAGCACTACCATCTTAAATAATATCAAAGCCAAATGAAATAGACTCATGAATTTGACCCTATATTGTGATCCAGAAGTCTCTTAAACCTGTAGCAAAATTGCCTTAGGGAGGGTACAATGGTAACTCTGCTGTCTCCCAACAAGAAGACTAGGCTTTACATCCCAAGTGCTTCTTGTGTGGAGTTTTCTCATCATGTTTGTGTGTTTTTTTCCCCAAGGGCTCAGCTTTCCTTCCACAGCTCAAACACAAAGACAGTTAGGTGGACTGGTAATGTTAACTAGGCGCCTGATATGTATGTGTGTGTGTGTGTTCACCCCGTGATGGGGTGGCGCCCTGACCAGGCATTCATTGTTCCTGCCTTGTGTCTGAGGCTTGCTGGTATAGTCTTCACCTTGACACTGCCCTGCTCTTTCCATGTAGTGTTTGATATCTAATAACAGAAATCAAATACAAAAGTCAAAATTGTGACTAAAGTTGAACTCTTCTTAATCAACCATGCCCAACATGAAAAACATACAAGAAGAATAAAAATCCTGGCTATATAGTGATATTTCTTATATTCTCCAATGTTATTCCCTACACTTTATGAGGAATGGAGGAAAAAAAATAAGCACTCTTTCTCAATTTCAGGTTTAAAGTATCAAGCAAACGAGGTTAAGCAGCTTGCTCAAGGTCATGCAGAAAGTCAGTGACTGATCCAGGATTTGAAGGAGCAATCTCCTGGATTTAAGTTATTTTCTTTAATCACTGAACCACATAGAAACCCAATAATAACTGACTCTCCAGAACATGCAATCGCATCAAAAACAGAAATACAAATGTACTGTATATATGACAAGGATATGCAGTATAGAAACAGATCCCAAATTATTTAATACTGCCGTTCTTCACAAATTCCCAAATAAATAAGTTCAGATGTGTTTAAGTCTTGTCAGAAGTACAGTTGGCTTAATCATCATATGCAGTAATTGTAAAGGGACAATTCATGCAATATTGTGAACAAAAGGTAGCTGAAAGTGATTTGACATAAAAACTAAGTATTGCTCTTTGAGTGCTGCATTGTTTAACTACAACTCTTGCCAGTTTTCTTCTTTTGTTAAGGAAGAATAATCCATGATTGTTCCTGTTGCTGTCTTTGATTCCTTCAAACTACAGCATATACTAACAATATAATGCTGTTCTAGTAAATAATCAAATAGTTCAAAGGAATGACAATATATATTTTAGGTGAAAATCACCAAACTGGTATCCATTATTTTCTTTACCTACTCTTCCATTGTACTGTATGGTTGCAGTGAGCCATAGCCTGCATCAGCATCAATGGGTACAAGACAGGAGCCGATGCCAGGGTCTATACCAGGGTATATTTGCATCTCTTATATATATTTCTCTTCTGGTTTGTCCTGCTTCCACTTCAAAACTGGTCCTGCCCACACACAGCCGAAACGGCATTTCTCGATTCCTATTCGTCCTCTTCCAAACCCTTCCCCACACTGCCTGCGGCTCTTCTTCAAAACCGGTTCTGCCCACACACAGCCGACACGGCATTTCTCAATTCTTATTCGTCCTCTTCCAAACCCTTCCCCACGCTGCCTGCGGCTCCTCTTCAAAACCGGTCCCGCCTACACGCAGCCGACACGGCATTTCTCGATTCCTATTCATCCTCTTCCAAACCCTTCCCCACACTACCTGCGGCATCGCATACACCTTGCTATTTTCGTTATACTGCGATAGTTGTTTCCTAAGTCTTTGTTATAAAATGAACGATAGTATCTTCTCTGTCGACGGGTTTTTGTACAACGTCATCTCTATTCCAGGATCCGGCAACTGCCTGTTCCTATCAGTGAGTTATTTCTTGACACAAATCGTCTCCAGCAAAACACCTATTTACAACTGCGTTTTTCAATAATTATTTCTTTCTTCTTGATTTCTGAATTCCTTTCTCACTTTTTTCCATTCCTGTTCTTACCCAGCCGTATGCTACGGCAGGCGTCGGCTAGTACTCCAACATTCTGATAATCTTAACAACATTCAAACTCTACAAAAGGAAATTGTGATCTCTGGAAGAAAATGCAAAATGTACAAAAAAAGCCTGACAACCAGTAACCAAACTGGAGTTCAAGTGTGTTGAAATGTTAACACTGCCGTCTGCACCATCATTACTTACCTCAATATACAGTGCATTCTGAAAGTATTCAGGCCCCATCACTTTTTCATATTTTATGCTGCAGCCTTATACTAAAATGATTTATAGTAATTTTTTTTCTTATCAAGCAATATTCAATAACCCAGAATGACAAAGTGAAAAAAGACAGTTAACTTCAAAGTGCCCTCTCTTCCTGAACTGATTCATCTTAAAACAAATAGTTACCTCAAGATGGACAGGAAGAATTTAACACTTAAGAAGGTCATTAACATCAAAGCATCTCCTCTTTCTGAAGTGTACCTCACTTTTAAAACATCTGTGCAAATGAAGTAAAAGACCAGGATGATGCCTCAGGCTGCATTGATTACTTTATAACCTACGAATACTTAAAAGATCAAAAACTGTAAGCAAAGTCATTTATCATATGGAGAGCCAGCCGTTCGATTGTGTGTAACATCACATGTTCTGGAAACCCACGAGGAATTTTAAAATAAATATGCCTTGTCCGAGAGTGATGTCAGAAGAAGAAACAGCGATGAAAAAAAGGCAATGTCAGCAGAAGACGCATGTGACCATTTCATCTTAACGCAGAAGAATGTAATTCTTGCATTTTGCCAATTGCTGAATCAATTGCCCTGGGAAATTAATCTTTGACATCTCTAATTTCTTTCAGTAAGCTTTTTAAAGTGATATATATCCAGATGTTACTATATGTCGTTTCTTTTATACTTTATCCTACTGATATTATTGTCTCTCTATTATATAAAAAATCCTGGGATGGGATGAGGCTTTTTAGCCTAGGATGAGATGTGACTTTTTCAGTGAGATACTTTCAAATCCCACGACACAAGACTTTGTGCCAAGAGATTTAACCACGCCTGGGGCTGGAAATAAATGACAAAGGGTAGGTGACAAAGTAGAATGTCATAAAAAATTCAAAAATGTTGGCGCGATACACATGCAGAGCAGGTTAGAAATAATGTAAGTACTAAAATTTGAAAGTCTCAAAAAAATGATAGTAAAGATCGCATTAGCACAAACAAACAGAAATTATTACTCAGTGAAATAACGGAACAGTGAAAAGAGATCAAATATATTATTCGGATTTAAACTTTAGGTCAGAGACTTGTAGGTTATTTAATTCGTGTTGCCATCAAGGAAAAGTAGTGTTTGGTGATTTGATGTTTGGTGAAAGTGAAATCCACACACGCGAGCGGCAAAGACACGAAGGATGGGGGGTTGGCAAGCGAAGTGAGCAGGGGGCAAAGCCCCCTAGTACTTTAGTAAATACCATATTGGTTTTTACATTTCTTTAAATTTGTTTTTATATCTAGAGTGATTGAAGTACTATAATATGATTAATATTTAGAGCACCTGGAGCAGTAAGGAAGTGCGATATGAACTGAGCTGTGAGGTTTTATTGGGCAGAGGATGAGAGCTCTATCCACTAGTGAACAGTATGTTAAGTAAGACATTCATTGGTTAATAAATGGCCTATAGCCAAGGATGTTGAGCCTTTGTATATCTGAATATATTCTTTGGGACAAAAAGTAATACTTAGGTCTGAGATATATCTAAGACATTATACATTGTTCGTGTACAAGATAAGTCTGTTTAAGTGATAGACAGTGGCACATCATTCATACGGTACTTATGTGGTTAAAGAGAATGGTGTATATGTCATTTATACGCCACTTTTGTGGTTAGGGTCGCTGTATATCTACGTGAGTGTGTGTTAATTTTAAGGTGCGAGAGTAGACCAATCCAATAACAAATCAGCTGAGTTAACTTAACCCTGAAATAGAGTAAGCAAGGGTAATTCAAGGGGAATACCGTGATAATACAGCACGCAACTTAAAAGTGGGGTGACTGTTCACCTTTCAGCACAACAGTGACCCAAAACATGCAGCCAAGACAACACATGAGTGGCTTCAGGACAAGATTATGACTGTCCTCGTTTGACCCAACCAAAGCTCAGGATCTGTCAGAAAGAATGGGGTAAAGTGCCCAAATTCAGATGTGCAAAGCTTCTACAGACTTACTCAAAAAAAGGGAAAGCTGTAAATCGCTGTTAAAGGGTTTTCTAGAAAATACTGAATTAAGGGTTTGAATACATCTAAGAATGAGAGATTTCAGTTTTTGATTTTTAATACATTTTCAAACCTATCTAAAAATGTTTTAAATTTTGTTGAATGAAGACTGATAGGCAAAAATGACAAGTGATTCATTTTAAATTAAATTTACAACACAGTAAAGTGAGACGAAAGTCTCTGAGTTCTTTTTTAATCTATTGCATATGTAGATTAACTTAATCATCTCTTCTAAATTCTATATTCGAGTGAGTGAGTGAGCCCTGTGGCATTGGTTTCTGCCATATGCCCGTTGCTTACGGGATAGGCTTTGGACCGTAAATTGGATATAGCAGGTTGATAATGTTAAGTTGAGATGTTACTGGATTACGCTCACCCCAGTTCTTGCTCTCTACTCATTTTTTAGGTGCACAGGGTACACATATAGTGGTTTATGATGTTACAATAATCATAATAATTCTTAATAGGGACCAGGATTTTTTTTTTTCTATCCTTTAATAGAAAAAGTACTGCTTCACATGGGAGCTTTAAAAACATCATGACATGAAAAGATGCAGAATTGTTTCTTGGGATTCTGAATTCTTCCACTTACTCAATGCTCGTCCAGTAGCGTGAGTAGTCTTCTTGTGAATTATATAAAAATGGTGGCATCATTTCATGCTGTAACTCATTCAAAAATTCTCACATTTGCTATTAAATGTTCTAAAATTGTGACTGTTCCCCTTTAAAGTGAATTCAGAATGACTGCAAATTTTTTGTCATTGGTATTAGAAAGGCAGGCACTACATAAATTATGTTTTTTTCTCCAGTCACCATTATTAGCCTCTTTGCTTCTTATGCACATTTTACTCTTAATTATTTAAGGATGTTAGCTCTAGAGTCTGCTGGGATTTACACAACATGCTGTTTTGGGAAACCTGTATCTCACAGCAGTCATACAGGTGCCTCATTGACACATTTTGTGGCTCCCTAAAGCTGATCTTTTGTGGGATAGCAGAGTTGTCACTGAAATGGTGACGCTGTTCTTATGTGTTGTATGTAAAAACTCTGTATGCATAATTCATCTTAGAGTTTTAGTTATCTCATTCACCACCATTAAGATATTGTGAACTGTCATTAACCATTTTAGCTATTCATTTTCACATAAAGTTAGCGTAATGGGTCTATACTGTTAGTGGAAGTGCATTTGATATGGAAAAAATGGTTAAATGCTATGTCAGTGAGCCCTTTTAGAGATCACCCTTTTTGACCCTCATATACGGAGTAAGAAGGAATTCTTCATTTTACATTTGCTCTTTACCAGATATAGATCAGAGTGAAATTAATAATTTAAACATTAAAAGAACACAGATAATAAATAAAAAAAAACTAACACACCAATATGTAGTATGGTCATGCAGGGTTCACATAAAAAAGTCATGCTTTTGTTCAGATTATTGCTGATTGCATATTAACAAATCTGTCTGTACTTCACTTATGAAAATGTTGCCTATGCCACATAAACTTGCATGCACCTTAGAAATGACATCTACTTCCAGCCAATGGCAGCTGTTCCGGGAACTGGGGGAATTTAAATGCCACAATCCCAACAGAGTGCTTGAACGTGAGCTCAAAAACTCAGCAAAATCTGTCCTGGAAATTTATAGTGCTGATTTTCTGACTGTTTGATTCAGAGTCTGACATTGTATTTACTTTGTCTTTTGGGTGTGATATTTTACAAAATCTTGGAGTTTTTGACATCCGAGTAAATGAAAGTAATAAATAAAAAAAATTAAGGGAGACTTTTTTTATAATTCAGCTTTTCCCCATGGATCAATGGTAACATTTCTATTTGCCAGAAGTCTGTAACAACTGAGTCTAATGCTTCAAAATGTAGACAGGTAATGTGTTGTTTGATACTAATATTTGCAATGATAAAATTGAGTCTTTTCTAGTTATAAACTATATATCTAAAATCAGCAATATTTACAGATTTTTCATTATAAATAAGGCACAAGATACTATATTTAACCTTACTAGTAAAAACTGAGTAAAGACGTCTTCATACTCCTTCAAGTAGCCATAGATGCTTTTTATCACAAATGCCAAACTAGTGTTTATAGTTTTTATAAATTATATTAAGGTGTACAGATTATAATCTTCTCTGTATGGTTCAGGTTATAGGATATGTGCTGCTAATGTACTATAGCTTCAAAGCTTCAGCTATATGTTGTGCCTTAAGAGGGAAGGACAGGGGGAGACAGCTTATACAGGGCTTTATCTCCCCCAGGACGCTAGATGGCAGTGAGCCCAGGCTCAGATTCCCACATGGGTGCCCGCAAAGGGGTTCAGCCCTTTTGGGTCCTGTGGGGGCTGTCAGGGGGAGCTGCAGGAATGCGGAGTCCCTATGCCATGGTGTTTCTCTCTCACAGGGAAGTGCTGACAGACCCCATGTGTGGAAGATTGGGAGCACTTCGGGTGAAATAAAAGGGATTGCCTACTTCACATCAGTGAGTCAGAGTCGAGAAGAGGTGGACAAAGCTTGCGTGGAGGAGGCAGAGACCAAGAGAGAGACAGAGTGAGAGAGAGAGAGAAGACAAAGTTTTATTGTGCTTATTGTGCTGACTGCATAAACGTTTGGTTGTGGTGGTGGGAAATGCTTGGTTCAAAGAGCTTCCCATGAATAAAAGACTCATTGGCTTTTAACTTATGTCCCAAGCCTACTTGTGTTGGGTGTTTGGGGAGCTGGAACCCTCCCTGGTGTCTACAATGTTCAATACAGACAGAAAACATTAATGAAGCTGTAGCTAATCAAAAGAATCTGATTATATATATAAATTCTATTATAATATAATAATATATTATATTATAATATAATAATCTGATTATATATATAAATTATATATTATAATCTGAGTTTGTAGAACAACCTGATCTCCATCTTCTTGGAATTCATACATTCTCCTCGTGTTGGTGGAGTTTTCTCTGCGCACTTCAAAATATGTGAGTTTGAACAGCAATTTTGTATGACTGAGTGTGAGAGTTTGTGTGGTGTGCCCTGCAAAGAACTGGTGATCTATCCAGGTTACTGCTTTATACCCAGTATTGCAATTAATTTTGTCATTGACCACATTCGGAAGTAAATGCCCTCCTGCCCTGCTAGTAGTTTGGGACTGATAGGGACAAAAGGTAGATAAAGACAGTCAAACCGATGGCAAATGTAAAAAAGAAGCTAGATTTTATTCAGCTCAATCACTTAAAATGACTCACAGATCAAGATGAAATAGTTGGTTATAGTGAAAATTATAAGATAAAGACAAAAATGTTCCTCTGGTAAAATCAAATCAAAATGAAAAAGTAAAGGCTGTTAATTTAAAATAAACAAGAGTTCACGGGTTATATAGCTGCTTTCGAAACTGGGCTTTGAAACAAACCACAATCAACAAAAGTAATGCTCCTCCATACTATAAGAATTAGGAGCCTTTTACTGGCTAACAGGAGTGTCTTCTGTTGCTATGACATAGCCAACTGCTAAGCCACCCATCTCTCATGTGATTGGTCCACTTTGCTCTCTCAGCCTCGCTCTATCAATTGACTAATGACAACCCCTTTCACTATGACAATCACAGACATTAAAAAGCAAGTTATTTGTACCCAACAGTTGTATAGGGCACTACCGTTTACACCAGGGGTCCCAACTCCAGTCTTGGACGGCCGCAGTGGCTGCAGGTTTTCATTCTAACCCTTTTCATAATTAGTGACCTGTTTTGCTGCTAATTAACTTCTTTTGGATTAATTTTATTTGACTTGCTCTTGAAGACTCAGCCCCGTTAATTATTTCTTTTTGCTTATTTAGCAGCCAAACAGTAATGTGATATAAAATGAGCCAAAACATGACCAGCAAACTGTGTCCATCATACAGTATCTGAAAATAAAGAAATATGAAGGTCTCAGGAATGTTGATCTGCTCAGGTCGCCAAAATATTTTACCAGTGCTCTTAGAAAAGAGAACATTTTGGAAATGTCTGCTATTGCACAATGAGAACAGCAACAAGCCATGGAATTAAAGAATGGATTTAATTAACAACAAGAATCAGTGTCTAATTAAGCAACTGGTTGGAGTTTGAGGCCCTGACTTAGTTGGTCTTCTGTTGGCTCACTCACTTCACATTTCATTTCTGTTTGGGGGCCATTCAAGGAAAGAAATGAAGCAATTCTGAGGAACGATAAAGAAATTCAGGGGAACAAATTTTAAAAAACAAGTCAATTAAAATTAATTCAAAGTAGTTAATTAGAAGCTAAAACAGTGCACTAAGTTAAGAAAAAGGTTAGAATGAAAACCTGCAGCCAGGACTGGAGTTGGGGATGCCTAATTTACACTATGCAGGGGACATGGACTAACTCAACGAAACAATACACTGCACAATTAAATATTAAACATATACTGGAAAACAAACTAAAGACATTAAATCAAAACCAAAATTACTGAGTTATAACAAACTCCCCCATGCCAGTATTCCTTAGCTGCTGTCTGTCCACGCTTGTGCTTAGCCTTGGTGCATTGTTTAAATTACAGCATGGTATCACACATGCGCATGAGACATATACCTGAAACTGCCAATGAAAGACAGAAGCTGTTAATGAAGTCTGTAGGTAAGATCACTGCTTTTCTCTTTTCATCCCACTGTGAAATTACCACTTTATGTTAGAAAAAGCTGTTACAGTATATTGCTGCTACAGCTCACACACAAGAAGCAACTTGCTTTGTGATGCTACTAGTGTTACAACTGTGACTAGGGTTGCCACTTGTGTAATGCCTGCGGGGTGGGATATGGGGAGGGTGATGCCTGGGAATGGGGTTTTAAGGATTAGGGTATGTGTTTGTAAACATCAAGTATTGAATATACAAGACTCGGAGAAAATTTTGAGGTTTAATTTCAGAACACAATTAGGATTATTAAACTGTATCTTAGATTGTGCTTTATTCTATGATAAATATGTGTAATCTCAGCAGCTGTTGACTCTAATAAAGATAATTATAAGTAGTAGGCTACTATTTTATCGCATGACTCTATATTATTAGAAATGAAATGGGCATCTCTTCTATTAGCCCTTGTTATTACATGTCTCCTATGCTAGCCATGATTATTTGTAAATGCAATTCTTCCTGAATTACTATTCCATATACTTATTATTAATTAAATTAGCATATTCACAAAATCAACGATGTGTCATTACCATGTCTGCTTCAGGTGATGGAATTGAGCAACACTCTGGGTGCCTTCTCTCTTGTTAATAGCATGTCTCTCTTCAGCAGCAAACTGCTTGACATCACGCGCACAGCCATGTGCAACAGAAAATGCTCTACGGCACACTTTACAGTTTGCCATTTAGACATCTCCTATAACAGATTCTAGCCATGAATATTAGCATTCCCATTCAAGGTGATAATGTTGTAAACACCTTCATTTTGCAGGAGGATTCTGAGAAATCTTAGGAGCAGAAGCCATTCTTTCCCACACTAGCGCTAACTGACTGGCTCTCACAATTGCCGTCTGTGTATCTCGCAACAGACATGATACATGTAAAGCAGAGTTAGAGAGAGCTAATTTTGCTCATTGATTTATTTAGCTAACATACCTTTGTAAGTTTTATTTAAAAAAATCATTATAGTGGTTGACTGTACTGTAGTTTATTTGCATATTTTCAGAGTCATATATAAAATACACAGCAAACAGTGTTTTCTATTAAGTTGGTAAGGAACAAAACATATCAGTTTCAAAGACAGTATGATTATGTAAAATAAGCAATGGGTGGCAACCCTACCTGGGACCCTGAATTGGAATAAATAGTTTGAAAATCGCTGGATAAAGGTTCAAGGTATAGATAATTCTTCAGAATATCATTGTTTTTTTTTATTTGTACTATTTTATTTTTTATAGTTGTTCTGTGGCCTTTAAACATTTGAGATATTATATAGGGGTTTCAGAGGTCAAGAAGTATGGTCATTACATTTATTTTTTGATTAAATGTGTTTTTACTACAGTAAAAATGAATTACATTCCCCCATATTGCTATTTTGAAAGTCAGTCTCTCTCTGTCCATTTACTATATCTTGACTGGGAAAGGAAATAGGAACCATCCCAGCCATGATGTCGTTCCATAATGAGCTCCTGGGTATGGAACCACATTCCTCCGCATCTGGGGAGAAAGTCCATGCATCATACTGTATCTGTCACAGTTCTGGTTATAAACGTTTTCTGTCCTTTTGACCATGATCTTAAAGTTATGTTTTGTGCAATTTAGAAACACATTCATTCATTCAGTGTAGTGAGTATCACAGACATGTTATTGCTCCATCTAATATGTTTCTCATGCACGATAGGCCTCTCGGAATTTTTATTTCTGCTGTGCACGGCCATGACTGAAACCCACTGATGTCTGTCCCCAACCCATATCATGGCCTGCAGCAAAGAACTTTTTTCCGAGCAGACCATGGGTATTGCGAATGAGTTAGAATTTTATAATAACAGATAAGCAATTCCGCAGGAATGTAATCCATGAATAGTGAGGATTCACTGTATTTTCCTAGCAGTTCATTTCAGAGTCTTCCCTTTATTTGATTAAAAATCAGATGCTAGGTTATGTGTGCAACCATTTTTTATGGGCAGTGCAATATCAACATGCAAAATAGCAGCATTTATCAGAAAAAGACAAAACAGTGACTTGATGACACCACAGGTTGAAGATTCAAATAAATTAAATGTGAAAATAATGTGTTTTACATAAAGAAAGCATTCCAAGAGGAACATACATGGCTCTAGCACAGTCCAAAATGTAACATACTGTTGACAATTCTGAAAATAAAGACACTGTAACTCCAATCTCTATATATAATCTTCATTTGGAACTTGATCTTTGTTTGTCCACGAATGAATTAGAAGAAGAAGCACTAGATGGCAGCCTCGTTTAAACAGGGAGCCCTTCACAGACAACTTTAACACGTGCAACGTAGTTGGGCGCACATGGCTAGTTTTAATATAAGTGTTCTACTCTTGCATTTCCACGGATTTCAGTTGTTCTACAAATTTTGTTTAGTTAAATCAATTGTTTTTCATGCATGTGTTTATTTGAATTGTACTAAACTAAAAATACTGTTTGTAATCAGCCTCCCACTTTATATGGGGTGAAAGGGGCAGATAACAGGAGAAAATGAAAATCAGTTCATGTATAGTTAAATAACTTAGTGGGCAGAGAAAAAATCATATTCTCACATTTCATACACATGGTAGCAAAACAATTTTTAATTTTAATTATTTATTTTCTTGTATTCCTTTCTAAGTTTTTTTTATTCTTTATTTTAGAAGCCAGATACGTGCAACTGTGTACTTGTTCAATGAAGCATTTAGGTGATGCAGATGTTGATAATGGTGTTATTATTTAATTACAAAATTCCTAATCATGTGGCATATATGTGCTTTTTCTTCCATGGATAGAATACTGGATAAGGTGAATATTGTGTTAGAAGAATGAACAGGGTAGCATATGGATTACTGATAATTACTAAGGTTTTTATCCAGCTGGTATAGTAGTTCACTAAATTAAAAAAAATGACACATACATACGTATTGAGTGAATTCAAAAACATGAATTATATCTATTTAAATGTACCTCCCAATCAGTAAATGAAGTAATTTAGCTAATCAGCAATAATGACCAGAATCCATGCATAAATAAGGTACGAGCCTGCAAAAGTGGTAGTGTGACAGCCTGAAACAAATGAAGGCAAGGTGAAAGAATTCATTTCAGGTTTGGCACAAGAAGAACTAGCAGCTATAAGGAAAAATCTCACTCTATGAATTTATAAAGTGCCTCAAAACGCCCCTGAATGTTTAAATGACACATTCTGTAACATTTAAACCCAGCACAAGATACCAAGGGAACAATGAGACAATAAGAAATAATTATTTTTATATTTTTTATATAATAATTTTTTTACTTTTTTTTTTAAATATATAATAACTTACATCTAAGAAGTCCTGTTCAATAAACCAGTAGTTTTCAACAGATGTTTAATCTGTTTAACTATTTTGGGACCTTTAGATAATTTTAAGATAAAAGTGTGTTTAAGAATATGCCATTTATCTGTATTTTTATTGATGTAAATTTAAATGCTTCTTGACTGTGTTATGTAAATGAACATAACTTATTTAAGGCCATTGCTCTGTCATTTTAGTCAGTCTTGATGTAATAGAGAACATCCTTCTGGAATTCATTATCAATGGCAACTCACAACTACTTTTTATTTAGAGAACATTTTCCTTAACACGCTCCAGATAAACAATGAAATGCTGCTACACGATGCACTGCGATCTCTGACTTCACTAATCCACTTCTCTTCTTTGCCATCAAAACTGATTTGGACTTTACGATTAACAACTTGAAGCTTTAAATTCTGGAGGTCTCTTTAAAGTTTGATGCTTCAATTAGATTTTCTGCTTCGTAATCAACTTCCTACCAAAACTGATTGTTTAGTTACCTGTATGTTACCGACAGACTACTCCTGCTTGTATATCTGTTATTAGCTTGCTTAGACCCACAGCATTAATGTCATTTTAAAAAAATGACAAAAAAATGCAACTGGAGTGGAAGAAGGCTGAAGATTCTTCAATTTTTATTATTGTACCAACAAATCTTCTTGATTGTTTTATGATACCACAACCGAGTTGAATGAAAAAGGTAGTTTGGGGTAGAAAACCTGCTAGAAAACTTATTGTCATTAATTAAAGAGATCTATGCTAATTCAGTTATTTCTTGTTAAAAAAAACATTCAATAATATTTCCTGGTGAATATTATTTTAATTATTAAATGTATTAAACTGGACAGAATAAACTAGGTTTACATGTTTAAATGTCACATTCACTTTTTGCTACTGTCAGAAAAAAAAGTTCAGATTCTGTAAATGCAAAATATAAGCTTGATCATACAATTTGATGAAGAGAAATACTTTAAATACTCCTACTAATCAAAAACAGTCAGGGTTCAATGTATATCTTCCAAAATGTAGATGACATGAAATAACAAAATCAGCCAAAAAAGTAACCAAGTAGAATGTGCCCATTTGTCTACAAGTGCAGAAATGAACTGGAAAAATGTGCAAATGGTACATTCACCAATGATTTTTAAATCCTTATGATTCAGTAAAGCAGGACAGAAGGAAACACTAACCATTCAGTAATTGTAATATTGAGGATGACTTAGAGCAGGGGTGTCAAACTTAGTTCCTAAATAGACACCGTTTTCCCTCTTCAAAGATTGCTTCATTAGAAGCCAATTCTTGTTGTTAGCGAAGCACATCATTTAATGCCATGACATGTTAGTGCTCTAATTTTGCCACAGCACAGAGTTCCAAACTTTTGATTTTCTTTTATATCACCAGAATGTTTTGAGGGGCAGAGAAAGAAAGCAAAAAAATTCAGAATAATAAAATGCATGTCACTTGAAGTGAAGTGAAAAAATGTTTGTTCTATGAGTAGCAGAAAGCAGATTAAACCTGCAGCCACTGAAGCCCTCCAGCATTTGTGGTTGATAATCCCTAATCTAGGGGATGGTAATAAGTAAATTAAGTTGTTTTTTTAGAAAGGTAAAAAGCCACAGAACAACTGAAAGATAACAAGCCATGGAAGTGTGAGAAAGAAAACACTGAAATGGTGGTATTTTGACAAAAGCTAGGAGAGCCAATCCTTTTTATACAGAAAGCACAAACCTATGCTAGATATAGATTTGGACAGATTGCAGGACAGATTAATTAGTCCTACAAGACTTTGTTTTACTTCTGTTTCTTAATTTTTACTCTTTTTACTCTTTGCTCCTTAGTGTTTTTACAATAAATCATACATCACTGTGTACTTCTGGAGCTCAGTGTCAGTTCTATTCTGGATAGGTCTGACCCTCAGGAGTCTCTTGTATTACAATATATCAGACATTTCAGTCTATCTATATAAAGAAACTCAATATATTTAATTGTTTGGAAACCTATGATTTACAGTACTTTTACTTGTGTGACTCCTGCTAAACTACAAAACACCACAGACCCCTCTCTCTGTATGTGAGACTATTATGACTATACTAATAATAGCTCCAGGAAAAACTGACCTATTAAAATAGTAACAATATCATAATAAAATACATTACTAGGGGTTCCCCCCTGCTCCATTCGCTCTCCAACCCCCCCAGAATGTGCTATGCACCAGCCACTTTGCATCTCAGCCGCTCTCATTGTGAAGATGGGGTTGAACACACCCCAAGGAGACGCAGTCGCTCCTCCAAAACCACTTCTTAAATGGTGGTACAATGGGAAAGAAATACAGTTTTTTTTTTACCTCCTCTTTGCTCGATCAGCTGATGGCTTGCTGATGGCTTGCTGCTGCTGCTGTGCCGCGTGATATGCATCTCACGCAGCGCTTTGAACATTTAAATGCCTGAACAGCAGCTGTTTTACTCTTTGTCTTTTATTTACGGCCCTGGGCGTGGTTAAATCTTATGGCACAAAGTCTTGTCTCATGGGATGTGAGTTCTTGATATTTTTTAGTTTATAATTTAAAAAACGGAATAAGAATCTGAAAATCTAACAACATCACATTAAAGTTCGATAAATTCTGAAAAGAATTATACCAAACATAAATATGTAGATTTTAAAATAAGCCCGATTTAAAGTGTGACAATAAACGTGACATACAAACGTCACATAAAATCGTTGCACAAAATCGTTCTACTTTTAGGCTTAGGATTTTATATATACAGTATAGAGTAGATTAATATATGTTAGTGGAAATAACCTTCAGGTCTTACATTTACAGACTCCAATGCCCTTTTCTACTCTCTTAGCTTTCTGATGGGCAGTGCAGAAGCAGCCAAAAGAAGAAGAGACACAATTACCCTTAAAAACCCACATATGGAAAGAGTGGATCCGTATAAAGTATTAAGTTAGAACTGGTGATTTTGCTCTGTAGTTGTAAAAGGTTGCAGGAATCTAATTTTTTTAAGCTTGATTTTAAAATAAGATTTATTGGGTCTAAAACACAGTCAATTTAAAAAAAAATATCAGTGCAATGTTAAAAAAGAACACAAAAAGGCATTAAGTCATAATCAAAATATAAAGTTGTACCCCTTCAGATAACTATGAGAAGAAAAGGCATAATATGATAAATCCTCACATATGTTAAGAAATCTAACGAGAAAGAGAAGAATGGCACTGACCTGGCAGTCAGATTTTAGAACACGAATTGGTTTTTGTCAAATTCTGCTGAAAATGTTTACATAATATTGCATCACTTTCCATTGAGTTATTGAGAATGGGTTAGGATTCCATCAGCTGAGCGAGATAAGTCAATGTGCAATCCTTACAGTAAAGAAAGACAAAACAGATTTGTCTTTATATAATCTTATCCCTTCTAAGCAATCTTGTTAAAGGATTAGGAATAAATATGAATTCAATACTATCTGACAAAAAGGTGAATATTTTCACCAGTAATTATCTATGTTTAGGACAGTCCCATAAGATATAACCTAGCGAGGAACAAGATATAAGACGTGATACACAGCTGGGGTCCAAGTCCTAATATATTTTAGATGATTTTAATCTTAAAAGGTGTGTGAGATGTATATTTAAGATGAATTACACAATGATTTGCACAGAATGATAAGCAGTGAATGACTGAGATCCATTCCTTATCTGATATATTAATTGATAGGTCTCTTTCCCATTGTTGCTTATACTGTAATTATCTAGAGGTGAATACTGCAAAATTAACTCATAGAAAACTAGAACTACTGCCATTACACTCCTCATTACTAACTAAAATATATTAAAGCACGGATACCGATGGAAAAATTTGACAAGTAGGCCAAGTTCTTTCTAGAAGAGTTTGTAACATAAGAAATGTTGGGTGTTGCCGGAACTCTGTAGTTGAGACACAAGTGGTCAAAGGATGAATATGCATTGTCAATATAGAAGTCTCTAAAGGGATGGATTCCTAATGATTTCAATTAATTAAACAGCTTAGCTAGGAAAAGTAGGCCATGCCTTATGCCAGCAGCTCATAGACTTCACTTAACAGTGTTACTTGTGACCTGCTTTTACAGTGGATACCATAGTAGAGGACACTACAGAAGAACACAGAACAGTTTCAGAAAAATTAAGATTTTAGCTCCAAAACAGATTCTCTCCTTTTCCTCTAGCATGGATTAGCACATTTAAAGATGATGATCCTCAGAGAGAGTTTACCAGGTAAAACAATAAGCTCTCTTAATTCCCAAGATTGCCTTTAATTACATCATCAAGGAATTTTATTAAAAAAAAAATTCCAAAAAATCCAAAAACTTAAATATTCTTCTTTCTTCCTGTGTCTTCCAAATTTCTTTACAAGTATTTTACATCTGTTTTCGAAGGCAGTCGACCTTTTCTTTGGTGGTATTAACCATCTTTATGTCTTTTTACTGGGGGGTTGTTGATATTTTAGATCATTTCAACTTTTTATTTTAACACAAACTAAGCTGTAGCTAGACTGATCTAGTGATGGAATTATAAAGCTGGATGGTGAGATGTTTTATCCTAAAGAATTCACTGAATTGCCTACATATTATAAAAGAGGGCACAGAAATTGAAAGAATTTTTATTATCATATTTAAAGAGGTTTTTTAAACAACAGCCACTTTGTCTTTTTCAGACTAGATTGAATTTTGTTAGCTGTATTTAGCATGATTAATTTCTATATTCTCTTTTAATAAAATAAAATACTCTGAAGAATGAAGTCATTAACCACAGTAAAAATTTTAGACCAATGCAGAATAGATTCCTTCCTTCATTCGGAGCAGCAAAATCACTTTTATATATTTTTTTTTTTTGGAAGAAAAGGAAGAGATTGAATGCCACACACAACCAATATATGCTTATTGTCTAATTATAAAATATGAAAATGACAAATTTAGATATATTTATGAAATATATTTATATTTAAAACATTATACTGACTCACATACAAGGAAGATGGAGCTAGCTGAATAAAACATACCTCTGTTAGATCAGATACTGAGGCTGCAGATATTGCTTTTTAATAATTGATACTAAGCCTTTCCAAGCACGTTCCTCCTCCTAGTGTCCTACTGTGACGCCCGGAGTGTTTACCACTGCCACTGAATTATCCTTCTCAGTCAATGAACGAGCCCTCAGTGTAAATGGAAGAAGCATCAGTATAAGCAGTAACAAACCCGTGGTCAGACATACGCTGGGAAAGGTTTCATTTGATGTCCACATAGACCTTGACTTGCCCATTTCTAATAATTCTGAGTATTATGATTTGTTTTTTTTTTTTTTTTGCATTGTCTCTTACCAGCTGGTTATATCTTAATATACTTGTATTACTGCTGAGCCTTAAAAACCTGTTATAATACTGCATGATATTTTTATCCAAACATATATTATACCTGTAAATAAGTGCAGTGAGTACTTTCTGTTGGTAAGCTTTGAAGTGTAAAAAAAATATAACAACAGTAATGAAAATAAAAATCAGAATTATTTCAGAAAATGTGAGAGTACAGTATATTTCAGTTTTCCTAGAAAAGAAAAATAGAGCTTACTTTGCAACATGGGAACCATGCTTTGAAAGGATACCTTTCATATAAAAGTATTCATTTATACATTGATTCGTGTTTCAGTTCTACAGATTTCACTATGGTGTCACAGAGAGCTGCAGCTTATATGTAAGGCAGAACCCAGCATCGTTCACACAGTGTAAACACCAAATGGGGAGAGAAACCATGAAAAACCCAGGTCACAAAAAAAAATAATTGTATAAATAATTATATGTATTTGTAAAACAAATGAATTAAAAAGAGGATAAAAGAATAATACAAATCAAAACCCATCAGCACAAGCTAGATAGAGTCATAGTATGAGCAGAAGGACTTGTTTCTCTTGAGGACTAACAAATCTCCAAACAATTAAGGAAAAACAAGGGGCAAGATGAAGAATGGTCATTAAACAGGCAAGAACATAAACTAGAAAGTTAAAAAGTACACTTTTTAAATGTTATTCATTTATTTATTGTAAAACAGAACAATACAATGGAATGCTACTCAGTAAAACAGCAGATATAACTATTTACTTTGAAATTAATGCAGAAAAAACAAAGGAAGAATGGAAAAAGAAAATTGTAGGTCAAAAAGCAAAAAAAAGGCTCTAACTCAGGGGTGTCCACACTTTTTCGGCTTGCGAGCTACTTTTAAAATGACCAGGTCGAAATGATCTACCTACATTAAAAATGCTCAAGTAAACTTTTTTCACATTGTCATTATTGGGTGTTGTGTGTAGAATTCTGAGGAAAAAAAATGAATTTAATCCATTTTGGAATAAGGTTGTAACATAACAAAATGTGGAAAAAGTGATGCGCTGTGAATACTTTCCGGATGCACTGTATATATACAGTCGATTCCTGTTAATTGGACCACATCGGGACGCGATCATTTTGGTCCTAATAACCGGCTGGTCCGATTACACGAACATGCCCTATACATGTGCAACCAAGACGTGACATGCTATAAGTAACATATTAAAATGTCATTATGACTTTTATTGTGCTGCACACGCATATGGCAAACGTACAAACAAGAACTACGTACATGTACATGTACGGTTGCTTACAACTTTGTTTATTGAAAAAGAAATCTACATATTGTTAGAAACGATCTACATGACACTCAGCATGCGAAACACAATATAAAAGGTTACATTACCAAATTCCAGTCAATGTTTGAAGAACTTATCTAATGTGATCTGACGCACTGCACTTGAACAAAATCACCACAAACATCTAACGCATCAGTGGGACTGCCTTCATTTCCCTCCTGCATGAAATAGCAGCGCAAAGTTTCAATGCATTTCCTGGCATCCTGTGTTGTCACTTGCACTAACTCATTAGGGTCATCATCATCACTTTCCTGGTCTTCCGCTTTACGCTTACATCTGCTTTCAGCGGGCAACTTGTGGCTTCTTTTTCTTATTCTCTGTCACGTTCTTTGGTACAATTAAACAGAATTTTGATCCAAATAAGCGAACAATATTAGGCTTATGTAATATGATCTGTTTCGGTTCTTTAGGATTCGGTCCAAATAAGCGGCTGGTCTGATTAACCGGTGGTCCAATTAACCGGAATCGACTGTATATATATATATATATATATATATATATATA
>JANRMT010062856.1:55458291-55477510 GCA_026402145.1 Polypterus bichir lapradei | reverse complement strand
AAAAAAAGACAAAATAAATAAAAATTAAAATAAGGAAACACTAATTAACATAAAATAAAAGTAAGGTCCAATGGCCAGGGAAGACAGAAAAAACAAAACATAAAACTCCAGTCAAAAAAACAAAACCTTCAGGGGTTCCAGGCCACAAGACCACCCAGCCCCCTCTAAGCATTCTTCCTAAATAAATTACCACAATCAGTCCTCATGGTTTTCAGACTTCACACAAGACAGTTACTCTTATTTCTTCTGGATTAGCCATTCACATCTTCTAGCTTCTTTATCAAAACCAATGTTTATGTGTTTAAAAGACTGAATTCAAAGTCATGGTGGAACATAGTCCTTTGCGAGATGAAGCGTTTCGTTGTTTAACTACATATTTAATATTTCAGCTTAAATTTCAGTAGTCATGACTTGCACTGAATTACTGAGTATTACTATTTTCTGCAAAATTAGCTTCTGAAGATTTTAGGATCTAACTTGACACTCCTGGGTCCAAGCCACTGCTACCTCTTTGAAGAATGAAACATGCTGATTGAGTTCCACAAGATAAACTTGATATCTCTCTGTATAAGATGTTACAAAACACCAATATATGAAGTAGGACTCTCGATGAGTGCTGCAAGTCCAGGAGGAGGGTGGATGGAGCGCCTGAACTACACAACTGTCTCGTTGGAGGCAGCACATGATTCCACTGGTGGAATTTGTTAATAAGTTCATTTACAATAGAGTGGATTTAAAACAAGGTTGGGGGAAAAGAAGTTCATCCACCCATTATCCAACCTTCTATATCCTAACTAAAGGGTCACGGGGGTCTGCTGGAGCCAATCCCAGTCAACACAGGGAGCAAGACAGGAAACAAACCCTAGGCAGGGTGCCAGCCCATCGCAGGGCACACAAACACATACACACCAAGCACACACTAGGGACAATTTAGAATCGGTAATGCACCTAATCTGCACGTCTTTGGACTGTGGGAGGAAACCGGAGTACCCAGAGGAAACAGAAATAGAAGTGCATTCTCCAAACCTTCATTTTCAGTGTGTATGGTATAAATCTGTAATGATGGTGTAGTAAGTGTGAAATTAAAGTTTATGAAATGTTATGTGATTCATATAATTATAAATATGTCATCAATGTGATCAAATGTACTATTAGGCAAGAAGTAAAACAAACAGGGGGCCTTACTTTAAAGAACACATTTACTGTATGCAGCGTGCATGTTTGTGATCTGACATGAGCTATTACAAAGTCTCCGGTGGGTACAACTTCGGCCTTGTAATCAGTGTAAATTAAATAAAATCCCTTCTATTGTCAATATATATTACATTTGAGAAGCTGTGACTGTCAGAGAGGTACAAAGAGAATTGGAGTGACTTGAATTTTTCCTATAATTAGATAAAAACTGGATTCAAAATAAACAAGGATATGTTAGTATTTATATCCTTTTTCATAATATGAACGATCAAAGTCTTATTTCTTGAACATTTTGCAGACTCTTTTCCCATTTCTGAAGTGAGCTATTTTTCAGTCAAAGACTCTGTAAAGACACAACTCAAAAACTGCATAATCTTTTTCCATTTCTTAAAGTAATTAGAATGTTCACATATTATTTAAAACAGTCTTTTCTGATCTTGGTAATTCTAACCCTCAGTGTCGGTTCTTTTTGATTGCAACAGACCTCCTACTTGGCAAATAACATTCTGACTTCAGCCCCATAGTTGACTTGTCTATGTGAGGTGACACTAGTACTCACTGAATCAATGCCCAAAATGAGAGGTGAAAACGCTCAACAGAACAGCTGAATCAATCAATTGCAGGTTCCCTTGGGGTTACCTACTTATCTGAAGTAGAGCTCTAGGCAGTCTTTCAGCAATCTTCTTGTCTAGTTTAATTTCATGTTAAAGGAGAAGGTCATCATTATTAAGCTATGAGATCCTTATAGCTCCTTGCCCAAACTAATTTTATAGCTGTTTCTAGTATTTTAAATCCTCTCTTAAGAATCTGATTATTTGGAATTATGTACAAATGTACTTAAAAGTAACGCATTTATCCTCCTATTAAAAATGTGTCAAATTATACTGAAACTAGGAAACACTCCAACCCCTGGTCCTCAAAGAAAAGTGGTGCATGGGCTTCTTTTTCTGCTTTCTACCATGGAGTTCTACTAAAACATGCTCTTTAAATTTATACTGTACACTCTGTACGGCAAAGCAATGCACCACAGTGTTAATAAGCTGCTCAATAAGTCTATTCAGGCCTACTCTCACTTTGCTGTGTGGGGTAGTCTCCTGCCATTTCTTCATTTCTCATTTACCATTCGTCAGTGAAATGGCCCCAGTTTTTGGCATGATGTTGAGATGCGGTCGTGATTCTTGTTTTTCATGATGGTGTGGATAACATTCTTTTGCGATTTAAATGTATGACTTTCAGCTGAAAACAATCAGTCTGCTGTTAGGACCAAAACAGGCACGAGATTGCACAGGCAGCAGTCCGTGTTTGTTGCTCCTGCATTATGTATCCCATGGTTGACGTGTTTCTAATTGGCCTGTGTAAAGTGCTTCACTCTCAGCAGATTTCACTGCTGTGCTTTTCCTGTCAGTCATGGTCCGTACCCGCACAGATGTTCCTTTACTGTTAGGTATGACATGTGCCCGCATTGCCGTGAGAAGGACCTAAGATCCAATTACATTGCTGGGGTAGTCTCCAATGTTTTGGTACAGGAGTGCATATTACATCCAATTAATGTCCAAGATCAAGGTTCAAGGCCCAGTTGTTCACAGGTTTTTGCATGACAAACAGAGCATGTTTAGCATTTTATGTTGTGGCAGATGACCAGGGATCTTGCCCCACCGGGATGCCTGGAAGAAGGTCAGACCACGAGAGGGGCACTGTTTTTCCCTGGGTGTAAGAAGGCAGCCCCCCTGGATTCCATCAGGGTCGCGGAGTTCGAGCTGGGGAGCTCAACCCTGTGGTGACCTGTGGCCCTGGAGGATAGCACTTTTGCCATACCAGGAAGTGCTGCCAAACCAGGAAGCAGGCACACCCTGACTGCTTCCGGGTGCCCATGCAGCACTTCCGCCACACCAGGAAGTGCTGCAGGGAGATCATTGGGAGCACCTGGCGCACATCCAGGTGCGCTATAAAAGGGGCCGCCTCACTCCATTCAGGGAGCCGGAGTCGGGTGGAAGAGGATGGAGCTTGAGAGAGAGAGGAGTGGAGGCAGCTGATGGAAACAACTGAGTACTGTGTGTGAGTTAGTGGAATTGGATTGTGCACTGTAAATATTGTAAATAAACTATGTGTGTTGTGGACATCTGGTGTCGTGTCTGTCTGTGGCCGAACTATCTTTTACAATGTATATAGATTGGCCTTTAACATGATGGATTAGATTTATGTAAAAATGAAAAAACTGAGCAAGCAACCAAAGGTGAATATTACAAAGTTTGCTTTTGATCAAGAATAATCAAAAATGGTACGTACTTGTAGTCAAAACAGGAATCTGTCATATTACGTGGACTTACACAAATGAAGCTATTAAAAGTATCAAATGTTCCCATTACATTTACATTAAAAGCTAATAGTTTAACAAACAAGGACTTACTGCCAGGCAGAGTTAATTAAATGTTCTTAATTAACTGTTAAGTGTCCATTTTTCTCATACATGCAGGAGGATGGACAAATCACCACCTTGGAATCTTGGTTTGCAAGGAAGGATTTGTCACTTACTGAGAAAACATCTATATCAGGAGTTGAATGCTGATATTTTAATACTTCCTACATTTTAAAAGATATACAGAAAATATAAGAAAATTGTACTTAATTTTTGAAATAATGGATTCATTTATTTCAGTGATTCTATAACTACATGAAGAGGAATAATCCATCAAAACAATTCATAAGAAAAACTGTGCTGACACTCTGTTTAAAAAGGCATTTGCTAATTTTGTTCAAAGTTTGGATTTGTTATGTAATAGCTCATTTAAAAGACTAAGAATGGAGGGCTGGTGAACTGAAGATCATGTTCAAACCTTTCCTCTGTAATTGTAAAATGTTACGGTGAGAGCACTGAGGCTTAGAAAAGGCACCGGAAGTTATTCACAGCTTTGGTTTACAAAGTGTTAAATAATCTCGCTCCATCTTATATTTCAAAATGTCTTACAACTTACATTCCAAATCGTAACCTTAGATCTTCAAATGAGTGTCTGCTTAGAATTCCAAGAGCTAAACTTAAAAGAAGTGGTGAGGCGGCCTTCTGCTGTTATGCACCTAAAATATGGAATAGCCTGCCAATAGGAATTCGCCAGGCTAATACAGTGGAGCACTTTAAAACACTGCTAAAAACACATTACTTTAACATGGCTTTCGCATAACTTCATTTTAGTTTAATCCTGATGCTCTGTATATTCAATTAATTATCATTACTATTCATGGTAGCTCCAAAATCCATACTAACCCCTACTCTCTCTTCTGTTCTTTTTCCAGTTTTCTGTGGTGGTGATCTGCGCTACCACCACCTGATCAATGCACCATGAAGTCCACGTGACCGTCATCATCAAGTCCTTCCATGAGAACCCTGAATACAATGAGGACTGATCATTTATGTTAGGTAGAATGCCTAGTGGGGACTGGGCCATCTCATGGTCTGGAACCTGTGTAGATTCTATTTTTTCTCCAGCCATCTGGAGTTTTTTTTTGTTTTTTCTGTCCTCCCCGGCCATCGAACCTTACTTTTATTCTATGTTAATTAGTGTTCTCTTATTTTAATTCTTACTTTGTCTTTTTTTCTCTTTCTTCATCATGTAAAGCACTTTGAGCTACATTATTTGTATGTAAATATGCTATATAAATAAATATTGTTGTTATTGTTGTTGAAATATGCTGTTTCTGAAGATGGCCTTTAACATGGAGTAGTTGGTTTATGTGAAAAAATGATAAAAGCTAAGCATGCAACCAGAGATGAAAGCTCTAAAACTTGCTTTTGATCAAGAATAACAGAAAAAACTATTCGTCCATATTCTTAACTCACATATCCAGGGCCAGGTTTTGAGCAAGCACAGAAACAAACTGCACTTACACAAATGGCATGTTTAGAACAATATTTACTGACTAGGAAGTCCCATGTATCCTATAATTAACTCTTTTAAGGAAAACACCCTTTTGGTACAGCATGTAAGGGCTCCATTGAAGATCCAGAAGTGTGCAGGATTTTTAAAAATAGTGCGGTTCATATTTTGTTAGTGTAGGCACCGGTAAAATTCTTATTTGAATTTCCCCTTGGGGATTAATAAAGTATCTATCTATCTATCTATCTATCTATCTATCTATCTATCTATCTATCTATTTAAAAAACATGTGGCTATGGAGTGCTAAACGGGGGAACTGGCTGGTTGATTGTGCATGTGTGCAGGCACAATTGGCATAGCCATCCCTCATTACTACTCCATAAATTGTTTAAAGCATCTAAACTCACAAGAGTATAAAAGGTCTGAGTACAGAAAGAAGAAAACAACAAGGAGAAACAGAAAGAGAGAGAGAAAGATCACATGGTCAGACCAATGTAATGGAAAGGAGGTAAAGTTGCTGAAGATGCCCCGCAGTGCAGTGAGGATAGCAGGGCACCAGATGTGGATCAGCCAGGCTGAACACTTTAGAGCAGGGACAATTATGGACTCTATGTGTCAAGTGGCAGGAAGAGTGAGCCAGGGTTGGTGGGTCCCAGCGGGTACTGACAGATGTGGCTGGGATGGACTACTATTTATATAAGATTGTTTTATGGCACTACATTTTTTGGACACTGATTGCTGATTATGAATAAAACACACTTTGCACTTTTGCACCGTTAACTTGTCGTGTCCTCACTTTACCTAGTCCATCCTCAGTTATGAACTAGTGATGTTCCGGTGACCTGGTAATGTCTATGGCTGTAGGCACAGAGCATCACAGCTCTTCAATGGCCTTGTGCCCCATCCAGGGCTATTTCCTGCCTTTCTCCAATGCCGCTGGAACAAGTTATGAAAATGTTATTTTATGTGAAAGATGAATCATACCAGTAAGTACAGATTCTGTCCAGTGTTGAAAGGAAGGAAGCCAATCATGAACCCATTACAACATAATGATGCCACCACACATTATACAGACATCTTGTAAAAATATAGCATGCCTTGCTGTCACTGCAGTGCATACTACCGTATGTCTCGTTCCTCTCAAAAGAGGAGATGTCACTGCACTAAAACAAATTTACTAAGTGACTAATAATATCTCCTTCAGAAAGAGAAATACGTAAATCAGACAAGCACATCTACAACTGAGAATCTATACTGTGTTAAAAGTATTGTAGCATGTAGCTAGAAGGACAGATTAGGCTGCCACTGAGGTAATGTGGTGGAAAGTCCCACTACATTGATATCCTATAGATGCCTGGGTCAACTAACATTTTATTGGCTCATTTGTCTGGCATTTGCTCTTCTTTCTTTGTTTATTTCTTTTTTTGTGTTATTCTCTACTATTCCAAGTGTTTTATAGATTTTAATAACATAGGCCACTTTTTCTATTTAAATATTATAGTAAAAATTAGACAAAGTCCAAAGGCATTAGGCACATGAGAATCAGGGTGGTGCCTTCAATCTTAGCCTTTTCAGCTTTACCTTTATCTTTTTATTTTTTACTACAATCCTCAAGTTATTTTGTCTCAGTGTTTAAATGTTGCCTTTTTGCTCCAAGGTGCAAGGATAACTGCAAGGATTCCATATTCAGAAGTGTGTTGCCCCATCTATATAATCTCTCAAAAGACTCTTAACAGTATTCATCTCAGCTACTCCAACCATGAGTCCAAACCCCCCACAGTACTAAAATTCTCTTCCTTGACATTCTGAGGCATGCTTTTCTGTATGTTTAAGTTACACCATACTTTAGGCATCATCCCTTTGACCAAAATATTAATTCACCGGGAATCTACTATTTCTGGATATAACTTTATTTGTTATCCTCCAAGGTAAGAGCAGTTTTCTGTAACTTGTTTCCTAGTACTCTGCTTCCTCCCTTCCTCAGTGTAACTCTGCCTTTTGTCGTTTTTCCATACATGGTGACTATTTGTTCTGAAATTGGTTATTTCATTTATTTCCTACACCATGCTATTTAATGTTATAAATATCGGTGTTGGATTTCATTATGATGGAGATCTTTTCTTTGTAAGTTTATATTACTTTTGTTTGCAATGTTTTCTATCCCGTATTTAAAACACAATGAGTGCTTGGATTTCTCTATATTAAACTGCTCTGTTTTCTTAATATGACACTTAGGTAGTACATATTTGTAGTTGTGAGAGCAGTTTGAAATCTTTCTTTGTTCTCAGACATACACTTGATTTATTGAGAATTGCCATTAGATACACATATTTTCTCAAATTCACTGTATAAGAGTGATATGGGGATGGACTTTGAACAATTGTTTGGTGTTTTTGATATTAGATTGTTTCATATTGACTGTTTAACTGCCACCCTTATAAAGATAAAGTATGTACTAGAGAAAATGTCAGAGTTTAAAAGGAAACTTTGTACTGTGATGCTTTATTTATTTATTCATTTATTTATTCATTCATTCATTTTCCACTGCTTATTCAAGTCCAGATCAGGGTGACAACAGTCTAAGCAATGAGGCCACACATTCCTTTCTCCAGCCACAATTGCCAACTCATATGGTCGGAACATAAGGCACTAGCCCCCTTTCTACAAGATATATTCCTCCCAGCAAGCCCTTGTTATTCCTCAGGATCTCCTCCCAGGTGGTTGTGCCTGTAAAACCTCATCAGGGAGGCTTCCACAAGGCATTTGCATCAGATGCCTAAAACCACTTCAATTGGCTCCTCTCGATGTGGATGGTTAGAAGTTCTATTCCAAGCATCTCCCACATGTCTATGTTATCTCTAAAGGAGAGCCCAGCCACCCTGTGAAGAAAGCTCATTTCGCTCATTTGTACCTGCAATCTCTTTTCATTACTCAAAGGTCATGACCATAGATGAGGGTAGGGATGTAGATTGACTAGTAAATTGAGAACTTCACCCTCTGGCTCAGGTCCTGAGGATCGGTATAGCGACTGCATAACTGCTTTCACCACCCTGATCTATCTGTCAATCTCCTATCCCTTTTCTAACAAAGTACTTAAACTCCTCAACCTGAGGCAGTAACTCACCTCCCATTCTGAGAGGACATTCCATCTTTTTCCTACTGAGGGCCAAGGCCTAAGATTTGGAGGTGCTGATCCTCAACCCTGTCACTTCACACTAGGTCACAAACCATCCCAATTCATGCTGGAGATCACAGTTCAATGAACAGGACCACACCATCTGCAAAAAGCAGTGATGCAAGTCTAAGGACACCAAACTGGACACCCTCCCCTCCCAGACTGTGCCTTCATATGCTGTCCATGTAAATCATATATATGACAGGAGACAAAGCACAACCATGGCAGAGTCCCACACTCCCTGGGAATAGTGCTGACAGAACAAGGCCACACAAATAATAGGTAATGGCAGGAGATGTCTTTCTTTCCTTGCTCCGATTTCCATCCAGAGACCTTGCTGGATCAAAGACGTATTAACTGAAGTGTAACACAAGTTTGAAAGAGCTACCAATTAGTGTCTAGACGTCTTGCAAAAGGAGCTGCTATCCCTCCAAGTTGTATGGGGTGATTGCCTCAACCATTTTGTTTTGGTTTTGCTTGAGGTACATTGAATAATGTTGAAATATGTGCAAATGATAAAGTTCAAATGAGTGAATTACAGTTTGAACCCAATTTATTGTCTGGGAACTCGAGGCGGGTAAGTACAAGGTAATAATTGGGTTTAGGGCTATGTAATAACACAGAGAGTAGGGCCACCCCAAACGACCCCCCTATGATAAAACAAAGGGAGTATCATTTTTCTAAGGGAATAGTTAACTGCAAGAGCTTTGTATCCTTGAGATTCTGTGACACTTTAATGCACTCAGATTTCCTGTTTAAATGATATGAACAGAGACTAATTTATTGAACTCAGTGTTGGATTAGTTGTTTGCCTTCACACAGTTATAAAAGTGTGGAGTATTGTTCCATTTCAAGGAATTCTCAAGTCTTGATCACTTCTTCACAATGCAATTCTGCAAATTTGAGCTAACTATTGAGTCATGGGATGGGGGAATTCCATTCTTGATTTTCACATCAAGCTGTGTGGTTATTTACAACATGGCCAGGCTCTTTTTAAACATCTCTTCTACTCCCTAAAGCTGTTCTCAGAGACTCCTGCCTATCTTACCTATGGTATGTGTGGTTGATTTCTATATATATGTTGTGACAGATGGCCGGGGCCCATGCCTGGCCGGGGCACCTCTTCACCACATCTGCCAGGGGGACGGGGGGGGGGGTCCAGTATCTCCCCATGGACGCTAGATGGCAGCCTCCCTGGGTTGCAGTGGTGCCTTGGATTCACCCAGGGCTTCATGGGGGTTGGAGTTCTGTGGAGCTCTGTGGGGTTCCACAGGCGCCACCAGGGGGTGCTGCAACAGGAGTGGCTGGCCCCTTTTGGGCACTGGTTTCGCCTTACCCAGAAGTGCAGCCGGATATTGGCAATCAACCACCTGGAGCACTTACGGGTGCCTGATAAAAGGGAGCCAACGACCACCACTCGGCGGCCAGAGTCGGGTGGAAGGAGAACAAAGCTGTGGAGGAGTGGTGGTGAAACAGAGAAGGGTTGTGGATTGTGTTACTGTGCTTGGGACTGTGTTTGTGCTGGAGGGTTCACGAGGAAGACGTGCCCTCCTGCTGAAGAAAGAAATAAAAATCTTTTGTTGAGTTTTACACGTGCCTCAGTGTCAAGTCTGTGTCGGGTCCGGCGCTATATAGTGTCTATGTCACAATATATATATATACGTATACAGGTACTTCTATATATTCATTTTTTTCTGTTTCTTCAAACCTGTATCAAGTTGAGACCAATTTCTTATTTATGAAAGGACTAGTCTCCCACAGTGACATGAAAACTGGACTACTTAGACCATTTAAAATCTGAGACCCCAGCACAATTCTCTTGCATTTTAAATGTATTTAGCTACAGTTTTATCAAAATCATCATACAAACTGTAAATACAGAGTACATTTATACAAGTGGAGACAGGATAAAAAACTTCAAGTCCACATAAGAAAATATGATGCAGAGTGCTCTCAGGGAGAGAGGAAGGGCAGTCTTCATAATGACAATTTCAGTTCCAGGTGACTAGCATAAAGAAAGGAAAATGATTTCACTGGAAAGCAGTAGATGTCCATTTTCAAAAGGAGACTGAAGCATCTTTAATGTCTCCAACCAACTTATATACATAAAATGGTAAGGGTTGTCTGTCTGTCACACAAAAACTCACAAACCTCTGAGTCTTCACTCTCTGTCTTGGTCTCAATCAACAGCTTATGCCATGATATGCATAACACGACCAATGAATTGTCTCAGCCATGAAATTGGGCTTAGAGTGCTTAACACAGCAAGTAGAAACTCATCCATGCACCGTGGCCGACAGGAAAAACGCAGCAGTACACGTCACTTACATGGCAAGTGGAGACATGATGTTGCTGACCAGAAAAGTGCCGCGACAAGTTCTGCTGATAGTAAATGATATAAATGAAAAGTCACTCATACACCACTAAAGAACTGAGGGCATGGGCTTCCTCCACCATGTTTCGTTGAGGGACATTCCAGATACCTTGGAGGAGTAACCTGGGGTGCTGTGTTTTTATGAGAGGCACAAGCACCATTTTTCTTTAAGGACCAAATGTCTGTTACTAATCTAATTATGGTTGAAAGAAGGTGTTGTAAACGTATTGTATGGTGTTCTGCTGGAGATATGTTGGGGCTGTAACAGAATTCATTTTTGTACTATTTTAGTAACTAAGCTTTTAAGCTCATACTTTACTTTAAGCTCATACTTTTCAGGAATGCCACTTGTACCCTGATCTTGAATAAGTGCATTGAATCTATCATATAACTGAACTTAAGACTGTCCAAGAGTTCCATATGAGACTTGTGTGTTATCACTTACATGTAAATGAAGCCTATGTATAATCTGATTAACTATAAAGCCAGAAAAAGTGGCTATGGCAGCATGGCCTAGGTGTTTACATGAGCTGTGCTCCTGAGATGCATCTTAGTTAAATAAAATCTTTTTTGCACACTGCTGTAGTCTGATAAGTCTTTGTGAATAAGAGCATGCTAGACTGGGGATCAGAGGTTTTCCCTTAAAAGGCTCATAATGTTAAATGGCTTGCTCAGGCTCACACAGCAAGGCTCATGGGAATTGAACAAGCAACCTTTTACCTTCACCGTTCGACATTGTACACAGACAATTGGATTTTAAAACTCATCTGAAGATGGCTGGATCATAGAAATATTAAGGAAAAACACAATGTTAATTGAAATGAAAAAAAAAACAAAGAACAAAGAACACCTGAAGAAACAGCAAATGAAAGAATCTTACACAGTTAGGAGTGTTTTGCAAAGAATTCATTTTTGGTGGTTCAAAATGCATTTTCAAGGTGGGCAGAAGACCGAAATAATTAAAAAAAAGAATATGTTATTAAATTTTCCTGTGTTAGTATGGACTAGATCTGACAGTAATACAGTTTTTGAAGATTGTGCAATGCTGCTGTTTAAGTCTTTTTGTAGGACCTTTGATGTGAATGTTGATGTTTACCACTTCTGTGTTTTTCATGTGCGATTAGGTGAGAGGCTGACCTCCTGTTCTTATCGTTTTTATCCTCTCATTCAGGTAGGCTGCCATGCACTGAAAGGGGGTTCAAATTTAGTTGTACATTCTTCCCTTTTTAACACTTTGTTAATATTATGAGTGATGTATTGTATATGATGTTTATATACAATGAGATTTATATGGTATATTAACTTAATTTTATTAGCCAGGTAAATGCATATTCGAGTAACTGAATTGTATTGAACCAATGTCATTTGATTAAATGGTGCATTATATTAGTCCACAGTATGTCTACCTGAGGATATAGGGAGCAGGTAGACATGAGGTTGACCTTCTGTTTAATTTATTTTTGTCATCTTATTCAGTGTCCATGTAGGCTACCTCTTTCAAGTAATAAATGTCACTGAAGCAGCAGGCCGACTTCAGCTTGAGTTTTACAGAGTTATGGCCGCAACCCGCACTTACACACCACAAGACCAGCTACACAATGATCTGAAATAATTATAAAAATGTTGAGGTTGTACAGCTTCTTCTTCTTCTTCTTTTAGCTGCTCCCATTAGGGGTTGTCACAGCTTGAGCTGTTTTTATAGTATGTAGCTAAACCAGAGGTAAATTAGAAGTGACTCAAGTCATATTAATTAGTCTTTATTTCATGCAGAATCATTAATAGCCAGAATCATCATCTGGAGCTTTATACAATAAACATGATTATAATTCTGCATTAATAATGCAAAATGATCAGCAGAACATACTGTTGAAAGTAATTCTTCTTCTTTGTACTAATCTTGAGTGGGTTTATGCAATAACATTGATTGTCAAATGCTGTGTCTGTTTAGCTATTGGATCTCTGTAACAGTGTATACTGTTTTTGTACTTTCCTGCTGCAAACTAAATTTCCCTCTGAGTGATAAGGTCTACCTAACCTAACATTAGAGTAGAAAATTCAGTGGTGGTATCAGAAAAAAAAGTCACACTTCTGTGGGACAAGGTTGTCCCTTGGTGCTTTTTCTATTGGGATCAGAAACTAGTTTTAACTTATTTGCATGTCATATTTGCCCTCTGTTGAATCATTCACAATTGTTCTTGTGATTGTGATAAGAAAACTCTGTATTAGCTCCTAGCAGCACCTGACACAATCCAGAAACCAAAATGCCAGGCCATCACCAAGCACAAATATACAGTTTGCTCACAGACAAACTCCTACCAAGTTAATCTACAGTTGCCAGATAGTCCAACATGTGCTATTCTGGAAAGTGTGAGGAAGCTGAACCACCCAGAGAAAACCTACACAGTCATGAGGAGACAGTGCAAACTCTGCAGTTGGAAACCATTTAAACTGAGCAGCACTGACCACTATTCCACCATTTCCACCATACCGGCCTCAGTCACTAGATGTTTACTGCACAAAATAATAGCAATAAATATAGCAGTGGGGTGCACTGACTGTCACTCTCAATCTCTTGCAGATCATCCATGGGAAATCCCACAGGGTACTGGCGCCACTGATGATGTCACTTTCGGTCCTGGGCGACACTACTTCCAGTTCTGGTGCGAACAGTGACGCCACTTCCAGTCCCAGCTCTGAGGATGATGTCACTTCCGATCCTGACAATGTCACTTCTGGTACCGCCCAGATGACGTAATTTCCTTGACTGGCCTTTAAAACCGCCATCTTGTCTCAATAACCAGTTCTGTTTTGGACTCGAATCTGTGAAATCTCTGTTTAATTTAACCTCATTTTTCAGCCTTTGTACAATATGCGGGTGGCTGCCCCAAACCTTCATGATTTCTAAGACTCATTCTTGTGACACCAGATTTATGATTGGACTTGATTTAGGCTGTTCACTCACAATCTCCATGCAACCTGACAAAGCATGATCAATTTTGCAAAGAAGAATGAGGAAACATTGCAGAGTCTATGGGTCACGAAAGGGAAACGTGAGTACACAGCTTTCCATGCAAATGTCAGGATGTATAAAACAAAACTTGACATGAGAATATCCATATATTTACAGCAACTCTGATCCATCTATAATTTTTTAGGGAAACTGGCAAATGATAACACCCTCAATAAAGTAGGTAAATGCAGCAAACCAGCTAAATGATGACTCACATGTATAATAAATCTTATTACAAAGCCATTATTAGAATGTGTATTGATGTGACAAACTTATTACATCTCAAACATTATATTTATGATATACAGACTGTATTTTAGTTCCCTTTTAGAAAGGGCCAATTCTGTGTGTTTGCACTAAAGAATGTTTTTGTTTGTTCATCACTTCATATAGCCTACCTATTGTCACTTCTGAGGGAACTGACTGACAGGTCAGCAATATCTCAGCCAAGCTTTACTCCATCATGCCCGCTATGCTGGAAGCCATTTACTGACCAACAAGGCACTACATTCAGTTTTCCTTTGGTGTGGATGTACATATATAAAACATGGGATTTTTTTCCAACATAAAAAGGCAATCTGTGGAAGTGTCCAGTTTTCCTTACTTAATTAGGCAAATTTGCTCCACATGTTGCCATTTAGTGAGACCAAAACATTTTTTTACTGTAAGCACCTGTGATGCCTAGATGATGAGATTGACAAATGTCATGGCTTGGTGGCCTGGGTCAAACTGGGATTTTTTTGTTTTATAGCCAAGTAGCTTTGGCAGACAACTTGCTGATGATGTTGTATACAATACAATACAATACAATTTATTTTTGTATAGCCCAAAATCACACAAGAAGTGCCGCAATGGGTTTTAAAAGGCCCTGCCTCTTCACAGCCCCCCATCCTCGACTCTCTAAGAAGACAAGGAAAAATTCCAAAAAAAACCCTTTTAGGGTAAAAATGGAAGAAACCTTGGGAAAGGCAGTTCAAAGAGAGACCCCTTTCCAGGTAGGCTGGGCGTGCAGTGGGTGTCAAAAAGAAGGGGGTCAATACAATACAATACAATACATGTTGTATGAGATGGCTGGTTTATTAGTAAGGTAAAGTAACTGGTGGAACCATCTGTGTTTCCTGTGTGCTATACTATTTATTGTAGCAGCACTCATGCCTTTACATGTACCAGGTGATAACTGGTACCCACTCAGATGCCATTCTTACCCCCAGAGTGCAGAGGAGAGGTGCTACAATGCAGTGTACGCTATTGGTGCACTCAGTTGTAGAGCAAAGCATGATGTGTCATGATGGAAGCTGCACTACCAGCCAATGCAAATCTGTAGCATAATAACTGCATATGTATGAGGCTGATTAGCATATTCCATTTATGGTTGTTGCAAGGTGGCAACCAGGCAGAGACAGCGGTGCATTTACAATTACAAGCTAATTGTAACTTATAAATGTAAATTGCTTAGAAATTTGGGCACACCAGGTTTTATAAACATATACTTTCACACTTGAATCCATGCAAAGTTTCATAAATGAGACCCCCAGATCAGCTTAGCTGATAAAGAGAAACCTGCGCTCACACTCTCAAGGTCATATCATGGCTGAAAAAGAGGCATTTTTAAATACTGACTTACTTATGCAATCAATTATTTTGTGTTTAATGTTTATAATTAATTTAGACCACTTTGCAGAGATCTGTTTTCGCTTTGACATTAAAGAGTCTTTTTTGTTGATCAGCATAAAAAAGCTAAATTAAATCTGCTATGATTCAAAGTTATATCAGAATAAAATGTAAAAATATCTCAGAGATGGAATGCTTTTTATATGTACTGTTCATACACAAATTCTTGACTGGTTGAACCTTAATCTCAGAAAAACTGCTTGCAAAGCAGCAATTAGCTCTGGACGGGGCACCAGTCCATCGTAGGGCCCCTTCATGCTCACACACTCACTGGAGCCAATCAGAAGTCGCCAATTACTCTAAAGTGCATTTTTGGGGATGTGGAAGAAAAATCAAGTTGTACAGAAAAGAATCAATTAAATTATTTTTTTATCTTGTCATCTTCTGGCCATTGTTCTGCAGTTTTAAAAATGTGATAACCCAGACCACAAGCTTTTGAACTGAAAATATAAAAAAAAGTAAAAAAAAAAATAAAATAAAATAAATGTAGCTTGAAAGCCTTTTTCTAAAAAAAACATAATTTTGAACCAAGACAGCAGGATCTGCATCAAACATCATAAAAAAAAAACTCATTCTCTTATCAAAACAGACTCTTTGTAGTTGACCAAGTGCTGAAGATTGGAGCACAGCATTTAATTTTAATACTGCAGGCATTTGAAGGTATTAAGAGTACTGCTTGTTGCAATTATTTTCTTATGGGTAATCTTATTTCCTTGGGCCATGTATTCAAATCAAAGTGGCACTTCCAACAGCTACATTTGCTTTGAACTTAGGGAGCTTTACCTTTTCCACTTAATTTATTTTTGCATCGAGTAACCATTTGCTCACTGCAAACTCTTCCTTTTTTGTTAAAATGAACGTCTAGTTCTTATCATTAAGGAGAGCTGCAATGGCAGGATTTCATGTTACAAATGAAAGAGCTTGGAAGGCAGCAGGCATCTCTTTTGTTCAACCATGAATCATTCCTACTCTCATTAATCAGTCATGTATGTACAGGTTTATTAGGGATTGACCTCTAATATATTTTTTAATATTTCCCCCTTTTTATTTTTGGACCTTTACATGACTAAAATGGAAAATATTATTGATTATATGTATACATGCATTGTTGTGGATATGATCAAAATGTGTTAATCATGGAAGGTGGATAACCCTCCACATTTGCCACAACAAGTTAAAGGAATACTGCACTCAACAATTATATTTTTTCTATATTTTACGTACCACATGCACTTTGTAGTGGTTTCCAAAAAAATGTAATCTCATATTGTCATGCAGAATGGAGAAAAAGTAGTTTTTGCATAAAAGAACTCAATAGTGGCCATTGCTGTACAGTACAATGGCAAAGAATGTGAAAAACATCCATGAAAAAAAAAATGTTTCCATAACATTTCCACCAATACACTTTGCAGTTGAAAAATAGTTCTTGTAATGAAATGCTGTATTTGATTTTTGCCAAAATGTTTTCTGGTACTGTGGCCAAATAGTCAGAACTTTGCTTTATCTGCCCACACCACAATCTTTCAGAAGTCTATCTCTTTGCCTAGGTGTTCTTAGGTCTTGCTCTAATATTCTTTCTGGACAGCAAAGGTTTTCTCCTGGCACACCTCCCACGTAGGTCTAATTTGTGCATCCTCTATCTGATGGTAGTCTTATTACGTTGATATCAACAGTTATGTGCTACCTGGATGTCCCGTAATGAAATTCTGGGGATCCTAATGACTTCATTCAGCATTTTACTTTCTGCTCTTGGGCTGAACATGTCAAAGTAGCCTGGCCTTGACAGATTGCCTGCTCTCTGAACTCTTCACTTGCAGATGACCTGCTGGCCAGTTTGATGGTTGATTTCTAATAGTCTGGAGATCTTTTTCAATCCCTTCCCAGACTCATAGGTATCTATAACATTGAGATTATTAGTAGTGATAAGCCAGAGAGTCAAGCTAAATTAATTTTCAGTGAAAGTTATAGTATCAAAATGAATTAGGATACCATGCCGTTTTGCAACTAGTGAAATCTGCTGCAGTAAGAAAGGTGTTTTGTATATATAAAACACTTTTACCTGCTATACTTTCATCTTGTCCGAAACCTTGAGATAGTGTCTAAACGGGGACAACACTTCCAATCAGACAGAATGAGTGTGCTCGGGCTGATGGGAGGAAGCCTTCATCAGTATGCACAGTTTAAAATGAACACTGGTAAAATCAGGATCTCATCTAAGACCACAGGTGTAGAGTTGTTCTTTTTTTTTTGTTGTTTTTTCTTCTCATTCAGTTAGTATAACAACTTCTTTGATATGCTGGAGTACATTGTAAATTTTATTTAGCCATGTTACCTATCTAAAATTCACTGTTGCCCTATTTTTTTTTTCATCTAGACCCTATTGTGAGAAATTTAAAAGGCGTGCACAGTACCAAACTCTGATAGTTCTTTCTTTCCACACCCCAAAAAAACTTTGAAAAACTCCAAAACTAGTTTATAGTGAGTATTACAATTACAAAATTGCATGCAAGATTAATTTTAGCATCAATTTCTCAAAACTGTATGCAAAGATACACAGCTATTTTGCTCATGACATGACATTTTAATGACATACCTAATCTACAGAGTGAAATTTGGTCAAAGACAGTGACAGCGACAGCGTGTTGAATGTTGATCATACATGCAGTGGACCACCAGGGGACATACCAATCCCCTAACCCTGACACAGACAGGCTGAGACTCTTTCCCAATAGCACACCTTTATTTAAGTGGGGAAGCACTACACAGCACAATACAAAGTCCTTTCTTCTTTTTCTCTCTTCATCTGTCGCCTCCACTCCTCCTCGCAAGCTTTGTCCTCCACCTCCCGACTCTGGTTCCCTGACTGGTGGTGAATTAACTCCTTTTATAATGCACCCACAAGTGCTCCAGGAGTTTCTTAACCTTCTTCCGGCTGCACTTGTGGGTGTGGCGAAAGGGGTTCCTCCAATGACTCAGCTGCACCTGCAGCACCCCCTGCTGGCATCCACGGAGCCCAACAGGGCTGCTCCACCCACACTACAACTCCTGACATGCACTGCAATGACCTGTGGTGCTTTTACAACCATGGGGGACTGCCCTTGAGTGTCTTGGGGAATATAGTGGCTCCAAAATGGTCTCTCCCTCGGTCCTTCCACTCAGCCGCCGTCCCGTCACAATGCCAATAGGAATTACATTGCACTGTGTATATTGGCAGTAACTCTGAAATGAACCAATTACACTACATTTTTTTTTTAATCAAAGAAAAGCAAAGCCTTGAATTTTTGAAAAAGCCAACACTATTGTCCACCTGCATGTCGTTAACTAAATTCATAATACTTTTTCTGGTGTGTCATGTGTACGCACAATGAGCAAAATACTGAGATAATTAAAAAAATATATAAATTATGTGATAGAGAGAAGTCATGATGAAATGGAATGAGCACAGTTTTTTTAGTAGCACACACTATGTCACTCTTATTCAGAACTGAGGAGACAGTTTTTGAGTTAGTAAAGTAATTTCTACTGTTTCTTGTTGGTAGACATTTATTTAACACTAGAATTACCAGAGCCTACGAGAAAACTTGTAAATCCGGCCCACCTTAAATCTGTTCGCACCTCTCCATCAGCGTCTTTTGTCGTGTAAATGTGCCAATTAAGACAAGCAGCAAGCAGCCTGCTATTCCATCCCCTCACTGACTTAGAACGTGCACAAACTTCTCCCACCTCATGCCTTGTTTGATTACCTGGGAGTGAACTGCTGGAGTTTTAGAGTGGAAATAATACAGGGTGGGCCATTAATATGGATACACCTTAATAAAATGGGAATGGTTGGTGATATTAACTTCCTGTTTGTGGCACATTAGTATATGTGAGGGGGGGAACTTTTCAAGATGGGTGGTGACCATGGTGGCCATTTTGAAGTCGGC
>JANRMT010062856.1:55436750-55453154 GCA_026402145.1 Polypterus bichir lapradei | reverse complement strand
ATACATATATATATATATATATATATATATATTTGCAGCTGGAGATCCACAAAGGGAGAAAATGAATCACGTATCATGAAGCAGTTGTTATTCCTGAGCTTTCAACCCCTGCCAGGGGCCTTCATTAGAGAATAATGCTTAGACATACAAGAATCAAATGCAGTAAAATTAGGTGGGGGGGAGGGGGGCCAGCTAGGTCAGCGTGTTCGGGGGGCGGGGGGTATAGGTCATAAAGTTTTATTTATTATGAAAATGTTCTTCTTAAGTTTGCATATGCTGGGTTTATGTCCAAATGTCTTTTAATGGTGTTTCTCTGGCACTTTTAGTACTGGTCTTAAATCTTACTTTTCTATTGTCCCAGTTAAATGTATGTCCTGTTGATTTTGTATGTATATAGATCAGTGATCGTGAGTCTTTTCTTCTGACGGCGTTGCGATGTTCCTGTATACGTGTTGCAATTCTTTTTGATGTTTGTCCTATGTATACCGCTGGGCAAGAACTGCATGGAATGCTATAAACTGTGTTTCGTGTTTCTGCTGTCGATTTCTTGATTTTAGCATTAAAAAGGACAGTGTGCAGATTGTTTGCAGGCTTGTGTGCTATTCTGATGCCTGATTTGGCCAGGATGTGTGCTGCTCCTTCATAAACTCTGTGATGAAAGGGAAGTGTCCAACTTACAACTTGTCTGAAAGACTTCCAGATACTCAAACATTTAGCTTATGACTCGGAATATTCTGTGAACAGCGCCGTGTTGGCATTGCAACGCTTGAAAGACGTATCCTTCGCCAAGGATGAGGTCATTGTCTCGTTTGATGTTGTGTCGCTATATACCATGATTCTGATTCATCTGGCCACAGAAACACTATTAATGAGACTGAAAAGTGACCCCACCATAGAGACAAGAACTAAACTGTCCACTAAAGACATAATACACCAAATATCACTTTGCCAAAAAACTCACTTTCATTTCAATGGCAAATACTACATTCAAAAAGAAGGCATGCCAATGGGATTGCAGTTATCAAGACTATCAGGACTAGTGGAACTGGTAATGCAGCGATTTGAAAATGTGGCTCTATCCCAGTTCATACCCAAAATTTGGATATGCTATGTAGACGACACATTCGTCATATTAAAAAATAGCCAGCTGAATGAGTTTTACAACCACATCAACACAATATTCCCTGCAATCCAATTCACCTTTGGAAAAAGAAATGAACCGAAACATCAGCTTCCTGGACATCTACATTGAAAGAAATAACGATGCTACCCTGACCACAAGTGTTTACCAAAAGGAATGCTATGCAGACAAGATATTACACTTTGCCAGCAACCACCCAATATCTCATAAACAGAGCGGTGTTAAAACTTTATTCAGAAGAGTCCATCCCCATTGTAATACGGAGACAAAAACGAACGAAAGACGCTATCTTTTCAATCTTTTCACTTCAAACGGATACTCAAAGACATTCATTAAACAATGCCTACACAGGAGACGCCAAAAAACTCAGTAAACAATCGACTCGAACCAGACCCCCCATCCCACCTGGTACACACTTCCTTATCATCACAGAGTGTCTGAAGGTGCAGCACGCATCCTGGCCAAATCAGGTATCAGAATAGCACAAAAGGCTGCGAACAATCTGCACACTGTCCTTTTTAATGCTAAAATCAAGAAATTGACAGCAGAAACACGAAACGCAGTTTATAGCATTCCATGCAGTTCTTGCCCAGCGGTATACATAGGACAAACATCAAAAAGAATCACAACACGTATACAGGAACATCGCAACACCGTCAGAAGGAAGGACTCACGATCACTGATCTATACGCATACAAAATCAACAGGACATACATTTAACTGGGACAATGTACAAGTAAGATTTAAGGCCAGTACTAAAAGGGCCAGAAAGCTGGCTGAATCTTGGCTATCAAACGAAAACGCTATGAACAGACATTTAGACATAAACCCAGCATATGCAAACTTAAGAAGAACATGTTCATAATGAATAAAAGTTTACAACCTATACTCCCCCCACCCCGAACACACTGATCTAGCTCCCCCATCCCCCTTCACCTCATTTTGCTATATATTGCCTTTGATTCTTGTATATCTAAGCATTATCCTCTGATGAAGGCCCCTGGAAGGGGCTGAAATTTCAGGAATAAAAACTACTTTATGATACGTGATTCATTTTCTCCCTTTGTGCATCTCCAGCTGCAAATATACAAAACGTATCACAGATGTACTTGTACATAGTTGTGTAAATATGAATAAACCGTGTGTGGTGTTTGAACCATCAGTGTCTGCCTGTCTGTGTAGAGGCTGGTCACCACAATGGCAACCTAGATGGGATACCTGAAAGGACCAGGAGAGGGACTGTACCTCCCCCGGACCATGAGAGGGCAGCCGCTCTGGTTATTATTGGGACCACGGGAACCAAGTTTTGAAGCTCAACCATATTGGGGCCCATGGTCACCGCCAGGGGGTGCCCAGATAATCCTAGAGCCCTGGAAAACAGCACTTCTGCCACACCAGGAAGTGTTGGCAAGACGAGTTCCAGGGTCACCCGAACTGCTTCCAGGTGGTCTTGCGGAACTTCCGCCACACCAGGAAGTGCCGCCGGAAGTCCATTGGAGGTACCTGGATCACGTCCGGGTGGGAATAAAAGGGGACTGCCTTTCTGTGATTAGAGAGCCGGAGTCGGGTGGAAGAAGGCAACACTCGGGAGTGAGGAGGAAAGGCGGCCCAGAAAGAACTGAGAAAAAGGGTACTTGGTGCTGAAACACTGTGTGTGTGCAGGAACATTGTGTTGGAGGACCTTTGTTTAATAAACACGTGTGTTTTAAGAACTTGCCGGTGTCTGTCTGGGTTGTGTGTGGGCTATCTTTCACAATATATATTGTGACAGATTGGGTCTCTCTTGACCCCTTGAACCCTCAGACCACTCGTCAGACACCAAGTAAAAGTCCACTAAGTTGACTTTTTTTATTAATAACAGTGCACAAAGCACCCTCATCTCCACAATACTCATAAATAATAACCAATACACTATAATAAACCAATCCACCACTCCCAGACGTGTTGCCACCCTTCCACCCAGCTCAGCTCGCCATCCAGGAGCTGTCACAGTCCTTTTAAAGTCCCTGGCCCGGAAGTGTTCCAATCCCCAGTTCATGTGATCCTTATCACTTCCGGGTCAGATGAAAAGTCCTTTTCTTCATCCCGGAAGTACATCACTTCTGCTGTTGCTCTGCCTATGACGCACTTCCGAGTTATAGGGCACATATGACTCTCTATGCCTCCCTGCAGCGTCCTCTGTTGGCCCCTGGGGTATCCAGCAGGTTTGTAGGGGAAAACTCCAAAGTCCATGATTCCCTGCTGGTATCCGGGGCACCTCTATGCTGCAGGGAGAGCTCCATCTTGCGGCCTGGGGGTATTGGCCGTGATGACAAGCCGGCCATAGACCACTATATATATATATATATATATATATGAATGAGTTGTAGATAACTTATTTTGACCAATATAAATTATAAAATTCACTCAATTATAAGCACTCATGAGAGAAAAGTAGCTTAAACTTGATCAAATAATGTCTAAACTAGCTGGGCACTTCAACTAATCTGAGGATGTAACGGGGGTGAAGGCCAATCCTGGATGAACTAGGCACAAGGCAGATAACAATCCTGGGTGGAGTGCCAACCCTGGACACTAAGCTGAAGAAATGCAAACATGTAGCTTTGGTTGTCATGATCAGGCCTCTGTTTTTGATTTTTTTGTAATTTCTCAAAAATTTATTGAGATGTTGTTTTAAGGGTTTTAGTGGTCAAGGAACCTTCTGGTCATATTTGGTTTTGTATTCATTACATTTTTGAATAATGTTGTTTTGCTTATGGGTGGCGTCATTTTGAGGATTATTTGTTGATGGGTGCTATGCCATTGGTAGGTAACATCAGTTGGAAGTGTGCAGTGTGTGACATCAAGGTATAAAGGTCAGCATTATACACTTCCTGGTTGTCCAAGATTTGGTTCTCCCTTAAAATCTTTACATTCATTATTTATTGTTTTTCAATTGCCATTCTTTTTAACTGCAATGTACAATTTGGCTGTGGCTGTGAGTTCTCTTGTACTTTTGAATATCAAACTTTACTACATCATTTCCTAACTATGAAAGACGTCTTTGCCTATTAGTTTTTTTTAGTTCTGTCATTTGGCTTCAACTTTTTGACTTAGCAACATCTCCCAATTCCAGCACATTAGTCATTTGTGTATTTTTCTCTATGTTAGCTTTCATTTTAGTTGAATATACCAGGCAGAACTCATCAAATTTAGAATGTTATAGCTCAATGAACAGTATATTTGCAAAGATGTGAAAGTGATGCTGTGTTTCTTTCAAAGTCCTTCAAATCAGACTTAGTGTCATGAATCGCACAGTTCCAATGATTCTAATTCATAGACCACTGAAGTACCAAAGTTTATCAGCTTAAATATAGGTTTTTAAGAGCCCCCAACACAGATTAGATTTAGAAAATATTCAGACCCCTTAAATATATGCACACTTTATTCTGTTGTGAATTTCATTTTAAATGGATAAATTTGCCCATTAATCTACACTCAACATCTCTTAAGGATACAGTGACAACATGTTTTCAGAAATGTCTGCAAATTTCAAGATCAAAAAATGAATGCACTCATTCCTATAAGTATTCAGACCCTATGCTGTGATGCTATAAATTCGTGGTCAGGTGAATCCGGTTTGTTTTAATTCCCCTTGAGATGTGTCTAGAACTTGATTGGAGTCCATCCGTGGCAAACTAAATTGATTGAACATTTTGGTAAAGCATCTGTGTATGTAACGTCCACAATTCACACTGCATGTGAATACAAAACCCAAGCCATGAAGCCCAAGGAACTCTCTGTAGACCTCCAGAATAAAACTGCGGTAAAGCATAGACTGGGGCAAAGGTATAACACAATTTCTAATGCTCTGAGTGTGTCTAGGAGCACAGGGACCTCAATAATTGTGAAATGGAAGAAGTTCTAAACACAAGGGGCCTCATGTATAAATGGTGAGCATGCATAAAAATGTTGCTTACGCTCATTTCCACACTCACATCGCGATGTATAATAACTAAACTTGCCGTAAACTCACGCACATTCTCACACCAGCTCATTCCATTGCATACGCAAGTTTTCAGCTTGGTTTTGCAAACTAGCGGCACCCAGCGTCAAAGCAGTGCTACTGTTCCTGTGTGGTTTCCCTTTATTTTTTAGATTCACATCCCTGATGCGGCTTTATCAAACACACTGAAAATAACTGCATATCGCAGTGGTTCTCAACCTGTGGGGCGGGCCCCCTTGGGGGGGCGCAAAGTAACGAAAAGGGGGGCGTGAAGATGTGAAAAAAAGAAAACAAGAATCAAAAATATGAAAAAAACCATCTGTTGAAACCAAAACAAATTAACTTAAACTACATTCTGATACTAGAACAATAAATATAGAGTTAGATAAATGTCAATAAAAGTTAAGTAGGTATAATAAAATATGCATCTACATTTCAAAAAAAATGTTAGGGGGGCGCGATTAAAACTGTTATGAAAACTCAGGTCACAAATACTTAAAGGTTGAGAAACTCTGGCATATCGTTTATAAATTTAAGCCATCTAATTGTAATCATCCTGTAGCAATATAATTGTCCACGGAATGGCCAAACTATTCCAAATACCACAGTTGCTTCAGCGGTGTTACTTTCAGTGCACCAATTAGAGTATTTTAACCCACTGTATCTGAGTGTGGAATCGCAGCTCTACAGCAGCTGATCGGAAAGAGGATTATCGGGATACAGCATCTAGCACATGCTGCCTCAGCCATGCGCGCAGTCTATTTGAACTTCCTCCATTCAGCAAATGTTTCAGAGCCTTTCCTGTGGGAACCTCATGATTCAGAAATAGTTTCATCCCCAGAGCTATAAATGCACTCAATCAGTCCTGCAAGTGCTCCTGTTAGAACTGCTTGTACTTAGAATTACAATTACCTCACTGTGAACTTACACTACAATTGTAATATTGCACAACTTGAGCCACTTTATGAACCATTTGCCCTATCTGCACTATAAATGTACATGTATATTTTACTTATGCTTTCATATTGTGTATTTTTCATTGTTTTTACCATATTATTATTATTTTATCATTTTATAGGATAGTAAGTTTATGGAGATTTGCATATTGAATCTCAGTGTACCATACAATAACAATACAGGAATTCAATTCAATTCAATAGAAGAGAGCGCATTTTTACAGATGATGACCACTGGCTTCTAAGTCGATTTAGATTTCCAAGAGCCATCTTCTTGGAGCTCTTGATATCATTTTTAAGATGAAATGCATTAAGGTATGTATATTACATCATACAGATAAATTGTTAAGTTCATTTAAATAATGTATACTATTAGTAATTAAACGTGTGGGGACAGTGGCACAGCGGTAGGTATGAGCTGGTGCCCGGATCAGAGACTGTTTCTGCCTCACACTGTATGATTGCTGGGACTGGCACAACCCTGGATGGAGAGATGAATAGAATGATTAAACATGTACTATGAAGATATTTCAATGTTTCCTAAAAGTTTGGAAGAATCAGCATTTTAAGCTTACAGATGGCTTGATATTCATTACTGAACTTATTGTGTGACGATTGGTTACTTGGAGAAAGAAAAGGAAAGACAGGAATTGGGGGTTAGTACATTTGAAAGAGACAGTACTGCTGCAATAAATTATTTAATCTAGGGTTGCACATGTCCCAGCAAGCATCTTGCGGCAGCCAGGAACAATCTTTGGACGGGGAGCCAGCTCATCATTACTGCTGCGCTAACGTGCCCCCTTGTTTAATACATGCTTTAATTCATTTCACATGAACATGATATCAGTTATACATCTTAGTATTTAAATTGTTCAGAGAGCTGTAATATCATAAATGTAATATATTCTGTGCCCTGCCATTTAAGAAGTATGTAGTGATTCACACACATAGAGCACATAGAAGAACACATAGAATACAAAGCATTTAACATGCTACTTTAGTATGATGGGATCTGAGAATCTCTAGTAAATTAAACATTGATTTTAAGATTAAGTTTACGACGTTCTACTTTATTGACAAAATAAACTATGAGATTGAAGTGGACGTTTTCACTGTTTTTTCACTGTGACCCTATTTTTTTTTGTTTTCTCTGTACCCTAATATGCTTCCGTATGACAGATACGGATGATGGACAATGATTCTCCTTTTTACTTTGATATCTGACCACTTCTTTTTTATTTTGGGCACTGTATGACTTTCTGAACTTAAACTTTCGAGTTTCTCCACACTCTGTATCACTCGATCCACTTCCTTTTGTTGTTTATACCACTGCTTAAACCAACAAATAGTATGTTTTTCCTTTCCTCAACTCCGCATTCACTGAAATTCTTTTTTTCACATTTTTTTTATTGTCTTTTAACCAAACACTGAACGGAAAGGGCTATTTATATTGATTTGCATATTAAAATATGCAAAATTCTGGGAGGAGTTGGGGTGGGGTGACAGGCGCGTGCATGATCATTACTTTTCACAGTGACTGGGATTTACGTAGTGGAAGTGCATGGAATTTGGCTTACGCACGGTTTTGTGCATCTGAATTGTTTTGTGCATACGCACATTTCCACTTTTATCCGTACGCAATGTTTTACTGTGAAATCTACGCACGGTGTTATGCATGAGGCCCCAGGATTCTTCCTAGAGCTATAGCTGTCTGGCAAAACTGAATAGCTGGGCGAACCATACCCAGTACCCAATAGTTACTTTAGCAAGGCTTCAGAAGTCTTCTGCTGAGATGTGAGAACTTGTCAGAAGGACGGCCATCTTAGCAGCACTCTATCAATCAAGCAGAGGCCACTCTTGAGTATATAACTTTTTAAAAGATTCTGAGAGTGTGAGGGAATATTTTCTGGTCTGTCTGATGACACAAAATTTGAACTCTTCGGGCAGAACTCAAAGTCTTATATCTGGTGAAGACATTACCTACCTAATACCATCCCTATGGTGAAGCATTGTGGTGGCAACATTATATTCTAGTGGTGCTTCTCAAAAGTAGGAACATGGAGACTGCTCAGAATTGAGGGAAGTGTGATTGTAGCCAGACACAGACAGGTCTTTGAAGAAACTCTATCCAGAGTACAAGCAACCTCAGACTGGGACAGTGGTTTACCTTTCAACACAACAATGACTTGAAGCATACAGCTAAGACACCACTGAAGTGACTTCAGGGTGGGTGTATGACAATGCTTAAGTGGTCCAAAGCTCAGATTTATACCCCATAGAACATATGTAGAGAGACCTGAAGATGGAACTGTACAGATTCTGCCCATACAATCTAACGGAGCTTCAGAGGATTTGCCAGGAAGCATTGGATGAACTGCCCAAATCCAGGTGTGCGAAACTTGAAGCAAGATGACTTTAAACTGTAATTGCTGTCAAAAGAGCTCCTACAAATTTCTGAATTAGGAGTCTGAATACTTCTGATATTGAGAGATTTCAGTTTTTGACTTTTATTAAAATTACAAACCTGCAAAAAAACATGTTTTCTCTTTATCATTATCGGTTATTGATTGTAGAATGAAGGGTGAAAATGACAAATTCATCCTTTTAAAATGAAAACCATGACAGAATAAAGTGTGCAGAAGTGAAAGGGTCTGAATATTTTCTGAACCCACTATAAGTCATTCTGTGGGATTAAAACTTAGACTATTGAGTGATCACCCACATCAAAACAACACACTTTATTCATTCTTTGGCTGGTGGACACACGTGAGTAACATCTACTAAAGTATCTTTTTAAATGTTACTGAATGAGTATTAATGTTTTATTCAGTGTTTACTAAGTATACTATAAAATGGATTCATTCTTTTCAGGCCATCCAGTATTTAATGGTTTTTGGTAGCAATTATTGGTGATCCAAGTTGTGGAAACTGATACAGTAGGTCAGATGTGTTGATGTAAGATAGCTTTGAAAAATTGAACTTTGTTTCTGGTCAAAATAGAGAAGCCAATCATACAGTGAAAAAGACAGCTATATGTAGTTGTCTCATTTAAGGTAGGGAATACTTATTGGTGCTCTGCCACAGGATTACAGCACTTGGTGAGTTTCCCAAAATGAGAGTATTATGGCCTTACTTAATAACCTTTCTTTTTTTAAATGTGGCAGCCAAAAACCCTAGCTTTGGAATTTAGGATCCATCATGTGTTATGACATGTAGTCAAGTCAACTTTATTTAAAGTCTGGTTTCTGTTGTTTCATACATTTGCTGCACTCTTTACTTCATACTGCAATATCATGTATTTTTCTGTAAACGCTTATTGATAGCTGTAACTTTGAAAGGTGCTACACATTATAAAGAAATGATTGGCTGACCGATTTGATTAAAGCACTTTGCCTAGTATAAGACAGCAAGGCTAGCTTCAGGAAGACGTCTCTTGTCACATTGATTTATTTAGGATAAGCAGCAGCAGTGACTGATCCTATGAAATGCGAGGTTTCAAAGCTTTCCAAGTATATAACAAGATTTTGACATAAACTGCTTCTGAAAAAGACAGGAAAACAATTCATTGAAGCCATCTGAAGAGCTGTGTAACATGTTGTTTGGTACAATGCACATCAGGATTCTAGCAAAAGTATTGGTAAAATATGTCTTGGGAAAAGTCCACTAAAGAATTGCAGTACCTGAACCAAGAGGGTTTGATAACAAGATGCTGTAAAGTTTTACGGGTTCAGCATGACTGACTATATGAGAATGTATTCGGCAATGTGCTGGTGTCTGTGATCCCTCAAGGCCCTATAGCTGTGTAGCTGTGCACTTGGTTTTCAAATAAACAAAGAAAAGAAAAAAAAAAACCTCCATTCTTTAATCTCATTTCTCAAACCATATAACTCCAGTCACTGGGTCTTGTGGATCTATACCTGTTCTGGTGGCACTGGATGTCCTGCATTACATAATCTGACAGCTGCTAAAAGGAAGATCACGTCAAGGTTTATTATGCATAAAGCCAAGTCCTGTTTGCCTCTGTCACAAAGTCATGCTTATTTTCACTTTTATGGGAGCTCCCCGTTCAGTGCCGTGCCATGTCTCACCCATAATTCATCAGAGAGCAAGGATGGGTAGTGTTTAAATCATTATTAGTTTCAATATGGGCTTTATATCATGCTAGATGAACTGTTAGGAATGCCCAGGCACAGCAGGTGTTTGGAGGGAATTTTTAATAGAACAAAAGATGAACTGAAAGGTGAAATATACCAGAAATGGGATAGGTGAATTCATACTTTGTAAAACAGATGGAAAGCAAAATTGGATGACCAAAATAAGAACAAGATACAAATATCATAGTTATAGATAACAACACAGAAAAATGTGAAAAACACACTAATCTGAGCTGAAATCACTAACCAATGCTAATACATTAACAAATAATACTGCGCTGCTATTTTAAATAGCATGATGATGATATCATGTGTTGTGATGGCACCTAATCACGACTAGCAAAAGATATTACTGCCATAAAAAACATGGCTACTGACATGTAAAAAAGCACAAAATGGTAACAGAAGAAAACCTTTCAAAACTACAGCGATAATATTAATAAACAATGGTGAAAATGCACAGAAAAGTAAAAATAAAAAAAAACCCTAACCCTAAATAAATCCTCAAAAATCTATAACTCAGAATTATAACACAAACCAGGATACTGTGAGAATACATGTATCAGTCTTTCTGTCTATAATATTAAGACAGTCTTGTGATACCACTGGTTAAAGATCTCCCTTAAAAGATACTTACTATGAAGGTTTCATTGCCCTCAGACAGGCATTCAAAAGATGTCCAGTCCACGATCCTCCCATGACCACCCTCATCACCCTTTCTCTTTCATAACAACTTTATTCGTCAGGTTAGTGGAGGTGCAATGGGTATTGGAATGGGACCTAGCTATACCAACATTTTCGTCAGCTGGGTGGAAGAGATATATTGAGAATGGTTTTGGTGCTGTCTCTTCCAGAGGTGAGCTATAGGAATTTATTATTTTATTAATTTCTATCCATCTGTCAGGTTTACAGTTCACGTTTCCACCACAGCGATATCATTTCTAAATATCAGTCTTTCTATCAGCTTTCCAGGACTAACTGATTTACAAAGTTAACTTCTCTATAGCTCATTCTGTCTTTGGCCAACTAAAAACTCTCTACCTTTTTCACAGTTCCTTAGACTTCACCTTCTCTGCAGTGATGAGGTTGACTTCTGTAATGTAGCATTCAGAGCCAGGAGTTTCTTCATTAATAGACGACATCCACCTAGGGTTTTCATATGTCCTGCAAAAGGAGGACATGTCCTCCTTTTTAGCGTTGTGTCCTCTTTCTGGCAGGCATTGCCTAAAAAGGTGAAAATGTCCGGCTTTCATCAATCACTGACTTGATCGTGTTATTGGATGAAATTGCACGCTATCATCTCTGTGTTTTACATAAATCATCTATGTTTTATCAAAAACAAAACACAACACGTTTTGCCCAGAGGGGACTGGGCAGTCTAATGGTCTGGAATCCCTACAGATTTTAATTTTTTGTCCAGCCGTCTGGAGTTTTTCTTTGTTTTTTTCTGTCCACCCTGGCCATTGGACCTTACTCTTATTCTATGTTAATTAATGTTGACTTATTTTATTTTCTTACTGTGTCTTTTATTTTTCTATTCTTCATTATGTAAAGCACTTTGAGCTACTTTTTGTATGAAAATGTGCTATATAAATAAATGTTGTTGTTGTTGTTGTTGTCTGCGCACCTACGCCCACTTCGCCATTTTGTGTTGTCCGTACTTGTTATACGAATATGCAGTAGTCTTTTATCTAAAAATGTCATCCAGCAGTAACACTAACAAGAGGAAATGCAAATTCTTGGACCACATGAAAATGAAGTATCCATGATTGGTGAAGGATGAACCAAAAACGAAACGAAGTGTTTGGTTTGTGATTCTTACATGTCCATTACAAACAAGAGTTCCTTTTGTGACCTGTCAAAATTAATTGTTTTTAAAGTTTTCATTGTAACACACAGTTCACACTGTGTTTCGTGAATAGAACGGGGCGTGTTCTCCTTTGTCCTACTTTATGACATTCGGTGTCCTTCTCTGGCTTTGCAGGTATCTGTTAACCCTACCACTTCATACTTTAGAGAGTACCCTTATTCAGACCAGGAATAGACCTTGTAACATTCACACTGAGAGGAACACCACTAATGAAACCTGCATCTTGCTAGTCCTCTCTGTCCACCCTAAAACTCTATCCCTCCTAATGGTCATTAAACAAAATTTCCCCATTTTGCAGACAGATTCCATACAGGATTCTTGTAACCTTTCTTTGATCCCCTTCCACTAACCATCTAACTTACGCAAACTTGCTGTTCGCAGTTTACTTCACAAAGGAGAGCCACACTCCTCACCAGGGACTTTGATCTGTAACAGGTTCCGCTCTCTCACTTGCAAAAATGTCACCAACAATACTCTTGTATCTGGTCCCTTTGATAAATTCCATATTAAACAACAAGCCTCCTGTCTGTCTAAAAATCTCAGCCAATCCCAGGGCGCAAGGCAGGAACAAATCCCTGGGCAGGACACACACACACCCGGGACAATTTAAGATCACCAATGCACCTAACCTGCATGTCTTCGGACTGTGGAAGGAAACTGGAGCATCCGGAGGAAACCCATGCAGATACAGGGAGAACATGCAAACTCCATGCAGGGAGGAACCAGGAAGCGAACCCAGGTCTCCTAACTGCGTGGCAGCAGCACTACCCACCACACCACCGCCTGATAGAGTTAGCTTAAGAAGAAAATCAGTCATCTAAACAAACTCTAATATAGGCATTGTCCTTCATTAAATAATGTTTAAAAAAGGTCTTTACCTAGACTTTGTAACTTCTAGTTTTATAACCAAAGGAATCACCTTTTGGTTTTTTTATATATACATATATATATATATGTATATATATTTTTTGTTTCAACTGAGTCATAATCTGTTTTGAATATAACAGATGTAAACATGGCAGCCTTTCTTTTGTATTGGTGGCCAGGTTTTTGAGGGTTTCTTAAGCCATTTAAGAGTGAAATCAGGCCCAGGATTGCAGAAGCATATGGAGAAGGTAGGGAGAGTACCAGGTTGGGCTTGAAGAGCTCCTTTCTAGCTAATGCTTAAGCAAACTTTTAGTCAGGTGGTAAGTAGAACAAAGGTTCAACTGGTGGATGGAAGTAAATCCAAAGATTAGAGAGAGGTATGGAAGATGAGAGAAAAAGCAGATGTGTGTGTGTGTTTATGGAACTTGTATTGATGGAAAAGTATGCAAGGCACACCATCATACAGAGCGGTGTTCTAGACCTAATGAGGAATGCCCAGAGGAGCTACAGGAATTGGTTTTCTGCTTTTTTTGCTCCTTATGTTTATCTCTTTCTTTGTGTCCTTTTTAAAGGAATGAAGATAACTTTTTATCACATTGAGGTGTTTGATGTATGCAGGTCAATCTTACATGTTTTCTAACAGTCTGTAGTGGCCGGTGTGCTTTTTATGGGCTGATGTACTGGGGCAAATGGAATTAGTGCTGGTGATGCCAGCACACTAAATAAATTGATTAAAAAGGCTCAAATGAAGTGATACAGCAGACAGTCACTCAGTCTGCTGCCAACTATCCTGGACAATGACTCTCACACCCTCAATGAGGTTTTGACCAAACAGAGAAGCACTTTCAGTAACAGATTGAGACAATGGTAATGCTTCAAGAAGGCAATGTAAGGTTACTTCTACCATCAGGCATTCTAATGAGGTTCTCCACAGCTGAGGTGGTCTTGTTCCCTGTATGCTGAATGTTACTGGTGCTGGTCTAGCAGACATCCATGATGCTCCGTGAGCAACCACTCATTTGACACAAAGTTGAACCAGCAGTACCTAAGGATTTTCCAAAGAGACACATGTCTTTGTCTCAGGTCACTCTATAGCATCCATGTGCCGCATCCATATAGAAAAACAGGGAGCACAAGGACTCTAAAGACTTGGACCTTCGTCCTTTTGCAGAGATATTAGGAATGCCACACACCCCTTTCCAGTGACCCCATGACCTTCCATGCTCTCCCAATCCATCTACTGACTTCATAAGAAGAGTCACCAGAGACATGAATGTCACTGCCAAGGTAAGTAAACCTCTCAACAAGGTCGACACTTCCTCTGCAAACAGACACACTGCTGATGGCTGTGCCCAAGAGGTCATTAAAGGCTGAGATCTTGGTTTTTATCCAGGACACTCGCAAGCCCAGACACCCAGACTCCTCAGTCAGTCTCTTGAGCACCCCGATCAGAGACTCCCTTGACTCTGTAAAGATCACAGCAATTCTAATTTACACTTATACACTTAGTTAGTAGTTAGTACACTTTAATTTATTTATTGATAATATATTTGTGCTTTTATTTCTACCTCACTATCTATTTATGTTGTCAGGAGTGGCTCAGGGACACCCCCTATCTTCCACATACGTTAATTAGGGACCCACTGGTACAGTGCCCAGGGCAGGTTTCTACCCCTTAACCCAATACTGCCAGTGAAGGAGCTCAATCTCAGTAACCCTACATTGGAATTTGCAGGTTTGGTAAAGGACAGACGCGTTTTTCATGCAGTTTCGAAGAGTATAAATATGTATGAGTTTGTACAGTATATGTATAAAAATGTTTACTGTTTTTTTTCTGTCACATTAAAATCAATTGTGTTAAATGAGAATGAGTAACAGTCTTAATAAAGATCCCAGCAGTGACATGTACATCCGACAAGAACAGGACATTTGATGTAGCTTAAGAACATTTGGTATATCAGCAGGAACAAAATTCTGGGGCACAGAGGCCAGCATTTTCCAGTGTTAAAAATAGTCAGTGTCTAATTCTGTGGTCACACTAGAATCTTTACCAAGTAACTTCTAATTTATAAATCTACTCAAATCGTCTTCCATTTCCTCTGCTGTACTTTTTTTTTCTAACTAAAATTGGAAACCTCAGCAAACACAAAGCTACTTGTCAATGAAGCAGTCAAATAAATCTCAAACCGATGAACATCACATTAGTTGCATGTCCAGTGAGGGGATTCGTGAAACACCAAGCCAGCAGAGACTCCACTTTCATTAACATTCCCATTCCCCAGCTCCCTTTCTCCTGTGTTTGATAAGCTCAGGATCATGTCCAGTTTCCCGCTACTTGACACTTAATTGACTGGCTCTATTGTTTGCCAGTCTCTTTTTCCCCAGAGAGGAAGGAAGATGCAGTTTGAGAGAGTCATCTAATCAAAGCCTCTCGCATATAATAATATAATAGATATGTTACAGTTCCAAGCTATTGCTTGGTATAGTGATTTATGAGAGAAACAGTGTGATACTTTAATAGAAAGGCTTTCAAAGGTCAAATATCATTCATATTCACAGCCCCTCATATATGCATTTGATAAAATGTATGGCAGTTATTGATCACCAGAGCTTAGGATGCCACAAAACATGCAATGTGTATTCGATTGAGTGGTTATTCGTGTGAACGGGCAGATGTAAACTTACAGGACAACTTAAAGCCCTTTGCTGATAAAAACAAATCGGTCACCTCACAGCATCTGTGTTGGAGTATAAAATCAAGTTCAAATGTATTGTTATGTGAGCCTAGTACAATGAAGCTGTTACTTGTATATCTCTCACGATGTAGTGGCAGTAGTATAATATAAATGAATGCAGACATTGAATCCAACACAACGCAATGAATACAACATTAAATTGCAGATTCAAGAAACACATGTGGTGGGCTTCTTGACTTACAGAAAAAACTCCTATTTAGAAATTAATGTTGTTCACAACATGCTTATCTAATGTTACAATTTAACTAAATTGCAAAAGATGAAATTGTACATAGACATGTGGGGAAGGTAAACTATCAAACTATTCAGAGGCAGAATTCTCCCAAGCTTTTCCCAAGGCTGATTGTGCTGGAAGACTCCTGAAATATGGATAGGAAATGGGGTGGTGTATTAGAGACACAGGGAAGGTGGTGATGCTTTGGAAATTAAAACTGGGCAGAATTTCATACAGATATATGTCCAGAGGACAAAATTCCTTGTGCACATGGAAAACCTTTTTTCATATTACTATAATTTGTGTTTTTTTTGTATTCCACATTCCACACAATTGCATATGTTACTATAATATTGTAGAAAGTAGTGACCGAGGCTCTGGCTGACAGAGGTACATCAGGTAAGCTGATTTTTGTAGATAGATAGATAGATAGATAGATAGATAGATAGATAGATAGATAG
>JANRMT010062856.1:55406297-55427249 GCA_026402145.1 Polypterus bichir lapradei | reverse complement strand
GATAGATAGATAGATAGATAGATAGATAGATAGATAGATAGATAGATCGATAGATAGATAGATGATCGATAGATAGATAGATAGATAGATAGATAGATAGATTATTACAACAACAACCAAATTGAAATACACAGAAAGAATTACAAAAAAAGAAGAAAAATTAATGTAGAAAAAAATGAACAGGAAATTGAATCAAGTGAACATTTGGGTCAAATGAAGTAAACAAGATGCATAGATAAATAGGTCCGGGATGGCTTTATGCCTCTGTGCACATCGACTTTTATAGATCTATTGTGGTTTGTGGGTGTCTGTGTGTTCATTTCTTTATCTTCATTATTCAGCATATGGTCTGGCAGGGAAAACAAGCCATCAGCTATCTTAATTTATAAATTTCTTTGAGTGTGCTTGTGTGTGTGTGTGGATCTGCATGTACACACCTGAATGTGCCTTAGTATGCATACATGTACTTTATATTCTTTGTTTGTATGGATTTTAAGGATGATCAAACCCGTAGGAGGTATTTTCTTTAAATAAAAACGTCTTTGATCCCAGACTAAAGTCTAAGTAATTATGCTTGAGGTTTTTGGTATGTAAATCCCCCTAGTGGCTACAATTTAAATAACAGATGTACCTCAAAAACTATTCATGCACAAATGTGCAAATCAATAGGTCTTTCCCATGACAAAATAGAACAGACTGCAATAATCTTTGTTAAATTAAACAATAACTACAGCAGTTATCTTTGGGCATAAGTTAAATTGTTTTTGAAAGATTTGGGGATAAGTACTGGACCAATATGATCAAAAATAGCCTGTAACAAATGAAACATGATACAAGTTCTTTAATAAAGATAGATCTTCTTTTTCTGAAGATATCATTGTAAATAGGTCTCACCATTTAGGGTGGATATCTCAGAAACCAAAAATATCCTGTTTCGAGCTGGGATGTAAGCATTCAGGACCTCTACACAACACAAAAAATGACCTAACATTCCTAAGAATACTGCAATTTAAGATGTAAGAATACATTTTGATTTTCCAGAGAGACACCTACAGACGTCCATGATAATATTAAGTTTCCCCAATGTTTTGAACATTGTACAAACAGAATGTAAACTTAACTCGATAACGAATGTTTGACCCCATCACCAATACATTCATTTGCAAAAAAGCAAAAAAAAGCACACAATAAAACAGACACAGAGTTGAAAGAGAAAACTGCACATCCAGCAGCTGCTTGTGACTAAAAGGATTATGGAAAGGAAAATGTGAGCAAGAAGGAATAAAAATAAGCACACATTTTGCTGACATATTCATTCAACTCAGAGTCTATACGTTTTTGAAAATTTGTTGAATGTTACTTAGGAATTTTAAAAAGTTATCATTCCCTAGGAATATGATAGGTATATTATTAATTTCTGTATACACATGTCTTAATACATAAATATATATCAGTTTATTGTTGTGAAAAAAACAGATACAATTATATAGATGTACAGTATATATACACATATAAATCACACAGGAGCTTAAACTTTGTGACCATCTGCTTAATTTGCTGTTGTTTCTCTTTATGCCTCCAAAACATCTCTGACCCACCAAGGGATGGACTCTACAAGACCTGTGGAAGGGGTCTCATGATATCTGGCCCCAGGATACTATCAACAGATCCTCTAACTCCTGTGAGTTGCAAGGTGGAGCCACCGTGGATTGAACTTATTGCTCCAACATAACCCACATATGATCCAATATATTGAGGCCTGGGGAATTTGGAGGCCAAGGCAACACCCTGATCTATTTCATCATGTTTCTCAAACCTTTCCGAGCAATTTGTGCTTTGTGGCAAGCCAATTCAGTTGGGGAATACTGCTGGCATGAAGGTGGGTACCTGGTCTGCAAACAATGCTAGGTAGGCGGTACACATCGAATTAATGTCAACATGAGTGCCCAGATCTAAAGTTCCCCAGCTGAACATTGCCTAAACCATCAAACTTTCTTTCATTCACAGGTTTGTTTTGTTCCCACAATGCATCCTGGTGCCATGTCTTCCCCAGGTAAACTATGCACACATACAGTATCTTCATATCGACATAATGCAAAAGAAAATGGGATTCATTGGACCAAGTCACCTTCTTCTGTTGATTCAATGTCCAGTTTTGATGCTGATATGTCCATTGCTTCAATGGCACACAGGGCTTAGCATGGACACTCTGACTGACCTTCATCTATGCAGTCACACATATAGCGAGGTTCAATTAATTGTGTGTCATGACACATCACTCTCAAAATCATCCTTAAAATTATCTGTGATTTGTACCACAGAAGCCCTTCTGTTGATTCACACCAGACAGGACAACTTTTGTTGACCTCTCCCATTGATGAGTCTTGGCTGCCCTAACACCTTTTCAGAAGGTCTTTGGGTTTTCCCTCTCAGACCACTGTTGGCTGACTGTGAAAACCACACAAGCCTTGCTGTTTTAGAAATGCTGTGACCCAGTCATTTTTCCATAGGTTATCCTTAGGCAGCAGTGGCACGGGACAAAAAAGGGAACGGGTGTTACAGTTATTATTATTATTATTGTTTCAAAATATATGATCAAAAAACTGGTTTCTACTTTCAAAGTGCAGTTAGAGACTACACCTGCCACCGACCAGCGCGGCAGTTTGAGTTATTTTACCTCATGGCAGGAAGAAGCACGCTGTTCTGAGGGCAGATGAAAATAAAAGGAAGCTCCTTTACAAGTGCCCTGTCCTGAATTCTCATATCTGGGTATATTTTTGTATAAACCTTGTAATGGGCACAGAGTAATTTATAATACCTTGACATGTTTTTAAACGTTATTTTACCCAAATTTTTGGTTTCAAGGCTTTTAGAGGGTTCAAAAGGTTATTTAGGGTTTCCTAGACATGCAGTAAAATACATGGTGCTCAGAGAATGGATAGATGAATGGTGGATGATGAATTTTCTTTCCTTGTTTATTTTGAGTTGAGAAGTTAAACTTCCCAGCTTATAGCTTCTATTTGATTGTATTTTTTTTTTAATTTTGCCTTTCCTTTTTGTGTGGCTTTGTGCTGGTGTCAGGTCAAAAATGTACTAAAAAGTTTAGTACTGCTAGTTTGGAACAAAATATTGAAATGGCTTAAACAGGCCTAAAGTGCATTGCACAACACTTTTAAAGACAGCTTTTAAAAGCTGTTCAGATGTACTGTACTGTTGCTTTCCTTTTTACATGATGGAATTCCTATGATTTCTCACAGCAGCTCCCTTCCAGAATTAAATTCCACTCAGGCAAAACCACTGATAGAAAGTGACATCAGTCTAGAGTGCTTGTTCTTCATAGTGATATTCTCCAGGGGCTTTTCTTTTTCTTCAAAATGTCATGTATCCAAAATTATCTTAGAGATGTTAGCAGGAGGAGTGTTGTCAGTGTGTGCACCCTTTTTTGTTTATGCTCACATGAGTATTTATTCTTGACACGAGCTGATGGAGTGCTGGCGTCACTGACAGTTATCATGCATTTGATATTCTGAAATGGTCCTCTGCAGCTGAATGAAATATTGGGAGTTTCTAAAGGTAAGACAGCCAGCAGGGTGCATGGTGAAGTTAGAAATGAAGGCTTGGCCAGTTGGCAAGAGGCTGACAAAGACTGGGGCATTACCAGGTTGGCATAGGCTACAAAAACATACATGAGGCATCCAGGGAAAAGAAAAGCACACTGGCAGCTACAGATGTTCTGTATTTACTAGTGTGGACATACAGAGCCATTTCACAACAGTTAGCCCTGCACTTCTGTGGCAAGGGGCACACATTGAAATGATAGCAGCTTAGGTGGAAACCAAAACACACATACAAATTTTCTCCCAGAACACTCTAAGAGAATGTACCCAGCAGGGATGCTTAACAATATGTTTGTTATTTTTCTCATGGAGAGCATGGCATAAAGCACATCATGACATAATCTCAACCCCACTCAGTGCAATTCAGAGTCTGAGCCAACAGTATTAAGTTCATGGCAGAAAATAAACAGTCCCAGAAGCCACCAGTCCATCGCAGGATTCTTTCACAAACAGTCTTACACTAAACCTATTTTAGACTTGCCAATTAACCTGACATTAATGTCTTTGTGAGGAAAACCAGAGTTTCTGCATGGATGTGCACATGGTGAGAACATATAATCTGCAAACGGACTATAGCCAAGCACAGGATTCAAATGCAGGACACTCTGGAAAACATCACTGTGCTGTCTTATTTTGATCGAATTCATTACATAAAAGGAATGCATTTAGGCTAAACAGAGTAACAGAGGGGAGAATATATTTATCACCTCTTTGTGTCACCTTCACTTTCAGCTTTGCTAAAGTTTATCTTATACTAGACAGTGTACACGACTTTGCCCGAGTATACATTCATATTGCGTTAAGGTAAGAAAGCAAATATTTTGTTTTGAATGTTGATCCCCAATTTTGGATAATCCTCAGAAAAATCATCCAAACACCTGAACCAAACAGGAAATTTAAAAGAATGTACAACGGGGAGATTCCAAGAATCAAACCAATGCATGTGCATTTCAAAACTACTGGTCAGTGCATTATATTGGCATCCACAGTTTTCACATATTGTATTTTGCATTTAATGATTTGCCATTTTGTAACAAATGTGTTATTTTCTGGAATGTTATTAAGGTGTCAGTCAAATGCAAAATGTCTGTTGTTAACAAAACAGAAATAACAATGATAAAGTCTTGGGGAGTCCACCTCGTATATTGTCACCACCACAAACAACGGGAAGAGTGTAGCAATAAAAGACAGAGACAAGACAGACTGATTTGGTGAGTGTTTGGTCTTTGTACTTTCTTGGCAGGAAGAGGTAGGATAGGAAGGAAAGTGAGGTCAGCAGAGGGGTGTGGTCTGGTACCTGAAGTAGGTGGCGTTTAAACTGGTCTTCCCTTCTGAAGGTCTGCGAAAGAGTGAGAAAGGGCATTAGTGCGTATAATCAACCCCTGTCTCTGTAGCTTACCATCAGCTAAGCCCTTAGGGCTCATTTATATTTCACACTCAGAACGTGTATGCACCCGCATCATGGCTGCCACGCGATCCCAGCGTTCATTTGATGCGTCCTCGTAGCAGCGTGTGCGAGTTGCAGTACCAGCAAAAAGTCGGGGGGTGCAGTGTGCTAAAACTTGGAATGTGATGTCAGAGCCTCTGGTTACTATCTACATATGACAGAAAGCCACTTTGCAGATCCTACAAGATCGATGTATGTGCTTCGATGTTTGATGAATGGTTTGATGTGGTGGAGCAAAATGCTGACATACAAATGCATTCGTGGTGCTTTTATATTCAAGCATCGCATATTCCCGATCATAATGACACGATACATTTTAAAAGTCTCACATATCGTTTTCTGTGCCGTCTTTTTTTCTAGGGCTTCCTCCGGTCCTGACAGTAGCGGCAAACAGCAATATTATAACACATAACACATGTATGATATTCCAAATCTCTGCACATTTAGAATCCTAAGATTTATACTTGATATCACTTTCATGATGAAATGCATTAAAGTATGTATGTTACATTTTACAGATAAATCATTAATTTCGTTTAAATAATGAATACTGTTAGATAGATAGATAGATAGATAGATAGATAGATAGATAGATAGATAGTGTCGCAGTTGGCTGGGGGGGCGACCCAGCCGGGACGCCTCGGAGGACCGGAGGAGGGCTTGTGCCTCCCTCAGACCATGTGGGGGCGACCGCCCTGGTGCCTTTGGTGGCCATGGGTACAGGGCTTTGAAGTTCAACCCTGTAGGGGCCCGTGGTCACCGCCAGGGGGCACCCCAATGCCTTGGGGACCCTGGACCGGAAGTGCTGGGGGGAAGAAGAGCACGGACACCCGGAGTGCTTCCGGGGATGCAGCCGGCACTTCCGCCACACTGGGGCGTGTCGGTGGAAGATTGCCGGGAAACACCTGGAGCACATCCGGGTGATTATAAAAGGGGCCGCCTCCCTTCATTCAGGGCTAGAGTCGGGTGGAAGAGGACAAGGTCTGAAGGAGAGAGAAGGAGGCGGCCTGAAGAAGAGGCATAGTGTGGTGTTGGCCTGGACTTTGGGGGAGTATGTGGGTTGTGTGGCACTTAGATAGATAGATAGATAGATAGAAACTCCAGCAGCAGCATACTGATAAAAACAATATTAATTAAAGAACAAAAAAAAAAGCAGTGCAAGTTAAAAAATGCAAGGTGGAGCGTGCGAGGCAGGTATGACAGTCTATAATCTTGTATAGTGTTAACGTTTACCCCCCCGGGTGGAATTGAAGAGTCGCATAGTGTGGGGTGGAACAATCTCCTCAGTCTGTCAGTGGAGCAGGACAGTGACAGCAGTCTGTGGCTAAAGCTGTTCCTCTGTCTGGTGATGATACTGTTCACTGGATGCAGTGGATTCTCCACGATTGACAGGAGTCTGCTCAGCGCCCGTCGCTTTGCCACGGATGTCAAACTGTCCAGCTCCGTGCCTACAATAGAGCCTACCTTCCTCACCAGTTTATCCAGGTGTGAGGCGTCCCTCTTCTTTATGCTGCCTCCCCAGCACAACACCGCATAGAAGATGGCGCTTGCCACAACCGTCTGATACAGCATCTGCAGCATCTTATTGCAGATGTTGAAGGACGCCAGCCTCCTAAGGAAGTATAGTCGGCTCCATCCTCTCTTGCACACAGCATCAGTATTGGCAGTCCAGTACAATTTATCATCCAGCTACACTCCCAGGTATTTACAGTGGTGTGAAAAACTATTTGCCCCCTTCCTGATTTCTTATTCTTTTGCATGTTTGTCACACAAAATGTTTCTGATCATCAAACACATGTAACCATTAGTCAAATATAACACAAGTAAACACAAAATGCAGTTTTTAAATGATGGTTTTTATTATTTAGGGAGAAAAAAAAATCCAAACCTACATGGCCCTGTGTGAAAAAGTAATTGCCCCCTGAACCTAATAACTGGTTGGGCCACCCTTAGCAGCAATAACTGCAATCAAGTGTTTGCGATAACTTGCAATGAGTCTTTTACAGCGCTCTGGAGGAATTTTGGCCCACTCATCTTTGCAGAATTGTTGTAATTCAGCTTTATTTGAGGGTTTTCTAGCATGAACCGCCTTTTTAAGGTCATGCCATAGCATCTCAATTGGATTCAGGTCAGGACTTTGACTAGGCCACTCCAAAGTCTTCATTTTGTTTTTCTTCAGCCATTCAGAAGTGGATTTGCTGGTGTGTTTTGGCTCATTGTCCTGTTGCAGCACCCAAGATCGCTTCAGCTTGAGTTGACGAACAGATGGCCGGACATTCTCCTTCAGGATTTTTTGGTAGACAGTAGAATTCATGGTTACATCTATCACAGCAAGCCTTCCAGGTCCTGAAGCAGCAAAACAACCCCAGACCATCACACTACCACCACCATATTTTACTGTTGGTATGATGTTCTTTTTCTGAAATGCTGTGTTCCTTTTACGCCAGATGTAAAGGGACATTTGCCTTCCAAAAAGTTCAACTTTTGTCTCATCAGTCCACAAGGTATTTTCCCAAAAGTCTTGGCAATCATCGAGATGTTTCTTAGCAAAATTGAGACGAGCCCTAATGTTCTTTTTGCTTAACAGTGGTTTGCGTCTTGGAAATCTGCCATGCAGGCCGTTTTTGCCCAGTCTCTTTCTTATGGTGGAGTCGTGAACACTAACCTTAATTGAGGCAAGTGAGGCCTGCAGTTCTTTAGACGTTGTCCTGGGGTCTTTTGTGACCTCTCGGATGAGTCGTCTCTGCGCTCTTGGGGTAATTTTGGTCGGCCGGCCACTCCTGGGAAGGTTCACCACTGTTCCATGTTTTTGCCATTTGTGGATAATGGCTCTCACTGTGGTTCGCTGGAGTCCCAAAGCTTTAGAAATGGCTTTATAACCTTTACCAGACTGATAGATCTCAATTACTTCTGTTCTCATTTGTTCCTGAATTTCTTTGGATCTTGGCATGATGTCTAGCTTTTGAGGTGCTTTTGGTCTACTTTTCTGTGTCAGGCAGCTCCTATTTAAGTGATTTCTTGATTGAAACAGGTGTGGCAGTAATCAGGCCTGGGGGTGGCTACGGAAATTGAACTCAGGTGTGATACACCACAGTTAGGTTATTTTTTAACAAGGGGGCAATTACTTTTTCACACAGGGCCATGTAGGTTTGGAATTTTTTTCTCCCTAAATAATAAAAACCATCATTTAAAAACTGCATTTTGTGTTTACTTGTGTTATATTTGACTAATGGTTAAATGTGTTTGATGATCAGAAACATTTTGTGTGAGAAACATGCAAAAGAATCAGAAATCAGGAAGGGGGCAAATAGTTTTTCACACCACTGTATATGTCTGCACCCTCTGCACACAGTCACCTCTGATGATCACGGGGTCCATGAGGGGCCTGTTCCTCCTAAAATCCACCACCAGCTCCTTGATTTTGCTGGTGTTCAGTTGTAGGTGGTTTGAGTTGCACCATTTAACAAAGTCCTTGATTAGGTTCCTATACTCCTCCTCCTGCCCACTCCTGATGCAGCCCATGATAGCAGTGTCATCAGCGAACTTTTGCACGTGGCAGAACTCCGAGTTGTATTAGTAGTCCGATGTATATAGACTGAACAGGACCAGAGAAAGCACAGTCCCCTGCGGTGCTCCTGTGCTGCTGACCACAATGTCAGTCCTGCAGTTCCTGAGATACACATACTGAGGTCTATCTGTAAAACAGTTCACGATCCATGCCACCAGGTATGAATCTACTCCCATCTCTGTCAGCTTGACCCTAAGGAGCAGAGGTTGGATGGTGTTGAAGGCACTAGAGAAGTCCAGAAACATAATTCTTACTGCATCACTGCCTCTGTCCAAGTGGGAGAGGGATTAGTGTAGTATGCAGATGATGGCATCCTCTGTTCCCACCTTCTCCTGGTATGCAAACTACAGAGGGTCGAGGCGTGGCAGACCTGTGGCCCCAGGTGGTGAAGCAGCAGCCGCTCCACGGTCTTCATCACATGTGATGTCAATGCGACAGGCCTGGTCATTTAGCTCACCAGGACGTGATATCTTTGGGACTGGGGTGATGCAAGATGTTTTCCAAAGCCTCGGGACTCTCCCCTGTTCCAGGCTCAGGTTGAAGATGTGCTGTAGAGGACTCCCCAGCTCCAACACACAGGCCTTCATCAGTCGTGGCGATACTAAATCTGGACCTACTGCTTTGCTGGCACAAAGTCTCCTCAGCTCTCTGCTTACCTGGGCTGCTGTAATTGTGGGTGGGGAGAAACTCTCTACTATGCTGGTATCAGCAGAAGGATGGGTGGAGGATGCAGTACTCTGAGGTGAGAGTGGGTTAGGGTGGTCAAACCTGTTAAAGAAGTTGTTCATCAGGTTTGTTCTCTCCACGTCTCTCTCGATGGTGGCACTCTGCTTAGAACTGCAGCGAGTGATGATCTTCATCCCATCCCACACTTCCTTCATGCTGTTATTCTGCAACTTCTGCTCCAGCTTTCTCCGGTACTGCTCTTTCACCGCCCTGAGCTGGACTCAGAATTCCTTCTGCACGCGCTTGAGCTCATGCTGATCACCGCCTTTAAAAGCCCTTTCCTTCTGGTTCAAAAGACCCTTGATGTCACTTGTAATCCATGGCATGTTGTTAGCATAGCAGCGTACTGTTCTTACTGGAACTACAATGTCCATACAGAAGCTGATGTAGTCAGTAGTGCAGTCAACAACCTCCTCAATGGTCTCACTATGTGACCCCTGCAGGATATCCCAGTCCATAGTTCCAAAGCAGTCTCTCAGAGCCTGCTCTGCCTCAGGGGACCACTTCCTGAATGAGCGTGTGGTTGTAGGCAGCTCCCTCACTCTTGGTTTGTAGTGAGGCTGAAGCAGAATCAGGTTATGATCTGCTTTCAAATTCGTGGGCAGCGGGGTGGCGCTGTATGCGTCTTTAACATTTGCATACAGTAGGTCAATAATCCTATTTCCCCAGGTGTTACAATCCACATACTGGGAGAAGGCAGGTACTGTTTTGTCCAGCTTCACATGGTTAAAATCTCCAGAAATTAGCACAAGCACCTCGGGTTGTTGTGTTTGTAGTTTAGCAACAGCAGAGTGGATGATGTCACACACTATCTCAACATCCGCGCGAGGAGAGATGTAAACAATAACAACAATGACGTGTCCAAACTCTCTGGGCAAGTAGTAGGGGCGCAGACTGACGGGCAACAGTTCGATGTCCTTGCAACAAGTGGAGATTTTGACGTTTACATGTCCAGGGTTGCACCACCTTGTGTTCACATAGAGAGTGAGTCCTCCTCCTTTTCGCTTCCCGCAGGTATTTGCGTCTCTGTCCAATCTAACTGTGCTAAACACGGGTAGCTCCACGTTAGCATCTGGGATGGTAGTTGTTAGCCACGTTTCACAAAAACACAACAAACTGCATTCTCTGTAGGTCCTGACATTTTTCACCAGCGCAGCCAGTTCGTCGATCTTATTTGGTAGTGAGTTCACATTTCCCAGGATCACAGAAAGCACTGAAGGCTTATATTGCCACTTCCTCACTAGCCGCTTAGCCTTTAGCTTAGCGCCGGCTCTGCTGCCACGATACCGCCTTCTTACCTCGTCAGGTAAATAAGGAGCCACATTGGCATGGGCCTTTGTTCTCAGCGCTAGAAGTTGACTGCCTGAATAGACGAGTCTCAGCGTGTAAAAATCCATGTCCAGAAAAAGGTAGAAAGATAAAGAAGATAAAGTCGTACACGGAGCTGCTGGAAAGGCTGCGCCTACCACTGTGAATGTTAATAATTACACACACAGGGAGTCACATTGCTGGTATTCCCTGCAAGGAGTTTACATGTTTATCTGCTGGGTATCCACGGTGTGCTCCAGTTTCCTTCCAAATATATGCAGATTTGGTGACACTAAAATGACGCTAGAGTATGTTAGTGCTTGTATTCACCTTGCGATGAGCTGATGACCGTCCAGGGATTGTTTCAGCCCAATGCTTGCTGGAATGGACAAATCCATGGATTAATGGATTTAATCATTAAACATCATTTTCAGAGATATTGCGGTAAGGTGTCATCGGAATTTAATGGCTGTTCCAGGCAATTCACAACACAGCAAAGCTGAACCTGTTCTCATCGTGATGATATCTTGCACTGCCACCTGGTGGATTCCTCCAGATTTCCGTAAAGTATGCGTGCAAGTATAAGCAGTAAAATGCTTGCGTAGCAGGAGTGTCCACTGCAGCATGCGACACGTTGCGTGAAGTATAAACCCGGCCTTAGACTACATCCCATGCACACGTGTGTGACACTGTTTAACCTCCTTGGCATTATGTTTACCACTGGAAAAACGAGCAAAAAATGCTTAAATTTGTTCAAGAAGAAAAACTGTTACTATATGTAACAAAAAAAAAATATAAATATCAAAACCTCAACATAAATACAGTAGGAAAAGTATGCTAGTGTCCACTGCTGTTTTAGTACATATCCTTTATGTTGCATGTTTTGAAACAGTCACTAATACACAGCCTGATGTTGCAATCCAGACAGTAAAATTGCACTTCTTTGCCTTCTTTTCCTATATTTTTCAGATGCTTGCACACAAGAGGGTAGAATGTCAGTGCCTGATTCGCACAATCAACATGCTCCTCGTGTTATTTTAGGCTACCACATTGCAAGACTTAGTGACGTTTACATTTCCTCTGATGCGAACGACAGTTGTTGTATTGTAAACGGTGCTTAGGGACCTAACATTTTTCTTGTCTGTCTACTTGATCCCAGTCATTTTGCCTTTTTAACCATGTGTCTACTTTCACCAAGGCAAACCATCAGTTTTGCTATCTGAGTCAATATCTGCTGACCAATTCACATTATCATCACTATTGCTTGATTCAACTAATAGTTCAGTTTCAGTTTGTTCTACAACTGGCTTTACAGCTTCTTGTTTACACGCCTTTGCGTTTCAGATAAACACTCCACCCCATTCATGAATTTTGATGAGTTAACTTAGAGGGCAAAATGCACAGAAACATTCATGTTTTTTTTACAACATAATGATATTTTTTCTCACTAGATGGCATCAGAATACTTTCCCAAGAATTATTCAGAGTTTACACTATAAAGGAGATCATTACACATCACCCCAAGTCTGACACAGGGTTAGCCATATTTACCTAGAATTCCAAGTGCAAGTCACTGTTAAGTTTTCATTATGCATGTTCATTTAAAAAGAAAAAACACTTTTATCTTGCAGGACATGACTTGAAACTGCCATGTTATTTAGTGAAGTATCTGGGATGAGCAAAACAGATGAGTTTAGTTTCACATTCAATTTCGTAATTTCATTAAACTCAATGCAATTTTCTAAGAGGGGATGGGAGCCAGACGAATCGGCAAAAAATATATATTTTTTTGTTTTTAATGCATGGCATGTTTCTTTTAATTTTACTACTGTTTTTTCATTTTCCCCAAAACAATACATTGTAGTGATGCTGACAAGCTGCATCAGCCAGGGATGTGTCACACATAGCATGAGTTAGCATTCCATCCCTAGTGGCAGTGGGGCCTATGAAAAATGCAAGCCTGCAAATCTGCAAACATAATTTCATTTAGTGCATCAGAGATGAGTAGCTCTTTTAAGGGATAATGAGCCATCTAAAGAGCGGAGGCTTCCATTCTGGCACTTAATGTGGATGCTACATTGATTTAAGAACTGGGTCAAAAAGAAGACCTACCCTCTGATTTTAGCAAGTGTGGAGTGCAATGAAGGTTGTAATGGACCTGCTTCACTCTTCTAAGGTGTTGCCGGAGAGTTTTGAGACTGAGATCAGGGATCTGGAAAGCCATTTGCAGCAGATGTGCAGGGGGAAAGATGACCAAGGGATTGCTATCTCTGCAGCTCCAACAAGGTTTCTCCATCTGATAAGATCTATTGGCCTTGGTACATGGACCCAGGTTGAGCTTCAGGCTCATAGAGCTGGGAAAAAGTGTCATAGATTGATTTGCCACTAACTAAATGTGAACTATGTGAAACAGGGTCTGTGGTAAAACTGTGCAGATAAAGGATGAGGCGGATCACTAGGGTGTTATGCCATCCATGGAGGGAGAGTCCTAAAGCTGAGATTCAGACCTGCAACTGTGTTTTCTCAGTGAAGAATAGTACACCTGCAGTTCCAAGCAAGGTAGGTCACTTGTAATTGTCAGTTCACCACACAGAAGTGCAGTGTTTAATACCTCTGCTGCACTGCATGACAACAAAACACTGAGCATCCCTGCTGCGCCACCTGATGGTGAAGTGCACAAGACTCCTACTGATGTACTTTTGTCACAGGACACACAAATACAAAGAAATGAGGGCCAACTCACAGCTTCAAACAGTTGTGAGTTGTTTCAAGTGGTCTGAAGTGGTCCCTGGGGACAGTGACTTTGATGAGTGGGCTATGTAATGGCACTGAAAAGTTTAATCGGCCAGGGATGAGTTATTCATAGTATGAGCTAGCAAGGGGTACCTATAAAAACAGCAATCCTGCAATTCTGCAAACAGAATTCCATCTAGTGGGGCAAAGGTAAGCGACAGCAAGCTACCTAAAAGAGTCATGCAAAGAGCAAAAAAGAGTCCATTATGGCACTTGGCACTAGAATATATTTTGTTTATTTATGTTTTATTTTGATCATTGCACCGTATTGTGTGGCTATTGTATTGTGAAACCTGAATCATAACATGTATATTTACAGATTAAGTGTAATGTCTTATACCTATAAAAGATAAAAAAAGGTTGGGTGGTGGGTCAAAGTGTGCCTTGTATCAGGCAGCATTGAAAGCACTTGCCCTACAAAGCCCACTACTTAAAAAAAGCAAATAGTTAGACTTTATTTTAAAAGAAAAAATGAAAATGTTGAGTATTCACAAAAAAACATTCCAGTATGCTTATACAAGTCACCTTGCACTCCGTGTATTGTATGTCATTGCACACAATCTCAGAACAGCTCCTCTTGTCTTGTGGAACAGTTATATCTATCAAAATTCTAGACGAGTCATTCAACGACAAATTAGAAAATATTCCTCTCTAAAGTTTTTTCACTTGCTTGTGATTTGGGCAAAGTTATGAAAAACAGACAAGCCCAGGATTCCCATTTAAAAGACAAATGGACACAAAATTTAATTCAGTGTTAAATGCTTTTGTGTCAGGTTATTTCTAGTAGTGTATATTTCATCTATTATGCACATTGAATTTAAATATTGAATAAGTATTTAGATTAGATTAGATAAACGTTATTAATCCCATGGGGAAATTCACAGTTATCTGTTAATGTGTGCCATTCATGGGAAAATGATAACTAATTTACATTACAATTACTGCTAATAGATAAATTTAGGTTTCAAGGCCAAAAAGGTTGGGAACCATTGCTGTAATGTATAAAACTGTTTGCAGCTCCAGTTTTGGGTCCTATCAATGTAAAATAATAATACATAATGTTAATTCTTTACATTTGAATAGTGCCTTTCTGAGTAAGCAAAGTGCTTTACATAGTTAGTGGGGAGCCACTTCATTCACTACTAATGTGTAGCATCAACCTGGATGATGGGAAGGCAGCCATTTTTGCGGCAGTATGCTCACCACACATGAATTATTAGGTGGTAAAGTACTGAGAGGTAGTTAGCCAATTAGAGATGGATTGATAAGGGGGCCAGAATCACTAGACCATGGTGGGCAATTTAGCCAGGACATCGGGATACACCCTACTCCTTACAACGGATGCCCAGGGATCTTTTATAACCACACAGTCAGGACTTCATCCCCCATCACTGCACTGGGGCATTTGGATCCCCATTCAGAATACAGGGTAAGTGCCCCCTACTGTCCTTACCTCTTCCTCTTAAAGCAGCAACACAAGCGTTCCCTAGATGGTCTCTCATCCAAGTACTGGCTGGGCCTAAACATGCTTAGCTTCAGGTGGATGACCTGTTATGAAGCGTATGTGGTATGGCTGCTGGCTGTAAATTACTAACAAATGTGTGTGTGTGCGCCCTGTGGTGGGCTGGCGCCCTGCCTGGGGTTTGTTTCCTGCCTTGCGCCCTGTGTTGGCTGGGATTGGCTCCAGCAGACCCCCGTGACCCTGTAGTTAGGATATAGTGGGTTGGATAATGGATTGATGGATGTAAATGGATGAGGAGACAGTAACTGGGAAGCAAATCTAACAGGAGAAAAAAATAAAGGGAGTCTTGTAGAATAAAGAAAGCAGAAACAACTGTGGGTGCTAAAGAGTCTGACAGACGTGACTTGGCACCTAATGACAGGAGCAGAAGGAAGGCATGTCAGGTCAGCAGAAAGTCTTCATCTGCTAACTAGTCTTGCTTTTATTTCAGCCTCTCCCTAAGTCCTAATACACTGTGTTTAAAGCCGCCTTTCACTGCTGAAGCCTTTTGTTCAAAAATTAATTTAAATACAATCCTCCCCTGATCAAACTCGTGTAAAGTGCAGATTTTGTAATAATGGCAGGCACTCTTGGTGTGTGGTCTCTACTGTAAAGAAAAAAGTAATTAGCTGGATGCACTTGGCAGAGATGGCAGGGCTGTGATAAAAAAAAAAAAAAAAAAAAAAGCTGTCATATACGTTAATGATGCCTCAGTCTAATTATGCACTCTGTAATCCAGACTCACACAGTGCCCTGGTAAAAGCTCTTTAATCCCTTGCCCATCACTGGTAGGTGTCACACTTGCCCAGGCACTGTGGATGTCACTGGCTTGTACAAGTTGTGCCAGAATTCTGATAGATCTGGCACCTACCCTGACAGCTCCACCAGCCAAAGGCTGTTGCATTCCCATAACTTCCTGCTAGCACACCACTGTAAACATTATCAATCACTCAGAAGTATTTGCAGCACCTCTAATAAATAAAGCCAGCTGGCATATGACGGCAATTAGCACACTACAATGATGAAGCAGGCACACCTGCAGGGGGTGTATTTAGAGTGGGGATGTACACCAGCAAGCATCAAAGCTTCATAGGGAAGGGGATATAACCTCCAGTTCAAGCATCAATTTCTAAGCGATTTATTAGCAGCATGAGGTGTGTGTTCTACTCTGTGATTGAATTACTTTATTATTACAGGATGCCGTCTGAGGATTACGCTAACCTCTCAGTGCGAGGAGTGCTTGTTTTGCCCATGTTGAATGAATACTTCAAAATTACATCATTAGCGAATTGAACAGCCTCTGATTAAGATGTCTTACTTGTAGGGTTTCAAATCATACCGTCTATTAGTAAATGATGGGGCCTTCAAGACGTAAGGATTAATCAGTTTTAACTGTCTTGATTACAACAAGGGCAGATTCAAAGATTGCCTTACCCTTGTATGTCCTGTTTTATTATCTTTCTTGTTGTCCTGCGTTGAGGAATTTATTAGACAAAATAAGTTATTTAAAATACATGTGGAGTGCACCAAAAGCCAAAAGTGTACTCATAAAGTATTAAATGCTAGAGTCAAGGGTGCAAGGGTACATACACAATAAGAAATCTAACCTTCAAAACAAGTTGTCTTGTGAACAAGTTTGGAAAACAAGTATAAACTGACCGAACAGATGGACACAAAGTACAAACTGTAACAAATTCTAAAAATGAAAACTATACCATAATGCATCTCTTGTCTTCACATAACTGTTAGGCATGCTAGTTACTTTTACTCAGACGACACATAAAATAATAGATTAGATAGATACTTTATTAATCCCAATGGGAAATTCACATAATCCAGCAGCAGTATACTGATACAAAAAAACAATATTAAATTAAATAGTAATAAAAATGCATGTAAAAGCAGACAATAACTATGAGTAATGTTAGCATTTACTCCCCCAGGTGGAATTGAAGAGTCGCATAGTGTGGGGGAGGAACGATCTCCTCAGTCTGTCAGTGGAGCAAGACAGTGACAAAAGTGTGTCACTGAAGGTGAATTTCCACTATCAGCCTTCATTGACTTTATTATCTTCAGGACAGACTTGTGTCTGTTTCCTGATCTGTTTTTCTAATCTTTTGACAATTAACCAAAAATTAGTTCAAAAACATTCATGTGGAATCTCAAACTGTGTTGATTTGCTGAGAAGAAGGGTCTCCCACTGGATGCCTGCAGCCAGCCTCTGTTGTGATTGTATATGGAGAGCTTAAACTAGTGATTGTTACCAAAGTTGAAGATTTCCATGCTTCTTCCTAAAGTTTGTGGACACCATTACACCTATATGAGCTTCTTGGATATCCTATTCCAAATCCAAGGGAGCATAATATTGAGGTGCTCCCCTTTTTGTGGTTATAACAGCCTCCACTCTTCTAGGAAGACTTTCCACAATATTTTGGATTGTGTCTGTAGGATTTTGTGCCCATTCGGCCAAATGAGCATTTGTGCGGTCAAGTACCGATGTTGGACAATAAGACATGGCTCACAATCAGCATTCCAATTCACCCTAGAGGTGTTCATTAGGCTTGCCTCACATTTCCTGTCATCCTACATTTATCCAGATTATTGTAGAAATGGAACACACATGAAATATATGTATTCCAAATAATGTTATATTATTCACCTTATACAACTCAAGGCACCTCACACCCAGATAAACAGACTTGAGCTCTGAGAATTTTGCGTCTCACTTCAGCTGAGTCTGTGGGGGATGGGATAGCAGGCTACTTGCTGCTTGTGCTGATCGACACATTTGCAAAACAAAGATGGTAATGGAGAGGTGCGAAGGAATTAAAGTTGGCCTGGCATTATGACTTTTTTCATGGCTTCAGGGATTCTAGTGTTAACAGTACCCTTCACTGAAACCAAAAGACCTAGCCCAAAACCAGAAAAACTGCTCCAGACCATTATCCCTCCTCCACCCAACTTTACAGTAGACACTATGCAGTCCAGAATGTTGCATTCTCCATGCATCGCCCATGTCTAGATTCTTCCAGTAGTCTGCCAGATAGTGAAGCATGATTCATAATTTCAGTAAACATGTTTCCACTGCTCCAGAGTCCAATGGTGGCATGCTTTACTCCGCTCCAGCCAACGCTTGGCATTGCACATAGTGACCTTAGGCTTGTGAGCAGCTACTCAGCATTTAAAACCCCATTTCATGAAGGTCTTGATGCACAGTTCATATGCTAATGTATCTTTCAGAAGCAGTTTGAAATTCTGTTCAGGTGCACATGAAGATAAAGGATTTTTATGTGTTGTGCACTTCAGCACTCACCTTTGTGCATTCTTATACTTTGTGATGGAGTTGTTGTTACTCCTTGTTGCATCCACTTTACAAAAATAGCACTTATAGTTGACCATGGCAGATTTAGCAGAGTAGATATTTTACATACTGACTTGAGGCAAAGGTGCCATCTTACATCAATGCCACATTTAAGGTAGTTAAGGTCTTCAGTACGACCACCTCTACTGCTAGTGTTTGTCAGTGGAGATTGTATGGCTGTGTGTTTGATTTTATGACCTGTTAACAATGGGTGTGGATGAAGCACCTGATCCAAATAATTTAGAGGGATATCCACATATGTTTGGACATATAGTGCAGCATTTAGAGCAAAGTTTATTATAATTCATATTACAATGAATTTTGGTATTGGGTAACAATTGTGTATATTGCATGATGGCTACACCCACGACTGAATATTGATTATTTACCCAACTGACAAGACAGATGGAACATCTTCTCACATAAATCTCAATATGAAATTAGAACATTTTGGTAAGCAGAACTCTAGTTACGCTTATAAGAGGAAGGCTTTTTTTAAGTGTTTTAAGTCAAACTCTCAATTGATCTCTTCATTAACTTTTGCAGCTTCAGTGATCATAAGAAATTGGCTGCTTTTCCTACAAATGCATGAAGTGACTCTGAGTAGAGTCATATACCTTTCCTTGCCTGTGGCAGCCACTTAATGAAATCTTAAGGGATCACTGACTTCTGTAGATTCCTTTACCTTTGGGAAAGGTCAAGAAGGTGTTCCCTACACAGACGACAGTTTAAGTTTTTTATTCTGTGTGGAGAATATTGACCTTTAAAAATGCTGTATACTGTAAAGCTTTGCAGAATAATACAATATGGCATGAACTGGAGATCTATGCAAGATAAAACAAAAAGCCACTTATTTTAGTTATAAAATCTCTGCATTTTTAATCATTTTTTGACTAAGGGTCCTGTACTGGACTGGTGTGTATGTTTCATGATTTTTTCCTGCCTTATACTGCTTATTACTCCTGGGTTCAACTGCAGGGCTGGGTCTCTTCCTGCTACCGAGAGCTGGATGTAGAAAGTTTAAGAATGTTATGTGTTACAGTTGAATGACTGCTTATGCATATACCATACACAAGCCTCTAAAAGATCTAAAAACACTCCTATACAGTATACCATATGACTCTGATATCACTTCAACATAGCCATAAGAACACAGAATGAGTCTGAAAATGTAGTGATGCTCTGAGTGCTGTCATTTGGTATGCAAAACCAACATACTAATTTCTGAAGTAAATTATGCTGTAAAATACTTTTTATTAATATCAAATTCATAAGGACAGCTGCCAAAGATTTACACGTTCTAAGTATAAATGCTGTGGGAGATACTATAGAGTGCTTTGGGATTGTTAAAAAATAAGCTTTAAAAAAAGTTAATCTACAAACAATATAATGCTTCTAACCACACAACCTTTCCATCAACCAAACGATGAGAACTGTACAAGCTCTTCAAATGTTTTGTTACTTTATATATTCTCCTTCTTACCACTGCAGTTTATCTTTATCTTACAGTAATTAATAATAAATTTCAGGGAAAGAGAAAAAATAGGTGTGTATGGTATTTTATAGATAGATAATTAGATAGATAGATAGATAGATAGATAGATATGAAAGGCACTAAATAATAGATAGATAGATAGATAGATAGATAGATAGATAGATAGATAGATAGATAGATAGAGAAGGCACTATATATTAGATAGATACAGTGGAACCTTGGTTCATGAACTTCTTGGTACACGTACAAATCGGTTTACGACCACACACTCGGTATACGAACAAGCCAGTTTCCCTTTCGGTTTGTACATGTTCAGTCTCTCCCTGTGCATTTCCTGTGCAGCGAGCGAGCGAGAGAGAGAGCGCAACACATACACAGGCGCGCGAGAGAGACACACACACACACAGGCGCGGGAGAGAGAGACACACACAGGCACGCGAGAGAGAGGCACACACACAGGCGTGCGAGAGAGAGGCACACACACAGGCGCGCGAGAGAGAGGCACACACACAGGCGCGCAAGAGAGAGACACACACAGGCAATCCAGTGCGCGAGAGAGACACACGCACACGTGAAAGAGAGAGCGAGCGAGCGAGAGAGGGAGGGCTGGATGCATAAGGTCGAAAAGGCTTGTTTTTGTGTTCAGTTCTGTTTACAGCGATCTGTTCATAGCGTGCATTGTTGAAATGTTATCTTTCTTTGTGGTTTATTAAATTACTGATTTTTCAAATGTTCTATTTTTTTCCTGTGCTTAAAACTCATTAAAAAAAAGTGTTTTTAGCGAGCGGTTCCTAGCACTATAGTGCAAACTATTGCAGTTTTAGTTTTCTCTATTGTTCAAGGTTTTCTCAGTGTTATTCAATGTTTTTACATTTAGTTTACTATTACACTGTGAATTCTATGGTATAATTAACTATATTTGTGCTTAAAAACAAAAAAAATATATATTTACATACAGTTTGTACTGTCTGGAACGGATTAATTGTATTTACATACAATCCTATGGGAGAAATTGCTTCGGTTCACGACCAAATTAGTTTACAACCAGAGTTTTGGAACGAATTATGGTTGTGAACCGAGGTTCCACTGTAGATAGATAGATAGATAGATAGATAGATAGATAGATAGATAGATAG
>JANRMT010062856.1:55391518-55406287 GCA_026402145.1 Polypterus bichir lapradei | reverse complement strand
ATAGATAGATAGATAGATAGATAGATAGATAGATAGATAGATAGATAGATAGATAGATAGATAGATAGATAGATAGATCTGTAAACAGATGGTCTTGATGATATGAGTTTATAGGTTGTGCCAATAAGTTGGAAGACAACAGTATTATTGCATCTGTGGCACAGTTGTCTCAGTACAGCTTATACAGTGAAAAACCTTAAAGAAATGCTAGAGGCCAGGACAAAATATTTGAGTTTAATTAACACAGTATGGTGTTTCCATTTATCCAGTATGGGACCAATCTACATGTTAAAACTGCTTTTTTGCCAAGATGGTGTAAGATCCGGTTTCATTGCTCAAAATTAAAGCTTCCACTCTAACTCCTGTAAACATTTCTTTATATTCCAGAAGGTAATGACTCTGTGGCTCCATTAAATGCCTATTCCTTTGCCGCACAACTAAAGAGTGGGTGCTTCATCACCTTAACCTTTTGTTTCCATTCCCATCTGGTGGAAGCTGTAAATCACAAAGGCAAGACAGCAATCCTTTCAAAAAGTCTGGACACAGATAATGCATTGAAATACTGAAATGTTAACCTTTGTCTGATAATAAATAGATGGTATGAAGATATGGAAATAAGTAGAAATGCAGAGAGTAGATGACAAAAAGAAAATATGCACCACAAAAACAATAAACCTAAAACAGCTTAAACTTCAATAGCCAGGAATGACCACAAAGAAAATGCTGTATCTTCTACCTGTAGATCAAAACTACCTCAGTGCTTGGTAAACAACTTCAGTGAATGTAAAAGTCTCAGCTGAACTTGGAAAAAATTGAAGCACAAAATTGCACAGCAAGAGAGTACTTTTCCTCTACAACTAGATTCTGAAGAAATAGTGATTTCTTTAATCTCCACACCTGAGCCAGAACTGCAGGGCTCATCATGGGGGGGATTGCACTATAAAAGATTTCCAGGAAAAGACCAGAGATATGTATGGGACTGTGTATGGCAGACAGACAGACAGATAGAGGTGTTGATATATACAAAAGAGAAAGAAATTTCAGGGTACAGAAGACTTCTCATCTTATCTCATCTTCTGAAACAACTGTTCCGGATGAGGGTTGTGATGGCAGCGGGTTAAGCAAAGCTCAGATGTCCCGGTCTCCAGCTACAGATTTTAGGTTTTCTTTCAGGAATTCCCAGGTGTACCCAAGTCAGCTGAGAGATATAATACCTCCAGCATGTCCTGGGTCTGCTGCAGGGTCTCCACCAAGTGGGACATGCCTAGGGCCACTCCAGGGCGAGCTGCCAGGGTGCATCCTTTTGACAAATCAACTCAACTGGCTCCTCTCAATTTGGAGAAGAAGCAACTCTACCCTCAGGCTCTCTCGGACTGCTGAGCTTTTCGTCCTATCACAGAGTGTCAGCCCAGTGACCCATGCTTGTAATCTCATTTTTTCATTCATTACCTATAGCTCACACCCTTAGATGAGAACAGTAATATACTTTGATTATTAAACCAAGGATTTTGCCAATACCTCAGCTCCTACTTAACCCCCACTGCCCAGTACAGTGCCCAAAGAACAGCTGCCACCACTCCAATCTGCTTGTCAATCTTATGTTGCTTTTTTCCACCACTCTTGAGCAGAATCCCAAGATACTTGAACTCTTATACTAAGGGCAGTGGATCCCCCTCACCTGGATAGAGCACTCTATTCTTTTCCAATAGAGAGCCATGACCTCAGACTTGGAGGTGCTGTCATGGTTGTGGAACAGTAGACCTACTCTTCTCCCTGGCTTAGTTGCTGGAGGGTAAAGGGGAGTATGAAGATCTGTAGATTTGGAAAAAGCATATGAGAACGCCCCTCGGCTGTATCAGATTATTTACAATCTACGTCAAGTATCTCTGAATACAAGCTGGAAGTCATCCATGAGTTACCATACTTCAATTTCAGACAACCTGTAAGAAGTGCATCAGATACAAACCTTTTCAAGATTAACAAAGAAAGTGTGGGTTAACAGCAAGCACACAGAGAACACCAAATACAATTTGTCAGTATGTGACCTGCATGCTTAACACATTTCTATACAGCAGCGAGACTTGGATGTTGCACATAAAACAAGAACAGTAGCATAACTCCTTCCACATTTGCTGCCTCAGGCATATATATATAGCATCACTTGGACCAACAACACAGTGCTCAAGAGGACAGAAACAACTTTTTTTAAGCACAGTCATGTGCAATGGCCAGGACACATGGCTGGTGGTCAGATACCCAAGGACCTCTTCTTTGACGAACTGGTGTCTCGCAAGAAGCCAACAGGAAGACCCCAGATGTGCTACAAGGATGTCTGCAAACATGACCTCAAGGTTCTCTGCATCAGCATCAGCACTTGGTTGTCTCAGACAGGACTGTCTGGAAACAGGAGGTGATGAAGGGTCTCTTGGGGTACGAGACTGAAGTGATGTAGAAAACTGACGATAATAGATAACACAGAAATTCCTCTGCTGGACAAGGTGCATTGCAGTGAAGACAGCCACTCTCATATTGGACTTCACAGGCACAGCAGATTATGCTACATCCACTCCAGCAGAAGATTAAATGCATGCTAGGTCAGGACAGAGGGTAGCCTACTACTGCTACTACTTCAATATGAAAACAGTGAGAGTTGTCTCTGAATATCTGGTGTTAACTTGAATTTGTTCACTATGGGTATCGGACTCCATCAGGGACATGTTTTGCCACATACCTCCTGTCTGTGGTACTGAAAGTTTACAAAGTAAGAAACACCAATCCAGGGTATTTAGTAGAGATATGAGAGGCAGAACATGATGTTTTGTGTGATGCCGGCAAACTATTCATTTCTATTCACAAATATAAAAAATGGAGACATGCATGTGTGAGGCCGGACTTGGATAACGAAAAAATTCACACTAAAAGCAAAACATTATATAAACAATAATGTAGGGGGAAAAGCTTTATTGATGCTAAGTGATCAAAAGACCCCCTTTTTCATAGGAACCTTGTAGTTTTTATATAGTAAAGACACCTTCTCCATCACCTCCCCAATGTGAAGACCGAGAAAAGGGAGAAGTGATTTGAAAATAAATAATAAACACAGAGGACCAGAAGTGCCCTGTAATCTGTAAAACAAATCCAACAGTGGGTTGACTTCTGGGACTCAGACCTACACAGCAGGAAAAAACCAAACACTTGCAAACACCCCACTATTTCTCTTTATCAGCGTAGAAGCAGTTTGCTGTTTTTCACAGGTCCGGTCCTCCCCCATAGCAGTTTATTTTGTCAATATAGTCAACATGAGTGCGTCATGTACAGCAGAAACAACAGTTGTCTTTTTTCTTATTCCAATATTAGCTTGTCTTTAAAGTAATTTTAACATTTTACATTTCTGCTTACTGCAAATTGCTGCTGTTGATGATACATAATAAGTCAATTTCTGATCTTGATAACTTTTATGGACATCCTAAAATTTCTCATGAACCGTATTTAAAACACAGATTTTGAACAACATCAACAAGATGAGTAGTTTTTCTATGAATGTGAAGTAAATTCAAGGCTTCAGAGAACTCTGTGTAACTACAGCACTTGGCTATGGCTGCAGAGCTTTTATTTTTAAATTCATTAAAAAAAACAAAAATCTAAATTATGATTCTCATTCAAAATCATTGTGGGTAATGAAAAGCTACTAATCACCCCAAATAAGCATTGCACTTACAATGTATGGCAAATTATTTAGTTACTATAATGCCACTCATTTAGGATTCAGTTTACAAAATACACTGACACAACAAAAAATATAGTGCTGCATCTGTCCATTATAGTCATTTTTGCATTGCTTTTTTGAATTACTTCATATTTAAAAGAATGCAATGGTTTAAATTAGGGGTGGCCAACTCTGATCCTGCAGAGCTGCAGTGCCTGCAGGTTTTTGTTCCAATCCCAGTTGCTTAATAAGAACCCAATCCTCACCAATAACAAATCTTATTTAATTTCATGGCTTGTTCATGTTTTAGCTCTACCATGTCAATTCATTCTTAAATCACTTTTTTTTTTTTCTTTCTAATGCTGCACGTTTCATCCAGTTGATTTCAAGACTAAAACGGGTAAGTAATTCTCAGTTCTTCACCTTCTCTTCAGTTTCCTACTGAGTATTTAATTAAACAAAATAGTTAATGATGGATACATATAGGTGCAAATGAAGACAAGCTGGATGTAGAACAGCTGGTTCATTTGTCATTTGCATCTTATTGCTAATAAGGAGCAGTTAAAACAATGAATACAGCTATTTATGATTAAAATAAGCAACTAAGGGTTCAAAATCTTAACAAGCGAGGAAACTAAAATGAGACAAAAAAATGTCACTTGATCAACAAGTGCTTCATCAGCAATGGATGATTACTCATTAAGCAGTTGGGTTGGAACAAAAAACTTAAAGCCACTGCGGCCCCCCAGGGCTGACGTTGCTCAGCCATAATTTAATGGGTCTGAGTCTTCAATAGCAAATAAATTAAATTAAGTACCAAAAACTGGTCACTATTTAAGAAAATAGGTAGATTGAAAACCTGTAGCCACTGTGGCTCCCCAGAATTGAAGTTGGACACCACTGGTCTAAATCTACCAAATATCAAGTATGTACTACCAGTCATAATGAAGAGAGCAATTTGCAGTTGAAATTCTGCAAATGACCATAGGCCCCATTTATACTAGCTCTCAAGGTTTATAAGCCTACTTTTAAATATCATGTAATAGATGACGGATGATCCTTTATGTATCATCAAGTAGTGAAAATGTCCTGAACCAATCTAAGACTGGCCAATCAATCTGTACTTAGAACTCAGTAGAAGCCCCTTTGAAAGCAATTCCAAGTTTGATTCCTCTTGCTTAAGCCTCAACAAGCTTTGCACACCAGGATTTGGTCAGTTTATCCCATTCTTCCTGGCAGATCCTCTCAAACTTGTTCAGATTGGATGGGAAGCATCTGTAAACTGCCATCTTCAGGTCTTTCCACAGGTGTTCTTAGAAGTTTAAGTCTGGGCTTTGGCTAATCCATATGCAGGACCTGTCCCAAAGACACTCCAGTGTTGTCTTGGCTGTATGCTGTAGGTCATTGTCATGCTGAAAGGTGCACTACAGCCCAAATCTGAAGTGGCGTGCACTCTGGAGCAAATTTTCTTCAAGGTGCGCTCTGTATTTGGCTGCATTGATGAGGGGCAGTGCCTGGTCTTCACCAGACATAATACTTGGAGATCTGTCCAAAGACTTCAATATTTGTCTTATTAGTCCAGAGAATTTTTTTCCTCATGCTCTCAGAGTCCTTTAAATGCTGCCATATGACTTTTACTGAACCGTGGCTTTAGTCTAGCCACTCTATAATAAACTCCTGTATGACTGAATATTGATGCAATGGCCGTTATACCATTTTAACAGCGGGTTTCTGAAGCTCTGTTCGAGTGACCATTGGGTTCTTGGTCACCTCCCTGAACAAGACCTTTCCTACCCAGTTACTCAGTTTGGCTAGATGGCCAGCTCTAGGAAGAGTCCTGCTGGTTCCAAACTTTTTCCATTTCACAATTATTAAGGCAGCTATGATCCTGAAAGCTTTAGAAATGGTTTTGTACTCTTGCTTTGACATTTGCCTGAATGCAATTTGATTACAGAGGTCTACAGAGAGTTCCATGAACTTTATGGCTTGATTTTTGTCCTGCAATGCAGTGTGAATTGTGGGATCTCATATACCACGATGTGTGCCATTTTAAAAGATGTTCAATCAATTTAATGTGCCACAGGTGGGCTGGCCTGACTCACACCACTCATACACAGAGACACGGATTAACAGAAAATCAAATAACTAACTATTCGGTATATGGAATGAAGCAAAAACACAAAAAACAAATAAATAGCTAACCCTCCCTTTTCCCCACAATGATATTAAATACTAACACAACAATAAACATCTAACAATAAACACTAATGACCCAGTTCATAAGCAGTCCCAATGCAACGGTAGCGGATGAAGTGGAATGGAGAAAAAGATGACGATCCAGATAACAGCTTTCTGTAAGTAATGTATTAAGCAGTCGCACTGGTAGTCCCGATATGGTGAGGGGTGAAGAGATCTGGGGAGTGCTCCCACCGATTAAGTATGATGACCAATCCAATACTATTCACACGACAGGCAGGCATGAGGCAGTCCATACATCCTTACATGTTTGACGATTGAGGATAGAAATGATATTCCACGAGACAAACAGGTGAACACAAGCACAAAACAATGGGGGTCCTTTGCTACTTAGCCAGCTCCCTTTTAAAGTTCCCGCAGGCCCATCTTGTCTCCAGCAGCCCCTGCACCCGTTGCAGATGTCCAATCAGGACAATACCCTCAATGCACCTGGAAAGTGGAGTCCATTAATCCATAGAGCTGCTACAAGCTAGACCATCAATTCAGCACCTATAACATCCACACTATCACCCAGCACCTGTCACACTCACACTCATTCAGCTATTTCAATCCTTTGTATTCTGCGGTGTTAGTATGAGTGTCCCAGTATCTTCATGATCCCACCATGCCTGGCCATTGCTTATTCATAGCCCTTTAGTGGCAATTATGACTTTGAAGGACAAGATAGTTATTTGCACATAAAGCTGTACTGATGAATCTTGCATTTTTTGACATAGATTGGACCACTGATTTCTGTGGGACTATTTTCATCTAAGTGTACTATGCATAGGTAAATAAACAGTAAATATGTGCACATAAATTTCATCAAAGAGATCCATTTGAATGCCATGATAAAAGCCTGGTGCTCTACAGTCTTCAGATACAGTATGTCCTGGTTCATCAGAAGTGTTTTAATGTGGAAAAGGAGTGAAAGTAGAAAATTACCATTAAAGTTTAGACTATTCTGTACTGACAAAGTGCCCTTAGCAATGCTTTCTGAGGTTTTTGTGCTTTTTTTGCCACATCTTTTGAATTCTGAACTGTAAACAAATTATATTTAAAAAAATAAATACAAACTTGGTTCAAGGATTCTGTAGCTTTACATTCAGCTGGAAGCTACATTCTTGAAATGTACATATTTTTCACACAGCGTTATTAATCACATTAACAGAATGTAGTTTAAAGGTCATATCTCTACATTATCATCTTCAATCTATATGTAATATGTCAGACTTGACAGCTCCAAGAAGTTTTAAAAAAGATTAGTCAGCCTTTATAGTAGTGTGTAATGAATGTTTTGCGGCGTGCGTGCCAAAAAAGGCAGTGCAGGTGGGGCTCCAAGTTTACATATCTGTCTTCATATGGTCCAATGACATGCTGCCATATAAATTCACAAATGCAAGTGCTTCACAAGCTAGCATCCATTTCTAGGCCTGTTCATGCAATCAGTAAGTAAACTCAATAAGTTCTGATGGTTCTACAAATGACCACTAACAAACAGACGGGTGACTGGCTATCGTGGAGTTTTCTTCATCAGCACCTGAAGTGCACTCTGGAGGTCACTGGTGTGGGTGGGTCATTTAGGCTCTGAAACTAAAATATGTAGGATCACATTTTATGGACTTGTTTCTGCTATTTTAATGCTAGGAGAAGAACTGAGGGATTGACCTGAAGGTCAAAAGCCATTAGCTGGATCAGTATGGGCCAGCAAACAATAAATAGATCTTTGTGGGACTGGAAGTCTTTCAAACAGGGGGTCTATTGTGTTGAGTTGTCTCTATCCTGGTCCACTGATCCATCCAAGTGGCCCTGAGATAGTATTTTATTCAGGTGGCAGGGCTGTTGCTTCTATTTTTTGTATTACAAAGAAGAAAGAATTTGCACTTTTTTAATACAGCATTTATATAGCACTTACCAAAATGAAAAAATAAAAATCATGTTTGCAAGATTAACATATATTAGAATAAAATATGTTTTCTGTTTTCAGCATCAAATTAACATATTGTAAAAATATTTGATTGATAAGCAATTATCAATAGTTCATTTCAAAAGTAAACTAGAATTAAAATATTTAAAACATTAAAGTAATAATCCACATTTTAAATAACTAGTCATCCTCCGCGGCTCTGCCCATCTCCAGCCGTCTGGAGTTTTTTTGTTGTCTTATTTTAATTTCTTATTTTGTCTTTTATTTTTCTTTTCTTCATTATGTAAAGCACTTTGAGCTATTTTTTGTATGAAAATGTGCTATATAAATAAATGTTGTTGTTGATGTAGCAGTGAAACAGGACTGAGAGGAGGGCCCTGCCCAGCTCCCCACTCCTGATGTCACACTTCCCCTACCCTTAACCCACAGCCTCTGTCAAGGATGAGTGTGAATATATCGCTCCTGCAAGCGAACTATGATTCTTAGTGCAATGAGAAAAGTCACAAAATCAACGAGAATAATGAAGCAAATTATAGGAAAAAAAACCAGATTTAAATCTGTTAATTAGTTCTAGGTAGATTGAGCTATGCTCCTTGATGTCTGCTCTCTTGTGACTATGAGACTGAAACTCCCATAAAATGGAGGTCCCAGCCCAGGTAATCATGTTGTGAGCTTTCTACATCAATGAAGTTTATTCCTGCCTTTTAGCTCCTTCATGTCTACAATCAGATAGATTTGTATTGCATCACATTTTCATTGCCATTTTTTGTAAGAAAAAGAACAGTATGCTTATTGTTATTTGACTGTGGATTATCTAGATCTCTGATTCAATTGCCATGCTATCTGTATATAGTGTACATTGGTGCCAATTATAACTTGCTTTCCAACACAAATTTATTCATTGAAATAATAAAGTTAGTATTTTGTATTTCTAGTCTTTGTGGTTAAGTCTATATTTTCCACTCTAAAATAGAGATTGTGTTTCTCTTCATCACATCTATTATAATACAATATCAGTGTTATCATTATTATTTATTTAGCAGATACCTGTAGTTAAGGTGACTCACAAAAACAAATTATTATATACACAAATATGTATTGTGGCCATTGCCTGGCCAGGATGCCAATGGAAGGGAAGGACCTGGGGAGAGAGAGCATCGTTGAGGCAATACCTCCCCTGGGACACTAGAGGGCAGCCCCGCTGGGCAGCTGTGGCACCACAGACTCCCACAGGGCACACTGGGAGCTGAAGTTTCAAACAGCCTTATTCTACCACACCTGGGAGTGATTCCAGGTAATTCCAGAGTTGGAGGTGGAGGACAAAGCTTGCAAGAGAGGGAGTAGAAGCGGAAGGACGAAGAAGAGTAGAAGGACTGAGACTGTACTACGGTGTGGGGAGAAAGAAAACACTTCCCAACTGTAAATAAACTGTGTATGCTGTGTGACAACTTGTGTCTGCCTGTCTGTGTCAGGTTAGGGCAGCTGTACATGCCCCAGTGGTCCACAGTATATATATATTGTTGACAGGTACATAAAATCAAGCACATAGCCATGCCACCTCCATCCATTGTCAAACAATGGCACTACAATGGGTCGTACTGAAGAACTCAGTGACTTTAAACATGACACTGTCATAGGATGCCGCCTTTGCCACAAGTCAGTATGTTCAATGTTTACTTTGCTAGACCTGCCCTGGTCAACTGTAAGCACTATTATCGTGCATGTAGTAGTAACAACAGCTCAAGACCACGCAAACTCACAGAGCCAGGATGCCAAGTGCTGAAGTACATAGCAAGTAAAAATCACTTATATTCTGTAGCATCACTCACAGCAGAGACCCAAACTGATTTTGGAAACAACATCAGCACTAGAACTGTTCATTGGAAACTTCATGAAATGGGTTTCCATGGCTGAGCAGCTATACACAAGACTAAGAACACTATGTGCAGTTCCAAGTGTCCACTGGAGTGCTGTAAAGCACAGAGCCATTGGACTCTGGAGTAGTAGAAATGTGTCCCCTGGAAGGATGAATCACGCTTCACTATCTGTCAGTCTGATGGATAAATCTGGGCTTGACAAACGCCAAGAATTTGCTTCCTCTCTGGACTGTGTAGTACAGAAAGTTAGGTGGAGGATAGATAATAATCTGGGACAGGTCTTCGGGGTTTGGGCTCTGCCCATTGGGTACAGTGAAGAGTAAAGTTAAAGCTACAGCATATACAAACAATCTGTGCTTCCATCCTTGTGGCATCCAGTTTGGGAATAGGCCTTTTCTGTTTTAATATGACTGTGCCCCTAAGAAAAAATCCAGGTACACATAGACATGGTGGAACTCTGGCAACCTGCACAGAGCCTTTTTGAACATATTTTCAATGAATTGGTATGCTGATTGTGAGCCAGGTGTTCTTGTCCAACATCAGTATTTAACTTCATCAATGCTTTTTTGGCTGAACGGGAACAAATTCTCACAGACACACTCCATAATCTTGTGGAAAGCAACAGTCTGCTATGGTGGAATAAGAGCAGCAACAAGTCATGATATTCAATAATGGCTTTAATTAACAGCAAGAATTGGCTTCTCATTAAGAATCTGGTTGGAGTGAAATTGGCTGGAATTTGATGTTCCAATTTAGCTGGTCATCTGTTGGCTCGTTTCACATTGCATTTCTATTTGGCTGCCATTTAACAAAGAAGTGAATCAATTCAGAGGACTGAATCCATAAAAACAGGGCTATTAAAATAAAGGAAAATGAGTTAATTAGCAGTGAAAACTGCTCAACTGATTTGGAAAAGGATTAGAATGAAAACCTGCAGCCACTGCAGCCCACCAGGACCGGAGTTGGACACCCCTACCCTAATATAATGGTCTTAGCACCTGAACAGCCGCCATAGCTGCTGCATGCTTATAATTAACCAGATTTTTTGTGTAGCTTTTAAATAATATTTAAACAGAGCTAACATAATAACCACCTTCGGCAATACCACAAACACCGTTATGCTCCAATGCCCTTGCACAACCTTTTACTGGGAAATTCTTCACAATTGCCCTTTTGATTTGCTACTGTCACAGTGTTTTCTGAAATCAACACCACTTTGTTCTTTTTTAGCCTGCCTGACACTCTTTCTTTCTTATTATATATTAATTGCTTCATTCAGCACAGGCGTGGTAATGTTTCATTTCTTTTGTGAAGGCTCTCAGAAAAAAAAACTGAAACTGAAAAGCAATACAATAATCAATTTGCAAGACTGCAATTTACAAAACACATCCTTAAAGATACATGCAAACAAAAAAAAAGATGTAGATGTAGAGAGATGTTCTGAAGATCCAGCTGCTTTGAGTCTCTATGTTGGGATGTCTTTTAGAATAAAGCAAAAAGAAACAACCACTTAATAGATGATACATGAAACGTGATTATTGATAAGCATGAGGATAGCTGGGCGGCATGGTGGCACAGTGGTAACGCTGCTGCCTCACAGTTAGGAGACCCGGGTTCGCTTCCTGGGTCCTCCCTGTGTGGAGTTTGCATGTTCTCCCCATGTCTGCGTGGGTTTCCTCCTACAGTCCAAAGACATGCAGGTTAGGTGCATTGGCGATTCTAAATTGTGCTTGGTGTGTGTGTGTGCGCACCCTGCGGTGGACTGGTGCTCTGCCCGGAGTTTGTTGGCTGGGATTGGCTTCAGCAGCCCCCGTGACCCTGTAGTTAGGATATAGCGGGATGGATAATGGATGGATGAGGATAGCTACCATTTGTGTGATGGTTAAGGGGAAATGTGTCTTGCTTACATTTAGCATGAATACAATTTTTTATTTAAAACTAGAAAATAAAATTTTATTTTATTATCGAAAATTCGAAATTAAACAAAACATTTTGACATGAAAACCGTAGATTTACCATTTTGATTATTTAATTTATTTATGGTTTTTGTGTCAATTTAGCAAATCTATTTACACATATTCTTAGTACAAGATTTGAAGAATATTTTGTGAAAATTTTGTTAGTAAATCTTTATAGTAAAAAAGTTATAAACAATCTTATCCAATAGTAATCAGCTGTATGATTTTCACTTTTACATAATGTAAATGAATTTAAAAAGAATAGAATTAAATAGACTTGCCAGAATATTTTTTCCTCAAACTGGGACGATTTTTTGTTTTTGCTTAAAACAGAAAATAGCTCTTTCTACGCACTAGAAATTTATTTTAAGTTAAATAACAGATAATTCACGAAACACAACAATTACGTGATAATAATTTTTAATCAACTATTAACTATTATTTAAAAATATAAAAACATATTGTTTTGAATCAAATTATTTTCGCAATATTTTGACATAACATGGCGTTTAAGGGAATCACCATGAAACGTGAATTCCCTATCGTAGATGGCACCAGTATGCAGAACGCACTGTGTAAGGCGCCATCTACGAACAGTGACGGCATAGGGAGGTACAGGGAGGCATTATTCATTTTTCATTCAATTTTGAAAATGGCTATAAATTTAATTAATTTAATAATTTAAGTGATAAATTCAGCCATGAAAAATTTTTGTGGTGCCCCCTTTACCATTGATGCCCTATGCATGTGCTTACTTTGCTTTTATGGTTAATCCAGCACTGCATTTACCTTAAGTCAGGGCACATCCTGAAGCGATCAGGTGAGTAACGCCATAGCGACTCCGTTTTGATATCAGCACCGGTATTGAAGCAGCTGGCTAACACGGAATACGGAAAAGAGAGTGTGCATATAGCCTGTTGGATCTGAAATGTTGTTAAGTCGCCTTGGATAAAGCCAAATACGTACCTAATAATCTATATATATAAAAGTCACTGACTGTATGTATGTATGTATATATGTATGTTCCAGCATCACTCTCTCTTTGGTGGACCAAAAAATACTGCAGGGTGAAATCAACCCTAAGCCACCCCCTTCTGGGTAGGGTGGTGTGTAATCTTATAATCTTGTATGCATGTTATTATCCAGTTGACACTCTGAACGACCACCAGATGGCGAACTGGTCGTGACTGCCAGCACTCTTTATGTTTGAGCACCACAGCGCTCACCTTCTGCTTTGGAAATTAAATCGAGTTGGCCGGGTTGGCACCCCAACTATTTTTGGGACTCATTCTGTCTTTGTGACTTCAGCCGCTATATATCTATACTAATAAAAGGCAAAGCCCTCACTGACTGACTGACTGACTGACTCAAAAAAAAATCCTATTCTTTTTTACGAAAAAATTGTAACAGCAACATGTTAGCTACGATGTTGCGAAACAAATGACATTTAGTTCATTAATGAATAAACAAAAATCACGAAGAGAGCCATTAAATCCACAAAATAAATATAGGATGTTTATGGTAGATAAAAATAAAATTGCTTACTTATCTTATCTATACTAATAAAAGGCAAAGTCCTCACTGACTGACTGACTGACTGACTGACTCACTCACTCACTCACTCACTCACTCACTGACTCATCACTAATTCTCCAACTTCCCGTGTAGGTAGAAGACTGAAATTTGGCAGGCTCATTCCTTACAGGTTACTTACAAAAGTTAAGCAGGTTTCATTTGGAAATTCTACGCATAACAGTCATAACTGAATCCTACTTACATACATATATATACGTCCATAGCCTGCAGCTTGGTTGCTGTGTGAGGCGGTGTTACGTCCCCCATCACCAAGCCTCCCACATAGTTTGCTGCCTGCCTATATTGCGTCCCCCATTCCCACGCCTCCCACGTAATTGAATGCCTACCCATATAAGGCCGTCCGTCGCTTCGGTCTCTTCATTCCCTTCTTTGGCTGCCTGCCTATATTGCATCGCCCATCCCCACGCCTCCCACGTTGTTGTCTGCCTGCCTATATAAGGCCGTCCTTCGCTCGGATCTCTTCATTCCCTTCCTTGGTTCACCACGGTATACACGTCTCCCTGCTGATAACTGTAGTCTTTTTATTTAATCCACGGCTTCTCCGCTGTTTTATTGTTCGTTTATTACGATTATAGTTATTGTGTAGGTATTTTAGACTTAGTTTACTGTTCAGGTACCCATTTCCTTTATCATTCCAACCGTACCCCCATTAACATGTCTATCGAGGTGATCACCATTGATCAAAGAACTATCACTTACCAAGTGGTTTCCATGCCCGGAGATGGTGCCTGCCTTTTCCATTCTTTGTGTTACATATTGCACGGACATATCAGGCTCACTCTTGATATCCGGAGGAACATTGTGTCTTATGTATTGAATGACTGGGACAGGTTCAAGGTGTGGACTGATGACGGTACAGGAGATAATTATACTACACAGGAGCACTATAAGAGTGAAATGCTTAAGCCCTTCACCTATGGTTCTGCATGTGAGTTGATGGCTGCCGCTGAATTGTTCGGTTGTCGCTTTCAAGTGTACTGAAATGGCCAAATATTTTACACCTTTGGAGAACCGCTAATGCCTCTTAAACATCTTAGATTCACAGGTGACGATCTGAGTAGTGGACACTTTGATGTTTATGATTGTTTCAACTTTTAAAAGTTGGATGCGAAGTTATTGATGAAACCGGTTGTATGCTTACATCGCTTGACAAATGCCGAATGTCACTTCAGCACAAGTCCTGCAAATACTAACGTAATTAAAACAAACCATGAAACTCAAACCGATTATGACAGCAGCAATCCAAGTTGTGAGAAAACAGTAAAAAGGAGGCGTGTCAGACGTCGTGGTACATTTTCTGATGCAGCTAGACGGAAGCAACTTTGTTCCGCTGCCGCCAAATACTCGCAGAAAAATCCACAAGTTAATAGACACGCTGTCGTGAAATACTTGCAGGCAAATCAACAAGTTCATAGAGACGCTATCGCTAAATACTCGCAGGCAAATCCACAAGTTCATAGAGACGCTGTC
>JANRMT010062856.1:55340015-55391508 GCA_026402145.1 Polypterus bichir lapradei | reverse complement strand
TCGCTAAATACTCGCAGGCAAATCCACAAGTTCATAGAGACGCTGTCGCTAAATACTCGCAGGCAAATCCACAAGTTCATAGAGACGCTGCTGCTAAATACTTACAGAGAAATCCATAAGTTCATAGAGACGCTGTTGCTAAATATTCTCAGGCAAATCCACAAGTTAATAGAGCTTCTGTTTCTATGTACGATCCCAATAATGAAAAGCGGCTCATACAAAAACAACAGGTTTGGCTCAAAAAAGCCAATTGTGGATTTGCGTACGACCCAAACATATTATGAATCTGACAAAACAGTACACATTTGATCCATGGATGTTCACTGTGACTATTGTCAAGCTCATAGGTGGAAATGCGAGTCTCCTGGTTTGTGCTGTAATGGTGGTAAAGTCTCTCTCACTCCCTTACGTAAGCTTCCTGACATTCTTGAGGGCCTGTTAAATGGCGAACATCTTCAAAGTGAGCATTTCTTGAACAACATTCGAAAGTACAACAGCGCATTTCAAATGACGTCATTTGGTGCTAACCAAATCGTTGAGGGAAATTTTGGGCAAACGTTCGAGAATAGGGATATTGTCTTGAAAAGCAGAGACAATAAACTGCAATGCATTAAGGAAACCCACAGATACTATGATGCACTTCAATATCCCCTCATGTTCTGCTATGGTGAAGACGGCTATTCTGTGTCTATACCTCAAGTTCATGCTGCCAGTAAGTTACCCATGAAGAAAACCATATCTGCAGCAAACTTCTGTTCATACCGGCTTATGATCAGACAACATCATGATAATACTATCCTTTTCTTCCGAACTTTATTAAATCAGTTTTTAGTTGACATGTACGTAAAAATTGAATTTGAAAGACTAAATTATATCAGACTAAATCAGAAGAAACTACGAGCTGAAAATTACGTCCACTTGAAAGATGCTATTGACAAAAACGACACTAATTTAAGGGAACTTGGTCAAGCTGTGATATTACCATCGTCGTTCACTGGAGCTCGTGCTATATGCACGAGCGTACACAAGACGCAATGACATACGTACGTCGTTATCGCCACCCTGACATATTCATCACATTTACTTGTAATCCTAAATGGACTGACATCACTGAACTTCTCCTTCCATGTCAAAAACCTCACGATCGCCACGACCTTATCAGTCGTGTATTTCATCTCAAGATTCGCAAAATGATAGACTTGCTCATGAAGAGTAACATTTTCGGCTATACAAATTGCTACATGTACACCATTGAGTGGCAAAAGCGAGGTATTCCCCATGCACACATTCTGTTGTGGCTAAAAGATAGGATTAAACCAGCTGTCATCAATCAAGTCATCTGTGCGGAAATTCCTGATCCACTGACTGACCCTGCCCTCCACAAAATAGTAAAATCCACCATGATTCACGGCCCATGTGGACCTCATAATATCAACTCACCCTGCATGATCAACGGAATATGCAGTAAGAAGTACCCGCGTCCGTTCATCTCAGAAACTCAAACCGGAGAAGATAGTTACCCTCAGTACCGCCAACGTGCACCTCCTGATGGAGGTCATACAATTAACATCAAAGGAGTACATATAGACAACAGATGGGTGGTCCCTTATAGTCCTGTGCTGTCCCGCTTCTTCAGTGCTCACATCAATGTCGAATTTTGCAATTCAGTAAAATCGATCAAATACATCTGCAAGTATGTTAACAAGGGAAGTGACCAGGCAGTATTTACAATACAAAATCAAAATGACGAAGTATCTCGATACGAAGCTGGGCGTTAAATTAGTAGCACTGAAGCAGCCTTGCGCATTTTCTGTTTTCCCATTCATTAACGTTACCCTCCGGTCGTTCATCTTGCTGTGCATCTTGAGAACGGACAAAGAGTTTATTTCACAGAAGGCAATGTTGCCGATAAAGTACACAATCCACCACAGACGACCCTTTTAGCGTTCTTTGGCCTTTGCAACCACGACGATTTTGCAAAACAACTTCATTATAATGAAATTCCATCATATTATGTGTGGGCAAACAACATGTTTCGTCGGAGGAAACAGGGGAACCCTGTACCAGGACATTCGGGAGTGAAAAAAGATAATTTGCTGGGACGGGTCTACACTGAGCACCCGAATAACTCTGAATGCTACCATCTTCAACTCCTGCTCAACTAAATCACAGGTCCTACGTCTTTCAAATCTCTCAAAACAGTTAACGGTGTCCTACATCCAACCTATAAGTTGGCTTGCAGGGCACTTGGTCTTTTACAGAACGATATCAACTGGGACAAGACTCTACAGGAAGCTGCTTTGTCTCGGTCACCTCAAAAGATCCGTGAACTCTTTGCTGTCGTGCTGGTGTTCTGCCAAATGGAAAACCCATTAAACCTATGGGAAAAACATAAAGACAGCATAGCAGAAGATGTTAGGAGACAGACTGAAAGAGATCAGTGACCACAGAATTCCTCCAGTGGTTACATTTGATCTATAACAAGTGTCTACAGTTGCTTGAAAACTATATAATTGCTATTGGAGGTCAATCTCTTGAACATTACGGTTTGCCTTCACCTTTCAGAAAACTGGCAGAACGTACGTCAGATCCCGAGTACTTAAAAGAGACATCTTACAACACCTAGCAATTGGCCAATATAGTCACAAATAACGAGCTTTTGCTAAATAGTGACCAAAAGTCAGTTTATGAGCAAGTCATGAGGAGCGTTGTCCCGGCCACTGGCACAGTGTTTTTCCTTGATGCTCCAGGAGGAACTGGTAAGACATTCCTCATAAACCTTCTCCTTGCGAAAATCCGAGCAAAAGGTAACATTGCCATAGCTGTGGCTTCTTCTGGCATTGTTGCAACTCTTTTTGAGGGTGGCAGAACAGCTCATTCAGCTTTCAAGCTGCCTCTGAACCTCAGCCATATTGAATCTCCCGTGTGTAACATATCAAAGCAGAGCAACATGGCTGAAGTGCTGCGACATTGTCAGCTCATTGTCTGGGATGAATGCACTATGGCACACAGAGGAGGTGTTGAGGCTTTAGACAGGACCCTCCAAAACATACGAAACACCAACAAACTTATGGGAGGCTTGACAGTGTTACTGGCTGGAGACTTCCAGCAAACCCTACCAGTCGTGCCCAGAGGAACAAGCACTGATGAAGTTAAAGCATGTGTGAAGTCTTCATACCTATGGCCACAAATCACTGTTGTTACCTTAAAAATAAACATGAGGGTTCATTTGAAAGGCGACAAAAAAGCCGGGGTGTTCTCTGCTCTTCTGATGAGTATAGGTGATGGCACCTTTATTCAAGAAAATCATAAAATAAATATTCCTACAAATCTCTGTCTCCTTGTGAATACTTTACAAAGCCTTCTTCAAAATGTTTACCCCAATCTACGAAATCTCCACGAAAACGACGTGTCATGGTTGAGGGACAGAGCTATCCTGACACCAAGAAATGACATGACTATGACTATAAACCACATTTTACTTCAAGAACTACCTTCACAACCAAAAACATATCAGTCTGTGGATTCAGTTGTAGAAGTGGAAGATGTGGTACACTATCCGGTAGAGTTTCTCCACACTCTGAATCCTCCAGGCACTCCTGAGCATAATCTAATTTTGAAGGTTGGGGCACCAATAATGTTACTGAGAAACTTACAGCCAACAAAACTTTGTAACGGCACAAGACTTCAAGTCATGTGTCTGCAAAAGAACCTAATTGAGGCAACTATTTTTACTGGCAGTGGCTCAGGTGAGACAGTTTTTATTCCTCGCATCCCCATTATACCCTCTGATCTCCCATTTCAATTCAAACGCCTTTAATTTCCAGTAAGGCTCTGCTTTGCAATGACAATTAATAAGTCTCAGGGACAAACCCTACAAAAGGTTGGCATTGATTTGAGACAGGATTACTTTTCACATGGCCAACTGTATGTTGCATGCTCAAGAGTAAGCTCAGCGCACAGCTTTGTCATATTATAACCGGAGGGCCGAACTGACAACGTGGTATACAAAGAGATCCTTAACAAATAATTATTTGTATATTTTCCCTCAGTTTAAAAATGTTTTCTTTTTTCTTAATAAAAATTTTAAGGCAGTACTTCGCTGCTGCGAAGTGGGGGTATTTTGCTAGTCTTATATATAAACCAGACTGTAACAATCTTGCAGTCTTGTATGTCTGTTATCATCCAGTTGACGCTCGGAACGTTTCTGGGGTGCTCTGTAAAAGCAACCGACAGTTTTATCATGAAAGATGCGTATGTCGTTTAATGTTTGTTTTTGTTAACTATATTTTCATCTTGCATTATTCTTATTGAAACAGTGTTGTAGTGGTAATAGAATTAAATCAACCTAATAATAATATTAGCACACCTCCGTGACCCTGTGTTAGGATATAGCGGGTTAGACAATGACTGACTGACTGACTAATAATATTAATTTAGTTGACCTTTTTTTACGTCGTCAAAAATTCTGCATGTAAAAACTTATTACTACACCACAAAACAAAAATTAGTCTGTCAAAAAAAACTTAAAAAAGGCTTTGCTTTTCCCGTTTTTACACTACTTTGAAAGTATTCCGCAATTATATTTTGATTAAAATAGGCTATCTATTATATTATATACTAGAAAAATACCTGCGCTTCGCAGCGGCAAAGTACTGCCTTAAAATGTTTATTAAGAAGAAAATGTAACCTTTTTAAACTGAGGGAAAATATGCCAATAATTATTTGTTAAGGATCTCTTTGTATACCACAATTTCATTTCGGCCCTCCGGTTGTAACATGACCAAGCTGTGCGCTGAGCTTACTCTTGAGCATGTAACTTACAGTTGGCCATGTGAACAGTAATCTTGTCTCAAATCTCACAGCTTCGATTGCTGCTGTCATAATCGGTTTGAGTTTCATGGTTTGTTTCAATTACGACAGTATTTGCAGAATTTGTTGTGTTGAAGTGACATTCGGCATCTGTCAAGCGTTGTAAGCACAGAACCGGTTTCATCGATAAAATCACATCCAGCTTTTGAGAGTTTAAACATTCATAAACATCAAAGTGTCCACTACTGAAATCGTCACCTGTGAATCTAAGATGTTTAAGAGGCATTGGCGGTTTTCGAAAGGTGTAAAATATTTGGCCATTTCGGTACACTTGAAAGCGACAACCGAACAATTCAGCGGCAGCCATCAACTCACATGCAGAACCATAGGTGAAGGGCTTAAGCATTTCACTCTTATAGTGCTCCTGTGTAGTATAATTATCTCCTGTACCATCATCAGTCCACACCTTGAACCTGTCCCAGTCATTCAATACATAAGACATAATGTTCCTCCGGAAGAGTGGGCCTGATATGGCCATGTAATATGTAACAAAGAGAATAGAAAAGGTAGGTGCCATCTCTGGGCATGGAAACCACTCAGTAAGTGACAGTTCTTTGATCGATAGTGATCACCTCGATAGATATGGTAATGGGGGTTGGAATGATAAAGGAAATGGGTACCTGAGCAATGTAAAGTAAGTCTAAAATACCTATACAATAACTATAATCGTAATAAACAAAGAATAAAACAGCGGAGAAGCCGTGGATTAAACAAAAAGGCTGTAGTTATCAGTAGGGAGACGTGAATTCCGTGGCGAAGCAAGTGGGGAATGTAGAGACCGGAGCAACGGACGGTCTTATATAGGAAGGCAGCCAGCAACGTGGGAGGCGTTGGGATGGGGGACCCAACGCCACCTCACACGGTGACCAGGCTGCAGGCTATGGATGTATATATGTACGTAAGTAGGATTCAGTTAGCGTTGGGAACCCGTGTACCAAATTTCTTGAAGATGGGCCCATAAGTAACAAAGACTGTTGAAAAGTTCAATATGGCGGCTGACAGTGGCATCATACCACCGAAATAAGTATGTACATTGGTTTCGGTTAGTGCAGGGAAGCCGCCTATAAAATTTCGAGAAGATCGGGCCATAAATAAGAAAGTTCAACATGGCGGACATTGTTGACCGTTATGACCATTACACGTAGAATTTCGAAATGAAACCTGCTTAACTTTTGTAAGTAAGCTGTAAGGAATGAGCCTGCCAAATTTCAGCCTTCTACCTACACGGGAAGATGGAGAATTAGTGACGTTGGAAAGTTCAATATGGCGGCTGACAGTGGCGTCATACCACCGAAATAAGTATGTACATTGGTTTCGGTTAGCGCAGGGAAGCCGCCTACCAAATTTCGTGAAGATGGGGCCATGAATAAGAAAGTTCAATATGTCGGACGTTGTTGACCGTTATGACCGTTACGCGTAGAATTTCGAAATGAAACCTGCTTAACTTTTGTAAGTAAGCTGTAAGGAATGGGCCTGCCAAATTTCAGCCTTCTACCTACACGGGAAGTTGGAGAATTTGTGACGTTTGGAAAATTCAATATGGCGGCCGACAGTGGCGTCATACCACCGAAATAAGTACATACATCGGTTTTGGTTACCGCAGGGAAGCCACCTACCAAATTTCGTGAAGATGGGGTCAGCCTTCTACCTACACGGGAAGTTGGAAAATTGGTGACGTTGGAAAGTTCAATATGGCGGCCGACAGTGGCGTCATACCATCGAAATAAGTAAGTACGTCGGTTTCGGTTAGCGCAGGGAAGCCGCCTACCAAATTTCGTGAAGATGGGGCCATAAATAAGAAAGTTCAACATGGCGGATGTTGTCGACCGTTATCGACCGTTATGACCGTTACGTGTAGAATTTCGAAATGAAACCTGCTTAACTTTTGTAAGTAAGCTGTAAGGAATAAGCCTGCCAAATTTCAGCCTTCTACCTACACGGGAAGTTGGAGAATTAGTGATGAGTCAGTGAGTGAGTGAGTGAGTGAGTGAGTCAGTGAGTGAGTCAGTGAGTGAGTCAGTCAGTCAGTGAGGGCTTTGCCTTTTATTAGTATAGATAAGATAAGTAAGCAATTTTATTTTTATCTACCATAAACATCCTATATTTATTTTGTGGATTTAATGGCTCTCTTCGCGATTTTTATTTATTCATTAATGAACTAAATGTCATTTGTTTCGCAACATCGTAGCTAACATGTTGCTGTTACAATTTTTTCGTAAAAAAGAAATAGGATTTTTTTTTAATGCCTTCATAATCAAAAAACTAATTAAATTAAGTTATCAAAATCGAAGGTAAAGTATAGCCAAATATAGCTATGATATTTAACTTATAATATTTATTTACTTGCTGATTACCCAGTGGCTTCGCTCACTGAGTGCAAGGAAAAAAAATAAAATGTAGTATATAAATTATTAAACCGTAAAACATTAACATTTAAGAAGATACATTGAGCACTACTGGAGTGCTTTAGGGTAAAGTACATTTTAAAGGCGCTATAACACAACAGGCAAGTAGTACTAACAGCAGCTTAAATGTATTTGGATCATCTCTCGGTAGGAGATCCCTTGTGAAAGGTGCTACACGACTGGTGTGGTATAGAAATAACATTTTGTATGTGATCCTCAAAATTTCTGCCTGACAACGTTGCACTATGTGCCTGTGATTTATATATTTTACATGAAGAGGTTGGTACATCTTCTTAGATGGAAACCCTACATATTGTTAAAAGAATTCATCACAAAAGCAACCTTGAATGTTGCGGGGTTTTAGTGACCCGAACTCACTTTAAGGGACAGTAAGTAGTTGTGCAGCGTAATTTACAAAGAGAGTCTTGCTGTGGTGGCGCCGATTACTCTCATTCACAAAGATTTCCACTCTCCCAGGAGCCAATGGGGCACTCGAAGTGTCACAAACAGTGCGAGAAGAGATGACACTGCCCGAAACTGCGAAGCTCTCGACCCGGTGGAGGAGCCCGACAATCCACGGCTTTCAGCGTCCACTTTAGTCTCACGACCCGTCGCCGCTGAAGGCGGTCTTGTCTTCACATTGTTTACAGCTCGGTGCAGTTAAAAAGTAGAAAGACGCAAAGCTGTTTTCCTCATCTCTTCTACTATAAAGTACTGGCAATTAAAAAAAAGTTACAATGTGTCAGATTCCGTGACAGTGACATGGACGAATAAATAAAACTTCTCTGTCAGAACGCGAATGGCGGCGGATGGCTCAGCGCTGGAGTCCAGATAGGAGGGCTGGGAGAGGGCGACACGGGGTGCATTTCTATGGGATAGATCAGCGTGTTTGTATTTTTTTCTTTTCAATATCAGTAAAAAAACTCTCACACAAATAATAACAATTCGTAAAGACAATATAAAAATGGCGTCCATAAACGAAGTGATTATTTCCTGTATTGTAATATGTTTTGTGGTCATATGTAATATCCGTTTCACGTGGTCATACGTAATTTCTGTTTCAAACGAGAAAAGAATTTTATATATATATAGATATATTCAAAAGGAAAATCCAGGCAGTGTGGTTTTATTTCCTTTTAAGCTGTGGCAGAATGCTTGAGTTCTAGCTTCAGAGTTTCTGGCTGAACAACATACATATTTAACTTCTACCCACTCAATTTCCCAGAGTTACTCTCACTGTGGTGAAGTGAATTATGGGTCCAAGGTGGTGCAGGATTTTAGTATGAAAACAGTGTGCTCAGGCTCAGCGGGTGTGGATGCACGCCGCTAAAAAGTCATACGGCCACTGGGTGTTCAATAGAAATGGTAGTTTATTGCTTGTCAATATGCAATAAGCCCAGCGGTTCCTCATCATTAAGCAAAGCACCTGCAACCACAAATGTATGAAAGGAGTCCAAGTAGAAAAAAAAAGACGTAAGGAATGAGATAGAACAGAAAGAGAAAAGAAAGTAAAGAATTAGAAGATGGAGTCAGCACAGTGGAAAGGAGGCACAGCGAAAAGTGACTCCATGTGACGATGTGAGTTTGATGCATGCTCCCATCTGCTGTCCGGGAGCCCTTGAACCCGTCACCGTCAGTAATGCTACTGATGAGCTAGGCAGTGAGGCAACAACATAGCAAGGGGATGGTGTAAAATGTGTCAAGAGCTTTTATTTAAAAACAACAACAAAAACAAGGTGTTCAAAATAAGTGCAGTTCATTCAAAAGTCATTAAATAAATAATCCATAAAAATGAGTGTTATTGTGGAGGTTAAAATTAAATAGAACAAATCTTCTAAAAACAACGAGGTTAAAATAATGCAGGAAACAATCCTTTAAAACAACAAAGCCAAGTGTCTTCTTTCCTGCGGCAACTCCTCTACTCCTCCCATCTGGGCTTCTCAACAGGGGAGTCGCCCTACCTGCTGCTGACCTTCTGTCCATTCTCCTGCTGGTGGGTCGCCTTACCGATCCCTGGCTCCGGTAGGCTCTACAAACAGCGACACCACGTCCCAAGTCCTGACTCCCGCAGCCTTCCATGGAGAGTCATCCACCTTCTGGTCACTCCCGCCCTTCAAAACAAACTCTACGGGAACGACCACAACTACTACTCCCCGGGTGTCGGCCAAACACCCAGGCTTCCTGCACAGCTGCATGCGAGCCTTCACTCGCTCGCTGTCCTGCACTGGCTCCTCTCTTTCTCTCTATCCTCTGCTTCCTGCTTTCTCCCGCAAACCTTCATTTCTCTCTTTCTCCTTCATTTCTCTTTCCTTTCTTCTTTAGCCAACTCATGCTTCTATATATGAAGAGGGCATGGCAGCTGTGGCAAATCAGCAGCCCCAGGAACAATCACGGAATGTGGACAGTCTCTCACCTGTGCACTTAGGTGAGAAACGCCCCCACCGCAAATCGCCCCGAGAACCATTTCAGCCACACTACCATGCCCCCTCGCTAAGCCACGAGCACGGTGATTATTTATTTAAAAGTGGCCTTTTGTCGTGCGCTGTGGACCCGCTACACCACACTCCACGAGGGAGCAAGAGGAACGATGGTCCATGGGTTGGTGACTCTTTTTGTGCAATTTGAGGGGTGGCTGAGTGTTCCAGGGGTCCTGCTGGATCAAGGACAGGTGGTGACCAACTGAGGGGGCTGGGATGAGAGCCAGACATGGTATCACATTTTCCAACATCTCAGCCCAGTAAGGAATACCCAAAGAGTGAGCAGAGCAGACAGAGAAAAAGATGTGCTGGGCTCAGTGAGAAAATAAAAGGCAACCAGAGTTTTATATTTGGATTTTAACTTATAATTGAATCTTCTTTATTGATCAATGTATCTTTCACTGGCAGTTGTTTTTATCATGGATTATTTATAGGCGAACTTGCACTGCACTTATTGTATTTATTTGGACATTGCTTGTTGAATAAAACTGCATAATGCACCAATCTTCCTGTTGTATGTCCTCCTTGAACTCGACTGTTCATGCTCCAAGGTCAAGGTGATGCCAAGGCTACTGGCAACCAGGACATCACTCTAACAAGAACTATTCCTGGCCAGGATGTCTTCCACATGATACCTTCACTCCAATGCCCATTTAGAGGCAGAAGCAGTTCCATAAACTGAACTCTGTAGGCCACAAATGATTTTCTAAAGTTTTATAAACACTGTTTTATCATTAAAGCTGTGATAAATGGCCAGACGAGCAGTGGGCAGCCAGTTGAATTAGGAACCTAAGGTGAAATGATACAGAAAAAAGGACCAGTGCTGAGTTTGCAAACCATGAGGTGCTGGTGGGTGCAAAATAGGAGTTGCACTGACAACAACAACTTGGGCACCAGAGCACATTACTGTTAATGTTGAATTATGTCTTTGGCATAAATATATGGAATTAGTCCTGTTTCTAAGTATATTCACATACAGAGGTTAGTGTTTCAAATGGATACCTAGCAATCATAAATTCATTCACTGTCCACACTCATATTGGAGTTTTCACTTTGGCTGACTGAAGGACTGACTTTCGTCAACCTCATCTAATGCTTCTTCATCACACTTGCCTTGTTTCTGTTCCTGTTTTATCTCAATCTTCCTGTTAAATTGGTTATATCTACATTGACCTTGCACAATTATTTCAGTTTTTGCGGCTTCCAGTGTTTTGACACACATTTTTTCCATTTTCACATCAGCCAATCAAAATAGTGATAGGCATACTAGGCTTCTTTCATAATGTTTCAACAATGTCTGTGCAATAACAATCTTTATTTAAACATTATAGAAGTATTTTATGTAGATTCTGGGTCCCAGGGAGTAGAGGGTTTAAAATCAGAGGCACAGGAGCCAAGCTTTCTGGTCTGCTTTGGCACAAATTAAGTGCTGGAAAGGACTGAGAGGAGGCATATGGAAAACAGACATCCACATTGGCAATTAATGGGGAACTCTTGTACATGCAAATGGAAGAACTGTCTGTGCTGAAAGTAAATTAAATATTTGGAAGGCAAAAGAGAGATTACTATGGAGGAACTGACACAAAGCCAGCCAGTATATGGCAGGTGATTTTCTTCAACTGGTCTAGGTGGTGGGGACAACCACTGCTCATTGCAATGGGAGACAATACACACATTATTTTTGGCTTTCAGCCTTTTGAACAGTGATGGAGAGTTGAAGGACACCATTGTTTCTGGGACTCAGGCAGTAATGGCCAACACAGTGAAATTTAAAGATTGCTGGTTCAGTTCTCACCTCCTGCTCACTTTGTTTTGGTGACGTTTGATGCCTGGGTCTCAACTGCAAAAAGAAATTATGCTTGTACTCAGTTGTACTTTGTTTTAAACTTTTAAGTCACCTTGAATAAAAGGTGTCAACTAAACATAAAATAATTATTTTAGAGAAAGCGCTGGAGCCAGGATATGCAGCCCCACCATCCATTCAGTGCCCCTGAGAATCACTTCAGAATCAGGCAGAAGCACCACCTAATAGAGCATTCCTATGGAAACACAATTCACATGCTGCCCTGTGGTGTCCAAACAGGCTCTTACCAGAAGTGATGCTGCCCCTCATTGTATGGGTAAGTGACATGAGCACAGCAGCCAGACCTTCACAGCCCTGGTCTCCCAACAAGGAAAGTGTCCATCTGCTACATTGGTCTCTCGGTCGGGTAAGGGACTCCCAACCATCCTTCCTGGGACACTAGTCCTGCTGGGTTTTCTGTCACACTGACTGAGACCCTCCATTATGTCGGCCTTCTATTCAGGTAAGGAAATGGGGTCCACCTTCACCAGGATGCCCATCTATCTAACTATTTATACAGTGTGTCCCAAAAAATGTATACACACTTTGAATGATTATAAATATAATGTTTATTAAGACAGCACTGCAACTGGTGATGTTTATTTGAACTTACTGCAAAAATCTGTTGTGCCACACATTCGAGAGGAGCGTGGACTTGACGACAAGTTTTTTTTCCAACAGGATGAAGCACCTTCCCACTACCAAACCTCATGGCAATGGACCATTTTTTTTTAATGGGGTCATGTCAAAGATAAGGTTTATCTCACAAAACCACAACAAATCGATAAATTGAAAGCAGTCAATGAAAGAGAATGTGCCCCAAATACCAAATGAAAAGATTTGTGATGTGTTATGAGCAGTGCCTGGAGAAGAGCAGCCAGTAGTTTGAACAGTTGTGATAACTGATTCTACATTTGTCTTCTTTAATGTGAATTGTTAAACTTTGATTTACCTTAATATAACGTTCAAAGTGTGTATTCATTTTTGGGACACCCAGTATATACTGTATACACACATACATATACATAGATACATACATTGTAACAGGCAGCTGGGGCGTCTGCGCAGCCAGGATGCCTGGAAGCTGGAAGGACTGGAAGAGAACCAATACCTCCGCTGGGACACGAGAGGGCAACCGCCCTGGTTCGCAGGTGGGCCACGCGTTCGGAGCTGGGAAGCTCCACCCGGTTGGGGCACGTGGCCACCACCAGGGTCCACCCAGACATTCCCAGAGTCATGGACGGCAGCACTTCTGCCAGAACAGGGAGTGCTGCTAGGCCAGGAGGTGCTGCAGGAAGATCGTTGAGAAGCACCTGGAGCACATCCGGGTACTGCATAAAAGGGGCCGCCTCACTCCAGTCAAGGAGCCAGAGTTGGGAGGGAGTAAGACGAAGAGAGAGGTGTGGAGGCAGCAAGATAATAAGAAGAGAAAAGGAAGGACTATGAGTGATTGGTGCACTGTAATTGTAGAGAAAAATAAAACGTGTGTATTGTAGACATAAGCTGTCTTGGTGTCTGTCCCCATCGAGGCTGGTTCTCACAACATTTACATACATATATACATATAAATATACACACACACACATAATATATAAAGTTTGGACACACCTCCTCATTCAATGTGTTTTCTTTATTTTCATGACTGAAGACATCAAAACTATGAATGAACACATGTGGAGTTATGTACTTAACAAAAAAAGGTGAAATAACTGAAAACATGTTTTATATTCTAGTTTCTTCAAAATAGCCACCCTTTGCTGTGATTACTGCTTTGTACACTCTTTTCATTCTCTCGATGAGCTTCAACTGGTAGTCACCTGAAATGGTTTTCACTTCACAGGTGTGCCTTATCAGGGTTATTTAGTGGAATGTCTTGCTTTATCAATGGGTTTGGGACCAGCAGTTGTGTTGTGCAGAAGTCAGGTTAGTTGGACGATCATTTATTTTTCAACAGGACAATGACCCCAAACACACCTCCAGGCTGTGTAAGGGCTATTTGACCAAGAAGGAGAGTGATGGAGTGCTGTAAATGGTCATGAAAATAAAGAAAACACATTGAATGAGGAGGTGTGTCCAAACTTTACTGTACATATATATATATATATATATATATATATATACACACATACATATACACACACATATATATATTAGTATCTCTAACACTAGAACAGGATGGCCAGAAGTGGCTACTCTCATGACATTGCCAGTGTATCGACTCCGTCTCTCTCTTTGTAAGTGTACTTGAGATTTTTTTTTCATTGCAACACTAACAGCAGAATCAAAAACCATATTCATATGGTACACTGGCTTCACTTATTACTAAGTGCATTAGTGACATTACACCTGAATACTTAAAGCACTGGTCAGCTTTGAAGATATTCAGGAGTACTTTACATTTCTAAAGCTTTCATAGGAAAGCAGAAAGATTTCAGCTGACAACAAATCTGAAGTGTTTTGTGCCTCTAATTGCTGCTGTCACAAAATAGCAATGCAGCCACCAAGGGATACTGTACAGTGATTACAGTACTGGAGTCTCAAGCAGGGAGCTATCCATGGTTCTGACACAGCATTGTCATCTTGTTATCAATCACTTAAGTCATATAATAATTTTCCCTTTCTCTAGTTGACTTTGGTGGGCAAACATTTGAATTAATATTTTCAGCATTAGCGGCACTTTGTTGCCTTAGGCCAGGAATTCATGTAGTGTAGCAAACAGACTCTGTAGTCAAGCAGTAAAATATTTAACCAAAATTCACTACAATATTGTTAAGTGTAAATAGAAATTAAGTGATTTTTGGAAGACACATTTCTGTTGTCAGATTTCCTTATCGTTTTCCCATTACATACATTTATCCCTTTTCTTAACCTGCTCCTTGTATTATAGAATCCCCAAGGTCAAGTGACTATCCTGGCAGCATAAAATTATACCACATTCACTCATACTGTGCCAATTTAAATTCACTAATGGAACTTTCAACAATTTATTTATTAGGGCACAACACATTTCCTATAGATCAAAAAACTGCAAAGATGTGAACACAAACAAACGTTACTGCTGCTTCTTCTGTTTTCTTTCTCTTCTCAGGTGAACGATTTTCTCCACCTCCACTCTCAACTCTGACTTACCTGGCTCAGGTTGAGGGGCTCCAGATTCAGTGTTATTTCTGGTAAAACCGTATTGCATTTGCGAGTTATTCCAGGTCAGATGGATGACCAACTATCTTTTACAGACCAAACTGCAACTGACTCGCACACATGCAAGTTTAATCTGTGTAACATCTGAAAAATAAGCTCATATCTGACAGAGTATGTAGCACAACTTCTGGCACAGGCATTGGTCTTGTTAAGTCTGGGCTACTGAAGAGGTACCTGCATGTGCTAGCAAGGCACAGCAGATGATTTAAAATGTGGCATCTCATCTTGCATTCAACTAGCTATGACAGGCACATGTCACTGCTCTTTTCATGTCATTCCGCTAGCTCCTTAAAGCACCACTCATTAAGATTAAACGCTTGATGCTCACCAATAGAACAATCAATAGATCAGCACCGATGTATAAGGAAATACCATAAGGTCCTACTCTTCTTCATGCCCATTTAGATCTGCTAGTGAACAGTGTCTGGTGATATCACCTCTTTATGGCATTAAGCATTAAGTCCCAATTCAATCTTTTCACACGGAGGTCTTAGCTCATCAGGACTGCTGACTCCATCACTGTATTTAAGAAGAGTTTGAAGACTTTCTTGTTCTTTGAATATCTTTCTCATTGATAATGGTTTTGGTGTGTTGTTCTTGGTAGCTATCATAAACATTACTTTTCTTGTGGTGTTCTGTATGATTTAGAGCTCTACCCTTGTGACAGTCAATTTAGTGACCCTATTCTGTAACACTTGTTTGAAAACAGTTCAAAGGCTGATGTTCCTTGATTATGTCGACCTCTTTTGTACGTTGCTTTGAGGAAAAGAGATTCCAAATTGAATATAAAAATAATATATAAATTATATAAAAATACATCTCAGAACTAGACTAGATTGAGAAGGCCCTTCCACACTCGCTTTTATATAACTTACAACAGCACAGGAATCAGATTCTGAGAAAATAAATGGGAGGAAAGGTAATTTATAACGTTTTACAGTCATGGGAAAAAGTAAATACACCCCATGAATTATTTTTTTATTTCTTTTTTAACATATGTGGACATTTCAAGAAAAACAGTATCTATAGATAAATGTGATATAATATAGCAACCATCGAGCCACATTTTGTAGTCCATTGTATAATTTAATTAAACATAAGTAAAAATTTCACGTGTGGAAAAAGTACAAGGAAGTGTATCACTACTTCAAATAGCTCAAGTTAAACTCAGGTGCAAACAATCAGAACATCATTAGAGATGATCTTGTCTGAAGCCATCTTATTTAAACCTCAGGCATTTAGTTTAGTTTGCTCTTTGTTGCTGAAGTGTGAATTATCACCATGTCGAGATCGAAAGAGTTTTCTGAGGCCTTTAGAAAGTAGATTATTAGACTAATGGGAGGAATTACTTTTTCCACAGACAGAAATGTCAGATCTGTTCATTTTTCATTAGAATAATTATTGCAAAGTCAAATTTTATTCATTGATTGATTTTAAGTACACATGTTTATGTCAAGATACTGTTTAAATGAATATCAAATCTTGATATGTCCAAATTAGTAAAAAAAAAAAATTCATGGAGGGTACTTACGTATTCACAAGACAATATACCATTCTTTACAGTCTTCCTCCTGAGTGCCTATTGAACTTTCTTTTGATTCTTGCATTTTATTCCATTTTCCTTTCTGGTCTACAAAAAACACAACAGTGTAAGACCGTATTTGATAAAAGGACTCTGATGCACAACTGATCCATTTTGGGGGAATCAGTAATTACAATTACACCTTATTTTTTCTTAAGCGCTTTTCACTGAGTGCAGGCACACAGCACTGTGAACAATTCTCAGTTAAAATACTAATTACAAAATACAGAATTGGTAAACATATAAATGCTGATTTGTTAAAACACACAAAGAACAAGATAAAAACTGATTAAACATAAATGGCAACCAATTAAACCTAAATGGCCAGATAACAACAGAGGAGATTCAAATTGTAAAAGAGAAAGTCAAAAACAAACTCAGACATAGTCCCAGTCCTGGAGACCTCGGCCCACTAGCCGCCTACCCCATCCAAAGCATTCTACAGTATAGTCTGTGTGGGCTGTCCAATCTGCTAATTGACTGTCTCCAAATGTTTAATGAATATAATTGTGAATTTTAGTAAAAATTGTATTCAGTGCTCAAGTTCAGCAGAGGAAGGAGCACAGATTTAATTTGTAACTTATCATTACCCTGTTAGCAGTCAGATACGAGGCCATCAGTATTCCTGTACTAGTAAAGCACACTGACATATGCATGAATGAAAAGGAACACAGTGCATTTTGGGCCACTGATCTGGGAAACATTGCAAAAAATTAAACATTTTACAGCATTTCTAATTTTAAGGAAATATAGCAGTGAGAAATCACTTCACACAGAGTGCATTTGAAATATTTTTGAAGCAGACCCCACGTGTTGTTAACTTAATTTGATTCTTCTTGACGATTTGAAAATCAGACCATCTGCCTCCAGGAGAGATGGAATAAGCTGCAATTACTGTCTTTAGTAATTTTTCTTATCATTACATATTATTTGGCAAGTTTTTGAACCCAAAGTTACATAACCGTGAATTTATTATTATAGGTGGCACAAGTGATTTAAACAATGGGAAGTGCCAGTTTGAGTAAATATTTTTAAACATGGAAAGCCATTAATAATGAAGTTTTAACTAAAGCATAGAAAAAATGCAACTGAATGTATTGTATAGTGCAAATTAGATGTACATGTTTCCGCTAAAAAAAGATAACTTTGTATCTGTGCCACTTTTACACTTTATTCTTAACATCTGTTTAAAACAAACTACGGCAACATGCCATTTGAGATTTGCAAAAAGTTGGGAAGAAATATAAATCTGCAGTGCTTATCTACTGTATTTATTGCCAAACACAATATACCATTAGCCGCTGCAGAGCATTCAAGATGTTATTTATATTGGTGAATTCAAAAATTGCACAAATATATAGGTGTGCAGGTTACAGAATCAAGAAGAATAGTTCCAATTGTAATCTTGCTGTGCTGATTGAAGTTTGTTTTGGATTGTGCAAAATTGTAGCCTTCAGCTTAGTCAATTATTGCTCACTGTAATAGCATGACAAAAAAAAAAAGAATTTTACCATTTTTAATGGAAAGAACAATAAAAGAAACACTAACCTAGTATCACATTTGCTACACTTCCATTCTTCAAACCAGCAACCAACATTTTTTTTCTGATAGATTTGCATTAAGAAACAAGAATAAATAAACACATGCACATAAATCATACATTTAAAGAGAAGCTGGATGAAAGTTTTCAGTTCAAGAAGTGAAGCTTTGTTAGGGGAAAGCAGAAAAAGATGACATTTTGCATTTAGCTTTGAAATGACTATTTGAGCATGTCAGGCAATACTGTAAAGAATAATGCATGGGCATCCAAAAGGGAAGGCGAATATTCATAAGATTCATACAAGTGGCAGAAAGACTATACCCACTGCATGGTGTAGAAAAATCTCTTTGAAAAAGCACAACATATGCAGTATACAGTGGATTAGGTAAGTATTCAGGCCACTTCACTTTCTGCAAACTTTACTGTGTTGTAGATTTCATTCCAAATGAATACATTTGCCCTTTTTGCCCATAAATCTACATTCAATAACCCATAATGACAAAGTGACAACAAGTTTTCAGAAGGTTTGCAAATTTATTAAAAATCAAAAACTACAAGTGTTCAGGCTCTTTGCTGTTTGCTTGAATTCTCCTTGTAAGAGCCATTTGCTACTTATGAAAAGCTGATAGAAGTATTTTCTTAGTCATGTTAAATATTTGCCTACCAATAACGGCGCACTGCCCGATAGCGTGTTTTTATGCTCTTTCTCTGTATGCTTACCATTCGTTTGCTCAGAGGTTGATGTGCTTGCTGCTTCCTGAGCAGCTCTTCTTTTCTCCACCCTAGCGGCCCGCTTCTTCTCTTCTTTCATCGGCATCTTTTCACATTAAAACTGATTAAGTCAGTGTTTATGTTGCAATTTCTTAGTTCGCTTTCTTTAATTTTTCACTTAAGCTGGCACTTAAGTCTTCAATCTGCCTCAAGAATGATTTAAGATATGAAGAGGTAGGGGAAGTGATGGCGAAGGTTGTAGGGATGAGAACGGCACCTGTATGTATACGCCACACGGCCGCGCTGCTGGTCGCTGCTGAGAGTTGATTCTACAATAAAATAAAATTTAAATAAAAAAAGAGGAATAACCTTGGAGGTCAATCATCACCCTGAAAGCAGACAGTAGACGTCATGCGTATATGTGTACCAAATTTCAGGTGAATAGGTCAAATAGTTTGCGAGCTACAGGTGATTTAAAATCCTGGACAGACAAACGGACAGCCACTGTAGCATATTATATATAAAGATATATTAGTGCATAGTATATGGGAGGATCTTATAACCACCACATGCTGAATTGAATTGGTATTTTCTAACTATGTGTTGTCCCCCTGATTGCAGGTTAGTCTCAGTTAGTGACCTGCCTTGCCGTGTGTAAGGCATGGATGGCACACGGTTTCAAACCGGGCCTTAATGTGCTCAGTTGTATATGCAGAGCCGTATACTTAGAATGTGCTGAATGCAAAGTAAAGCAGAAATAACTCTTCCTCAAGTATAGAAACAATTGAAGTTTAACAAGAGAAAGTTACGTTTTTTTTTTTGCCTTTTATTCCACATTTGTAACAACTTTTCTCTATTCGTGTGTGGACTGTTTGCCTTGAACATTTTTGGACTGAGGAATTTCTTTTGGTACGCGTTTAACTCATGCTTGATCCTGGCTTTCCTACCAGCAGCTGCACTCCTTGTGATGCGTCTAGAACTTGATTGGAGTTCACTTGTGACAAACATAACTGATTGACCAGTTTAGAAAGGCACCACACGCTTGTGTATGTAAGGTTCTATACTTCACACTGCATGTCAGGCCAAACAGCAAGCCATGAAATCCAAGGAGCTTTCAGTAGACCTCTGTGATGAAATTGTGGTGAGGCATTGATTAGTACAGGGAGATAACACACTTACAAAAGCTTCAAATGTTCCTGGAACCTCAGTGGTCTCAATAATTGTGAAATGGAAGAAGTTTGGAACCAAAAGGATTCTTCCCAGAGTTGGCTGGGACTGAGAAATTGGGCACAAAGTGCTGTACAAATTGGCCAGGCTAATATGATGAAGCACTTTAAAAAAACTGCTAAAAACCCATGGCTTTCTCATAGCTTCATTTTAGTGTAACCCTGATATTCTGTATATGCATTTAATTATCTTTTTTTTCCATGGCTCTGCAATCTGTACTGACTCCTTCTTTCTCTGCTGTTCTTTTTCCCAATCTGATCCACCACCATCTGTTCAAAGCACCGTGCAGTCCCTACGTTGATGGATTGAAGGCCAGAGGTCCACATGACCGTCATCATCTAATTCTTCCACGTGAAGCCTGAAAACCATGAAGACTGATTGAGATCATTTATGTTGGATAGAATGCCTAACAGGGGCTTGGTGGTCTCATGGCCTTGGGACCCCTGCAGATTTTTTTTTTTTTTTTTTCTCCAGCCCTCTGGAGTTTTTTTTTTTTGTTTTTTTTTCCATCCTCCTGGCCATCGGATCTTACTTTATTCTTTGTTACTTAGTATTGCCTAATCTTATTTTTATAGTTTTCTTTTTTTCTTTCTTAATCTTGTAAATCACTTTGAGCTACATCATTTGTATGAAAACGTGCTATATAAATAAATGTTGCTGTTGTCATTGTTGTAGTTAGAGAGGTGACTAAGAACTCAATGGTCACTTCAGAAGTCCTTTGCTTAGATGGGAGACCCTGTTGGAAGGATGAAATTTTCAGTAGCACTTTATCAATTAGGTGTTTATGGTAGTATGGTTAGATGGAGGCCACTGTTGAGTAAAAGTCATATGATGGCATTTAAAGGACCCTGAGAGCATGAGGGAGAAAAAAATTCTCTGCTTTGATGAGACAAAAACCAAACTCTTTGGACAGAACTCCAAGCACTATGTCAGACAAAGACAAGGCACTGCTTATCCCCAGCCTAATACCATCCTTACCATGAAACATGGTGGTGGCAGCATCAAGCTTTGTGGATGCTTCTAAGTGGCAGGGACAGTGAGACTGATGAGAATTGAGGGAAGGAAAAATGCAGCCAAACACGGAGAGATCCTTGAAGAAAACCTGCTCCAGAGTGCATAGGACCTTTTAGCACAATGACCCAAAGCATGCAACTAAGACAATGCTGAAATGGCTTCAGGTCAAGACTTTGAGTGTACTTGAGTGGCCCAGCCAAAGCCCAGACTTAAACCCCATAGAACATGTGAGGAGATACCTGAATAAGGCAGTTTACAGATGCTTCCCATCCCATCAAACAGAGCTTGAAAGGATCTGGCAGAAAGAATGGGATAAACTGCCCATGCCCAAGTGTGCAAAGCTCATAGAAGCTTATCCATGAAAACTGAAAGCCATAATTTCTGACAAAGGGGCTTCTGTAAATTACTGAATGAATGGTCTGAATACTTAAATGAATGACAGATTTCAGTTTTTGATGTATAACAAATTTACAAAACCTTCTGAAAACATATTTCCACTTTGTCATTATAGGCTACTGAGTGTTTATCAATAGGCAAAAATGGCAGATTTATCAATTTTAAATGAAATCTGCAACACAATAAAGTGTGCAGGGGTCTGAATAATTTCTGAATTCATGTGTGTGTGGCTCTGCAGGAGAGTATGCCAACGTTTAACAGCATTCATGTCAGCAGAGCTTACAGTTCCTGTGTGTAATGTATCAGCATGCAATGCAGAAAGATCCGTGCGTATGCTCTGTTCATGTCGCAGTGCCAGATGATGCTTTGGTTCTTTAATTACACATTATGGAAAAAAATATTTATAAAGAACCTGAAAGAAAATCATAACATGTTGCCATTTAGTCAGAATTGTCCAAGAAACATAATTAGCATATTGTGTACTTTACTCTACTTCTTATTATACCCTAAGCAACAACAGATGAAACAACAAGAAAGCAGATGTACAACAACAGTTGGTGTGACATTTGAGAGAAGCTGACTCCAGGAGTAAATTAAATGTTGACAAAAGCCAGTCAGCTACATCTTCATTTCATTGGAAAGAGTATGCATGGCGCCTGCCGCTCAGGTAGCCACAGTGGAAAACACATTATTGAGTGCATAATTAAAAGTAATGTCACTCACAGGAAGTGCCGATTCTTTAACTAGCGGGGCATGATCACACACTAACATCTAGAAATCAATTATCGTACCAAAACGCAAAACACAACATAGCTCCCATATGTTTGTCTTTCATTTTCTTTCTACTGTTAATGTTTATTGGCCTGGATCGATGCTGAAATGTCAAGAGTTTGCATAAGCACAAATCTTATTTGAATTTGTTAAACTAGAAAATGAGGACTGAGAAGATTAATAGCACAGATATTGAATTTTTAACCAAATTGGCAAACAATTATTTACAAATATTGTAATGTGTGTTTTTCTAAGGGTGAGCTTGTCACTTAGTGTGTATATTTTCCTTGCTATGCATAATCAGTCACATACAGTCAGTGTGAAAATGTAAGTACACCCCATGAAATATTTTTTCTTTAACATATGTGGACATCAAAATATGATCTTTGTTTAAGCGGCATCTTAGATAAAGCTGATGTAATAAAAAAAATCTATGAAAAATTAACTTATAGTTTGGTCAATTGAACAATTACTTCATTCAGGAAAAATTAAGTCTGTCCTTGATTCAACTAGCTGGTATTGCCGCCCTCAAGTTGTCATTTCCTTTAACTGACTACCAGACTGTGACATCTACTGGGACAAAGTTTTCCCACTCCCCCATGCAGAATTCTTTTAGCCGTATCATGTTTGAGGGGTGTCTTGCATGCACATCCCCCAGCATCTTCATGGGGCTCAGATCTGGGCTCAGTCTTAGCCATTCCAGACCCTCCATTTCATTTTTTTTAGCCTTTTCTTGGTGGGGTTACTGGTATGTTTAGCGTCACTGTCATATTGTAATGCCCACTTTCAGTTCCGCCTTAATCTTCTGACAGATGGATTCTGTAGAAGTTGAATTTGAACCCCGGTTTAGTGTGGCCATGACATGTAATGTAGGTGTATTGACAAGACAAGAAAAACCAGCTACACTGCTTACTGGGGTTATACTGAGTCTCTGCTCTGCTGAGCTTATGCTCAAAAGCTATAACAAAGAACTTTGAAGTAAGTAAGAAAAGGGCTTAAGCTTGCTTTATTATTGCAGTTAAAAACAAAGCTTCAAAAATTAAAATAAATTTAAAAGTGCTTTTCTTTCAAGGCGTGTTTGCTTTGACATGTAGGCTGCTTGGCTTGACTGTGGCTAACAAGTTTCGATAGGAGATAATCAGTGGGTAACTGATGTTTTATACTATTTTAAATTGGAAAAAGGAAAAATTGGAAAAACTTAGAGGATCTGTGCAGAAATTTTTCAAAACCTGACAGGATCTGATCAGTAACAGTTTAGAACAGGGGTGGGCCACATCCGGCCTGTTGGTCTTCTTAATCTGGCCCGAAGATTGGTACAGAATTGCCCAAATCAAATCATATCATAATTGTGACTGCATTCATTTGACCTTGTCCTGTAATGCCTGGCGTTCCACCAGGTGGCGCATTAGGCGCAGTGATACATTGACTTGATTTTGCGGAGCCAAAGCTACTCTCTGTTATTACTCTGCTACTGCTCTGAACCCATCTGCAACAATGAGTGGGCCAAAGAAAAGAAAAGTCGACAGTGAGTGCCGAATGTTTAATAAGGAATGGACAACTAAATACTTTTTCACTGAAGTCCGGTCAAAGGCTGTATGTCTTATTTGCCCAGAAACCGTTGCAGTTTTAAAGGAATACAACATCAGCCGTCACTTTTCCACCAAGCATGCTAATTATGCTAACAACCAGTCAACAAAAGAACGGACAGCTACCGCTCAGAGGTTGGTAGCTAGTTTGCAGGCTCAGCAAAACACCTTTATCCGACAAAACTGCCATCCAAGAATCAAGCACAAAGGCAAGTTATGTGCTGGCATTCAAATTAGCAATGACCAGCAAGCATTTCTCCGAAGGGGAGTTTCTCAAAGAGTGCATGGTAGAGACAGCAGGTGTCTTGTGTCCTGAGAGCAAGAACAAATTTCAAAAAATTAGCTTATCGCACAGGATAGTGACTTGCCGTGTTGAGCTAATTGACGAAGACTTAGCTAGCAAGTTAAACAAAAAAGCGGAGTCATTTATGCCATTATATTCCTTGGCACTGGACGAAAGTAAGGATATAAAAGGACACCGCTCAGCTTTTAATTTTTATCAGAGGGATTAATGACAATTTTGAGATAACGGAGAAGTTTTTGGCCATGGAATCCCTAAAGGGGAAAATGCGGGGAGAGGACTTGTATGACAGTGTGTCGGAGGTCATCAATAGGCACAAGCTACCTTGGAGTATGCTCGCCAACGTTACCACAGATGTGACTGGAAAAAACGTTGGGTTGCTCAATAGAATCCAGGAGAGGCTGAAGTAGGGCAACCCTGAGCAGGAGGTAATTTTCTTACACTGCCTAATCCGCCAGGAAGCACTGTGTAAATCCGTATTGCAGCTTCACTACGTAGTGAAGCCAGTTGTAAAACTCGTTAACTTTATTTGAGCGAGGGGACTTCAGCATCATCAGTTTATTAAATTTCTTGAAGAAATTCACGCTGATCACCAGGACTTGCTTTACCACTTCAATGTCCACTGATTAAGTTTGGGGAAAGTATGTTGATGAGTGTGGGAGCTCAAACAGGAGATTATCACATTTTTGGAGCTATTTGAGAAAGCTGACGATTTTCCTGAGCAGAGTGACACAGATTGGCTTTGTGATTTAGCTTTTGCTGTGGACATACTGACACGGGCGGCATGGTGGCGCAGTGGTAGCGCTACTGCCTCGCAGTTAGGAGACCCAGGTTCACTTCCCGGGTCCTCCCTGCGTGGAGTTTGCATGTTCTCCCTGTGTCTGCGTGGGTTTACTCCGGTTTCCTCCCACAGTCCAAAGACATGCAGCTTAGGTGGATTGGTGATTCTAACTTGTCCCTTGTGTGTGTGTCCTGCAGTGGGTTGGTGCCCTGCCTGGGATTGGTTCCTGTGTTGGCTGAAATTGGCTCCAGCAGACCCAAGTGACCCTGTGTTCAGATTCAGTGGGTTGGAAAATGGATGGACATACTGACACACATGAATGAGCTGAATGTGAAGCTGCAAGGGAAAGACCAGTTTTTGCATGAAATGTACACAAACGTCAGAGCCTTCAAAACCAAGCTAGCTTTATTCTCAAAGCAAATGTCAAACAACTCATTCGCTCATTTCCCCACACTGGCTACGCTGAAAGATGCCCCTAGACTTGTGAAAAAATACAGGAAATCGCTGGACGACCTGCATGGAGAATTCTACTGTCGGTTCTCTGATTTTGGAAAAATGTACAAGTCACTTCAGCTGGTGTCATGTCCCTTCACACAGGACCCTGAAACGGCGCCACAGGAGTTGCAGTTGGAACTGATTGATCTCCAATGTGACAGCGTCTTAAAGGAGAAGTTCAACTCTCTTAAACTGGATGAGTTTTATGCTTCATTAAGCACAGCCAAATTTCCAAACATCCAGAAGATGGCACAGAGGATTCTTGGTGTTGTTTGGCTCTACGTGTGTGTGTGAACAGACTTTTAGTGTGATGAACACCAACAAAGCACCCCACAGATCCCAGTTGAGCGATGAACACCTCAGATCTGTTCTGAGAATTGCCACAACAAAACTAACACCAGAAATCGATGGACTGGCAAAAAAGGGTGATCAACAACACTGTTCCCACTAAAAGTGAATGTAAATATTAACACTGCAATGCCTTTTTTATGTTTATATTTGATATGTATGCATCTAGTGCTGGCCCAGCCCGTTTGTCAAATTTTAAAAGTCAATGTGGCCCCTGAGCTAAAAGGTTTGCCCACCCCTGGTTTAGAATAAGCTTTTAAAGCACTTAGGAAGCAGATTCTCTCCCTGTTCCTTTTTTTTTCTTTATCTTCTCCATTCATCTATATTCACTTATTAATTGATCTATTTACTTATTTTTTACTAGGTTTAAGTTTTATTCTGCTGCCCATGCTCTCTTTCTCAGGGGCGGGGGTTGATTTGTTTTCAATCCTATTCTTGTAAAATTGATCTATTTGTATGGAATTAAAAAAAAAAAAAAACAGAGTGGAACAGGGAACTTGTGGTCGAGCATTCCCTTAAGCAACACTAAACTTATCCTAGTTTGCTGCCCCTGGCTGTAATGTAAGTGCAATATGTTAAGAAAACAACTGCAAGCGCGTATCTACACAGCACCTCCTGTACCTTCTCAGTAATGTAGTGCAGAGTGAGTAAAACAGAAACAATTCACTTTAAACAGCAGTCTTTCCAGGCCTTTGTAAATTGATGATTAACGTGGGCAGGACTTTTGAGTGTTGAGCGTAACACCATTAAAAGCAGAGGCAGTGAGGTCAAAGTGAGCACAAATGAGGTGATGTGAACCCCACTTGTAACTTTACTCCTGTGTATGAATTACACAACATTCTTTAATTATATTTACTTAGTCGCAATCATCTTGTTTCAAGGGCAAAAAGTACTGTAATCAAATCTAATTAAACAAGACTAGTAGTTGTGCAGGCTCAAATTTTAGGAAACCTAAATTGGAATACCAGCTCAGTTTCAATATTTGTGGGATTTGTATGCTCTCTTCATGTCTGCATTGTTTTTTTTTTTTCTACTATTCTGGTCACAAAATCCCAAAGACATCTACTGAAATAATTGGGTGTTCTATATTTTAATATATTTGAATGGGCAGGTATAAGAATTAGAATGCTGTGTGATGGGACTGACACTCCAACAAAAGCTGGTTCCTGACCCTAAACTGGATTAAGTAGGTCCAAAAGTGAATTAATGGATGAGTGGAAAGATAGACAGTCATGCGGAAAAAGAGGGGATGAGGGTGCCTGTCTGGTTACCATGTCCTCCCTCCTACCCTGCTTTCATAGCACCTGCCTACATGCAATGAGAATCCTGTGAGCCAGATCACCTTCAGGGAATCACACCACATGGCCATAGTGCCGTAACTGATGCTCCCTCACTGTGCCTCACTTGGGACTCCATGAGCAACCGGTCAATCGACACAAAGTTAAACCAGCGGTACCCAAGGATTCAGCGAAGAGACACAGTACCAAATGAGTCCGGTCTCAGGTCACTGGATAATGTCCACATCTCTCAACCATACAGCAAAACAGGAAGCACCAGGACTCTAAAGACGTGGACCTTTGTTTTTTTGCATAGATGTTGGGAGCACCGCACACCCCTTTCCAACGACCTCATGACCCCTCCATGCTCTCCCTGTCCGTCAACTCATTCTGGTGACTCTTTCTATAAGTCAGTAGAACTTCCAGCTGGAAATTGTTTTTTTTTTTTACTAAGTTTAGAGGTTGGATGTGTGGTCAGTGATCCTGATATAGACGGTCCTTCACACTCCATTTTCAGTAGGACTGATAGATTTAATTTTTTTTGCTGTTGCCTTCATATTTTTTTCTCCTGAATTAAGACTGAAATTAATGACAACTTTGTAAGAGTGTTGGATTAATTTTGTACTGTACAGTAAATAAAGCACAATATGACATTTTGGAATACAGGGCTGATCAATGTTTTGTTTTTCGGCTCTCCCAAGGACAATTACCTTGCACATTTAATCTTCTAATAATGATGTCAAATAATTGTTTTTAAATGCAACCCCCTTTCAAGCCTTTTAATAGTATTACATCTATAATAAACTCAAGCAAAGCTTTCCTTTCCCACAGTGCTGCTCATTTGTCAAGGAGCTCATTTTAAAACTCAGAAAAATTCAGTAAATTAAAAAACACATTTTAATAAAAAAGTAGCCATTTCTGATGGATTGCATCCCCTTAAACATCTCTAAAGCACCTCCTGCTTCCACTCAAAAATAAATGAATTACCTTAATGAAAATGAATCGTTCTCAAGAAATGGAACCAGTTGCAGAGTAAACTTGTAAGACAGAAAATAATGAAGCGTTTCATTCCATAAAACAAAAATGCACTTCCAGTGAATTTGTTATGGAGAGTTACAAAGGTCATCCAACCTTTTGCTATTTATGATTTTTGTAATAGGATATGCTAGTCAAAAAAAAAAAAAACTTACATTGCCCCCGTGCTTCAGCGGTGTTTAGAAATGTATCTGTGTAAAGTTCAATTAATTTATACATATTGATGTAAAACAGCTTGGTGAAAAGAAGCATCAGTGCAGTACTGAATTGTGTCAGGTTTAATTTGTCACAAACATTTAAGTTCTGAGAAATGTCTCAAGCTAGAAAATCTAGTTTTCAAATTATAAAATAATGCAGAGTTGCAGTCTTGCTGCTTTAATAAAGGAAACAGCAAAAAAAAAAAAAAAGACCACCATGTAATCAGCAGTATGCAGTAATTCCCAATATACAGAGCTTCTTGTCCTCTTGGCAGTGCTGTAAATGAACAATGGACAACAATTTTATTGACCATCTATAGCTCAGTTACTTATTTGGCATTACTTGTTTAAAATTCTCTCCATCTTGATACACTGTGTTTATGTCTAATTTGACATGGTTCCATTTCTATTGAAATGTGTTGCTTTTTTACTGGTATTGTACCACATACTTTATTGTTGCTGTAAAGTATAGTGGCAATAAGTTTGATTGAACAAGTGATGTCAAAAAGTATAGGCTAATTGTGTTAAAAAAGGATTGCCACAGAGCACAGAATATTAGGACCATGTTGATTGGAGCAGGAGATTCAACCCAGCATACTCACCAATCCTGTTGGTCTGGTCTGGTGGCTTCCCGATCTCTGGCTTCAGTTCCACTCCCTCCAGATCGAGACTTGGCTTCCCCCCAACGGACAGGATGCTCACGTTGGGGAATCCATCATCCAAGCCTCCTGACTCACGCTGCCTTCTCGGCTTTACACGGCCAGCCGTCTTTCTTCCGGTCTCTCCCGCTCCTCCATAAAATGCTCAGCGGGAGCGACCACTACCTACTGCCCTAGGTGTTGGCCAAACACCCCACTAGGGCTCACAGTCCAGCTGCACGCGAGCCTTTGCTCACTTGCCGGCTCTCTCTCTCTCTCTCAGTCACTCAATCACGCACCGGCTTTCTCCTTGCTACTTCCTGCCGCCTTCTTCTCCTACAACCTCCCGTTCTTTCCTTTCCTTTCTCCTTCCTCCCTAGCTGCCTCAGGCTTCTATTTACAATGGGGACATGGCAGCTGTGGCAATCAGCAGCTCCCGGGAACAATTACGGATGCGGACGATTTCTCACCTGCGCACTTAGGTGAAAAACGCCTGCATCACGAATTCCCCAGGAACCACTTCAGCCACACACCACCATGCCCCCTCGCTAAGCCACGATTATTTATTTAAAAAGTGGCCTTTGACATGAGCGGTGGACCCACTATGCCACAGGCTGCAAAAGACTTCCAGGCTAGTCAATATAGAGACCCTGTTCCTTTTTGGGATTAGAGGTTCAACCCAAAATGTGGAGTCATCATTGAGGTGACAGTGGCTGAAATGTAATGAAAACCAGAACAATTCACTCAGCAGACGGGAGATTTGAGCGGATGTGGGGCCTGAGGAACCAATAGGGCTGCCCTAGGATTCTGGGGTTCATTGTTATGATCTGCCGCCCACCACCCCCAGGTTCAAACTGATGAAACACCTGTGAAGGGTGTGCCCATCTGATGACCCTAATAAAGCTGACTTGTGAAAGTGTGATTTCTTGCCATCTATCTCATGCTAGATGCAAGGAACTTCTCTGCTGATGTGATGGAATCAATGAACCTCTCATATAGCTAAAAGCGTTCTAATATGACACCCTTCAATCATGCCACCTCTTAATCTCAGTTTGCTGAAACTCAAAAGGTTCAACTCCTTTGATCTTCTCTCATAACACCTTTCAGACCCACAAACAATCTAGTTCCTCTACTTTGAACTTACTCTAGTGCCACTATGTATTTTTGTAATACATTCTATTAGCCTTCTTAATGGCTTCTGTAGACTGTCTGGGTATAGACAGTGATGATTCCACTAAGATTCCTAGGTCTTTCTTATAAGGGGTACTTTCAGGTTTCACTCCTCTCATTGTATATTGAAATGTAACATTTTTGCTTCCTATGCATAAACTCCTTGTGATTATCCATCCATCCATTATCCAACCTGCTATATCCTAACTACAGGGTCACGGGGGTCTGCTGGAGCCAATCCCAGCCAACACAGTAATTATATTAAATTTCATCTGCCACAAATCTGCCCAAGCATGTATGCTGTCCAAGTCCATCTGTAATGACTTTGCTAATTCTACCTAGTTTGGTATCTACAGAACCAATTGGTAACTGTACATGCCATCGAATAAGTTAGTCCAAAAACTGGTGTTACCGGTTTTCTGAAGGTCATAACTATTATTGCTGTCCTTACTTGACTATGTATATTTCTGTATATGTTCATTCTCACACCCAACTCAAAGGATTAAAAAGGTACTATCCTATCCTCATTGAAGTGCTTTGAGAATGGTAAAAGTTCTATCTAAATAAAATGTATTATCATTATTTTTAGTATTAAATAGTAACTTTACGAACAAGGTACCTAAAGGAAAGGAAGCCTTCAGAGGTATTATGATAAGGTCCATATGTTTATCATGGAGCCAGAGGCGGTCGGTACATTGCATGGTGATCCAATGTGAAAGTAAAAACTTCATTATACACATGAGAGTCAACTTGAATTTAAACTTTAAGTAACATCTGGGGAATGGAATGAGCAGCTGATTATTTATTTCATATGTTTTGTGAGCACAAGGGTGACAGCTTTGCATGTGTTAACCCCTAAAGTTTAAGCCGTGCCACACTGCACGTTCCCTCACCAGCAGTTCCACTAAAGCAATATTTCTCATCTTCTTGACGCTGAGAAGGCAAAACAAAACTCTTAATTCTATAAAACTGCAGAGCATCAGAATTTGCTACATCTCCAGAGTCTTATGAAAACTAGAACCCTTCCCCTTTTAGATTGATCCTGTTGTTGCGCCTCAGAGGAGAGGGCATTATTGTTGATCTCAGTCTTTCATATCTCATCAGATTGAACAAGAGGCTAGCGGCCATTGAACCCTCTGAATGCAGCCAGGGCTCGCTCACACTGTAGAGCATCTCTTACAGGTTACTGAATGTCACCTGCTTCCTGTGCACTAATGTTTCCCTGCCTTTTCTGGTGCCCTCTTAATTTTGAAATAAAGTAGGAGAGTATAAACACTCAAAGGGGTCCAGTTTGAAGAATGCTGAACACCATAAAACTCATAAAATGTATAGTATATATACATATATCTGACATAGAAGCGATGGATACAAAAACTGATACAAGAGGTGCTATGTGTTAACATGAGCCCACATGACAAAAAAGGTGAACTTCTTCTTTAATGGAAGCAAACAGTCAAAATGAAATGAAATGTGAGCTGGTACTAAATGTACACCCACAGTGGAGAGATAAATGTTGCCCAGACAAATGAAACAATATATCTCTTGCTGTCTTGATCTCTTCTGATTAAAGAACCTCATGAAAGTATTTATCTGTTGAACGTACACAAATCACACGACATTAGATGACATAAATATGCACTGTTGTTATTTCTGTCAGTCCCATTAAGTTTCAATCATTTTCATTTAATAGATACCAGGGCATCTAATATTTGTAGTGGCAGTAGATACAAATTTAATAATGATACTGTATATTTCTCTGGCATTTCATACATAATCTGACAGAACTGACACCCGTGATTGCTTTATTTAGTTTTGTCGATCTTATATTCTACTGTACACTTCATTACCAAAAAAAGTTTTATTTCCTCTTGTAATAACCTGCCATATTATTTGCCAAAATTATGTTCTCCATTACTGTGGGTGGGTGGTAAATATTGCCAAACTGTCAGATCTTGGAGGCAGAGAGTTCTTTATCTGTTATCACAGACTGTTCACTTAAAATTACTGTTCTTTGGTGAAACATGAAAAATAAATACATACCATATTTAAATCTATCAGTAGTCCTTGTTCTTACATGATTAAAGAAAAAGTCTACTACATCGCTACTTGATGATCTGTAAGAAAAAAGTGCAAACTAAGGCTCTAAAGTTACTGATTGCAGAGGTTTTAAGACCCCTAGTTTTATTACAAAAATAATAATAAAAGTATATTAAGATACCTTTCAAGATATTAGTATTAGAAATAGCTACCCCCAACAGCTACACACCACTTAAAGGCATAGTACATGACTTTTCCAGCAATTTTCGGTCATATACCCCATTTACATAATCTTAACGAGGGGTCAGTCCCATAACTACCAGTCATGTAGTGCAACATACCCCGTGTCACACATGTACGCCTGGGCATCCTCTTGCAGGCTCAACTAAGGTAAGTGATACCAATCTGGGATGAGAGTGCTCAAAGGGACTGCTCTGTGAGGATACCGAGTGACACCCATGACTTCCTGAGCAACCCAACCCCTTATGGACCCGCAGAATGAGTGACCGGAAGGAGGTGTCTTATTGGGACCAGACCAATAACAGCTACAGACCTCCCTTTTGTACTGGTTAAAAAGCTCCCAAAGAACAAATAATGGGGCTACACAGGCATTTCTGTTGTGTTGCTGTTACATTCTTTTTATTTATTAAAAGGGGTTTCACCTGGTTGATGCCCCAACATGCTCCACCATGGTTTTCGTAGACTGTCTCTTGGTTGTGCCAGAAAATAGGTCCAACCTGTCTAACAAAATCAAGCAGGTTTAATTTGGTCTTAGGTTGTTGGAGTGAGCTCTATGTGCATGGGAAGTGACAACCAATCCAGAAGCATAATGACATATACTACAACAACAAGAAATAAGGAATGATGGTGTTTTGGACATTGCAAACAGAGAGGGGCTTGTCTGTCTGATGTTTCATGTTCAATGCATTACAACAGAATGTAAAAAATAGGGAGTGGTTTCCCCCTAGACTCTCTTGTATACTCAGATATGGGGATTGATATTTGAGGAGTAAACCGCAAGACAACAATTATATTTTTATACTATGTATATTAAAGAACCATCAACAACAAATCAAATCAAATTAATACTATATTGAACAATTATTATAAAAGTAAATTTGAATAAATCGGACGCTGCAGCTGCATGAATAAAAATGTACCACTTCCAGTTAGCGGAAATAGCTCAAAAGTTGACAGAAATCTACGTTTTGTGCCTAATACTTGTATGCAAAATTTGGTTGACCTAAGTGAAAGCGTACTCAAGTTATCATGTTTACATACACACACAGACATAATTCCAAAAATTGCATTTTTGGACTCAGGGAGGTCTAAAACGTTGAGATTCATCAAAATCTTGAGGTCGAATTTTTGAACGATTACAATGCTTTCCCTATACTTTGTATACGAGAAAGTAAAAAAGAAAAAAAAAGGCAGAGACTGCAGCTAAACGCGTCATACCTGTTAACTCTTTGCATGGCCACCAGCTCTGTTAGGTAGTAGATTCTTGGCTGTTAGAAAAAAGGAAGAGCTTACAATACCTTGGAAAATGTATCAGAGTCATGAAATTTGGCTTCCCCAGTGATTTCTGACATTTACATGTGACAAGACCAACAATTAAAAGGCCACATCTGAGAATGAATGATGTCACAATTTTATGGAACGTCTTGTCACAAATTAATATTTAGAGTGATGAATTACAGTTTTCTGATGCTAATGCTTCACCACAATAATAATAATAATAATAATAATAATAATAATAATAATAATAATATTCAAAGAAGATGAAAAGCATAATAGGGTAGCATATTGCAGTAAGCTGCCCGTAATTGTTGCCACTTTGCAACATCAAGAATAATATTGCAACAAACACCAAGATGGAAAGAACAAATGGCACGTGTTTATGGGCACGTGTTTATAACAATGAATGATCAACAGTTCCACTTTCAGAAGATTCACCATCCTATTGTTATAGGCATAGGAAATGCCTTGTAAAATAACAGTTGCTGATACTAAGCACGGCTGTTCCTGCACTGTTAGAGAAGTTGCGTTTAGTCCTGCATTGTTCCCCAGCATCTTCCAGTGTCTCGTGTCGTCCCTGTCTCTGTGAACCCTCCTTACCTTCTGCAAGACTCTATTTATCCAACACCCCAGAAGTCTCCACCTGCCTTCTTGAACCTTCCTATCTTATAAAGTGTAAAGCAAATGTTCCAGGAGTTTGTGGTATGTAGAGGTCAGTGTTCCTGTGTGCCATTTTCGCTGTTAATGACCCATCCAGCCCTGCCGATCTTCAGGCTGGCTACTGCAATACAGTTCTCATACATGACCACCTGTGTGTTGATAACATGATATTACTTGTGACTCACATATGCATGCTCATCCACACTTGGGACAATGATTTTTGTTTGGAGTGGTGAAGAAATTAATAAATCTGTATATTACATCATGCATTGTAAGGAAGTTAAAAATGTGTTACAAAATTTGAGAAATGCTTGCTTGTAAATCATTGCTATTTAAAGCTGCTTTTTCCCTGTGGCCCCATGTAGGTGGACCGTTCACATAACACACAAGAATACTTTGTTATGAATATTGTTCAATCTTTGTCAAATTGCTATATTTTTACAAGTTCATTGTTATCCACCGTTTCCAAAACATTCAGCCTTTCCTGTGATGTAATGTATGTGCAGATCTCTGCCTGAACACCACCTTCTGGCACTTCCTAGCTAGTCTGCACAGCTTACAAGCTCATCTAAATCTTGTTGAAAACTAATAAAATGGTTTTACTCCTACTCCTAAGATTAGGACCAAATTTGCATCAATCTGAGAATTTTGTGCCAATTAGATCCATTTTCCCACTCTGAGATGCTTGAGAAATATGGAGACAGGATCATTTTTCAAAAAGAGGGAACATAATATGTTTTCAGCAAGACTTATTCCAGGGTGCTGTACCTCAAAGGTAGGCCTACTTTTAAAAAGTGTTGCCAAAAATGTGGGCTCCATACTAAATTTTACCATGCATTTTTCAGAACAAAACTAAAGCTTTCCAATTAAGTTGCTTAACCTTGGCACAAAACGCAGCCACAACTGTGTTTTGTTTTCTATCCAGCTAATAATTTTAATGGATTGAACATTTAGAAGCAGCTGAAGATTTAAGAGTACAGAGTATGACCACTTAGTGTTTGCAAATGCTGTGTTGTTTTGTTCAGTTCTGACTGTGGCCTCTCTGAATAGGGCTGGAGCAACTAGGAGAATATGAATGGGCTGGAATGATAAATCTGAAGGCACATTCTCTCCCAGAAAAGAGTGGCTTGCTCTCTGCAGGCTAAGCAGCTATTGCATGTGTTAAAGTTTAAATATCTCAGGTCTTATTCATATGTGAGGGACTGGTAAAGCAAGTTCAAAGGTCAATGGCAGTGTACGTGTTTTTCATTAAAAACAATGTGCGCAGTATCATAGCCGAGCAGCCCTGGGGTGTTGATGGTAAAATTGGTTGGCCATGCATTTACATGCAGACATGCGTGATTCAATTTGTTTCCTCAGTTTGTTTAGCACTCTGGGGTTTGAAATTAAGGCACCTGCACCCACTCGAGTATAAAATGAGCCTGAGTAGAGAGATCAGTAGTTCAGAAAAAAGTAGAAAGATCTGAAAACTAGAGAGCAAGAATTGCTGGTGAGAGAAGAGAATCGGGCAAGCAAGCGGTGAAGAGGACGGAGGTATGGCAGTCGAGAGCATGGAACTGAGCATCAGGGAGGCAGAATGGACAAAAGGAGCTGGTAACCAGCTTAGGTGGCTGTGGTACAAGCCAGTTTTTTTTAAAGAATGACCACTCATGTTAGTGATTCAGCTCCCAGTTGAGCATACCTGATGGGTAAGCTGTGACTGAGAAAGGAAGAATGGCACCAAGGCTCATAAAAGAAGACTTAATTTTACCTATTGAATTTTAACCTGTTTTTGGATTATTTATTGCTGTTTTTAACCTACACAAAAGTACTACTTTTATTATGGATTATTTATTGACTTACTGTATATATGAAGAGACTGCACTGCACTGTTGTTTTGAACACCGGATTTTGAGAAAATAAAAGCACTGCACACTTCTGACTTATCTGTTGTTCCGTGTGTCCACGGTTTATACCTGTCAATGTTACAGGTTCAAGGAACAAATACCAGCTGCAGGCAACATGGATATCATAGAGGGCAGAGGACCAATTAATGGATTATTGCAGTAGTGACAAGCCTTGAGGTGTAATATCAGACAGGAATGGTGAAGAGCAGCAAAGTCCTCAGATGAAGCTCTTATTTTGCTGGTGAATCAACATCTCCATGCTCCTTCAAGCTGTGTGTAATTACCTAAAGATTAATATCTTAAATGTAAGATGATAAAATTAAATTCCTCCATTAGGGTTGCAGGCCTCACATTTTGTGATAGGTATGTTGCTTAATAACACAACAGGAACTCTGACTGAAGCCACTGGAGCTTCAGGTAAGAAGGAGCCAGTTCAGGTGGTTTCACCATTGTATTTCTCCCACTGGAAATATGAAATGTTTCAGCAAGCCCGGGATTACCTGGGAATTTATAAGAAGGAATGGAGACTATTGTTAAAAATGGAGTAATGTTTTGTCAGAAGGATAAAAAATGTAAATAGAATAAGATGAGAGATAATTTAGTGTAACATAGTGTGACATCTTACATTTGAATTTACTAGGACTAAGGTTCTGCAATTTAAAGGTGCCCTCATCTCTTTCAGGAGGTCCTGGGTTGCTTAATTACTGCATAGAGACAAAGGAAGAGCACACACAGGAAAAAAAGAAAGTAGTAATGTGGTAGGGGAAAAAATATACAAAAAAAAAAAGAGAAAGAAATTAAGAAAAGGAGTGGCAATTAAAGGAAACAAATAGACAGATTGAGCTGTTAGAGTCAGAGAGCAAAGAAGCAAGTGAGAAGAAAAAAGTGAACAATAGGGTAGTGAGTTAAGCCCTGCAACCCCAAAAACCAGGTTACTGGAGAACTACTTAATGCTTTAGCATTACAGTGTCTAAATAAAAATGGCATCTGTTGGCTGCCACATTTCAGTTAATTTTATGAATCGTTAAAATATGATATCAGATCCTTCTGCATCTTATCAGCAAGTTATATTCTGGTCTTAAAAGATTTTTATTAACATCTGAACATGTCCTTAAGACATAGATTATGCTAAAAATTTTTACCTTATCTATTAATTTTTTTTAAATGACATGTCAGCATTTCTTTTAATTTTGTAATGTCTCTTGACACTGGTAGAAGTATATGATATTTAAAATTTATCATTTAGTCAGCTAAATTTTCCAGTGCAGGTTTATCATGGTAGGATTCTGCCTTGAACCTAATGCTGTTCCTGCAAATGGAAATATGGTTATGTAAGTGTTAGAAGAGCCTCCGAAAGAAACCTCTCTAATAAATCTCTTTATTAAACCTCTCCTTCTTCTTCTTCCTCTACAAGTTTTCCCACTTCTAAGTGGAGTCGTTGTGTCTGGTCAACTTTCTCCATACAGCTTAGTCCTGCATCACCTCTCTAGTCAGACCTTTCCTTCAAATCTTTTACTTTATCAATCCATATTAGTTTCAGGTAAACATGACGGATACATTCAAGGTGGAAGTGGGATTACATTAGGGATCGGCTCTGAGTCCTTTCTTATTTGCAATGGTTATGGACAGGTTGACAGACGAGATTAGACAGGAGTCTCCGTGGACTATGATGTTTGCTGTTGACATTGTGATCTGTAGTGATAGTAGGGAGCAGGTTGAGGAGACCCTGGAGAGGTGGAGATATGCTCTAGAGAGGAGAGGAATGAAGGTCAGTAGGAACAAGACAGAATACATGTGTGTAATTGAGAGGGAGGTCACTGGAATGGTGAAGATGCAAGGAGTAGAGATGGCGAAGGTGGATGAGTTTAAATACTTGGGATTAACAGTACAGAGTATTGGGGATTGTGGAAGAGAGGTGAAAAAGAGAGTGCAGGCAGGGTGGAATGGGTGGAGAAGAGCATCAGGAGTAATTTGTGACAGACGGGTATCCGCAAGAGTGAAAGGTAAGGTCTACAGGATTTTAGTGAGACCAGCTATGTTATATGGTTTGGATATGATGGCACTGACCAGAAAGCAGGAGACAGAGCTATGCTAATATTTGCATTGGGTGTGACCAAGGATGGATAGGATTAGAAATGAGTACATTACAGGGTTAGCTCAAGTTGGACGGTTGGGAGACAAAGTCAGAGAGGCGAGATTGCATTGGTTAGGACATGTGCAGAGGAGTGATGCTGAGTATAATGGGAGAAGGATACTAAGGATAGAGCTGCCAGGCAAGAGAAAAAGAGGAAGGCCTAAGAGAAGGATTATGGATGTGGTGAGAGAGGACATGCAGGTGATGGGTGTGACAGAACAAGATGCAGAGGACAGAAAGATATGGAAGAAAGTGATCTGCTGTGGTGACCCCTAAAGGGAGCAGCCGAAAGGAGAAGAAGACCCATCTCAGTTTCAGCTTTGCCTTCTCCCACTTTCTCTTCCCTTCTATTTCTGTTTATTTCACTTTTTTGCCCACTTATGCATTGTCATCATGACATGTCAATACCAATTAAATCTACTTTCATGTACTTTCTTGGATATACAGTATCCAAGTCCAATGGAGGCACAACTTTTCTCTAAAGAAGCTTCTCTGGTGGCTTGAGGAGCTGTAATTTTATGTCCTGATCCCGTTAAAACCTGCTTTTTTGTTTTACTTTGTAACTTTTTACACCCTACACATTAAATGGGGTACCCCCAAGAACCCTAATTCTTTTTCTATGTTTATCACTTCCTTTCAAAATATATATTACTTATGTTATTATTATCACTATGTTCCAATAAGAGTCATTTGCTAGTTATTTACGTTATGTTAAATTGACAGAAGTATTTTCTTAGTTAGGTTAAAATGTTTGCCTATATATTAATTCATAGTCTATGGGAGATTCCATTATAACCCCCACAAGCTATATTGAAATGGATATAGCTATATTTCTTGCCCCTTTGAATACAGACTAGTCTCAGTTTATGATCTGCCTTGCAGTAGGTAAATCATGGAGGGCAAACAGTTTCAGGCCGTGCCATATTGAACGTGGCCTATTGCAGTGCAGTGCCATACGTATACAGGTAGACCGTACTGAATGTATTAAGTAAAGCCTATGTAAGTTTGTCATAGTGAAATAACACAACCTTAAAGTATACTGTAAAATGTAACTGAAGTTTAACAAGAAAAAGCTACTTTTTTTATTTGCCTTTTATGCTGCATGTGTAATAACTTTTTTCTTTCGTGGTGTGAACTGTTACTCTTTGAATTTTCAATAAGCCGTTTTAAAATGAACTTTATTGGACTGAGAAATATCTTTTGTACGCGTTTGACTCATGCTGATCCTGCCTTACCAACTCAGCAGCTGCTCGATTTTGAGACCTTGATTGTTTTCTTTTTTATTATACATTTCTTTCTTTTCATTTTTAATATTAATATATAAAAGGCTGAATGTGGATTTGTACGTGTGTGTTTCTGTGTTTGTTTGATCTTTTGCACAGCTTCCACATTTCTTCAGGTGAACACCATAGGCTATGTTTCCTCCTGAAATTTAGTAGGTGAGCCTACCCCAGGCAGCACTGGTTGGCGCTCGCAACTTGGGCAGTGCCAGGTAACTCTGCACATTGTCTCTAAACATCCATGTATCCAAAAGATGACCCTACAAAGACCTAAAGAAGAAGGTGGCATGGCTCTACCTAACTTTCAGTTTTATTACTAGGCGCAAATTTACAAGTTATAAAAAAATCTGAACATTGACACAAATGGATAAACAGACACAGGCTTGGTCCGCAATACAAATAAAATCCTGCAGCACTTCTCTATATTCCTTGCTTTGTACCCCACTAAATGCAAGTTATCACCAATATATTAATAACCAATTGTGCTTCATTTACTCAGAATATGGAACCAATGCAGGAAGTAATTTAAGATAGAGAAGCTTTCATCTGTGGCACCTCTGCATGATAACCTCCTTTTTCCTCCCTCTCAAACGTAGACAGCTTTCAATGTCTGGAAAACATTTGGGATTAAATCACTTAGAGATCTGTATATAGACAAAGTCTTTGCATCCTACGAACAATTACACTCCAAATTTAACCTTCCAGCAGCACATTTCTTTCACTACCTTCAAATCAGAAACTTTGTTAAACAGAACCTGTCCAACTTTCCTCACCTCCCACCTACCTCTACTCAAAAAAAAATATTGATCAGTCTTGAGGACTCAGACAGCATTTCTGTAATATATAAAACATTTTAAAGTCCCTCCCTTTCAAAAATCCCAGAGTACATTGGGAAAAGGACCTCTTACTCGACATTTCAGAAAAGGTGTGGAAAGTAGCAATGCACAGAATTCACTTGAGCTCTATATGCATAAAGCATACAATTATAATTATTAAATTATTCAACTTAAAATTATATATCGAGCACATCTGTCTCGTTTAAAATTGTCCAAAATGTTTCCAAGGTAAGATCCAACCTGTGAATGTTGCAATCGAGATCCAACCTCACTGGGCCATATGTTTTGGCTCTGCACCAAATTAACATCATTCTTGACGAAAATTCAGACAGCCTTGGTGTCACAATCCCTTCCAATCCACTAACAGCTGTGTTTGGTGTACTTCCAGATGGGCTTAAAGTGGAGAAGGACAAACTGTAATTACCTTTACTACATACACTATTGGCACGTAGACTTATCTTGCTCAATTGGAAGAATCCTAAGAATCCTCTTTTAAGGTTATATACTACTTGAAATTGGAAAAAATTAAATAATCACTTAGAGGATCTGTTCCAAATTTTTTTTTAAATCCTTGCAGGATCTAATTAATATAATTTTAGAATAAGTATTTAAATTGAGAAAGCAGATTCTCTTCCCCTTTTTTATTCTATTTATTTACTTACTTATTTTTTCTACTTTTAAAATTTCACTCTGTTGGCCTATCACTCTTTCTCATGGGTGGGGGATGACTGAACTTAAACCTAGTTTTGTAAAATGTGACTTGCTTGTACGGAATGTTGTTTGATATTAATAAATTCTATATATATATATATAAATATGTATATATATATATATATATATATATATACTAGCAAAATACCCGCGCTTCGCAGCGGCGAAGTACTGCCTTAAAATTTTTATTAAGAAGAAAATTAAACCTTTTTAAACTGAGGGAAAATATGCCAATAATTATTTAAGGATCTCTTTGTATACCACATTGTGAGTTCAGCCCTCCAGTTGTAATATGACCAAGCTGTGCGCTGAGCTTACTCTTGAGCATGCAACGTACATTTGGCCATGTGAACAGTAATCTTGTTTCAAATCTCACAGCTTGGATTGCTGCTGTCATAATCGGTTTGAGTTTCATGGTTTGCTTCAATTACGACAGTATTTGCAGGACTTGTGTTGAAGTGACATTCGGCAACTGTCAAGCGTTGTAAGCATACAATTGGTTTCATCGATAACTTCACGTCCAGCTTTTGAGAGTTTAAACATCCATAAACATCAAAGTGTCCACTACTGAAATTGTCACTTGTGAATCTAAGATGTTTAAGAGGCATTGGCGGTTGTCGAAAGGTGTAAAATATTTGGCCATTTCGGTACACTTGAAAGCGACAACCGAACAATTCAGCGGAAGCCATCAACTAACATGCAGAACCATAGGTGAAGGGCTTAAGCATTTTACTCTTATAGTCCTCCTGTGTAGTATAATTATCTCCTGTACCGTCATCAGTCCACACCTTGAACCTGTCCCAGTCATTCAATACATAAGACACAATGTTCCTCCGGATATCAAGAGTGAGCCTGATATGGCCGTGCAATATGTAACAAAGAGAATGGAAAAGGTAGGTGCCATCTCCGGGCATGGAAACCACTCGGTAAGTGACAGTTCTTTGATCGATGGTGATCACCTCGATAGACATGTTAATGAGGGTACGGTTGGAATGATAAAGGAAATGGGTACCTGAACAATGTAAAGTAAGTCTAAAATACCTACACAATAACTATAATCGTAATAAACGAACAATAAAACAGCGGAGAAGCAATGGATTAAATAAAAAGGCTGTAGTTATCAGCAGGGAGACGTGAATCCCGTGGCGAAGCAAGGAAGGGAATGTAGAGACCAGAGCGACGGATGGCCTTATATAGGCATATATATATATATATATATATATATAGCAGAATACCTGCGCTTCGCAGCGGAGAAGTAGTGTGTTAAAGAAGGTATGAAAAAGAAAAGGAAACATTTTAAAAATAACGTAACATGATTGTCAAAGTAATTGTTTTGTGTATTTGGCGGCAGCGTCACAAAGTTGTTTTCGTCTAGCTGCATCAGAAAATGTACCACGACGTCTGACACGCCTCCTTTTACTGTTTTCTCACAGCTTGGATTGCTGCTGTCATAATGGGTTTGAGTCTACATATATATATACATACATATATACATATACACATACATATCTTCATATCTATATACATATCTACATATACACATATATATATATATGCATACCTATCTACATCATATATACACACACACATATACATACATACATACATACACAGACACACACATATATATAATTTGTGTGTGTGTATGTATGTATGTATGTATGTGTGTGTGTGTGTGTATATACACATACATACAAACATACACACAGGTATATATATATATATGTGTATATATATATGTATGTGTCTATATGTGTGTGTATAGCTTTGATCACTGAGTGCAAGGGAAAAATAATAAAATGTAGTCTATAAGTTATTAAACAGTAAAACATTAACGTTTTAAGAAGTAAAGGTACATTGAGCACTACTGGAGTGGTTGCGGGTAAACTACATTTTAAAGACGGTATAACAGAACAGGTAAGTAGTACTAACAGCAGCTAAAATGTATATGGATCATCTCTCGGTAGTAGATCCCTTTTGAAAGGCACTACACGACGGCTGTGGTATAGAAATGACATTTTCTATGTGAAAGTCCAAATTTCTGCCTCTGGTAATGTGCCTTACCAGCAATTAAAGAAAATTAGTTTTGTGTCCTCTGCAGTGTTAAGAGAGAAAGGCTTTGGTTTGGGATAAAAGGAAAAAAGGTGTAAAGAAAGGAAAGTTGCCTTTTTCTTTTATATAGTGTAGAGAGATGTTTTCGCTGACGATATGAGCGCCTTTTGGGGACAGTCGCGGTGGGTCTTGTGCAGACTGGTGTGACGTCCCAGCTATTAATCGGCTGTGATGGCACTGTCAGTCCTTCACTCCTGTGCGTGTCTTCATAATCCGAGCTGACGACCTCATAATCGTATACGTGCAAAATAAAGTGCGAAGCGCCTTAATATTATTTTGCCTCGGTGTAGAAAAGGGGTCCTGTGTTTGCACTTGTCTGGGCTATAGCTCAGGGGCAGGATGAAAAAAATTAAAAGTGCTCACTTTGACTTAAGGCAGAAGCGCAGTCAGCGTCTCAAAGGCCGGCACAGCTATGCGCGCACGCCAGCTGTTCGACTTTTGCTGGGCAGGAGACGCCAGTTTTTGCAGACACGTTCACATGATCAAAAGTCTCCGCGCTCTTTGGAGGTCATTCATATATATATAGCAAAATACCCGCGCCTCGCAGCGGAGAAGTAGTGTGTTAAAGAAGTAATGAAAAAGAAAAGGAAACATTTTAATAATAACGTAACATGATTGTCATGAGTGTTGCTGTCATATATATGCCTGCCTAAATAAGTCACCCTCGCTTCGCTCTTACTTTTTTACCGTTCATTTAATCATGGATAGTGGCGGAAAAATTATAAAATGGAAGGAGGATTACACTGAGTATGGCTTTACCAAAACAATTATTGATGGCGAATCGATTATTCAGAAAGCTTGAATTGGTGATCTGTTTTTCTGTGTTAACCTCATATTTTTTCATACTTCTTCTCAAACCAAGGTGGTGCGAGGCTAAAATGAATTGGGATGCGCTGATCAATGTAATCGGTGTACCAGGAAATCATGCATTGACAAAAGTTCCCCTTTGATTGTAATGCAAAGTGTGATTAAATGCATTATTTTTTAACGCGTTATGGAGCACATGCATCGAAGCTTCTCAGCTGTGCTTGTGCTAAGAAAAGGAAAGATTTAAAAATAACGTAACACGATTGTCAATGTAACCTTTTGTAAGTAGTGCCTGGAGGATTCAGTGTGGAGAAACTCTAGAGACAGCGTGTGTATTAACTTGTGGATTTTTCTGTGAATATTTGGTGGCAGTGTGACGAAGTTGCTTCAGAAGACGGCGTTAGCCGCGGAGCTCAGCTCAGAGCGAAATGAGGTAAATGGGAGGGGATATGATGACGTGACTCTTCCACCCGCCTTAACTGTCAATCCCCCACAAACACAGTCTCTCGGAATTTGCATAATCACACCCCTTCACCTGCAATTTTAACTTAGTTACAAAGTGATCAAAACTCTCGTTTATATCCTGCGTCCTCTCATTAAACTTGTATCACGCATTACCCGTGGGCATGAAAAATGCCAGCGGCAGCCTGTCTATTAACTTAATTTAAAGTTTAGGTTTATACCTTGCTTTGTTTCCGAAGTAGCTGCAATGATGAATATGGTAGTATATGTCACTCGCTCGCTTCTTATTGTTTCGCTGCCTTCTCAATTATATAATGCATGTTTTCTTCAGCGTATTTTGGAGCTCTTCCTGGTTTTCTACATAGTGCGTTGACAGTCAGTTCACGTGATTACGTGGGCGGCGTGATGATGTCACACGAAACTCTGCCCCCACAGCGGTCAAGCTCAACTCTATTACAGTAAATGGAGAAAAATACCTTCCAGTTATGACCATTACGCGTAGAATTTTGAAATGAAACCTGCCCAACTTTTGTAAGGAAGCTGTAAGGAATGAGCCTGCCAAATTTCAGCCTTCTACCTACACGGGAAGTTGGAGAATTAGTGATGAGTCAGTGAGTGATTGAGTGAGTGAGTGAGTGAGTCAGTAAGGGCTTTGCCTTTTATTAGTATATATTATATATATATATATATATATATATATATATATATATATATATATATATATATATATATATATATACAGTGGAACCTCGGTTCATGACCATAATTCGTTCCAAAACTCTGGTCATGAACCAATTTGGTTGTGAACCGAAGTAATTTCCCCCATAGGATTGTATGTAAATACAATTAATCCGTTCCAGACCGTACGAACTGTATGTAAATATATTTTTTTAAAGATTTTTAAGCACAAATATAGTTAATAATACCATAGAATGCACAGCGTAATAGTAAACAAAATGTAAACACATTGAATAACACTGAGAAAACCTTGAACAACAGAGAAAACTAACACTGCAAGATTTCACGCTATAGAGCTACAAACTGCTCGCTAAAAACACTTTTTTTTTAATGAGTTTTAAGCACAGGGAAAAAAAATTAACATTTGAAAAATCCGTAATTTAATAAACCACCAAGAAAAGTAACATTGCAACAATGAACGCTATGAACCGATCGCTGTAAACAGAAGTGAAGTGGAGGTTAAAATCCAATAGAAAAAGTCTTCATTAAATACAACGAGGTTAAAACAATGCTCGAATCTGTCTTTATAAAAACAAGCCCAGTGCATTCTTTAACTGCCTTCTCGGCCTTATGCATCCGGCCGTCTCTCTCTCTCGCTTGCGTGTGTGTCTCTCTCTCTCTCTCGCGTGTGTGTCTCTCTCGTACGTGTGTGTCTCTCACGCATGCGTGTCTGTGTGTCTCTCTCTCTCGCGCGTGTGCCTCTGTGTGTGTGTGTCTCTATCTCTCGCTCGCTGCACAGGGAGAGACTGAACACGTGCAGAAATCATCGGCGTGCACAAACCGAAAGGGAAACTGGCTTGTTCGTATAACGAGTGTGTGGTCCTGAACAGATGCAAAAGTTTGGCGAACTTTTTGGTCGTAAACCGATATGTACGTGTTTTGAGACATTCGTGAACCAAGGTTCCACTGTATATATATATCTGCACATTGTAGTATATGAGTCTGTGAGAAAGTAAATGTTGGGTTGTGCACAAAGAAATGAAGAGAATGTTCCTTGTTTACAGGGATTTCCTAGTTAGACACTTACTGTTTTGTTTCAGGGGACTGCAATGTTGGTCTAGGGGACCATTATGGCTACAGATTTCAGCTACAACTGAATTATTAAATTAGACCCCAATCCTTCCCAAAAACAGATCTTATTGAATTTTACAGCTTGATAAGGGTTTAATTCTGCCATATCAGATCATTATTATGTTATAGATTTTTCATGTCCAAGGATATCCTCCAAATGATTTGTAGTCTGAAGCGGTAATGAGTAATTTTAGGTCCTTCACTTTTAACTTCAGTTTCCTTCCAAAAATTCAGTTAAGCCAGATGACTACGCACATGTGTCAATGGAAACATGTCAGATGGAGAACTGCTGTTCCTTTGTCATTGCATCTTATTGCTAGTGAGGAACAATTATAAATAGTGAATGTAGGCTGGTCAAGGCCAAAATAAGATGCCCTGGCCTTCATTGCTTAACACGCAAGACAACTAAAATGAAGCATAAAAATGCTGCTTGAGCAATACATACTTCAACAGCAATAACTGATGTTTCATTTAGATTTTGAGTTGGGAAAATAACCTGAAGCCACTACCACACTCCAGGACCAACTTTGCAGAACTCTGATTTTCTTATATTAAAATGATATTACGTTAAACTCACAAAATGATTTACTACTCCCTGGTAATTTAGAACCTCATCAGCTCATCCCTGGGACTTCTGAATTTCTGTCTTCTGTAACCTTCCATGTCAGAATTTGCTACCTTCTCTAACTGCTCCAGGACCAGACAACAGACTGTGCATTGACAGAGCCTGGGCTTAGCAGAGATAAGTAAACAGATGTAGCATATGCAACCTGGATGTTTCAGGAGCTTTCATAGAGGATTCTGGCCGATACAGCCAGTGTGTGTGGCACTCACTCTCTTAAGGTTATATTGCTGCATCTTATAGCGTGGGTCTTCCAGATGACGGTGTTCTTCCTGGTTCTCCTTTTTCCTCCTTCTCTCTCCCTTCCCCTTTCTTTCTGTAAGCTGCACACTTTTTAAAGCTTGTCAGTTCCAAGGTGAACACTCCTAGCTCCTCTCTGTCCAATGTCATTTTGACAGACCATTATCAGTAGACGTTCACAAGGTGTGCATGCATGAAGATAACCAATGTCTCAAGTGCTTTACTTTTTTCACCATTTAATTATGTGACCTTTCATTTTGCCACACTATCATTTTGCAAAGTTAAGCTTCATGTTTGCTAGTTTAACTTCTAATATTATTGCTAGACATTTCATGTTTTTGTGGTTTAAATACTTTTGCTGAGATCAGTAGTTCAAGTAAAAAAAAGAACTGTTGTAACATTCTCTTTAATATTATTTAATATCATCAAATACTGTCTATAATATTATTAAATCTGTAAAACATAAAATATAATATAATAAAATGACATTCTTTTACACATACTTAAAAAATAACCTTAATAAGTTATAATTACAATGCAATAAATTATATTTCAGATATCACATTTCATTAACCCTTGTGATGTTAAGTTAGAATAATGTAGTTGTGGCTGTTGTTGTAAAAGGTGACTACATTTTGTGAACATCCAGCCATAAAAATACCTGCTCCAATACCAACAACATTTGGGGGTTTGGGTAACTCGTAAACCTGGATAAAGCCCTAAAAATGCCCCCTGAACTGGCAGAAAGATATCAGCTGTCTTGAAAAACACGACTCCAAAGTCATTTACCAGCACTACACATTTTTTCACAGCACAGGCACGTTAACTGACTTGCTTAAGTTCACACAGCGAGCAAGCAGTGGTGGGCAATATGGTTATAAAGCTAATTATCACTGCAACTCGCACTATATTGATTTGAACACTGTGGTTGATATGGTGATAAAGCACACGCCTGCTGCTTTGAAGTCGAAGGATATTCAACTTCAGAACAGCACTGTTGTTATTATTTTACTTTTTGGTTCCACATTACTTTAACCATCAGCTGTCACTCTTCTTTGCATTTCCTTCAGTGCAGAACTAATATTGTGGTTTTTCCCTATAAATATTATAGTGTGTTTCATGCTATTGTAGGCAAGTTTCTGAAATGACTAGGAATACTTCTTAATATAAAACCTGCTACAGCATATAAAATAAAGAATGATTGGTTATGCTAATCATATACATTTATTATTATGCTAATCATATACATTTATTATTATTTTCATGACCATTTACAGCACTCCATCACTCTCCTTCTTGGTCAAATAGCCCTTACACAGCCTGGAGGTGTGTTTGGGGTCATTGTCCTGTTGAAAAATAAATGATCGTCCAACTAACATGACTTCTGCACAACACAACTGCTGGTCCCAACCCCATTGATAAAGCAAGAAATTCCACTAAATAACCCTGATAAGGCACACCTGTGAAGTGAAAACCATTTCAGGTGACTACCTGTTGAAGCTCATCGAGAGAATGCCAAGAGTGTGCAAAGCAGTAATCAGAGCAAAGGGTGGCTATTTTGAAGAAACTAGAATATAAAACATGTTTTCAGTTATTTCACCTTTTTTGTTAAGTACATAACTCCACATGTGTTCATTCATAGTTTTGATGCCTTCAGTCATGAAAATAAAGAAAACACATTGAATGAGGAGGTGTGTCCAAACTTTTGGCCTGTACTGTATATACTAGCAGAATACCCGCGCTTCGCAGCGGAGAAGTAGTGTGTTAAAGAAGTTATGAAAAAGAAAAGGAAACATTTTAAAAATAACATAACCTGATTGTCAATGTAATTGTTTTGTGACTGTTATGAGTGTTGCTGTCATCAAGGATATGATTATCATTATTTCTTTCAATCAGGTTCGTATTTGGCGGACGTGTTGTTATGAAGTTACATTCCGTGTATGTCAACCGTTGTAAAGATAACAGGTTTCATTCATCGAAGTGTTCACCACACAATTCGCTACTCGTGAATGTAAGATGTTTAACAGGCATTCCCAGTATTAACTTGTGCTAAACGTACCATGGTGTGACGTAAGGGGAGCTGACTGAAAAAAGGCAAGGAGGCGCATATTTTGAACGAAAAGGGAGAAGACATCAAAGGAGCAGAAAAGTGTGAAGGAAAAGTGTTTCAATAAAGAGCTAGGAAGGTGAATGGAAAGAAGCAGCCAGCGGTAAAGCAAGGAAGACTTCGTAATAAGGACAGTTCGGTGCATGTAGAAGGTGTAACAATAAGATTGTTAAGCCTTATGATAATGTTCTCGCACAGAGGATTTAGAGAGACTCACTGGGAAAAGTATAATCTGAACCTCTCTACAGTTTTGTTTATTTTCGGGTTGTAATGTTCATCAAATTTACGTATCATCTGGTCCATTGGCGGACCGTGCATCTCACACCTAGGCCTTAAGTAGTGCTCCGTCTGAATCAACCCGCCCCTCAAAAACAAATTTATGGTTATAAAAACCATCTTAATATGCAGAAATACAGTATAAAGAGCCGCTGCATCGCAGATAAATAACTCCTGTAGCCACAATAAATGCCTTTATTGAATAGACAAACCAGGGGTGAACAAGTTCCTTTCTACTGCAGCCACAGCCGTGACACACATAAAAAACATCAATAATAACTCATAAACTTGCAATACTATTTAGGAAAATCGCAACATTTTACTCCAAAAAAATTTGGAATATTTGTAAACAAAATCCATCCTCCTCTCTTTCCTCAAAATCAGTTCAATTACTCTGTCGTACGGATTATCCGTGCGCTTCAGTTCCATCAAAAAGTCCCTTTCTATCGCCATCGAAGCTAATGCTGAAAGTCGAACATGCCCTGTCGTATTTCTGGCATAAGTTTTAATTCGCTTTAGGGCTGAAAATGCCCGCTCGACAGAAGCAGTGTACACGGGAATGCTCACCGCCAAATATACCAATGTGTACAGCTGCCCCATGCTCTCATTCAGATTTTTCTGATGAAGGAAGTCAAGGAGATCAGTGGGAGATTTTCCTGCAAAATCATCCATGGCATACATTATAGTCAGTTCTGTTTTTAGCCGAGACAGATCAAAAACCGCTCCGTGGCTCTTGTGTTAAACTGGAGAAGGCTGCATGTGGGAAATTTTTCTTGTATTCCCGAAACTTCTGGGGCTCGAGGAGCATGACAAACATCAGGTTTTTGTGGTCTTGAAATCTGGTCTGTGTCTGGCAAATAATATTGTCCAGAATCAGTGCCTCGTAGAGTTCCTCATATCGGCTTCTATCCAATTAATGGGTCTGAATACGTTGCCGTACGCCTGCTAGAGGGCACTACTGACAACAAATCAAAATCTGATTGGTTGAAGCAACAAGTTAATCGACATTTATTCTGTGTTAGAGTGCCTGCACAACGGATTGTGAAGGCCTCTCTGCCTGGCAACAAATGATGGCTGAAATGTGATTGGTTAAATGCTTTAATACAAAAATACATGCCTGGAAGCAGCACAACCATCGGAAAAGCTATGAAAGGAAGCGGACAGACTATTTGGAATTATTTAATAAGTATTCATGGAAAAAATATAATTAACATCAGTTTGTGATTCAGATATTTTTACTTATGAATATGCTAAGCACAGTCCTTCACCCGCGAATATTTACCTTATATGGGCAGGCACTCAATTACGTGGGAGGTGTGATGATGCGAGACGCAACTCCGCTTCCCACGGCCATCGAGCTGCAGTCTATTACAGTACAGTATATGGACGAAAATAGGTTACAGTTATGACCATTACGTGTAGAATTTCGAAATGAAACCTGCCCAACTTTTGTAAGTAAGCTGTAAGGAATGAGCCTGCCAAATTTCAGCCTTCTACCGACACGGTGTGGAGGCTGCCCCGGACACAGACAGGCAGACACGTTCATGACACCCACAAACATGTTTATTTACACTATTTACACAGTTCAAGGTGCACCACAAACCCCCAAAGTCCTGGCCACACAATGCCTTTCTTCAGACCGCCTCCTTCTCTCTTCTCCAGCTCAGTCCACTCCACTCCCGACTCTCGCGCTGAATGAAGGGAGGTGGCCCCTTTTATTATCACCCGGATGTGCTCCAGGTGGGTTCCGGCAATCGTCCACGGACACACCCCCGTGTGGCGGAAGTGACGGCTGCACCCACGGAAGCACTCCGGGTGTCCCTGCTCCACTTCCCGGGCTCCAAAGGCATGGGGCGCCCCCTGGCGGTGACCATGGGCCCCTACAGGGTGGAGCTTCAAAGCTCTGTACCCGTGGCCCCCAAAGAAACCAGGGCGGTCACCCCCAAATGGTCTGGGGAAGGCGCAAGCCCTCCTCCGGTCCTCGTGGGCGTCCCGGCCAGGTCACCACCCCAGCCACCTCTGACAACGGGAAGTTGGAGAATTAGTGATGAGTGAGTCAGTCAGTGAGGGCTTTGCTTTTTATTAGTATATATATATATATATATATATATATATATATATATATATATATA
>JANRMT010062856.1:55264342-55309255 GCA_026402145.1 Polypterus bichir lapradei | reverse complement strand
GATAGATAGATAGATAGATAGATAGATAGATAGATAGATAGATAGATAGATAGATAGATAGATAGATAGAATTTTTATCAGTAAGTATTAGCATTTATGTATTATTTCCAGAGCATTCTCCTTTGTGACCTTAACCCTTCTTTTTCAAAATTATGTACATTCTAATGCATTTGGAAGTAAATAAATGCATGCATAAATGGAAGTACTATCCTTTTAAGTTCAAATGGAAGCATAACATGCTGAGTGAGAAAAATCTTAGAAATAAACATCTTTAAGCAATTATGCATTTTTAGAAAGATAAAAAAAAATTGCTCTGTGCGAAACAGATTGTGACGACCCTCTGTCCTTTTCCAACTTGTGATTCAGCGATTGCTACCAGGCTTTCTGGAGGGCAGAGTCTGAAGTATTTGAAGATGTTAGTGACCTTATATAATACTGTAAATGTCATGTTTAAAATAGTTTCCACCCTTCAAGTGCCAATGCTACTGGGTATTATTGTAAATATACATCAAGGGCAATAAAAATAAGCTCCACAGTAAATAAATCAGAAGGTCGCTTTGTTCCTTTAAACAGATGCACATATTTCAGCTTACATGCGATATTAACTACAGTACATTAGCTGGAACTGCTGGATAATTTAGGTTAGAAGAAATCAATAATAGGTGGCTCCGTGGTATTGGGATTAGCACAACTGTACTATATCAAAGTTCTAGTGCCCTGGGTTCAAACTCCAACCTAGTCATCTGGATGATTGTGTGTTTGCTCCATGCTTGTATGGGTTTTTCTCTGAGTACTTTGGTGCTTCTCTCACATTTAAAATGCTTCAGTTTTAGACCAGTTAGTGAATATCAATTATCATGGGGGGTTAGGGTTGAATTAAATAAAGCATATCCAGAAGTGGTTGCTGTTATGAACTAGAGAGTCCCAAGGCACAGAAGTCCCAATAATTGTTCAAAACGCCTACTAAAATTAGAAAACATCAACCCCAGCTAATCAATAAAAAATCTGAATAAAAACAAACTCTGAGGAGCACAAAGGCACAGAAGGTAATGTCTTAAAAAATAGACAATCCCAATAACAAAAATCAAGAATGCTCAAAAAAATAGAAAACAGAGGTCAAAATACAGTAATAATAAAATCACAAAAATAACTCAAGAGACCTCACTCACTACGAGGACATTCACAATGAATCACAAGTGAGTGTGATTTATCCCAGTCTTTAAAGGGCTGAAGGCAGTCCCTTGACGATGATAGGCAAGTGCCCACCCACAGTGCACATAGCACATAATGAAGAATGCGTAAAGAAAAAATAGACAGAAAAATGGCTTTTGAACCCTAGCCAAGGGAGAAACCCCGGATTTAATAAAACAGTTGCTGCCTAATACTCCTGAATAAGCTCTTTCAATTTTTCCTCAGTTGTAATTATGTACATTGTATTACAGTATTAAATCACCTTTCCCAAGCATAATCAAGTCTACATTGGTGTCTGGGGTTTGCCCCACATCCATTTTTCAGACCACCTTATTTTAAGGTTTCTGCCTTCCACAATCCATTTCGGCAGCAATTGCTCCAAAGCAAAAGCCTCCTCAGATGGGATATGAGTTCACTGCAAGGAACACTCATTTATACCAGACCTATGCAGAACATCCAAATAACCTAAAACTGTACAACTCTCAGGATATAGGAAAAACTGAGTAGATGGAGAAATTCCACATGAGCAAATGGAAAAGTACATATCAGGTTGTAATAGAAGCAGAAGCGCTAACTACTCTGCCATTCTCAGGTATTTAAAAAAAAATGAACTAGAAGAAAATATAAAATGTATTTGTTATGACCAGAGTATACCTGGCTTAATTAGAACAAAACTGTTAAGAGGGAGTGAATATGTAATATTCAGTATAACTTTATCAAGGGAGGTGTTAGCAAAAGTCAACATCAACAAAGAAAAGGCTAAAACATGGAAAAAAGTATGGTTCGGCTATATCTCTGATAGATGGCAACAGGAGCACATGATAGACAGAGTCTTGTGCACTTCAGGTTCTTTTTTTCCTTACAACATAGCTTCAAACACCTGCCATCTCTTGTGTCAAAAAGAAATAGTCTGCACTGTTGATCATGCCTGCCATTATTAAACAAATAATCTTTTCTTTTTGTAGTGTTTTTCTATAGTGAACATCATCATAAGGCATTTTGTGTCTGTAGAGATGAAATGCTTGCTCAAGATTACAAACAGTCATATGTGGAAACTGACATGGCCATTTTTGGACTTAGAGTTGCACACTACAGTCACTATACCACACTTCCTAAACAAAAACATAAAAAAAAAATTGTACTACTCAATTTTAAGGATGAAAATAAACAAATTAAATAATGAGAACAAGTTATAAAATATGTGCATGCAGCCGAGGATATGCTAAAGGAGATTGTTTCTTTAACCAGACTCATTAACTTAGAGAGAGAGAGGCAGCCCTCATTCACATTATTCTCTGCTGGACAAATGCCATCTTTTGCGATTCACCAATTTGGCAGAGTCTACTGCCACACTGACTAGACAGCTGTGCCCCAAGGGAATCCCTGCAATGCTGAAAACACACTGGTGATACTAATAAGAGAATATTATGTATTTCATTGTATGCTTTAATGTTTGTTAAATGATAATAATCAAGAACATAACTACAATACCATACTGATATCAGTGCCCAACAATCCTAAACTTAGGGAGTCAGTAGAAGCTCAAAAAGCAGGTTAAACATGACACCAAGCAGCTTAGGAAAATCTAAATCATTTATTTTAAAATAATAAATGCTTCTATAAAAATGTTATATGAAAAAAATAGACAAGTTTTAAGTGATATTGTAATTCTAATGGTTATATCCATCCATCAAAACAACCAATTCAGGGTAGGTTGGCAGATGGTTAGCACTTACCCCATCGGTCAGCACCGGTGGCTAGGCAGAGACCAGCACTGGACAAGGTGCCAAGTATACTTCTTATACAAAAGCAATTTCAAACATTATTGAAAGATTTAGTTCTTAATCCAGAATCTGAAGCAAGACAACACAGAGCTTAGATGATAATAACAACATCAGAACCAGATCCAGAATTAGACCTTTATTGTATTCCACTAAAAAAAGAATGTACCAGAAAGCATTTTGTGGGCAAATAACCCAGATCAGACCAAACAAAAAACTCTAATGTCCTCAGACCTCTATGCAAACAGAATTGGTGTTTTCCTCTCCTTTTCTTGTGATGTAAATACAGCAAAAACCATCCAAACAGCCATCTTCCTAACCCACTTATCCAAAGCAGGATTGCAGGGAAGCTGTAGCCTATCCCAGCATGCATCAGGTGCTAGGCAGGAACAACCCATTGATGGTAAAACAAATCTAGAAGATAGTTTACTTTAGGAACAGGGTGGATATAAGCCCATGCGCTTTTATTAAAATTTAACCATTTGCTGATATAAAGGCTGAAACTGAAAACAAATTCAGTCCTATTTTTCTTTATATTTTAAAAAATCTTGTAACCAACAGTACTTTGTGAAAATAACTAGGAAAAATAATCAAAAACATTCAAAGCTTTGGATGAAGAAGTGGGCAGCCCTTTTCAAAGGGAATGCCTCTGTATTGAGATTTAATTAATGATATTACAAATCATATGCAAAGATCATCCCCCTTTTCCTGACGTCAACCAACGTGATTCTGATTGGCCTGGAATAAGTTCATCCATCATTTTTCTAAAATAGCTACAATGCTAGAACCATGAATTGATAGGGAAAAAGAAATCTGGTGGTGTAATGGGGAAGTACAGGAGAGTATACAGAGGAAGTGGATTGCAAAGAAGAAGTGGGATAGTCAGAGAGATGCAGAAAGTATACAAGAGTACAAGGAGATAAGGCGCAAGGTGAAGAGAGAGGCGGCAAAAGCTAAAGAAAAGGTGTATGATGAGTTGTATGAGAGGTTGGCCACTAAGGAGGGAGAAAATGACCTGTACCGATTGGCTAGACAGAGGGACTGAGCTAGGAAAGATGTGCAGCAGGTTAGGGTAATAAAGGATAAAGATGGAAACATACTCACAAGCGAGGAGAGTGTGTTGAGCAGATGGAAAGAGTACTTTGAGAGGCCATTCATCAACAAGAGAGAGAAGAGGTTGGATGATGTTGAGATAGAGAATCAGGAAGTGCAACAGATTAGCAAAGAGGAAGTAAGGGCACCTATGAAGAATTTAAAAGCTGTTGGTCCAGATGACATACCTGTGGAAGCATGGAGGTGTTTAGGAGAGGTGGCAGTGGTATTTTTAACTAGATTGTTTAATGGAATCTTGGAAAGTGAGAGGATGCCTGAGGAGTGAAGAAGTGTACTGGTGCCGATATTTAAGAATAAGGGGAATGTGCAAAACTGTAGTAACTACAGGGGGATAAAATTAATGAGCCAGAGCACAAAGTTATAGGAAAGAGTAGTGGAAGCTAGGTTAAGAAGTGAGGTGATGATTAGTGAGCAGCAGTATGGCTTCATGCCAAAAAAGAGCACCACAGATGCAATGTTTGCTCTGAGGGAGTTGATGGAGAAGTATAGAGAATGCCAGAAGGGGTTGCATTACGTCTTTGTGGATCTGGAGAAAGCATATGACAGGGTTCCTCGAGAGGAGCTGTGGTATTGTTTGAGGAAGTCGGGAGTGGCAGAGAAGTACGTAAGAGTTGTACAGGATATGTATGAGGGAAGTGTGACCGTGGTAAGATCTGCGGTAGGAGTGACGGATGCATTGAAGGTGGAGGTGGGATTACATCAGGGATCGGCTCTGAGCCCTTTCTTATTTGCAATGGTGGTGGACAGGTTGACAGACAAGATTAGACAGGAGTCCCGTAGACTATGATGTTTGCTGATGACATTGTGATCTGTAGCGATAGTAGGGAGCAGGTTGAGGACACCCTGGAGAGGTGGAGATATGCTCTAGAGAGGAGAGAAATGAAGATCAACAGGAACAAGACAGAATACATGTGTGTAAATGAGAGGGAGGTCAGTGGAATGGAGAGGATGCAAGGAGTAGAGTTGGCGAAGGTGGATGAGTGTAAATACTTGGGATCAACAGTACAGAGTAATGGGGATTGTGGAAAAGAGGTGAAAAAGAGAGTGCAGGCAGGGTGGAATGGGTGGAGAAGAGTGTCAGGAGTGATTTGTGACAGATGGATATCAGCAAGAGTGAAAGGGAAGGTCTACAGGACGGTAGTGAGACCAGCTATGTTATATGGGTTGGAAAGCAGGAGACAGAGTTGGAGGTAGCAGAGTTAAAGATGCTAAGATTTGAATTGGGTGTGACAAGGATGGATAGGATTAGAAATGAGTATATTATATGTCTGTGTATTAATTCTGTATTTAGTGTAATCTATACTTTCACATTACTTGAGAACCTGTCACAGCACTTTGTTCCTTCAGTCAGTGAAGAGCACTATACAAAAATATACTGTATTAAATGCTGTATAAGGCTTGCAGCACCCATCTTGTTTTTTTAGAAGGTTACATTTTTGTTTTTGGTGTCCTAGGCTTAATAATGTTCTTTATTTAATTCAAGTTTGGCCCCTGAGCAAAAGGATTATTCATTAGCCGGACATTAGGATGTCCACTCCACCGTAAAATTAAACTGACCTTTTGTAAGAAACTTTCATTAGCATAGTATCATAATATTATGATAAAAATGTTTACTTAGAAAAAAATACTTCAGAAACCATTTGTACTTACTACAAGACAGAACTAGTATACTTTAGAAGCCAATTGCACTTACTAGAAGACAGAATTATTATACTTTAAATCTTAGGACCAGTTAAAAAGCAAGTTCTGGCCAGCTGGCCTGAAGGAAAAAAAGTGGCCAAAATGAAGGCCATGGAAAGAATGCAGGCTGGTGGCTGAGAAGAAATAACATTAACAAGCTTGGTGCTGGCCAACACCTGGACCTGAGTCTGCCTGAGCTGAGTCATTGGAAACTAAACATCCAGGCTCTCTCTCCCAGCCATTTTCCATCCAGAGGCGTGGCCAGCTCTCTCAGCTCTTCCATTTGTGCAGATGACCATGTTGACTGTTTCTACCATTCCATCCAAGGACCATGGCTGGACCATGTAAAACTAGAGACAAATCAACATACTAAGCCAGAGAGCCACCTGGATGCCTACAGTATTATCAAGGTTGTATTATTTTGCCAACACTCACATCTGTACTCTGCATATTATTTCTAACACATGAACAAATGTGTAACTTTTTCTCGTGTCTGTTCTGGTACTCTATCTGATGACCTGGAATCACACAGGTAAAGAAAGGGGTTAGTATTTCATCACAGTAGCTGTCAGTCCTGACAGTCTGGTAAGATTATGGGATTTGGGGTATTTGTTAAGGTCTACATAATAAAAAGTCTAAAATGAAAAATAGGACAGTGACAAAACACAAACATTCTTTGGGATTTATTGCTTGATTGACTAGTGTGTCAGCATCACTGCTCTTCATTTAATTATAATTCCTTTGACATTGATGCATTATTAAAAACAGTTCTTGGAACCAACACCAAGGTTAATTCAATTTTATATTTTAAATTCGTCCCAACTAGTACCCACATTCAGAAATGCAAATGCCTGTTCTTAGGTTTGGTTTCAACAACTTGTTTGCCTGCAGGTATTAAAAAAAGTTTGCCAAAGGCATCCTGTGTGTATTTTACTTTAATAGCAAAGTTAACTTAAAATTCATTAATCCTCTAAGTATTTTATTCCCTGCATCCCGTTCCACTAAATATAAGACATTATCACATAAACAAACCTGGTTAATCCAATTCAAGGTCATGTAAAACCAGAGCTTGTCTTGGCAAAATTAAGCATACAACAGGAGCAGTGCATCATGGGGCCAACTCACACACACTCACACTCAAAAAAGGGTCAATTTAGAATCATTGATTAAATAAACATACATCTTTGTGGAGTGCTATGAAAAATCTAAATATCCAGAGGAAAACTCATGCAGACATAGGGAGACCACCAAAGTGTGTGGACAAAATTAAGGAACAGCTGTCATTATTTCAGTTATATAAGATAAAACCTTTAAAATAACATCATGTTATATTTTTTGAGTCTACCAAAACAAAACTCTGCTATACGTTGAAAGAACTGCTTATAATCATCTCATGAAAACTGTTATCTGTGGATTTCAGGACATCATTTGTGACTTCAGGTTTTGCAGGAGTCAGTCATTTTTTTTACTACATTTATTTAACAAGAAAACATATGATAGTAGAACAGAATAACATAGGCTTGATAAATTGTAATAGGAAACTGGTAAATAGATGCCTAAAGGCTCCATATTGGCAGATGTCCCCATGCAATTAGCCTGTCTCCTCAACCCAGCTGCACGCTCCTTCATTTCTTATGTGCATATTGAAGACAGGGATAATGAGAGTCAGTTGAAAAATGGGAACGCTAGAGAGATCAAACCATACGATTTTTAATTCTTTACTGCAACATTCTGGGAAAGAAACACACAAGCTAATGTCCCAAAACAGATTTATTTGCATGTTTGATCAGTTTTCCTATTAATTTACCTAAAGATCAATGACCTGATTAGTTATTTATTTATTGCAAGTCTTTTCTGCAGATTTTTATTTTAAGACTTAAATGCAACTAAAAAGCAATAATTATAAAATAGATTACCCAATGGGCCACTTAAAATGCATGCTTCTAGTTTTTGAGGCAAGAGTTTTATGTTAATTGCTTTTAGACCCTAGGAGTAGGCGGTAATGAGCAGTTGATACGCTTTTAATTAAATAAATTGGGGGTATTATTTTGCAATGAAAGCTAAATGTTTCAAGGATGTTTCTTGCATCTCTCAGACCCCTAAGCTACTCAAGTAGTATCTCCTGTCCCTTTAGAGAAAAATGGCATTCATTTTAACCCAAGTAACAAAGTTTCCTTTTAAAGAAAAACTCTAAAGAAGCCAGAATGTAATTTTTTTTTGTAAAGTTGTGTGATGTTTCACACAGAGAGCCCCAAGTGGTAGTCAAGCCATTGTAAGTCATGCACCATTTTATAATTTGTATACAGGCTTTAAAAGTAGTATATTGTACAGGAAACGTCTCTTCTGATTGTAACATGTTGCTTAGAAACACAGTAAGGACAAAGCTTATAAGGGTCCCTGGTGTTACTTTAAAATGGGTTCTGAACACTGGTAAACTGATGGAAACAATTTTGCGCAAGTGTAAGAACATTTTTATTCACACAAAAGACTAAAGACATTCAGAATAAAATTACCAAGTAATGTAATAGAGAGTGGGGCTTTAAGGACCTTCAAATCTCGACTCAATGTTATTTTGGAGAATCTGAGTGAAAAGAATTGGTAAGCTTGTTGGGCAAAATGGCCTGTTCTCTGTTATGATTTAGATTTATTCATTGTTTTTTTATGAGATTTCCTGAAGTATTATGTTCTAACTGTCCTCTCTGTATGGAGTTTTCATGTTCTCCCCATGTCTGCATGGGTTTCTTCCGGCTGCTACGGTTTCCTCCCACAGTCCAAAGACATGCAGGTTAGGTGTATTGGCAATCCTAAATTGTCCCTAGTGTGTGCTTGGTGTGTGTGTGTGTGTGTGCCCTGTGCCTGCCCATGGTTTGTTTCTTGTCTTGCACCCTGTGTTGGCTGGGATTGGCTCCAGCAGATCCCCGTGACCCTGTAGTTAGGATATAGCGGGTTGGATAATGGATGGATGGATTATGTATTAACTTGGGGACTTATTATCTGAACAATTCAATTCTGGCCTTTGTTTTATCTACAAGGTTTATGAAAAAGTTAAATAATTATATCTTTATGCTATGATAACATTTAGTTACAGGTGCCACCACATCATCATTTGCTATGCCAACCTTCCCAGAATGCTCCAGGAATGGCGACACACATGACCTCATCACACAATAAAGGTCTGTATTTGAATTTCTGGGTTATCTGAATTGATAATAACAGTGTTGATGTGTAGTTCTTGTAACAAAAAACTCAACAAATACAATTTTGGTATTAAGGTCTTTAAGTTTTGAACTTGACAACAGATTGGTTTGCCTTTTGTTAACAGCTTCAGCTTGTATTGTAGACTGTGTCTAATCTCCTGATCCTATACATTAAAAATTCTCACTGTCTTTTTTCGAGTCTGTACTTTCTCATTACAATTGCTCTAATGTTCTAAGCGAATGTCACAGTGATGAATAACCATTAGGAGAAAAATTTCTTCTGGAAAAATGCTGCGTATTCTACCATAAACATAAACCAAACTAACATAACAGCACTAGCAAAGCTCCAGTCAGCAGCAACATGTTGAATAAATGTAGTTTACAGAATATCAGATTACGTACTAATATTATTAGAATGAAATGAACAAGGATGAAGCAAAATGTCATATCTGATAAATGGCTTGCCCTTCACTCTATTCCAAAAATAGTCACATCTTCTTGAAAGAATTTATAAATTTTAAGTTAGAATACATTTTTTTAAGAACGGGAGTATGTTATCAATGGCAGCCTCTGCACTTTGTATTTTTAGATTACTAGGGCGCCTGGTACTTCACTTGCCAACCCTGGGGGCCGGGTGCTGGGCACCTGGTATCTTGTGGTTCAGTTGCTCGAGGGGGCGTCGGGGTGCCCCTCCGTTAGAGAAAGCGATTATATTTAAAGAGATGGTATATAGAAGAGTATGCAGGGTGTGGGAGGAAAACAATTTGATCCTTACTTAATATAGATAGAAATTCAGTTACTTGAGTTTTTCACTACAGCTCTCTATCTTAAATACCAATGAATGATAAAATGTAGAAAAAAGTAAAAGTAAAACATAATAAAAAAGTAAATATAAAATTAAATTACATGAATGCCTTGTCAAAAACAATATTATGAATTACTTTATCCTCTAACTTATATTCTATAAACATTGCTTTTTTGCATTTCTCTTCGCATATTATTCAGGATATTTTTCTTTTTCTTGTTTATTAGACGATTCTCTTTTTTCTTGATTTTTATTCTACGCAGCTCTTTTTTTGTTCATTTTCGTTTTTATTCGACATTCTTTATCAGCTTTTGCCACTGTTTTTCAATCACAATCTAAAATTCGACATTCTTTAATGGATTATTTGCTTTTCTGCCTTGTCATTATGATGGGCTACATTGAAGGGCAAGTTAGCAGCACTGAGGGTGTCACGGGGTGGTACGGAGAGAGGATGTGCGCAGTAGGAGTAATGATTGGGCAAGAGATACAGAGAGGAGTGGTCAAGGCTGAATAATATGACGGAAAACCTTTTTAATATAATAAAGAGAAATCTGTTTAGGCTTGGCCTGCTTCCTATATGGTCAAAAATGTGTATCTAAGAAATTCAGTATTTCCACAAGTTGATGTATTTTATGTTAATTCTTTTGTACCATAGCCTTGAACTACTGCATAATAATAGGCTAATGAATACCACCATTTACCAGCTGTAAACAGTTTTAAAATTTCCCTAATCCCCAATCTTCTGATTTTTCAGTTACATTTTTATATTTTACTCAGGAGACGGTTGCTCAGCACCTAATGCTGCTACCTGATGTATCCAATGGAATAGTATTAAATCACATGCCTGGTTGTCATCCATTTGGACTCTGTACTTTCTCACTGAAAAGCTTTTCTTCTGAATACTCTGTTTTTCCTCCCATATTTCTGAAGATTTGGAGCATCTTGCTAATAGCGATTTTAAACTGGCCCTATGTAAGTGTGCCCTTTGATTTGACCAACATCATACCCAGGGCTGTTTTCTGCTTTGTGATCCATTGTGACCCTGAGCTGGATAAAACAGGGCTGGGAATGTTATTCAGTGCTACAACATAAACTTAGAATTTGATATCATCACTTAAACAAAAATCAACTCAAATTTTACATTTTTAAAATGTGTGTAAAAAGAGGCATATAGTATTTTTTTTAATGTACTAGAATATACTCAGACTGCACTTCATGCGGTTCTTTTTCCTTCTTCCTGTCATGGAGTCCTTCTGATAGGTGCTCTTTTAATTCATGCCATGTATTGTGTAGGCTGTCTGGCAAAGAGATGGACCACTATGTTGGTGAGCTGCCCAACAGCTCCTGAGTTTAGCTTGAAGGTGAGGTTGTAGGTCTTGTTGTTTTTTTGTAGCATAACAGTGTGTATGACTTTGGTTTTCAATCAGAGTGTGTAACTCTCAGTTGCGATAAAAACGACCAGTCTGCTGTAAAGACTGGGGACAATTTTGTCATTCAAGCTTGTCTAGTAAGGTAATACCTGACTTATCTCAATGAGTTGAATATCATTTCCCATCTTTCAGTAATTCATCCAGCATTTCATCTAAATCTCCAAGACAATCAAAGTTTTAAGATATTGTACCTGACAATATTTAAGAGGAAAACAAACTAATCATTTTTAGTTAAGCCAATGAAACATAAAAAAACTCTTTTAATGTATTTTTACTTCCACTATAAATGGCTGTGTAAAAATCCTTTTGAGAATAATCTAAATTTTAACACAGCATCACTTTTAAGCAAATTTTCCAGTCATAATAGGCGCAAACACTTTACAGATTCAAGAACCTCAGTTTTGAAATTTTTATACATTGTATATTTAAGCTTTTCATAATTTTCCTTCAACATATATTTACATGCTACTTCATATTATTTCAGCTGTGTTTTGAATCATGTGCTGTCTATTGCGGATGCATCTGTAAATGCAGCTAAACCTTTAAGATCTGATTTTACTCATTAAAAATGATTAACTTCAAGAATTACTTATCTTCTGTATAGACAACTTTTCTTCTTTCATTCCTGGGAGGGTCCATTTGTATTTGTTGTATTTTTTGACTGTGCTTTGGATTTCACGGTTTCAAAAATTAAATGATGTAACCTGTCTCCTTTGATGTTTATACAGGGTGAGCCAAAATGAAGTACCACATTTCTCAAGGTCATTGCGTGAAGTAGAGGCAGCCGAGTGGGTTGGGGTGGGGGGATCCTTTGATAGGCGATCCCTTGTAGTTTTCAGTCAGCAACATGCCTGGGTTTTAGTGCACACCATGCTTTTGCTGTCGGAGCATTCTTCAAAAACAATGAATCCATCATCACTAAGCAAAACGCCTTCAGAACGCACTTCAGCATTCCTCGTAACAGTGACATCCCAAATCGGAAAATCATTTTTCAGTGAGTGGCTAAATTTAGACAGACGGGTACAACGCTGAAAAGAAAATCTCCAGGCCGTCCTCAGACTGTATGAATGCCTGAAAACATCCAAGCTGTAAGGGCATCAATGTTGCAGTCTCCTAAATGTTCATCGCGCAAACATACTTCTTTCCAACATGTCTCTGAGGAGGATTTTGCAGGAGGACTTTAATTTCCATCCATACAAAATGATGGTAGTGCAGGAACTCACTGAGAGAGACTGGGAGAGCCTAACAGAGTTGTGCGCAGAACATTCTGCAAACCGTTCATCAAAATGCCATCGTCATTTGCTGCAACGAGGCACGTTTCCATTTGAATGGTTGCGTAAATAAGCAAAACTTTTACTATTGGGCTGAAATCAACCCTTGTGAACTTTATTAGAGACTCCTACACAGTGAGTGTGTTACAGTTTGGTGCACCATTGCAGAATTTGGCATTGTAGGCCCTTAATTTTTGAGGAGGGAAGAGCAACGGTCACCGTCACTTCAGAATGTTGCATTGAAATGCTAGAGAACTTTTTGCGGCCCCAAGTGGAAGAAATGCATGTGGTGGATATCTGGTTTCAACAGGATGGAGCAATAGCTCATATGGCGTGGAGACCCTTGCAAGTTTTACAGGAGATGTTTCCGGGTAAGCTGATCTCCCTGTGTGGCGATGTCAGGTGGCATTCACATTCGCCTGATCTCACTCTGTGCGAGTTCTTCTCAAGTCAAAGGTATACACACACCGACCTCAAAACCTTGCAGCCCTCAAGGACGCTATTACCCTTGAAATAGCTGAAAGATTCATGTGAGCATTCAGAAATAGTCTCTAAGAGTGTATCGATAATAATGGCCACCACCTTGAAGACATCACTGTTAAAACACAGTGAAAAAACATCTATTTTGTATACCCTTTCTTGTGTTGTAATAAAATTTATTATATCTTGTAGCATTTTTGTAGAATAAACGTTTGAAATGTGGTACTTCTTTTTGGCTCACCCTAAAGTAGGAGAAGTACTGGTAAAATATGTAATAGCTGGAGCCACAGGGGATGAAAGATTTATCCAGGTACACCTTTTTCTTTTAAATCTGGTCTGTATACTAAGTTAGAGTAACATTTTTAATTTATTTCTCCTTATCACTGTTTATCTATGACTCCATCCTGATTAAACTGTAATTGAATCAGTGTTTTGTTCCTTTTTACCTCAATCATATTTCTGTGTTATGCATGTTCAAACAGAAATCCATCTGCTCCTGTTTGACAGCCTAGATGTTTGTAAATATGTAATTAGATTTTGTCTCCCTAAAGTGACAAAACATCTGTGTCCAGTAGGGAAGAAGGGAAACTGAAGACTGAGGAATTTTATTGATGCTATGCAAATGCTATGTGTAATATCCTTTTAGTCTAAAAAATTGTTTGACTTTAAATTACCACAGTGCTGGTGTTATTAAAAACAAAGCACACTACTGTAAAAGCAGAAATGTCAGATAGAGACACCGCATGTAACAGTGCACTGATGGTGGGACAAATGGAAATAGCCTGGAGGCTGAGAGTGTCTAAACACACTTGTTTAAGGTGGAGTCATTGATTTAGGGGTCAGAAACGTATACATATTTGAGGTAGCATACTGACACATACCACATGTATGCTTGGAACTGTGACATGAGCCTACTTTTTTATCACTTAGTTTTGTAGGTTGATAAGCATCAGTTATGTCTTCTACATGTTGACCATCTCTACTGTTATTCTGGCAACACCATTTTCTTTTTTGCTTAGGTGTGGAGATCACCTTTTTGTGCTGATCCTTGCCTGGCTGCAGGCATATTGTTCACTGTCGCTAGTCTTGTGCCACATTTTGTCATCATGATGTGCCTATATAAGATGACAATGCATATCTTCTAGCTTCCTGGCTTTCGGATCTCTTTGCTTTTGGTCCTCTCTCCTGCTCTTGTTAGTGATAGAGGGAGCTAAAAGCATCTGGAAGAGTTAGTGCTAGGACCTTTGCCTCCCTTTTTTGGCTAATTCTTTTTTGATCAATTACTCTTACATTTTCTACAGTTATGACTATTCCCTATCGAGGACCAGGCCACTGCCTTCTCTTTATCAACCTATTTACATCCTGGTCATTTTTTTTTCCCCATTCCCTGACACCAGGCATTGTGTCAGATTATCACCTTTTATTTGTACAAAATGGCAAAACATAAGATAATATTTCCATTAGAGTTTTTTTTCAACATATTAATACACACTTTTTGTGTATGTATGCAAAATATACATACACCTATGTATACAATGTACATGCACAATTATTGTATGGTAAAATTACAAACTAAATGTATATGCAGCATTTTAGGTACATTAAACATAGAAAACTCCATTACAGAGAAGTCAAAATTTGTATTTTACTTGAATAGTCAGAAAATCTGTAATTAAAATAAAAGTAAACATAAATTCAACTGTGTATTTTTGAATTTATAATGTGCAGTATAAACTTTAACAACTAAGTGTAAACTTCATATTAAGACAATATTCTTCCTACTTTTATTTTTAAGGAAGTATGAATATTAACAAAGAATGGCTTTTGATTTCACTGTCCCAATGCTTCTGAAGAGCATTTACATACAGTATGTACTGGAATATACTGTATATTTACATACAGCCATGCGCCAAATTATGGCTGACTGAGGTGAGGCCAATCATACTTACGACTGAAAGTCTTAGGAAAACGATAAGGCAATATTGTTGTAGAAGTTGCAAAAACTAGCTGCACTACTAAATCTTTTGTTATTGTTATTATTATTATTATTTCACAGGGTCTCATATATTTTCTGACTCTTGTTTCGCTAATTCTTATACATTCAGCTCATGGCCACAGAACCCAGTTTTGCCTAAGTTCATGGCTAACTACAGTGCATCCGGAAAGTATTCACAGCACATCATTTTTTCCACATTTTGTTATGTTACAGCCTAATTCCAAAATGCATTAAATTCATTTTTTTCCTCAGAATTCTAGACAACACCCCATAATGACAACGTGAAAAAAGTTTACTTGATGTTTTTGCAAATTTATTAAAAAATAAAAAAACTGAGAAATCACATGTACATAAGTATTCACAGACTTATACTTTGTCGATGCACGTTTGGCAGCAATTACATTCTCAAGTCTTTATGAATATGATGCCACAAGCTTGGCACACCTATCCTTGGCCAGTTTCGCCCATTCCCCTTTGCAGTACCTCTCAAGCTCCATCAGGTTGGATGGGAAGCGTCAGTGCACAGCCATTTTAAGATCTCTCCAGAGATGTTCAATCGGATTCAAGTCTGGGCTCTGGCTGGGCCACTCAAGGACATTCACAGAGTTGTCCTGAAGCCACTCCTTTGATATCTTGGCTGTGTGCTTAGGGTCGTTGTCCTGCTGAAAGATGAACCATCACACCAGTCTGAGGTCAAGACCGCTCTGGAGCAAGTTTTCATCCAGGATGTCTCTGTACATTGCTGCAGTCATCTTTCCCTTTATCCTGACCAGTCTCCCAGTTCCTGCTACTGAAAAACATCCCCACAGCATGATGCTGCCACCACCATGCTTCACTGTAGGGATGGTATTGGCCTGGTGATGAGCGGTGCCTGGTTTCTTCCAAACGTGACGCCTGGCATTCACACCAAAGAGTTCAATCTTTGTCTCATCAGACCACAGAATTTTGTTTCTCATGGTCTGAGAGTCCTTCAGGTGCCTTTTGGCAAAGTCCAGGCGGGCTGCCATGTGCCTTTTACTAAGTAGTGGCTTCCGTCTGGCCACTCTACCATACAGGCCTGATTGGTGGATTGCTGCAGAGATGGTTGTCCTTCTGGAAGGTTCTCCTCTCTCCACAGAGGACCTCTGGAGCTCTGACAGAGTGACCATCGGGTTCTTGGTCACCTCTCTGACTAAGGCCCTTCTCCCCCGATCACTCAGTTTAGATGGCTGGCCAGCTCTGCGAAGAGTCCTGTTGGTTTCAAACTTCTTCCACTTACGGATGATGGAGGCCACTTTGCTCATTGGGACCTTCAAAGCAGCAGAAATTTTTCTGTAACCTTCCCCAGATTTGTGCCTCGAGACAATCCTGTCTACAGACAATTCCTTTGACTTCATTCTTGGTTTGTGCTCTGACATGAACTGTCAGCTGTGGGACCTCATATAGTCAGGTGTGTGCCTTTCCAAATCATGTCCAATCAACTGAATTTACCACAGGTGGACTCCAATTAGGCTGCAGAAACATCTCAAGGATGATCAGGGGAAACAGGATGCACCTGAGCTCAATTCTGAGCTTCATGGCAAAGGCTGTGGATACTTATGTACATGTGCTTTCTCAATTTTTTTTATTTTTAATAAATTTGCAAAAATCTCAAGTAAACTTTTTTCATGTTCTCATTATGGGGTGTTGTGTGTAGAATTCTGAGGAAAAAAATAAATTGAATCCATTTTGGAATAAGGCTGTAACATAACAAAATGTGGAAAAAGTGATGCGCTGTGAATACTTTCCGGATGCACTGTGTATTAAATGCTTAGTAAATACTGTACAGTAATAATGCGGCAATACAAAAGAAAAATTCACCAAGAAAACAATACCCCTCAATATAATGCCCCTAACTTCCTCCACTGTTTTCTCCTTCTTTCTAAATATTGCTGTTAAATGGATACCTTGTGGTGAACACACACAGCTGATAATGGAACAAGTCAGCTGTCACACTAAAAAGGAGCAACTGAAGTAAAAATAGTCTGATGTGTCCAGCACATGAGTTTCTGTGCATAAAGCTGTGACTTCAGCAGTAAAATATTGCAGGACGGACAATATTTTATGATGTGGAATGAAATGTGGAAAAAATCATATCTTGCTAAAAAAAATACAGAAGCCTCTTTAGGCTGGCTTGGTTCAAATGAGTGCCTGAACTGAATAAAACAACAAATTCACTGATTTGTTTAATGGCTGAGCGTCTCAGACTGTGTTTTTGGTCTTTACGCTGTCCCATTTAGGTGCTTGTTGCTATATTAGATAAATGCACATTAATATTTGCTCGTGGATTTAAGTCAAGTCTTCATACAACAAAGTGCAAAAGGAGAGTCTCACTACGCTTTACAAAATGCTTAACCACAAAACCGTCTGACCAAGTTAAAGTGCTTTATAATTATTATCATAAATCTTTGGAATGGAAGAATAGTTCCAACTTAAGATTAGGTACTGCAAAAAAAAATCTACAACCAATAAAGAAATGATTTGTAAAGATGTAAAGAGGAATATCTTAGCTAAAATCAATAAAAGTTACTTTAATTCAACATAGAAAGGACCATTTAATATCATTTGCAACTATTTAAATGTACCTGAAGTAATAACCTGTTAAGAATTATGGAGTGTGTTTAATCAGTTCATGCATGAAGCCGAAATCTGACACAGACCTACTGTCTTTCACAAAATGTTGACCCTTCTGGGTGTCCATGCATAAAATTCATTGGAAGAACTGACATTTGATAAAAGATTTACTGCCTGTGGTCAGCATCAGCAAATCGGTGTTGAACTCACTCCTGATGTAAATTACATTCATCTGAACGTATTAGAACAACTGAGTTATACATATTGAGTTGTGTGATTAACTGCTCTGTTGAGACGCAATGAAGAATGAGTTAAAAAAAATATTTCTCCTTAATAATTGGTAGAAAGTCATTCTTCACATAGCAATGTAATACTAAGCAATGGCTCAAACTTTGATTGGACTGAGTCTACGACAAATAAAGGCATTTCTGTGACATTAAACTAAACTTTCGTCATTATATTTCCATACTTTCCTACCATAGAAATCCTGCAGAAGGAAAGCAGATTCTTATTACAGCTATGCAAGTTAATTTATTTGTTACAGAATTGACACTTGTATTGCTTTACTGTCATGCTGCACAAATCATTCCATTAGTACTCTACAATTAATTCAAGGCATAGCAGCAATGATCAATGCCTAGAATGAGAAAGTATGACCACAGAGCACCAGTTGTAGGTTTCTAGCCAGTCTTTCTGTCTGGTGTGTGTGTGTGAGTGTGTGTTTGTGTGTGTATTTGCTCCTTGAAAAAGACCAAAATGCAGAGATATTTTTGGATGAGATTGTTGTTTAAAAGCATGATATGATTTGAAATAATTCACTAAACCAGTGAATGGACTGAGTTCTGACAAGATTCACAATTCAATTGAACAAAAAGTGATTATTTACAATAATTTAAAGCCAACCATGGACAATAACAACAACTTATTTATTTCAGTAATAAAGCCCTGTTATGGAATTTATTTAGAAAGTCTACAAAGTGACAAAACTTTTATTATATGCAAGTGTAACAGGCTAGAAATTGGTGTTTCAAAGAAAAAGGCACTTGTAATGGACTAGAAATTGGTGTTTTAAAGAAAAGGACATTTCTGTGTGATGCGTTTAGAAAGAAAAAATAAATAAATGGAAAAGCCAACAGATGAAGGAACAATAGGGACCCTTTGTTTGAAACTTGGATAAATGAAAAGGCAAGTTTCCTGAGTAACCCTGTTGCTGGTTATTGTTGGTAGCTATCTACAGGACATGGATATTTTCCTGTCTCACAAAATAGTTACCTGTTTTGAAGATCACACTCCTTTGATTGGTATCTCATCATCATACTGTACAGTATTGTGATAACAGTACTGCCTGCTTCCTTGGGAAATGTTTGTATTTACTTTCTTTAAAAATTAATAAAGTTCTGGGGACATCTTGATAGCTGGCAAAAATACTATTGTTGAACCAAAGTAAATATGTTTACACAGAGGAAATTAGCATGTGCCATTGTTTAACCGATCATCAGGTTGACCTAAGCAGTGATTGAAGTATGTATTTATGAGAATAAAAAATAAAATGTATGGTGAGAGATTCCTGACTGCTTCCTGCTTCTTTTATGCTTTTGACACCATATCGCTGTGGCTACACCCTGTAACAACAGTGGCTTGTGCCTGGCCGAGGTTCCCCTAGGCCTGAGGCCGGTAACACAAACACTGTAAATTATACTTTTCTTGGGAATATTTTACACTATATGTGCAGGTTAGGTGCATTGGCGATTCTAAATTGTCCCTAGTGTGTGCTTGGTGTGTGGGTGTGTGAGTGCCCTGCAGTAGGCTGGCACCCTGCCCGAGTTTTGTTTCCTGCTTTGCACCCTGTGTCGGCTGGGATTGGCTCCAGCAGACCCCCGTGACCCTGTAGTTAGGATATAGCGGGTTGGATAATGGATGGATGGATGGATGTTCAAAGCCTCCTGCACCTCTATAGCCATATTACAAAAATGGATTAGAGCAAGTGAGGAGAGTTGGTACACATCCTTCCTGCATGACGCCAAGGTGTTTAGACTTTACAAAAATTAGATTTTTAGAAGTGTCTGAAATTGGGGTGGTACATCCAACCATCTAGATAAATCAACAAAATGTTCAGGTGTTTTCATGCAGACTAATACACTGTTGCTCTTTTATAGTAGTAATTAATTCAAATATATTATAGAAAGTATAGTTTGCACATTCTCTTTATGGCACGTCTGACATACATCTTTGCATATTGTCCTCAAGACAGACATTTTCCATCTATGAAAACAGGATTTATAATGATCCTTTGTTATCTTCTAAACATTTGACTCTTTCCATTTTAATCCAGTGACAAGCATCTGAGAAACTGGGACTTTCTTGATAATAAGAATGTTGAAGTGTTGATATTTTTGATGATATAGAAACAATGATTTTGTATAAGGTATAGGATGAAAACCACCAAACAAAAAGGTAGCTAGACAAAGTGATAGGTGGTTAACCTGTCTTAAATAATAGCTGAATAGCTGCATGAGCTACTTAACAAGACTGAATCATATCTTTATTGAGTGAATGGATGAATAAAAGTTTAATGTTTTGGCAGAGAGAAATACCAGACTGTTTCTATTTCCATCTGTCCTGTTCTCTGTGTCCCATTTCAATTCAATATAGCAATGCACTGAATGGAAGTGACACTCAAACAAAAATAGTTTGGAGGTGGCATGGCTTTATCTATGTATTAAGAGTGGGCTTCTTGGTACATTCTGGCTAAAACTGACAAGGTGGACATTGCTTCTCATGGTCATCCATCTACCCCATGGGCCTGAGTTGTCCAAGGTGTGTACAATTTAACATAAAAATTAATAAAGTCATGCACTGATGGATGATCAAAAGTTGAGGCCATAGGAAACTACTTAGGAATAGGAAAATGCAAGTGTAATAATGCTCTAAAAATTGCAAAAAGTAGCCACTAAGGCCATATTTCTTTGTTTATAATGTAGTTGCAGCAGTGCTACTATACTAGGTGTAGAAGGAGGCACTGTGCATAGAAGCAATGAGAGAAGTAGCGGTGGAGCTGCAGAGATAATAGCCTCTTGGCTGTCTGCCTTCCTGTACTGATGCTGCAACCCACAAATGGCCACAAACTAGCAAGTATATGTATGACTGTGCTCACAGAGTTTCAATTTTTAGGGCTTTTATTGGCCATGGCATGCATCATTGTTTTGAAGTCACGCTTTAAGCAGCTGGCAAATCATTTTTGTTTTCTGTCTGTCCAGATGGTTTGCACTTTTTTCTTCTATCAACTAGATAGAAATACCTTGTAAATAGTAATACATCTTTCAATATCATTATTATTACTACTATTTCGCAGTGTGACATGTTTTTTGACTCTTGGAAGGGCCCTTTAAGGTTTATTTTGATCACTGCTGCATCATGTGGCTAATTCTTATGCATTCAGTCGGCACCGCATTCCCGTACACCAGTGTTTCTAGATAGATAGTTAGATACTTTATTAATCCCAAGGGGAAATTCACATAATCCAGCAGCAGTATACTGATACAAAGAAACAATATTAAATTAAATAGTAATATAAATGAAAAAATGAAAAAAAAAAATGTTAGCATTTACTCCCCCGGGTGGAATTGAAGAATCGCATAGTGTGGGGGAGGAACGATCTCCTCAGTCTGTCAGTGGAGCAGGACAGTGACAAAAGTCTGTCACTGAAGCTTCTCCTCTGCCTGGAGATGACACTGTTCAGTGGATGCAGTGGATTATTCATGATTGACAGGAGTTTGCTTAATGCCCGTCGCTCTGCCATAGATGTTAAACTGTCCAACTTTACTCCTACAATAGAGCCTGCCTTCTTAACAAGTTTGTCCAGGCGTGAGGCGTCTTTCATCTTTATGCTGCCACCCCAGCACACCACCGCGTAGAAGAGGGCACTCGCCACAACCGTCTGGTAGAACATCTGCAGCATCTTACTGCAGATGTTGAAGGATGCCAACCTTCTCAGAAAGTATAGTCTGCTCTGACCTTTCTTACATAGAGCATCAATATTTGCAGTCCAGTCCAATCTGTCATCCAGCTGCACTCCCAGATATTTATAGGTCTGCACCCTCTGCACACAGTCACCATAGGTCTGTATGCATCTTCTAAGCCTTTATGATCCCACAACCCAGTTTTGCCTTTTTTAATTCAGTGGCAACGCACTAGGAGCAACTGCAGGCACCAACTGCAATGCAAAGGGAGGATTGGGCCACCCCTTGGTAAAATGGAGTCAGTAACAGATAGAGTGAGCAGTGCTGTCAATCACTTAGGTGACCCACTCACGAACCAAATCAGTGCCGAAGCCACAACCCAAAAGTGTGTCACAACCCAGTGTTTGAGAAACACTACCTTACACGGACCCAACACTCAAAGATTGGTTAATGCTACCCTGTATTAGCAGTTAAAATACGTTTACTGGTGACCTACACCACACCCACAAAGCCTCAGTTGCAATGACCTGTACACTTTGTGACCAGCATACGACCAATTTGGCATAAGGGCTGGTCCTAATTGGAGTCGTAATTTGGCTCATGACTGTATATAGTTAACCACTGTGACGTTACCTTAATGCCTGTACTCCATAAAAACACAGTAAATATAGGATGAAGACTCTTCTAAAACTTAAATATGTAGGAAAGTTATCTTAACATTTTAAGTTTTAAAATGATCAAAGTAGTGATTTCCGTTGGGCATGCTTCAGAATTCATGCAGGTGTACTGTAAGCATGCTCCACCTCACACTTTTATGGCACTGTTGATATGCTTGGATCGAGCATGCATAATTTATTGCTTATACACAAATGTGTGGTGTCACTAACCAATCAATACTCCTCTAAGTATGTGGGTCTTAAAAAAAAACAGTTGTAATTTTTTCATTTGAGGTGTGCATTACCTGACCAAAATGAGATTGTAAAATACTTCAATGTACCGCATAGATGTATTGTACGTTGTGCTTCTCGCTATGTAGTATAGATCGGGTAGTGACAGGGACAGCTCCACGAGTTTATAATACTGATCCTTTATATCACAGGCTCTGTGGGTTTTAATTAGTTATAAAGATAGGAACTTGTTAGACATAGAGAGAAATAAAAGACTCTAATTCTTGTGAACTTGGAGTATAAATTTATCTCAAGGAGGCACAGTGGAGTACTGGTTAGCACTGCTGCATCACAGATCAGTTCACAGTTTTGGCCACAATAATTAATCCAGCATAGCTGGCAGACACTTCCCTAGCCCTCAGTCGCACTTAAAGACCATTGCACAATTGTAATCCAGTCAAAAGTAGTTCAATTTCTCTTTCCCCTTTCACTTTAGTGAATTTCTCAGAGTTTGCAAACATTTCTGTATTTTCTCTGAATGTGAGGGGTTTGCTCATCACTAGTGTTTAAATCCTCTTTTCCTACTCACCCTACTAGTCACTGTCTATATATTCACATGTGACTTTCTATGTGTGCCCCTCACAAGGCGCTTTTGCTTCAGGGCCAATTTAGGATGTGGTAGCTCTTGAAGTTGTTGACACTTTGATCAAATATCTTAGCCTTTCTTTTGAATTCACCCTTTAAGTAGTGACTTTATCACAAATCACAGCCCGAATGAAAGTCCTTTGTCACTATCCACCAAAATCATTATCTTTGACAGACAGAGTTGGACCCACTTCCTAGACAACATAATCCGCAGAGTTCTTTTTCTGGTCTTATTTAATATAGTTAAGTCTTTATGACTTATTTGTGTAATTAATACATAGGCACTGTAAAATATAATTACAAAAGCATTTGTATAAAAATGCACTTTCTACCTTAGGTCGTTGTACTAACTTTTTGTGATATTTTAATGTTCGGTATAATATTTGTGCCTTACTGAATATTATTTTTCATTTATTTTGTATAGAGACTTGTAAAAGTACAGGACCCTGGGTCTAGAAGTGGAAGGTCGCTGTATAAGAATTAAAATGCACACCTGTAAGAAGAATAAACTTGCCTTCAGAACTTGTAAACACTGGGTTTGTATCTTTCTTACAACCCATTCCCTGGCCTTCTCTTTCTCTTTCTCTCTAGGCCACTGATCAACAACTAAGTGCATTTCTCATCTTAAATAAAACTCCTAGTTAGCAGCTCAAAGCATCATTATACAATTTAAACACAAGATAACAATTAACCCAAAAAGCATAGCGGAAATGATCCCTATAATTAAGTAATACAATTACAACCACTGAAGTAAGTACTCCCTGTTGCCAGAGTAGTTTTCTACTGGCTCACTCTCATGACAGCACGTAGACGATCATTCAGTTGTTAACCATTATCCCTCTCTCATTTGTACAGCTTTAAATGGACTGCTGCGTGGAAGCACCATTTCTTGTAAGTGGTGATTTTAGCATTTATGACTGTGCTTAGCCTAGTAACAAGACACCAAAGAAGAATTGTGGCTTTCCCCATAAGGAACAATAATACTGCATCAGCATTAATCATCATTCCGACAAACAACAGTAAAGCAGAACAAAAGAACCTGAGGGACAAAGTTGTTTTTTATGAATTAAATGCAGCTTACCTAACCATTTGTAAGCATCCAGGGATTTTGGGCTTGGGCTTGAAATTGCAAAGTTTCCACGGTTCAGATCTCACTTGGAGCTCACAGCATGACCCAAAACTGTAAATGGTTTTTATCATTAATATACCATTATATATTTAGCAAATCTACCACAATCCTCCTATCTGTTCTATAATTAAAATCATATAGGTTGACACAAAAGAATGTGTAATATTCATACAGTGGCGAGAACATTAAACAGCTAAATACACAGGAATACATAAATTAAGAGCATTCTGGAGAGACTGTTTTAGAGAAATGTTAGGTCTAAAATAATACAATTTTCCAGATTTATAAATAGTGGGTGGATAAATAGCAAGGTAAAAGGTGCTAAAGGAAAAAGCAGCACTGAGTGAGGGCACGTTAATATGTCTGCATTTCTCTATGTTATTTCTGTGGGCTACATATTGTAGATAGTCTGCAGCACACCAGTACAATATATTATATTTTATGGCTTTGGCTCAAAGAGCCTTTTTAGGAAATGTGACATGCTACACATATTTTTGCACACAGACAAAACACAAATGAACAATTTTGCATGTCATGGCATTTTATTTCTATAGTAAAACACACAAGTCACTATGTCCATCCCGGTCTCCCTTTGCATTGTGCTCATTTCACTGGTTGGGGTTTGTCTTTTCCTGTTTCTTACACAGGAGGGTGAGCACACATACTCAAAATATACCCAACATCCCGTCTCTCTCTCCAATTGCACTCAGTATAATTAAATAACATGCATGTCATAAAAAAATCTGCATCATTGTCACAATGCGCACTAATCTGTACCATCCAGGCAACAATTGGATTTGTGGCCTGCAGGAGGCACACCAGCCACTCAGACCTGAAACAGACAGACAGCAGTCACAAAATCCAAACACAACACACATTTATTAATTGGGGAAGCACTTTCCCATCACTCCCCACAGCAGCACAGTACAACACAGAGCATGCAGGACTTCCTTTTCTTTTCTCTTCTTCCTTGGATATCTTTCTCTTTCTCCTTTACCTCCACTCCTCCTCCAACAAAGATCATCTCTCTCTCTCCTTTCCAGTGTCGCCTGGGAGCACTTCCCAGTAAGGTGGAAGCCCTACATATGAGGACTTAGCAATTCCTGCAGCACTCCCAACAGGGCTGAGCCGACAAATACCACTTACCCTACAACCCTGTGGGAATTCGAGGAGCTTTCTCAACCCAGGGGGGCTGCCAGGTAGCAGTTCGGGGGAGATAGTGCCCTTCAAACTCCATCTCCCCCTGTCCTTCCTTGAAGGAGGTGCCCCGGCCAGGTAAAGATGCCAACCGTCCCTCACAATTTACAGACCAGCATCTAAGGAAATGGAGCTTTTAACAGTATTTTTCTCTTTCACCCGCAGCAAAACAATGAAGCCGGTGACACCACTTCCGGTTTGGCCCTGGAGGTGGCAATTTATCAGCCCAGCAGCTTATTTAAAGAACAACACTTCTGTTTCTTCACCAACTGCATTCCAAAGAGATTGTAGCTAAAAGAAGCCCCGAGGAAAAAGCTGCACTTGGAAAAATCGTTTTGAATTTGGAAGCTTACAATCCAAACCAAATGAGAAATGATAGGACCGCAAGCCTGATGAGAGGTAATGGTAAATGGACATAACTATTGAAGGGGCGGCACGGTGGCACAGTGGTAGTGCTGCTGCCTCGCATCTAGGAGACCCGGGTTCGCTTCCCAGGTCCTCCCTGCGTGGAGTTTGCATGTTCTCCCCGTGTCTACGTGGGTTTCCTCCCACAGTCCAAAAACATGTAGGTTAGCATGCAGGCATTGGTGTGTGTGTGTGTGTGTGCGCGCGCGCGCCATGCGGTGGGCTGGCGCCCTGCCTGGGGTTTGTTTCCTGCCTTGCACCCTGTGTTGGTTAGGAATGGCTCCAGCAACCCCCATGACCCTGTAGTTAGGATATAGTGGGTTGGATGATGGATGGATTATTAAAGGAAAGATCAAGCAATACTTAGTCAAGAAGAGTTTAGAGAAGAAAGTGTATGCTTCAGTAATATTAGAATTCCATGAGAAGGAAACAAAAGCAATAATAATAGGATATGATTTGTCTTGATTTCAAAAGGGTGTTGATAGGGTATCACATGAGAGGCTAGTGATCAAACTGAAAAAAGGGGGAGTTCAAGGTGCAGGGTCTAGATATTTGCACAACTACTATGTGTCTGTATTGATAGCAAGCTAGCAGTGCAAATTTAATTTTCTTTTGTAGGAAAACCAGGAGAAGAGGTGTTGTCAGTGTAGAATCAAAACCTTAAGAACTACTACACAGTGTCAATGCCAAAATGAGAAGCAAAAACTGAAGTCAAAGAAATCACAGACAATAGTCAAAACTAAGGAGAGAGAATAACTAATCACAAAATTGAAAGTCAAGGGGATTTTTTGGAACCCTTAACACAGACAGGGAAATGATCTCAAAGGCGACCTTTTAAACCCATTTTGTCGTTAACATGGGTCGTGAGTTTGAAGGACACATCTCTAACAACATGGGAGCTTCCCAAAATGATGGGAAGAAAATATAGTGGCAATCATAAATAACCACAATGGTGGTGAAAATGTTTTAAAAAAATGTATAAAAGCAAAAGTAATTTTTTGATGATTCAGAAACTAGGGCTCAAGAAATCTCTAAAATGAGTGTTCGACTTCGTAAATCAATGCAGAAAAATGTGTAAAAAATGACTCACAATCCAATTTATCACCAGGTTCAAGTGAATGCAACATTTTCTAAATTAGGCAATGTTAAAAGTAAATTGCTGGAGCCACATTTTATAAAAGGATTTAAACCAAACTGATTAACTTTGCACAGGATACTAAATTTGGTGGAATGGCCAGTCAGTACAACTATTACAGACAAGCCATCCCCCGCGGCTCCGCCCACGTAGTAGTTAAACAGGACAGTGCGGAGGGCCCTGCCTGGATCCCCACACCTGACATCACGCTTCCCCCTCTCCTCAGCCTGCAGCCTCCGTCTCGGATTAGCGCGAAAAAATCACTCTTGTAAGTGAACTGTGATACTTAGTGCAATTAGAGAAGTCGCAAAATCAACCGGAATGTTCAAGCAAAGTATAAAAAAATGGATCTAAATCCATTAAGTAATTCTGTCATTCGCTAGCGAAGTGGAGGTAAGGTACGCCTCAACGCTGGTGCGTGAGTGAGGAGGGCCCTATCCCCCCCACCCTGCGGGCTACTGCATGTCTCTTGGATTTACGCAAATAAATCGGTACTATGATACTTAGCGCAATGAAAGAAGTCGCAAAATCATCTGGAATGTTCAAGCAAATTATAGAAAAAAAACAGACCTAAATCCGTTAATGCGTTCTCTCATGAGAAGTGGACAGACATAAGACAGACAGACAGTGAAATGTGGCAGTTAAAGTACCATGTAAATAAAAGTACACCTTATGAGAATGGTTTATGAGTGACAGTTAATCATTATTCACATCCAGACAGTATTCAAGAGAAGGCTAATTAAATATAGGGCTAGATAGCATGCTGTGCAGAATACACATCAAGAAGGATGTTCTTGACCTACACAAGGCAGTAGTAAGGTTTGATCTGGAATATTAAATGGCCTCATTATTACAAAATATGTAACAACACTTCCTAAACTCAAGAGAAGAGCAAGTAGACTGATCACTAGGCTATGTGGAAAAAGGAAAGGAAATCAATCTGCACAGTTGAAAGCAAGTGGAGGTTAAGTGAAGACAAGACAAAAGTGTTCATAATTACGAACAAAATTAGCATTGTGAAAGCCAGATGTTTTTCCATCATAAGCACAGATGGACACAGGTTAAGGGTACGTTTTGCACATACCTCACAAAGTTTTGCATCAGTACAGATGCAAGAAATGTGGAAGACTGCATTGAGGACCTTGACATTTCTACCAGATGATATTTTGATGCAAGTTCTGTGAACAGGGATTTGCAAGGCTGTTCTTTTCCAAACTGTTCTTAACCCCCATCATCTTTAAGCAATAGGTACATACTCATATTCTACCTAGGACTTTAGTGGGATCAAAAATAAGGGTTTTTTGTATCAATGCTATTTTAAACTTGGCTGATGTCTTTATCTAAGGGAATGTATGTTTTCCAGTACATCTCAACTGATCACAGGTGTTTTTTGGTTGAAGCACAGGCAAGTTTGATGACAAAGAGTCGCAGGCAGGCAGTGGACTCACAGCCGTGGGCTTTAAGGTCCTTTACCTTATGTGCCACAGCACAATACCTGAATATCATTTCATTTCTTTAGAACAAAATTATATTTTTGCACTTAAAAGTTCCCTAATTGTACCAATATGTGGGCTGTTTAACAGAACTGCAATTTGTGGCTTAATCAAGTGAATATATCCCATGAGATAAATTACTTTTAAATCTGTCTTGCAGTAATACTTTGACATATGTTTCCGGAATGCAAATTTATTAACTTGATTATGTTGTACAGTTGTGTACCTTTAAAAAGATTTTTCTAACTTAGAAATGAAAATGAAAACTGCATCCTAGCACTAAAGCATAATCTGAATGCACTTTGTCCATTAAAAGATTGCAGAGGAGCCAGAGCCTATATGAGCAGGAGTGGACACAAGATAGGGATCAACCCTCAACACGACACCACTTTGGGAAGCAAACTGGGGAATAGCTTAACTGGCAAGGAGATTGTGCAGCTAAAAATTAGAAGAAGAAAGAGAAGGGACTGATTGGGATGTGAGAGCACTGTGGTTTTACACGATGAACAGGAGGACGAACACATCTGACAGTTTGCTATATGATTTTGCTCTTTTCACTCTTTTCTATTGGTGGCATGGTGGCACAGTGGTAGCGCTGCTGCCTCGCAGTAAGGAGACCTGGGTTCGCTTCCCGGGTCCTCCCTGCATGGAGTTTCCATGTTCTCTGCGTGGGTTTCCTCCCACAGTCTAGTGATATGCAGGTTAGGTGCATTGGCCCTAGTGTCTGTTTGGTGTATGTGTGTGTGCCCTGTGGAGGGCTGGCACTCTGTCCGGGAATTTGTTCCTGCCTTGCGCCCTGTGCTGGCTGAGATTGGCTCCATAAGTTCCCCGTGACCCTGTGTTAGGACAGAGTGGGTTGGATAATGACTGACTCTTTTCTATTAATTACCAATAAAACAAAAAGTTTTGTATCAATTTTGACTTAGACAATTTTTTTTCTGGAACAGATAGTCATACAGAAGTACAGTATAATTGTGGGACAAACCTTAATACCAATAGGAGCTACCTAAGCACATTTATGTTAGGAATAATACCCAATGAGGACTGGGTGATCTTTTGGTCTTGTAATCCCTGCACATTTTTATTTTCTCCAGCATCTCTCCATTTGGAGATTTTTATTATTCCCCTCTGCCCATCTGACTACAGCACTGGACTTATCATGAGAGACACAAAAACAATTCCATACTTAAGGACTCAATTTTATCTGTTACTTATTTATCTGTAATATTTAAATGGATATAGATTTATTTTAAATTTACTACTTTTTATATTAAATGTATTCATTCATATGCTTATTTATTTCTAATTTGCTTATTTTCTTTTCTTATAATTTAATTCTCCAACATCTAATGCACTTTGAGCTACATGCATTGGTTGAAAATGTGCTATGGAAAAAAATGTTGTTTTACCCAAATGTGACTGCATCTATCTGTGCATTTGCTTTTATACAAATAAAAAATACATATAAACAAACATGCACACACAGTGTATACATATACACTTGCATACATACATATATATTTGTCATTAATACTTCTGACATTCTAATGCAGTGCATCCTCTGTTTTGCCACAGTGCTGACACACGATCACACAGAGAAATGGGGCATGTCTGTTTATGCTGATATAGACTATCTGTCTGCAAAGGCAAAATGAAAGGAGTTAAGTTCGGCAAAGCTCAAAGAAAAGGTGTTTTACAACTGCATCCCAGGTGCTGTAGCTATGACCATAGTTTAACACAACTGATCCAGTCAGAAAGGTATTTAACATATAGTACCCCACTTTTATCTTATCTGCAACCTTATGCAAATACAGAATTTAGGAACTACAATTCCCATCAGCCAGAGCACTGCTCCAGATGATTTCATCAAGGCTAAGAAAGTTTAAATAAGAGCATCTTGCATTTGGCAGACCGGAGGTGTGTATGTCACATATGACAATAAATATGAGATAAACTGACTACACTGCATTTCTTTTATCAGTTTACAGCCTTGTATTTTTTAAAAAGCCAACACTGTTCACCTCCTGCAAGTTCAATTAACAATCAGCATTAAGCACTTACTGAAGCACATACTGTATACTGTGTGTATGTTGTTGTACACTTATTGAGCATCAAAACGGTTAACTGAGACAAAATAACAGCCACAGGGCAGGGGCAAAAGCAATTCCTAATTACCTCTTTTCCTTTTCCTGCAGATCAGAGGATGAGTCTCAGCACAGGCCAGAACATCATTTCCAGCGGAGGAACTGGCCTTTCCTTCCTGGGAGCTACTTAAAGAACCACAGCACCTGAAATTGCTGCCCATTTTGGACCATTAGAGAGTAGAAATCTACAAAAGAGAAACCTTTGAGCAAGAAGGTTCTAAGGGCCCTGGACATCCTACCTTTTTAATTTTTGCTTTTACTTTCGCTGTTGTTATTAATGGAGTACTTGGCCAGTCCACAATCCTTTGCAGTATTCTGTCTGTTTTTCTTTACTGATTTGCAATATTGAATTAAAATAGATATGCAACCTTAACAATATTGATTGAAGCTGTATAGACTGAACAGCTTCCTCTTCCATTTTCTTTCTATACTAATAAGCAAAATCTTGCAGTGAATCAGAACTGGTATAAGTGGGTTTCAGAAAATAGTTCTAATGAATACGTAGTTTAATATTTTGTCCATGGTGTATTCACCTCTTTTGCATGCTTCCACATACATACATAAATCCTTCTGTACCAAGCAAATGTTATCAGTGGTGCTCTACATGAATTTGAAAAGCTAAATCCCAATTTCAGCCAAGCTTCAATCATCATTACCAGTTCAGGCTCATACAGATTAATTGGAAAGATAGAAGTATGACACCATAAATCGTAGCACTTCTCAAACAAGACTACTTAGTGAGCAGCCAGCAGCACAACATACTGTATGATCCCTCCTTTACAATACATGAAAAGTAGAGAGCCATTTTTCATTGTGCACAACAATCTGGTTAAGTCTGCTAGAAGCAGAATACAGCTGATGGATTCTTGAGAGTTTATTGTTTTCTGCACTGTGCTGAGAAAACTCTCTTTAAAGTTTTGATATGTTACAACTGACATTTACAGAAAAGATTTATTTCAACATCTGTTGTGAACGTCTGGATGAAAAATCTGTAAGCAATTACAAAGTAAAATGTCAAGCATTTTAATCAGTGAAACACTGAATAGATATGGGGTCAATATCTAAAAAAACGTAGTTGTTCTGGGACCCCTTAATTAATGCTTTGGCTTTAAAAGGGCCTGAAAATATATTTTAAAAACACATTACGGTATTATAAGTCACTCAGTCCATTTACTAGGTTGGCAAGTGAGCACTGTAGCAGCAAGCAGACAGCTTTTCGCCAGTGGCGCCGTAGATGGTTGGCTGTGTGCACTTCAGTAGCTGGGTGGGATTAGATGCTTGAGCACCAGAACAGATCACAGGGTAGGGAAGGAAAATGAGCACAAGCTTCAAAAAGATTCAAGAAAGAAAGAAAAGCCAAATAGAATTAAAGCATAAATAGATGCCTCACACAGTTTAAGTGCTCCCCTTGGTGTCTGTGATGCTGAAGATTATGATGGAGGATAGCAAAAAATAATGCCATGAATCCATTGTATTGACAAGAGCTGCAGTACTGGTCAGTGGCAAATTGGTGAACTGGATGTGAAGAAACACTTATCTTAATCTGAAGTATAAAATAGCCATTTACTGTTGCACACACAGCCTCTAGTATGTATGTCTTATGAAAAATTGAAGTCCTGGGCAATGCTGGTCAGAAGTGCAAGGTGGCATGGAATTTTTTTTGTAGGCTGCTTATCTTTGTAGGATTCTTCTACTTAAGATATTCATATCCTAACTGATAGCATTCTCCATAGCTAGTTGAACTGGCCATCACAGAATTGTGGAAGATATGAAGGATGTCACTACCCACATTAACACAAGAATCCCTGAAGCATATGAAAAAACTCACAATGCCGGGCCACCTGAAATTTCTTCGCACCTCCTCATCTGCGTCTTTTGTTTTGCAAATGTGTTGATCAGCATCGGCAGCAGGCAGCCTGCTATCCTATCCCACACCGATACAGTTTAGTCATACACAAAGTTCTCCCAGCTTAAGCCTTGTTTATCTCAGTGTAAGGTAAATAATACAGTATATCATTATTTGGAATACATGCATTTCAAGTGTGTTCCGTGTCTACAACGATCTGTGGAAATGTAGGATGAAAGGAAATGTGATGCAAGAAATGTTGAACACCTAACTAAAACAGAAACTTTTTTCATGTTCTACTAATAATTGGCAAAATAAACACTTTCACAAAAGACACAGATATATATATGTTAAAGGAACACAGTCAACTAAAAAAACAGCCTGCTCTGCCCTTTCTTATATAATTGCTCTGTGTTACCAGTTCAACCTGTCATTGATGTGACTACCCAGTATTTGTATTGTAGGTTGCTGCTAAGAGCAGCAAGGGGAAATGTTATGATGTTTGTGAACCCAAAAAGGGCAGGAACACACTGTTTGCATGCATCAAGTGCAGAAAATACATTTTCAATTGACACACATTAAAACTGTGTCCTTCACGTGGTGTGTAGATGCTATGATTTTCACATGCATTGTATGAACACCTTGTCCTGTCATTTTGCTCTGTTCAAAACATTAATAACTATGGGAAACTTGTCTTATTTGTATTGTTCAAGATTAATTTGGTATATTCCACCTACAGTATGTCTTGATTATTATTGATTTCTATACGAAAATCACATTTTATCACAAGAATCAAATAGCATTTTCATTGATAAATGTGGTTGAGCAGAGGTAAATAGTAATTATTAAACATATTTGCTGTCTATATTGCTTGTAAGTGAGATAAATTCAACATATAAAATATGTAATATAAAATGAAATGTTATGTTTTTATTATTTTAGTAACCCAGTAATGTTGCGGGTCTACCAGACTTGGGAACACCAGCTCCATAACAAAACTACGAACAGCACACAAGGGTTAATCACACACAGTTAAAGGGTCAGCTCATTCAAGTTTGAAGATAGACAGCTACCTTTTCCATACTAACTTTTGCCTCTTTAATTCCTTCTCATTGTACTTTCTGGTTTTGACCCTTACTCCCTGATTTATGATTCACCTCTTTTAAATTTTTCTTACGATTTTTTATCTCCCAATTTTGACCTTCACTATGTTTTATTTAAACCTCTTCTTCCAATCTATCCGATAAAATCTGCCAATAAATGTGATTCAAGACAAGATGGAAACATAACCTCTGCTTTTGTTCCAATGTTCTCAGCACAAAAAAAAACTAGGATAAAAATAAGATATAAAGATGTTATTATTTATTTACTTTATACTACTTCCAGCTGCTTTTTACATGAGCTCTGTATTTCACACTGTTTTATTTACTAGTTACTAGTCTTATTTAAAATTAGAATTGATTCACTAAAATTAATCAGCAATACGTCTGCACTATTACTCACTTTGACTGTGACAGCCAAGTCTGAAACTTTTCTTTCTTCTGAATTGTTCTTGCTTTATAGTAACTCCAGTGTGTGTTCAGGCCAAAGTGTGTGTGTAGATTTATTTATTTACTTGTCTACCTATTTATTTAAAGACCTTCTGTAAAACCCCAGATATCCCCCTGGGAACAAATAAAGTTGTATCTAAATCTAAATCTACAGTACAGACATTTTTATAAATCTGACCCTTTAAATAGATGTGCATTCATTCATCTAAAATGGAATCTGTTCAGATCAGTTCAGGGTCTGCCTTTTCAAGCTGATTGTCCAGTTTCTTAGTTTAGAACTGCAGATTCCGGAGTCCATCTCTACTGTTATGATTATGGTTTATTATTTATTTCTGAGCCATGCATGCTGTTTTATTTTGCCCTTATTAGCATTATTTAGCAAATAATATTATTTTGCTGTATATTTAGTGCTCCATAGTCATTGTAAGGATGTTTATGTTCTTTAAGCATTATTTTATTTTGTGTTGATGCAACACAATCTAGATATCATGCGACTTGTCCTGTCACACCAATAAAACAGAGGTCATTGCATATACCATATCTCTCACGGATAAGTTCTCCCACGGACTTTTTTATCATATAATTTCTGGTATTTTATAATGTTGTTCGTATAAGTCGAATGCGGAAAACTCACGCTATTGGTCCAAGAGATTGTGATATGCTAATTCCCACGTGAGAGAGAACCACAGAGCACACTGCCTTTTTTTTCTGTGTATTGTGCCTATGTGACCACACGATAATACCCCAACTATTCTTAAGCAATGTTTGCACTTTTTTGTGTTTTTTGTATCTCACACCCTCATACACCTTTATCATAAGAGCATCCCTTATCTACAATGGAGCTTTCGACCGGAAGAAAATATGAAGATGGTTTGAAATTAAAAGTCGTTGAAGTAGCGAAAGAAATTGGTAACTGTGCTGCTGCAACAAAATTCGATGTTTCTAGGAAACTGATGCGAGATTGGAGGAGGCAAGAAGATGCATTTTTGAACCGCTTTTTGAAAGTCGGGGTCTGATTTTATGATCGATTTTTTGAGTTTCAAGACCCGACTTATACTTGAGTATATGCAGTAAGTTTGTCACTCTTGGATCAAGGAGTAATCCCTCAGTGGATAAACAAATCATTTTGTTACATTTTGTGGTAGCTTACTGTAGCTTTCAAACAGGTAGAAAGGTTCTTTTCAGTGTCTTGAGTTTACCTAGGTGTTCTGACTATTCTTTTGGCTCTTTCCTTTATAATGGTGCTCGGTTATTTTGGTTTTCTCTCTGCCTGTCTAATTATACTTTGGGTTTCATTTATCTTACGATCCCTTTGAAAATTTCATAGTAACGTTAATGTTTATAAAAGTGCAAGTACCACCTACATCATGATTGCGGTCAGGCAAACGCTGTAACCTAACAAAACTTAAAATCAAAACACTTTAAAAAAACATTCGAAAAGTACTAAAGAGATCTTGTTGTAAAGCAGTTACTTTAAAGTTTGAATTTAAAATGCAGATGCGTGGCCATTTTTATATCTTGGCCACCATGATGTCATGTGTTACATGGGACATGCCCTCTATGTGTAGCAATCAGATAACATCATAGAGGCCAGAAAACAAATTCCGCACTTATAGAAAAGCTTATAAAGGTGACTCAATGGAGTCATCAAAACTCTGTTAAAAAAAATGACCCGGAAGGTTAAACTCTTTGCTTGGTTTGCCCAGAGAGACTAAGCCACACAGCACATGGCTTCTTGCTGCTACATGAAATGCTCCAGACAAGGTATCTTTGGCAGAAAAAAATAAAAATCACACATGCAGTTCATGCTGATTAAGCAGCATGTAAGCCTACAACCACCTCCAGGCTCACTTTGTAATAAGTAAAACCTTTAAAAGAGATTATAGCTACTCTATATTGTAATGGTGGTTCTGTTCCTAAACACCTTCAAGTCTGTCTTATGCAGGGTGCTGTGGGCTGTGCTGTAGACTCCCTTCTGGAGATCCCCAAGATGAAAAAGAATGTAATTAAAATCTGTTGAAGCATGGCTGACTGAGGGAGGGTGCTTACCCACTCTGAGGCTCTTCTGCTGTGTATGCTGGAGTGAACATTTCCCTGCTGTTCTGATCTTTAAAATAAATGGAGTGGACGAGATCAAGGAAGAAGCTTGGTTTGGAGTCTTTTGGTGCATCAGAAAATCCTCTAATGTGACAAAATACAGATAATGAAAAATAAATATTAAAAATTTTCTAAATCTAATTAAAACTATGCACATATTTGAAACTTTCCAACACTCAGCAGCAAAACAGAACCCAGTCTTGAAGGAGTTACCACTCTATAACTGGCCCAGTGTAAAGTTGCTAATTAACTAAACATCACATTCGTAATCCTGTTTAATTCTATTAATGTTTGCAAGGTGTCCCAGCATATCCAAGTCAATACGAGGACTACACACACACTCACATGCACACTCACACACAGAGCCAATTTAGAGTTGCCAAGGTAAATATGTCTTTGAAATGGTCGTGGTGGGCCAGAGTCTGTCCAGAATTGTTTCCATACTTGGACTTTCCCATATGGGGCCAATTTGGTATCAGCAATCAACCTAATCAAAATTTTTGGGATGCCAGACAAAAAACAATGTATTCAACACTAAAATCCAGTGGATTTGTCAAAAGTAAAACTTTACAATGTTATCAAGTGCAACATATACAGTAGGTCAGAATCTTGGTGTTTAAAAAATGATCCAAGTATGGGAATGAGACATATTGAGGAAAATCTATGGAGAAATATAAGAGAATGGAGAGTGAAGAACAAGAACAAATAAAGAATTAGCAAATCTTTAGGGAGAACCAGACCTTGTAGCATATATAAAATTCAATAGAATGAGAGAGATCGGGCTTGTAAAGTGAATGGAAGATAACAGAAGTGTTAAAGGAATATATGAAAGGAAATTGGAGGGTAGAAGACATACTGGCAGGCCAAGAAAACCAACTATGAATGATGCTGAATAATCTAGAAATTGGTGGTTAGAGAAGAATGGACAAGCATCCTTCTGGAGGCCAAGGTCCTTCATGGGATGCAGAGCCATGGAGTACATACAGTAAGTACATTTGTCAGTAAGAAGAAACAAACACACACAAAATGTGCAAACTGCACACAGACAACAACCAGGCCAGGGTTACAAAACGAGACACTGGCAGCAGCACTAACCAAGGCATCCATTAACACTTATGTGAAGTAGTGAAATGATATTAATATAATCACATCAGGAAATACAATACTTAAAATACCACGGTGACATTTAAGCATACAGGTATTAAAATACACATTTTTATCTTTTTATTGTTCTGAACCCCAGTATGCAGTCTTCTTATATTGTACTTTTTATTAAAATTATATTTAAAGTTTTAAAATGTTCCATTTAAAGTGAGCTATTATAATAAGCTAGAAGAATTCCATATATTGTAAAGAGCAATGGGCTAAAATACAGTTGTAAGAATGACATTAACCAACGTTGCAGAGTATCTACTTCATAAATTTACACTTCACAACTCTCTCTTGTTAACTTGTAGATATTAGAGACCATAGAGAAAGGTTTATGGAGATAATAAATAAATAAAAGATTTGCTGATCAGGCCTATACTGTTGCGCAGAGGCAGTGGTTTTTTTTTCCTGCTTCAAGTGTAAAAGTATTCTTCATTTGTCTTATTTTAATTATTTCAAAAAAATAAATATTATCATTGGAATAAATGAGTTGGACGGAAGTACTAATACTAATTAAAATGCCCCCAACTGGTTTTAAATGATATAAATCAAACATTTAAAATGTTTCCAGTAAATGTGACACAATAGGAGGTCTTGCTCATGTAAACGTACACTTCTATGACAAGTTAATATTAAATATGTTTTTCAGAAGAGATTTACCATATCATTTGTGGAAAGAATGCCTGTTACACAGATCTGCTTAGAAACACTAAAAATTTAAACAGAACACCCATCCTTCCATTAAACCAATTTAAGGGGTATTCACATAAAATCCACAGAACCCATTGCCAACATTATGTCTACTCAGCTCCCAATGGACCAATTTAGTTGAAATTTAGCTAATTTATTCCTCAAGAAAACCTATCAAGAAAGCACAATTTTCATTCAGATATCTTGAATAGAGCAAAATTTGAAGAATGCCCATTTAAGAACATTAGTGAATCTGTGCAACCTCAATTGAGATTAAATTACTCTTTAAAATTTAACTTTGGGGACATTTCAGGTTTTATATTTTCCACTTTTACACATCCTATAGCTGTTCCTGATGGAATAAAATCCTCAAAAAGCCTGAATTAGCTTAAGACACCCTAATTCGGGGTGTTCATAAGAAACCTTATGATATATTTTGTGAGGTAGAAGTACATAATAAAGAAGAATAGTTGCATCAAATATGTAAAATATTTAAAAATGTGGTTCAATGTAAATGTTTAAAATTTAAATATTCTCGATTGTAACTTAAATTAGTCATTTTTGACATTCTGATAGAGAGGACCATAAAGAGCTAGTTCTCTAATAAGTGATTAAAAATTAAAGCATTACTTCATATTTATAGTTACTTATCTTTATATAGTCTAAAATGATACCCCACGTGAGTATGTTTGAATTTGGCCATTTTTAACCTTCTGAGAGTGTCTCTTAGAGGGCTAAGACCACTGGAAAAGACTTAAATATCAAAAATATTATCATAATCATGATCAGCAAACCTTGAATTAGCATAAAACGACACTCTGCATGCTTGTATCACCGATCCACATTTTTATGAAGTTTTGTAAAAAAGGAATAAATTTGACCCTTCATATGCAATTAAGATGTGAACCCCTGGGGTCGGTTGAAGTAGCAAATCCTTCTGATCATTTTTGCTAAGCACATCAATTAGTTTACTCTTTGTCATAAGACTGTAATTTCCCATACAAAAAATGTCCTAAAATGAAGGGTTTTCAGGTCTAGAAGGGCAAAAATAGAGAGGTAATCCAAAAAGCTTGATACTTTGTATAACCAGACAAGTCGAACGATATATGATATGTACCAGTGTGTCAGTCAAAATAAAACTGAAGTGATCTCAAAACATTTCTAAGTAATTTTTATTAACACAGTAAAAGTTACTGAACTGATGGACAGTCGCGCACACAGGGGGACTTCAGCATACTGCAGATTTTAACACTCCATCAGGTACATTTTTCAACATTTGTACGTTTAATAAAAATGGACTAGAATCATTTATAGACTCTTCAGTCTCCACTATCAACAGCAAAAATTTTTAAAACAATCAAAGCAAAATTTTCATCACTTGAAATGGAATCTGATGTGTATGAAAGCTACTTTAGACAACACAAGCTCTTTTTGGCCTACAAGATATGGTAAAGTGTAGCATTGTAAGATGCTGTTAACAAGTCAAGAATATTATGTGCTCTACTAATACATGTAATTATATTTTATCCATCCATCCATCCATTTTCCAACCCACTGAATCCAAACACAGGGTCACGGGGGTCTGCTGGAGCCAATCCCAGCTAACACAGGGCACAAGGCAGGAACCAATCCTGGGCAGGGTGCCAACCCACCGCAGGACACACACAAACACACCCACACACCAAGCACACACTAGGGCCAATTTAGAATCGCCAATCCACCTAACCTGCATGTTTTTGGACTGTGGGAGGAAACCGGAGCGCCCGGAGGAAACATTATATTTTATTATCAATGCTATTTTTGGATATGTATCATTGTTATAACATATTTTATAAATGTGATAAATGTCTCTGTCTCTAATGAGTTATATAAATAAATTTGAAAATGGTCCAACATCTAAAAAAAGTTAACTAGGTCTCTGAATGTACTTAAACCTTGTGCCGTGTGTACATTTTCTAACTTTTCTTGAAGTTACTTTGTCCATTTCAGAATGACAGGAAGCTGTAACCTACCCTAACAAGATTAAAAACAATCCTTATTCATTTCAGTTAAGATTTAACACATACGTTATTCACTTATTGTATTAGGTCAACTTAGAGTGCCAGTTAACTAAAGGGCTAATTCATATTTTGTTCATGGGAATCCACATTTGTTTATGTAGACTAAATAACAGAATGTTACAGTCAATGCAATTGAGCCCACTTATCTGGAGTGCTGTCTGTGCAGCTGCACATCTTTGTGTCCGTGTTGGCAGCAGATGCATTGCTAATAAACCTGGGAGATTATTGGAGTAGCAGAAAACCGCAAGTGCAAACTGTGCTACAACAACTTTAGTATGACATGACAACCAACCACTTGGGGATATTTCTTGTCTGCTAAAGTACAGTATGTGGCAGTCCAACTCACATGTCTTTGGGATGGGGGGTACTGGAGCACTTGAGAAACCAACATTGAAACACTTTGTGCAAAATGGGAGATCCCTGGTGCTGTTCCACTTTACTACCATTCTTTTTGTGCCAGTTAATATGTTTGGGTGGAACATAAACAGAAGCTTTTTTAAGATTTTTCCTTTCATCTTCTAAATTTGCAGTAGCAGACAAAAATTACAAATCTTAATAGAAGAGATATTTTACAATGCAGCATATCTTCCAAACTATACTTAACTGATTCCCAATAGATCGTTTTGGGGACACGTACCACTGGAGGTCATAAATAGCCCTAACAGGTTGGGTTAACACAATACCTAACAGCTACATCCATATATGTATTCCAAAATTTAAGGCAAAAACATTTTGTAGAGGAACACTGCTTACTTTTAAGAGAATTAACATACTTGGACAAATACAACTATTACAGAAAACTCCCTACTTATATCAGCGATTAGTTTAACTCCATAAAAATGGCTCTTTAGTAATAGACATTTTGAAAATAATTAGAGTAAAATATTAACAAATCTTCAAAGAAACAAATTTTGTTTCTGCGATTATATACAGTAACAGTAACAGAGACCTGGCTTTAAAAAAAAAAAATCTAATTCTCAATCTACACAAAATGAAATAAGATGATGCTAAGAAAAGGGCACCATGTTATAAAGGAAGTTATAAATTCCATAAAACTTGTTATAGCAAAAAACATTTGACACAGGGGTTGCACAGTATATGGATTCCCTTTTCATAGTGAACCCCTTTTCTTAAAACTTGGTTAAGCCATGCTTAAAAAGTTAAAGCAGAAACTGTATGAAAATCAAAAGGCAAGGGGTGACCTGATACTCAAATTTTAAACTCAACAAATTTTATATTACATTATGTCTTTTATATGAACTGCGGGTAAAAGAGCAGGAAATAGTTAATGAATGTTCATTAATATTTTGCATAACCAAAAAACTCTGAAAGTAAAGTAAATGATACCCTGCTGCAAAGGCTTTAGTTAAATGTCTGAATGAAACGCAAAATATAGTGCAGAAATGATAAAAATCCATGAAAAAAAAATAAAAAGGACATTCAGTCTGTGGTACTTCGTGCACACTGTAATTTTCCTCCTGTGATCCCAGTGGCTTCCCTGTGGTCTGAATTGAAGTTTCAAAGGTAATTTTGTTCTATTGTGATCTTCACACACTTTGTTTTTTCAGTCTTTGGTCTCTTTCCTTTTTTCCATTTCAGCTGGCCCTCTTGGTTAACTGCATTCCACTTATTTTACTCACTCAGTTTAGCAGATTTTGCATGTTTCAGTTTTTTTTTTGTTTTGTTTTTTTGCAAATAGATCAAAAACACAAAGACCTGACTCTTTAATTAATTCCTAATTATTATTTTAAAACTGTGTCAGAGAGACACACTTTAAGAAATACAAAGTCCTCCTAGGACTTTCATTATCTGTTTAATTATTTAAAGTCGGGCACAACTTTATAGTTTTTTTTTCCACCTGTCAGTTACACCACACACCTGCTGTATTTAGTTTTCTTCACAGATCATCACAATTTTCAAATAGCCTAACAGGCATATTACTAAAGCACCAGTTCAAATGTGAAACCCAAGCCTTAACTTACCAGTATGTCGACTACTAACTAGATGCAGCTTCTGAATATTGATTCAGATCTTAAAATTGCATACATTACAATTACAGCATGTTTATTTCAAAGATGTTGGTCAGCAGAGTGCTGGTGAGCTCTGGAAGGCTGATGAACAATGTTTCAAGGATTATTCCCCATCATGGAGTCCATACCGTGAAAAGGTTTGACCTGGGTCGGCTAATTCAGGAGAATGCTCCAGTAGCAAACGTGTGTGTTCTTCAATATTTGTAATTTTGAATCAGAAATGTATAATTACGCACTGGGTGACAGGCCAACTCCAAGAGCTTGAGTTCTACTTTAGCTGGGAGCACATGAACATAACCATAAATTTAAAATACTTGATTTAAACTTTAGCTCTCACTTTCTTATTTTACTGTTTTTACAGACAACAGTATAACTTAAATAATCATTATATGTATCGAAATTCAAGTTAAAAAATGCGAACTTAACATTTACAAAGGTTCTTTGGCCCAGTTAATTACAAGAGTTCTGTACTGTAGATACAGTAGATGTACAAATACTGTACATATATATTTCCACATACATATAAATATGTTGAAGACAAAATGGATTCCCGTTATAAACAATGCTGCATGTCCTCTGTCTGACACATTAGCATTGAGTTGTTTTAGCAGGTGAATTGTTCAGCTGAAGTGTGTGAAAAATATGCATCTGTGGCTCCTTCATACCTACGACATTACGACTTTATAATGCCTTACTTGCTTGTTAATCTTTAGCTAAGTCAAAGTCTTCTGTTTTTGTTGTTATTTGTTTTAAAATTTTGTGATCTTCTGTAAAATTTCCCCTTTGGGATAAATAATGTATATATAATATACTAGACACATTACCTGTCAAAGACAGGTAATAGAATACATTTTAAAATATTGGATATCTCTTGCCTTACATGTACCTTTCGTTTCTTTCCTTGGCATCCTTGTGTATCTGAACTTGTTTTGACTGGAGCTTCCTCTGTCAAGCGCTCTCCATTAAAGCCTTCTTCTCAGACTCTCTCTCTCTCTCTCTCTCTCTCTCTCTCTCTCTCTCTGTCTGTCTGTCTGTCTGGCTGTCTGTCTGTCTGTCTGTCCGTCCGTCCGTCCGTCTGTCTCTCTGTCTCTGCTATGTCTTTACTCCTCCTCGTGTGTGTCACACTCACACTTCCTCTTTTAATTGCATCACCAAAATCAAACTGGCCAATCACAACAACTGACCAATCAGATTGCTTGTAGGGACACACATATGACCTTAGCGTTTCATAATATAGCAGATGCATCTTTTATTTTATTTCCTCAAGATTTAGGGAAGTGTATCTACCATTTCCCAGTATAAGCATTCTTAATGATTTCTTGCGGCCTGGCAGCCCTCAACTCACAAAGAGAAGTGAAGATTTTTGGGGGCCATTGAAGCCGTCATAAAAGTAAGAAATGGCCCTGCATAGAACCCTCATTGTTTTTTGTTTGTCAATTATACAGCATTAACAGCAATGAAATGAACTGTGTTTAAGATATCCTCGTACTGCACTGAAAAATTGCTTCAGCAAAGAAGATTTAATATATGTGTACTTTATTTATTTAGATGTAAATTGGATGTATTTAACAAAAAATAAATCATTTTTCAGTCCTAGTGTTAATATTTAACAACTATGCCAATTAAGAGCATAATGAGATACTTGCCTGCCTTTTGTTATGCTGCAAGGTTTTGACAACTGCATTCTGAGATTTCTCAGGTAAGAAAGACAGAAGTCTCAAGATAAGGTAGCAACACTCACTAATTATGAGGCTTCAGAGCGGCGATGTATTGCATGTTGCTAAGCTGGTGCAAGTAAGAATCTCATTGCATTGAACAGGGGCTCTCAAACTCAGTCCTGGGGATCCCCTGTGGCTGCAGGTTTTTGTTCCAACCAGATTCCTAATCAGTGACAACACCTGATAACACTGAGCTCATTTAATTAGCCATGTATTTCTCTTCTCTTATTCTGCATTCAGAAAAGCATAGCAGCATGTTTTTTTACATTTATAAGACATTTAGCATTTTGTTTTTGTGGCTATAGATTTTAATGCTTAACTCTCTTTTGTTGAATTCATTATATTTTGCCCTTTCTCTGTGCAATTTGCTCCCTTCATTGCATCTTACTATTGACAATTAAAAAACAAGCAGAGCAGACACCCACGCGAACAACACTGAATCGTAGGAGGCTGCTACTACTTTAGCGTCAGACCCACTAATTAGTACATAATGGATTAATTACACAATTAGAACACCTGGAAAAGTAGAATGAAAATTAAGATGAAAATATTGTTAAAAAAAATTAATACATTATTCCCATATAACTGCTTAGTACATTTTAATACTTTTTTTTTGTTACCAAACTTAGTTTTCTATTTTCTCTATTGTTCCCAAAACACAGAATCTGGGAAATAACAGTTCACTAAAAAAGCCCAGGAGTCCAATTAAAAACAGAAGCTGATTGGATCAAAAACCTGAAGCCCCCATGGATGTCCAGGAATGAGTCTGAGAAGCCCTGGTATAGAACAAGAATGACCATATACACCTTAAAAACTCCCATAGCCTTTGTCAATTTCCCTGAAGCTCTACTGCAATGATGCCAACCTAATAGAATCGAAATGAAAAAAAAGGCACATTTGTGTTTGACAAATAAATTCCCTGGCATGCCAAGGCAGTTTTTGTTTTTTTGTTCAAACAGGTTTCAAAAGATTTAGATTTTGGCTATTTTGATTTTGAGAAAGATCACTCAGTCAATGACAGTCATTGTGATGTTATTGATCATAGCATTTTCTAGGAAGGCATAACTGAACAGGACAATACTTAATTCTGAAAATGAAGAGCTGGCAGCAGTGTTTCACACAGAGACTATGTAAAGCGTTGATATGAAGTGCTGTTTATAGAGTCTTTATTTTCATGTGAACGTCTTACTTGCATATGCAAATATACATGCAATACGTTGCCCTCTCCGGCATTGTGATTAGA
>JANRMT010062856.1:55212048-55256343 GCA_026402145.1 Polypterus bichir lapradei | reverse complement strand
CCCCCCAATGCAGATCTTCCAACCCCAATAAAATTCTCTTCAGAATCACAAAACAGTAGCTTGGGGAAACATTTGGCTTCCTTTTTCATGCACCCATGCCTATTTTCTATCTTGTACAAACACACACACACACACACACATATGTACACACACAATCTAGCTTTGGATCATATCAATCTGCTGCATCATGAGCCAAGTGTGACTTGGCACTGGTCTATTCTTTGCCGTTTATTGGTTTCCATTTCACAGAGGCCAATGTTGGAGGGTAACACTGAACATAAGATTGCTTCTCAGGGATGAGCCTGATACATATGAAATAGATGGAGCACTGAGAACTCTCAATTTGAAATTTTAAAACATTAAATATACAGTATAACCTGATGCCTGACTTTATAGTACCTGCTGAAAGAAAGCTGGAAAGATAAATATATATTAGTCCAAAAAAATAAATAAATAAAAGACATGTCTGTAGCCCCACATCTCTCACATCCGTTCCCTACAAAATATATGATCTAACTCAGGTTTAATGTATGACATTGTAAGACTGAGTGGAACAGACAGGGCTGGTAACTGAGCAGCGGCATGCAGAGTCACAGACTGATATGCAACAATGTGTCAGAAAGAATTACATGAAGATAAGGAATAAAAAGCATTACTTAGGCAATGATCTTTTTCTCTTTTCTGAGTCATGCAGTGATACTTGGTGTCATAGGCATTAAGACAATTTCTTTCTTTTTCAAGATTTTGAACAGGATTCTGGAGTAGATTATATTATTTTATCACCCAGAGACATGAGAAAACGGACAGAAAGAAATTAAATGAGGTAGACCAGAACTTAAAATGTGTCACATTGTGCAGAATTGTGTATGTTTGCCTTTTCTAGGTTACAGTGCAAGCTGTTTTTCAGTTATGGCTGACCTTGGATTCTGGTTATTGATACTTCCTTATAGATCCAGAACTCATGTATTGCCTTTATGTATTTTCTCCAGGTACTCCACTTTTACAACCAATTGTAAACATGTGCATATCTTTGACTCAGGTTGACTAGTGATTCTAAGATGGCTCTTGTAAGTGCAAGAATGGAAATGGTTGAGAGGGACCCTGAGATGGACTAGTGCCACATCTAAGGTTGGCTGCTGATTTTTGCCTGATCTTTCCACAGCAGGTTCTGGTCTTGAGTATATATATATATATATATACTATGGGGTTCGTCCCCTGCTCGCTTCGCTCACCAAAGGCCTGTGCTACTCACCAGCCACTTGGTGTCTCTGCCGCTCATGTTGTGAAGAGGGGGGCTGAATGAACCCCACGAAGATGCAGTCGCTCCTCCAAAACCCCTTCTTAAACAGTGATACAATGGGAAACAAATACAGTTTTCTTTTTACCTAATATTTGCTCAATCAGCTGCTGGCTTGCTGCTGCTGCCGTGCCACGTAATCTGCATCTCGCGCACCGCCTCGAACATTTAAATGTCTGTACATCAGCTGTCCTACTCTTTGTCTTTTATTTCCGGCCCCGGGCGTGGTTAAATCTCTTGGCACAAAGTCTCATCTCATGGGATGTGAGTTCTTGATATTTTTTAGCTTATAATGTAAAAACAGAATAAGGATCTGAAAATCTAACAACATCACATTAAAGTTTGATCAATTCTGAAAAGAATGATACCAAACATATATATGTAGGTTTTAAAATAAGCCCGATTTAAAATGTGACAAAAAACATGACAAAAATATCACATAAAATCATTGCACAAAATCATTGCACTTTTAAGCTTAGGATTATATATATATATATATATATATATATATATAATATTAATTATCAAAGCTATGGAGATGACACACAGATTTATTTATCAATAGTACCAGATGACCCTGAAGTTCTAAATCCTTTGACCCAGTGACTTAATAGCATCACTGAATGGATGAGTAATATTTTCTGTAAACTTAAACAAGGAAAAACAGAAATCATACTTATTGGTGACAAACAGAAATTGATAACATTAGAAATACAGTAGATTAGGTCCTCTGGCTTTAAAAATAGTGCCAAAAGTAAAGAAGCTAGGCATCAGTTTAGATTCAGAGCTAAACTTCAAATGATGCATCAGTTCAATTCTTTTACTGCAAAATGCTAAAAAGTTAATACTTGCTGTAGTCTAGAATGTCACAATGCAATCCTATCAGGATTATTAAAAAAAGATATAATTTAGCTGCAATTAGTCCAAAACATAGCAGCAAGAATTTTGGCTAAAAAGAGAAAATCTGAGCACATCTCACCAGTCTTAGTATCATTACACTGGCTGCCAGTGTTCTTTAGGAATCATTTTAAAACTCTATTAATTGTATAGTATAAAAGGCTCTAAACAATCTGACACATTCTCATATTTTGAGTTGCTGGTTCCCCCTACATTCATAATTGTAATCTTAGATCCTCTAACAATGGCTTACTCAATATTCCAAAAGTGAAGCACTAAACAGCTGGTGAGGCAATTTTCTGTTTCTATTTACTAAAAATCTGCAGTCCTTTATCATCAGAGATATGCTGTGCCGGTACAGTTAAACACTTCAAAAAACATCTAAAAACCCATGTCTTTAATTTGGCTTTCTCCTGATCACTTAACAAACTACTGGCATCACTAGCATCCCTTCATACTGAAATTGGTTCACTTCATAAAATGAAGTTCTACTTGCCATTTTATAGACTGGTCACTAACTACTCCTTTTATGTATGTTGCCTCCTGGTCTAAGTATGACACAGCCACCTGAGATGCTGGGAAGATGCACAGGGCTACACAAGAGTATCCTGTTAATGGTGACTTGCTTGGATTATAAAATCCCTAAAGGGAACTTGGTGGTCTTTTGGCCTTGGAATCCCCTTGGTTTTATTTTCTCAAGCAGGCCGCTAATGTTTATTTGACTATCCTCCCTTGCCATTTTAACATAATTTATATACTTATGCTTCTCTCCTATTATAAAATGCTGTGCTTTAGATGGTACTTTCTTCTGTAATTATGTTCAGTCATTATTTTAGTGAAGCATTTTGAGCTTCTTTCATGTATGAAATTGTGCTTTATAAAGTAAATAAATGTTGCTCTTGTTTTGTGTTTAGTTTTTGCTTGCATGAAATGTTGTTTTATTTTAACTGTTCCCTAATTATAATAGTTGTAGTCCATTAAGCTTATTAGTAAAAGAATAAATTCAATTAAATTTAATGAAGAGAGTTAAGATGGAATGGAAGGCAAGTAGAAAACATTAACATGATAGCTGAAGAATAATGCATACGGTGACATTATGCATCATGCAGAAATAAAGCAGTGCATCATGAAGATCACCCCATCATTATTTAATAATGTTTTTTGTTTATCAAAAAATAACTTGTCTAATGTGTGTTACATTAAAATCAGCTACTTAATTTATGATATCATACTTGTTTTTCCATTTAGTACTCCTAAATATTTTCCTTCTTTATGAAATGAGTGTACTTATTAAAGATCATTCATTGCCAGATCAAGCAGATTATCTCTAAGCGTGATTAAATTGAAATGAATCACTCATATTTACTTTGTCATCTGTACTGCATTACTGTAAAGTCACTAAAACAGAGATAATTACTAATTAAAGATTAAACAGATTACAGACTATGTCACATATTTAATTACATTGTTGTATATATTTATATCATTTTTATATTTAGAAACGCTACCACAAGTGCAAAATGTTCTTTAGACTGCAACAAATAACCTCTTGATATTATTGTACTTTTCAGCCCTCACAACTGTAACAAACTGCATTGATTTCCTTTTAAATTAATGCATACAAAAAAAATATCAAGTTTCCGAATAAGCAAACCCTTATCATACAGTACTGAAGTTTACACACTATCACCTGCAGAAATGGTGATGGCAACATACTACTTCAGTGAATAGGGAATATGCAGTATTTCTAAGAAAACCGATTACTTGCTCCATAGATCTCATTCAAGTAATTCTGCTTAAAACCTTTTATTTGTGGTACTTTCTCAGCCCTGTTCTGTATAAAATACATTATCTCTTTATCTTCCTTATTCTACTAATGAGAATGTTGGATCTTTACTGATAAAATTGTAGGAAGATGCTAAATCTTTTTCAGATTTCAAAACCAGTCACAAACCGATGCAACACAGTGCATTTACTTGCCCACAGGGATAAAGCGAGTGTCCTTGTTAAGGCACAAACCTGGTTGCTTAAAAGTCTGCATTTATTCTTCTGGAGTTCTCCTTTGTGAAAACACACCAATGTCATCAAACTGCACAAGCAAAAGAGTTATACGTCATCTTCAGCCACTGCCAATCTGAAAACGATAAAGCCTGTGAAATATTTCTTGTGTTTTATAAAAAAGTTGACCCCAAATTCGTGTGCTGTGAAGTAAATAATATCCAGCCCCTTTCTACATTTCCGACCTCAGCCACCAATGATTCGTAGCTCCTGCGTAAACTGAATGCGCTGTTTCAATATGTGTATAGACACTTTATTAATATTTTTATGTTATCGGACTCTTTTTCTGCTTGGCTGTATGATTGAGACCTGCATATGACCCTGTAGTTGTGATACTTGCCTTACACTCAGACACTTCTGACTGTAGCTGCTAAAATTGTGTGTGAAGTCAAACAAATGAACAGAGTGCAATGTGCATGCACAGACTACACAATCGTTAACTGTAACCAAATTAAGGGTTTACATGGCCTCATAAACAGGTTATTCACAAAGAAATCTACCTCTGCTAATCAGCTTTCTTAAAAAACATTTTTTTTCTTAGTTTCTTAGCTCCCCCCAAAGAGATCATTATGAACGTGTACAATGACAGGTACTCTATGCAGAATGGGTTTCTTCATACAGGCACTGATGGGTTATTAATGGGGCAGACAGTAAACTAGTGACTCTGTGTGAGCCTTATTGTTTTTTGTGTCAGGTTTGTAAGGAGTCATAAATTTAAATATGCTGGAAAATAGCACAGATTTTAATGTAGGGTAAGACAACAACTGCACACACGCTGTTGTCTCACTCTTACTGGGCAAATTTGGAGTTGTCTGTCAAACCATCGTCTTTAAGAGATGTGAGCAAAGCAGAGTACCTGGAAAAACTGATGCAGACATTGGAAAATCAGGGAAACGCTAAACACACCGTTTGATTTAAAGTCATGGCTTGTGATAACGCAGGGTTCAACGCATTGCTACCATACCTCAATTTGAAAAAAAAAAAAACAAATCAATCATTCTAATAACAAACCTTTCATAAAATATTTTTAATCCTTAGTGATTTCAAAAATCAGTGACTGCATTAAGTGTTAACCATTCCTAAATGACTAAAACTAACATTCTAAACATCATAATTAGTTCATAAAACAATAAAATACAACAAGACTCTTCATTACAAAATTGCAATTTATGTATTTGACTTATAAAAACGATGTCTTAGTCAATTCTTTTATCTTCACAGTTTTCTTATCAAGCTACTTCAAAATTTGAACCGTTCAAGGTCAAATCTGTGCTAGCAATATCTAAATAGGCAAACTCTTTCACATTTTATTCTGCTTTTATTTTGGTTAAAGAAAAAGACAGGTAATTTAACCTTTAATTATCATCAAAAATCTGACAGATGCCAGTCAACCACACTAACAAGATATAAAAACAAGTTGCCACTTATATTTTCTTAAGACATAACATTTCAAAGCAACTCACCAACTGTCAACACAACTAATAATAATAATAAAAAAAAAATACTTCCGTTGGCAAAAATATTTTAGCAGTGGCCATATAATTAACAGCTATTCATTTTAAGCTTTGGGTGGTCTTTGTCTTGTGTTCTGTAATGAATGAAATGATTCCTATGGTAGTAATAAACTACATTATTTCTGTATGGGCTCATTCAGTGAAAAGAAAAAGATTTTCTCAGAATCCTAAAATGAACAGCCTACTCGAATAATGTGTATTATTTTTTTGTAGCTGCACCTAATAGGAGCCAAAACAGGACAGCACAAGATTAGGATGGAATCACCTCTCCAAACCAACATGTCCTGTGGTTTAGCTTCTTTATAGACCTAGGCATAAATTGCTAGCTTAAGGGTTTCTAAGTAGAATTTAGGTTATTTTAATATGCTACTATTAAATTAATTAGGGTGCAGTCACAATATGCTACATCAGTCATCCAGTTACAAATATGGAAGGTCTGTACTCTGTATACCTATTTGTGATAGTGGCTAAAGCACTGGTCTTTAAAACACCAAAGTCTCGCAAGCATGGCATGGCCCTTAGTGGGTCCCTTACCCTGTCTTTGTCCCAACTGTAATAAACATACAGTACACTATGCATCTAAATGGTTGTCCAACAAATCTGCACTTATAAAATGCTTTGAGCACAGAATAGGGAATTCATTCACATGCCCACTTAACCCAATGAAAGGTTATGGAGGTCTGGGGCCTATCCTAGCAGGACTAATTGCAAGCAATAAAAAACATTCCAGGACCCAGTGGTTCAATTTGTGACAAGACAGTTACAGAGGCAGATGCCCTGTTAGTATTTTATGACTGACCAGGACCAAGTGTAGTAATGGCAGACCAAAGAAAAAGAAAGACAGCACATGCAAAAAATCGGGAGTGGTCTCCCCTAGACTTTCTCGTATACTCAGATATGGGGATGGATTTTTCTGAAGTAAAACACAAGAGAATGATTATATTTTTAAATTATGTACATTAAAGAGCCATCAACAACAAATCAAATCAAATTAATAATATATTGAACAATTATTAAAAAGTAAAGTTGAATAAATCGGACTCTGCAGCTGCATGAATAAAATGTAAAGTACCATTTCCGGTTAACAGAAATAGCCCAAAAGTTGGTAGAAATCTATGTTTTGTATCTAATACTTGTATGCAAAATTTGGTTGACCTAAGTGGAAGTGTACTCAAGTTATCGTGTTTACATACACACAGACAGACACAGACATAATTCCAAAAATTTTATTTTCGGACTCAGGGAGGTCTAAAAAATTAAGATTCATCAAAATGGAACTTCTGGAGGATTCCAGTGCTTTCCCTAGACTTTGTATACAAGAAAGTCAGGGAGGTCTAAAATGTCGAGATTCATCAAAATCTCAACATCAAATCTTTGGATGATTACAACAGTTTACCTATACTTTCCCTATACTACTCCACTTACACAGAATAATCTACATCCTTCCTGGCTTATTTGAGTCTCTGCCACTCCCATTATGCAGCCAATCGCTACAATACCCAGCCTCCCTGTAGCCATTGATGTACGCACAGCTACTCCGTCAACTGATCCACTCAGACCAGAAAAATAACTTCATTACTATGGTCAATCCAGCCTCAATAAAGCTCCATCAGCTGTCCTCTCAGTCCACCCTCCTCTGTGGTGGTGACCATTTACACACCAAGGGATAACTGACTGAGACCCAAAATCCCTACCATATTTCCTACTCCTACCAGCTCAGGTTGGACGGTTGGGAGACAAAGTCAGAGAAACGAGATTGCGTTGGTTTGGACATGTGCAGAGGAGAGATGCTGGGTATATTGGGAGAAGGATGCTAAGGATAGAGCTGCCAGGGAAGAGGAAAAGAGGAAGGCCTAAGCGAAGGTTTATGGATGTGGTAAGAAAGGACATTCAGGTGTTGGATGTGACAGAACAAGATGTAGAGGACAGAAATACTCTATATGGAAAAAGATGATACACTGTGGCAACCCCTGACGGGCGCAGCCAAAAAAGAAGAAGACCGTAATTGATAAACCAAAGTCAGAACAGTACATTTATTGTGCTTGTCAAAAAGGCTCACCAGCACCTCTGGTTTCTTAGACATCTGAAGAAAACTCACATTTCTCCAACTGTTCTAATGAATTCCCACAGGTGCACTATGGGGTCCATCCTATCTAGCTGCATAATATTTTAGTATGACACCTGTTCGTGCCACACTGCAGAAGGTATTAAAGGTGGCACAGTGTATCTCCAGCAAACAGCAGCCTGCTGTTCAAGATACAGTCCCCACAGAAAGTATTCAGACCCCTGCACTTTTTTCGCATTTTGTTAAGTAGCAGCCTTATGCTTTATCAAACAACCTCAATACCCCAGAATGACAAAACAAAAACAGGATTTTAGGAATTTTTGCAAATGTATTACAAGTAAAACTGAAATATTACACTGCCACAAGTCAGACCCTTTGCTATGACATTTGAAATTTGTACGGGGGCGAAAATGTTCGGATGCAAATATAATAAATGGTACGTGATGGGTAAGTTTTGATTTGATATTCGTGATCAGCACCCAAAAATCTATAAGAAACACCCAACAGTGTTCAAGAAGCAAAAAGTTTGTTGTGCAGTGATATTGAACAAACTGTTTTGGAAGCAATGAATGCTGCTGAAAAGACTTTTTGATACACTCAAACATAACTGGCTAATGTCAGCTGTCTACCCATCATGCAGAAGTTTGACAGTATGGCCAAAGACGTGAATGCATGTAAATCAATTTCAAAACAAGGTATACTGAAAACAGAAATGCAAAGAAGAAAGAAACCACAAAAACCTTAAAGGATTGTAAAAAGAAGTTAAAACAGCCAAATATATTCTCATTTATCAAAGGAGAAGTACTATGGGAATTCTGATAGCGAAGACTGCTGTGATCCCTTAAAAACTTGAGTCAGAATTCAAAAAAGGAATTGAAAATACAGTATCCAATCTGAATTTGTGAAAGCTTTTTGATATAATTTGTTAGAATATCTACCTACAGTACCTGAGAGAGGCCTAAGGAAATCAAATGGATGACAATGCAAAAGAAAAGATTAGGTGCAATAAGCACACATAAAAGGATACAGGCAATGTTGGACACTAACAAGTTTTTCCGGGAGTGACAAGTTTGCTAAAGTACTAAGAGAAGGATGGTGGCAGAATAAGATATTGTATTCAACTGATTTTTACATTACGAGAAGGCATTTGTTCAAGCAATTTAGAAAATTTTAATGAAGGCCCTTTGACCAATGATGGAAGAAGGCTGATAGAAAATCTATATATACATCAGGATATCAGAACAAAAATGCATACCAGGGCAGAAAGAGAATGAGCAACATGCCGATGCACCACTCTTCATCAATATTTATATAAAGGAGTATGTAAGGGAAACAATGGGGGACTTGAAGTTGGGACTGAAAACTGGGGAAATGCTGTTAATAGCACTGCGCTGCTGGCAAGCCCTGAGACAGCATTATGAAGATTAATGGATAGACTTGTATGTATATAAACCAATTTAATGCCCTAAACATTAACATCAGGAATTGAATTTGTTACAAGGCATGGGTCCAAAATTTATCTTCCCTTAAAGTTAGAAGCTATTTTCATGTTCATGTTTATTGTTTAGCATGAGTGATTCAAAACACAATCCACATCGGTGTTTTCTTGGATGCAGTTCATCAAATGATACACCCCTGCTTAGTCAGGAAATAACAATTAAAGGATTCGGCTTCTTTTAATGCAATGTGGCATTTTAAAAAAGTGCCAAATTTCATTCCCAATAAAAATACCAGTTTTGACAGTTTTCGTGGCAGTATGTGAGCATTATACTGAAGTGAAAGTGTTCTGCCAGTCTGATCCAAAAGCTTTGAAATTACATTCTTCCTCATGATGCAATTCACTGACGTCTGCTTACTATTTCCAGCCCTCCCATCTTGACATCTTTTAAAATTCTTCCAGTTAAGAACGCATACCGTACTTATTCAGAATAATGAAACATAAAAAACAGTTACAAGAAACTATGAAGTCCAGAATTGATTTTTTATCTATAACTTTATATTTTATAACTTTATGTTTTATTTCTTAAGAACGTAGAAATACAATACTGCTGGGGGCTGTCTCTCCCACCTAAGCTCAGTTGATACAAACCTGTCAGGTGCCAATCTGCTCAGTAACACAGTAGAGTCGCACTTGCTTACATTTATATTTTGTATTGTTATGTTTACCAAAACTTTGTCACTGACACTGAAAAGTTAAACAAAGGAGAATCAAAGAAATCACAAAAACACATTGAACATAATAAACAGACACAGATGTAGTCGTCTCATGGGAATAGCTGTACTTGGCTCAGGCACAGAAACATGCTGAGCTTCACAGCTTGGCAGAATTAGACATTTGTTTTAAGAGTAAGCAGAGCTGCTGCTTAAATACCATTGATGTATTTGTTAAACTTTTAACTTGACAGGAAAGTGTAAAACGTATTTTTTATTAGACTGTCACACAAAAGTTTTATGATGCCCAGCAATTTACTATCAAACTGGCATTTCCCATGGGGCATCAACAGGCAACACATGCAAGCCTACTATAATATGGGAGAGAAGCCATCCTATAGAAGTGGTCATGCTACATATACAGAAAAGAAGATGAAAGTGCACTTATTGTGTCGTGTCATCAAATCACCTAACACACAAGGTACCAACTAACTACTTAGGTTGTTTTCTTAATGGGGTATAGGAATAGGGTGTTGTACTATGTCAGCCATGATGGATGCAGTGTGAAGTCAAGAAAAATGATACCTTTTTTTTGGCGAATTGAACAGATTACAATATGCAAGCTTTATTAAGGCAACTCAGGCCCCTCCTTTAGGCAGGCTGTAATACAGAAACTGGAGTTCCCTGTGTTTATATACACTAGGACAGGGACAGCATTAGAAAACCTTTAAGTGGGTCATCTTCATGTAAAAAATTAATAGACCTGTCTGGCCTCTAAGATTCATTTAACAGGAGAGGAGAAAAATGTATAGTCAAGATCTTTTGATAAGATAACTATCCAACAAAGTCTTTTGAAGTTTTCTATACAACGTTGATACGTAGTTAAATTGTCTGGGTCAATCTGAGAGATATAAACAGTCCTCATAAAACTCTTGTCTCTATTTAAACCATGTTATAATGTGTTAAATGTGAGCATGAGTTTAACTTCCCATTCCTTTCTCTCTTGTTGTGTCTTGAAGTTGCCCATAAGCAATGTGACTTTTAAATCCTTCACACAGAGTCCATTGCTGCTAAAATGAGCTCCTACAGAAACATCCTTATTGCCATGCTTGATGTGGAACCTGTGTAAATTCATTCTTTGGTGGAGTGTTTGCCCAGTTTCTCCCATATACAGTACAGTATTGGGACATTTCATACACAGAATTAGGTAGAACACATTAGATGACCTGCAGGAAAATAATCCCTTTACACGGTGTTCTTGTCAGCAATGTGGTATAACTACATGATCTGTATTATAGATGTGAGCACACATTTTACATCTTCTCTGTAGGCAAGGAGATGTACCATTAACTGTTGGTTCACTCGGGCCGTTTCGGAAAAGTAGTTGCAGCAAGTTTGGTGGTTGTCTGTATGCCAGGAGGGGAAGTTCAGGGAATACATCTCTCATTGTGTCATCATTATTTAGTATTAGCTGAAGTTCTTTTATAATTTTTGCTTCAAGTGCTTCAAGATGTGAGTGTGATATAGCAGGTCCACGGCTCAGAAGGAAAGCCCAGTTTTTAAATAAATAATCACTGCACTTGCAGCTTAAAGAGTAGTGGTAGTGTGGCCAGAGTGGTTCCTGGGCGTGATATGGGCTTGGGCGTTTCCACACTGAAGTGCACGAGTGTGGAATCGCCCATGGCCATAACTGATGTCAGGAGCTGCTAATCACCTCACTTGTGCCATGTCCCTATTATAAATAGTAGGAGCACGAGTGCGGAGGGAAGTTCTAAAAAGAAAAGTATGGAGGTTAAGGGAGAAGAAGGCTGGAAAAGGAGAGCCGGTGTGAGCAAGCGACAGCAGGCTCGCTGGAGGTTGCATGCAGCTGTTAGGCCAACACTCGGGAGGGCAGAATGAAGCGGTCGCTCCAGCTGAGCAGTTTGGAGGAGAGTGGATGACTCGCCGTGGAAGACAGTGGCAGTCAAGGAGGCAGTCTAGGTCTGGCTGTAGCTCAACGTAGCCAGGGTACAGATGACTACTGGACCAGAGTAGAAGGCAGCTGCACGTGCAGATAGGGCAATTCCCCTTTTGCAGGGGCCGTAAGGGAGAAGCAGAGTAGAAAGAAGAAAACACCAGGTTTTTAAAGAAGGGACTGCTTCCAGCCAGTATTTTAACCTCATTTTTAAATTGAATTATTTTTTTGGGATTTTAACCTCCACTTGTTGTTTTAAAGGATTATTTATTTATAGACTGCAGTGGGCTGGCACCCTGCCTGGGGTTTGTTTCCTGCCTTGCGCCCTGTGCTGGCTGGGATTGGCTCCAGCAGACCCCCGTGACCCTGTGTTAGGATATAGCAGGTTGGGAAATGACTGACTGACTTTATTTATAGACATTTTGGAAACTGCACTTTATTTGGATACTTGTTTTGATTTTTGTTTTGACTGTCTTTTTAATAAAAGCACTGTTTCAGTTTGCACCTTCCCCTTGCTTCGTTTGGTGTCCTCATTGTCCAGTTCTTCCGGTTCATTACCAATGCTGTGGGTTTGACAGGCTCCCAGAAGAGTGGTGGAGCATGGAGCAGAACCTGCATCGTCACAGTGAGTTATAGGTGACAACAAAAGGGATGCGGTTTATGTTGTTTTTGTTTTTATATTCTAGAAGGTTTTCTTTGGGTATGGCAGTAGCTTCTCTTATTTGAGTGTCTGTTGTTTTGGGAGTATATCCTTGTCTAATGAAATCTTGTCTAAGCACCTGTAGTTGTTTATCCTGGTCAGTCAGGTCAGAGCAAAAAGGATTGTAGTGTATTGCTTGGCTGAAAATGATGGAGCATCTTATATGTTTGGGGTGGAAGCTATCCCTTCTCAGGTATATCCATCTGTCTGTTGGTTTGTGAAACAAGAGGCCACAAGAGTGTTATCTTTAACTTGAACAGTGGTGTCAAGGAAGAATTATATGCATTATGAAAATGGATGAGGTACTTCTTACTGGCAGTACAGATTATGAAGATGTCATGGGGAAGGTGCTATATAAATGCAATTTTTATTATTATTATTTATGTAACAGAGATACAACCTTGGTTTTAAGACACATGTTGACATGAAATCCTCTTCCAATTCTGCCATAAATAGGTTCGCGAAGTGAGGTGCGAAGATAGGTTATTCATTACTGTGGCGTGTGGCAAATTGACATGATGGATAAACATCTTGTTAATATGAGGAATTCACAGGTCTTTTACTAAATATATAATAGCAAGAGAAATATGTCTCAGTTAAGCCACCTCAGACCACCCCAAAGTGACTTTTCGTTAGTAGGTCACAATGCACAAATGAATAATCACTTTACCAATGCTTTGCAAATGTAATGAAGACCAAAAAGAAGCCTTTGTTGAGGTCTTGTAACTTATGAGTAAATGAGTAATAGATGCATTTTTGTAGTACCTAAACTAAAGTGTTACCACATGTACATATCATGAGATTGTTGAGACCATTTGGGGCCCTCCCCAACTGTGCTGCACACCGAAACGTGGTTGACACTTCTGTTGAGGATTGTGTGACCATCACAAAGGCAAGTGCAGGTTTACCATGCTGCTGAGACAACTACAAGTTCACAGCCTTGCCATGTAACACGTCTGGCGCCTGATGGTTGATGCAGGAAACATTCAAACCCACCCACTGTCCTGCCACTGTTACTGCTAGTTTGCTGTGTCTGTGTGTATTGAAGTGGTAGCTCCCATTTGAATAAATACCCTGACTGTTCCTGTTTTGATTGGAATAAAAGTTGGTGTTCTTAAAGCCTTTGGATTCAGAGGCTTCTCTCGGGTGCAAGAGAGTGACTCACGCGTCACAATATACATATATATACAGTATACTAATTTTGATATAGATAAAGAAGAAATCATTTTTAAAAATATACTCTGAAGTATAATTTGGTGATGTTCAGATACTGAAAAGCAAGTAAAAGACTAATCTCAATTAATCTCCAAATCAATTAATACGCTTTCCGTGAAAAGTTACAATTAATAGACAATGCAGAAATAAATTAATCATGACATTCGTTCTGAGGACAAACACATGGAAACCAACAGAAATCCAAACACAACAAAAGGAAAGTGTTTGCTGCCTGCACCTATTACATTGAGTGATATTAAGGAACTATTAACAAACTGGTGTTTTGTATACTCTTACTTTGAGGTTGGTACCATCTGTCTGTCAATTCTGCCATTAATTTTCACAATTACTTATTTCCTGAATTGGATGGCATTGAAGTTTCTACTCATTCAGTCACTTTCTAAATCTACTTATGCTATTGCAGAGTCACAAGAATTTTTAATGGGATCAAGGCAGAAAACAACCATGGATGGATGCCAGTCCATCACAGGGCATAATTAAGCATTGTTCTGGTTAAGGGTTGGGTTGTGAGAAAGAAAAAAGCATAGAAAGTAAACGATTGGCGTGTTCTGCACCCTATATGTAGTTAAACATAAATAAGGGGTGGACAAAATAATGGAAATACCACATGAAAAGTATAACTTTGAAATAACTAAATCACAATTACAAAAGGCAAGTCATAATAGATTGAGTGCTGATTGTCAGTTTGTGTCACCTATAAGAGATGCTTGACAACTTGTACTTAAGAGTTTTCTAAGAAACATGATGCAACTCCAAATGGGACAACTAGAGACTGCCCAAAATGCAGATGCACCTGTTACAGAAAATACAAAATTATTTCACGCATCCACAGGAACAATCTCTGAGATTATGAAACAGACAGACTGCATTGACGATGTGAAACAGTTGTCACAAAGATCTGGAATAGATTCACACTTCACAGGATAGTTGCTAAACACCAGGCAAATACATCTTGAAAAATAACTCAGAATGAAAATCAGTGCCTTTATGACAGAGTCTAAACAAGAAACTGTGTGCTGTGAGATTATACACACTGTTCCCACCTTTCCAGGAAGCTAATGCCCCCATATAAATCAATGAACAAATTCAAAAGTGGTCTTATGAACATCAACTGAAATGCCTTCCATAGGTTCCACATTCACCAGACTAAAATGCAATTGAAACTTTGAAGGAAGTTCTGGAGTGTACCATGCTAATTAGTTTTCTACCTACTTCACCCCTCAAAGAACTGGAGACTTTTCTTCTTGAAAAGTGCTGCAGTGTTCCACTACACACAGTTTAGGGTTTGCACAACAGCATCCCAAGTACATAAATTGTTGCGAAGGCAAAGGGTTTCACTGTTCCTTATTAGGTTTATGGTATTAAAGCATTGTATTGTGAGATGTCTGTCAATTTGTCCACTGCCTGTACTTTAACTATCCAACATATTTTTAGCCGTTTCCAGAATAGATCACTGTATATGTGGTATTCTAATTTATTGTAACTTACTTTTAAATATACTGTAAAAACTATTTGCTTCAAGCCCAGTACAACAATATTTAATTTAGGCAGTAACAGGAAGAGGATCAAACATGCTATTTAACTTTTTAAGTAAATGAAACCTCAAACTTATTCATATTACTCTTAGCCACACATACTGATTTACTACACCTGGACTCCTGAAAAACTCTTCTAGCTAGACATGTAGCTATTGAGGGGATGGAATTGTGCAGTTTTGCTTTTCAGTGCTTTCAGTCTAATGATTTTATATATATTAAGAAAAGCACAAAGATTTTAGGATCAGGAAGGCTTGGATCTGACAGCCACGCACAGGAGGTCTGTTTGCCAGCTACTGTATTTCCGAAGGCGTTTTGTATTCCTTCTCCTCTGCCCCGGAGGGCAAGACTAAATTTGTTATTTTTCTTGTGAACTCTTCTGAGATAAGATTTGTCGATTGAATACAGGAAACGTATGTAAGAAAATCTGTTTATACTTTCCCTGTTGTATTTGATGAAAAAAAAGAGAGGCTGTTATGCTATTAGTTGCTACTCTCTTGTGGTTCCATGTGTGGGGTGAGATATTGTATTTTAAATGTTGTGAAAGTTAGAAAAATCCCTGCTGTTTATTTGATATGTTTTTTGGCAGACCCTATTAAAAGAGACCTTAGTATGTGACTTAAAAAAAAAACAAAGTAAAAAGGAAATAAATGTTTTACTATGTGTCCAGTTGTTTTACTTTGTTAAAGTAAACAAGAAAGATGCTTAATACCAACTTTAGAAAGTAAAAATGTACTAAGTAATGAAAATGAACACTAGAGGGAAGACAGAGAAACTCAAACACCTAAAGCAGAAAAGAACATAAATACTGACAAAACACCGACAACAAATACTCTTCCCTGTCTGCTTGAATTTGCACTTTCATAAATTATAAATTTCTGTAAAGAACTTGAAGAAAATGAGCTACCCCACTGCTGCTATTAGTACTTAGTGTTAAAAACAGAACCAAGAATAATTACAGACTAGATCCATCCATCCATCCATTATCCAACCCGCTATATCCTAACTACAGGGTCACGGGGGTCTCCTGGAGCCAATTCCAGCCAACACAGGGCACTAGGCAGGAAACAAACCCCGGGCAGGGTGCCAGCCCACCGCAGGGCGCGCACTCCAGGCACACCAAGCACACACTAGAGACAATTTTTAGAATCGGCAATCCACCTAACCTGCATCTCTTTGGTCTGTGGGAGGAAACCGGAGCGCCCGGAGGAAACCCGCGCAGACACGGGGAGAACATGCAAACTCCACGCAGGGAGGACCCGGGATGCGAACCCAGGTCTCCTTACCGTGAGGCAGCAGCGCTACCCACTGTATTTAAATACAAATTTAAACGAATAAATGATTGAATTCTATCAGAAAAAATAGCAAGAAAACATGCCTGACTGTGGCATAGTCCTCAAACAGCATTAATTCATACTTTTTTTATGTGCCAATCTTTTAGCTTGATTTATTCAACTTCAGGAAGTCTTTAAGCTAGTTCATTTTATTGTTTACAGCATGAGTTACAAAAGTACCCTTACAAATTTTATATTTCATATATATTTTTTCCTGTTCACAAAATGGCATAACAAATACATTGTTGTTAATATGTACCTTTTACTCATTTGTTTCTCATTTCTTTTCCAGTTTTGGCTGCCTGTTTCTAACTCAATGTTTGCACGGGGTCCTCTACTGGCTGGCTGTGAAGAACCTGTTCTAATTTCCACATGTTGTAGTGTTCGGCTGAAGGGCATTACCATCAATTCTACTTATTTTCTTATAATTATTTAATATTTATTACAGGCCTGTGTTATACATAGAATTTCCAGGAAACACTTTTACATACCTTGGGTCTCTACCAACCCAGCGCATATTTATTTATTTATTAAATAAAAAATATATAAATCAAGCTACAAATAACCATAACTGTTGTCAGAGGTGGCTGGGGTGGCGACCGGCCGGGACACCCAGGAGGACCGGAGGAGGGCTTGCGCCTTCCCCAGACCATCTGGGGGCGACCGCCCTGGTTCCTTTGGGGGCCACAGGTACAGAGCTTTGAAGCTCCACCCTGTAGGGGCCCGTGGTCACCGCCAGGGGGCGCCCCCATGCCTTTGGAGCCCTGGACCTCAGCACTTCCGCCACACCAGGAAGTGCTGGGGGGAAAAGGAGCAGGGACACCCGGAGTGCTTCTGGGGATACAGCCGGCACTTACGCCACACGGGGGCGTATCGGTGGGAGATTGCCGGGGAGCACCTGGAGCACATCCGGGTGTGGATAAAAGGGGCTGCCTCCCTTCATTCGGGGCGAGAGTCGGGAGTGGAGTAGACTGAGCTGGAGAAGAGAGAAGAAGGCGGTCTGAAGAAAGGCGTTGTGTGGCTAGGACTTTGGGGACTTGTGGGGTTTGTGTGGCATTTGATTAACTTGTACATAGTATAAATAAACGTGTGTTCGGTGAAATGTACGTGTCCACCTGTCTGTGTCCGAGCCAGCTTTCACACTGTGTAAACCTTTACTAAAAATCTCTCTCTCTCTCTGTCTCTCTCCAAAAATATAATTCCAGAATCAAAAAAATGTATAACAACTTCAATTCTGTTTTGTATTAACAAAACATGAAAATCCATAATGTTATAACTAGGAGCAAATTTTGCCATACCTACAAAACTACATATATTGTAAGTTTTCATATTGAGACCAATTAAGTTGTAGCATTAACAATTAAAAATGTTTGGTTGATGGAGGAATAAAAGAAGACTAAAAAGATGGTTTGTGGTTCATTAAGAGTTATAACTTTTTTTATTTCTAGAGATTTCTTTGATGAACTTATAATATAAAAGCAACAAAAATTAATGTGATACTAATGTGCTAATTGACCCAGCTGCGCACTGCTGAGGTCTCCTATCTGCAAATGTCAAGTGTTGTGCTACAGGATTATGTAGCGTAACATCAAGGCTTTCATTCTTGTCTTGGTGACTAATAAATTGCCTAATTGCTTTTGTTTTATAAGTAACTTTAATGCACTAGCTATGACCTTTAACTGAGCTCACATACTGTATTTTAATGATGTTTTATTATTAATGACCTTGGAAATGAATAACAGGATGGACCCTCTTAAAGTAAAGCGATGTGCCGTAACAATTTTCAAAAGAAAACGTTTGTCATCTTTTCAAGATTTTTATCCAGTGAAACAAAGAGTAATGGGTGAAATATCTCACGCTTTCCAAGTTGTTTATCTCTCTGTATAATCAATATAAAAATATTTTCCAGATCTTCACAGGAAAACTGGAAATGTTTAGAAATTCACTAACTCATTAAAATAATGATTAGATTTTTAAGTACTTTTTATTTAAAAAGGAGAGTACTGGTAAGTAGTGGTTTGTAGCTATTTTGCTAATTGGAGATTGTTCTATTAATATATGTTGCAGTTTTGAAGAGGATGTTTCCTTCGTTTTGCTTCAGTGTATTGTCACTGTATGTTAACCTCTGCCATGGCCTGAAAGGCCATACTTATAATAAACCCATATTAACAATCTACATACTATTTGTTGCAGAATAGTTCAGTCTTTTGAAAACTGCTTTCATATTTAATAATCTTTATTGAACATAAAGTTTAGATGCACGTTCATAATTTATTTCTATCTTTAGGTTTAGTTCTGGCCTATTACTACAATGATCATCCAAGATGGTCTCTTTCTTTTTCTTCTTTATTTCTCCAGATTGTCTTTGGTCTGTCAACTTTTTGGTTGCCTTCTGGTATCCATGTTGTGGCAGAGGTTTACTATAAAATAGTGTACATCCCCCAGCTGCCCTGGCAGTATAATGTTATTGGGCAGATGCAAAGGCTGCAGAGGTTGCCAGGAATAAAATTAATCAGGTGGGCTGTTTTAAAAGGAGCCATAAAGAATCGAGCCAATGGAATCACAATTAGCTCTCAGTTTTTGCATTAACTCATCGTACACATCATTGGATACAACTACCCCTACCTTGGATTACAGTTTCATTTTGATGTATGTGTTGTCCTGTGCCTGCATGCCTGTTTGAGTTCATCTTAAATGAGAGCCGTTTACATATTATATACATTAGTAAAACTAATAAGGTGACGAAGCACTCCCACTATGACAAAGTGGCATCTCTAGGGGAAGCTATGGGCTTTAGGATGTAGTTTATGTATAGGCATGCTAATAGGAAAACTGTTGCTGAAACATCAACAAAAAACTAACCCAACTGATGCAACATGGAATTATAAAACCAAGAACAAGAAATCTCTCTGACCAGATCTTAGTAAGTGTAATGTAAAACCTCACTTCTTGTGATTCCCTATCTACTTTAACCCATTACACAGCACTGAATCAGTATAATTTAGTTTCTTTGCTTATACCAGCGGTTCAGTAAAAGACTTTAAAATAACCTACCTTCATTTTAAAATACTGTCACAAATTCACTGTCAAGATTGATATTTTTTATGTTAATTACACAATGCAAACATAACTGAATGCCACTGGATGAGTCTTAGCACTCAACTAAATCAAACCTGTCTTAAGTCATCAGGTGTCTCTGTGGAAGAGTTGAGAACCAATTACCGCTCAGCTTAGTACTCAGAAGTACAATTCATATAATGCAGCCATGAGGAAAAAGGAAGGCAGGTGTTTTGGAGTTTGGAAACAGGGGAGAGGCTTGTGCGTATGATGTCTTGTGTTTTGCATATGATGGCAGAATGGAAAAGAATAGAAAAAAAGATAGAGATTGCAATGTAACACACCATACCTGTAAAACATTCCTACAGTACCTGTTTTTTTTGGGGGTTAAACTACATCTTGTCCACAATTGACTCATCTATAGTAAAAGCATTATCACATTACATGACTTCCAGCGATTTTCAGTGGCAGACTTCATGTCCTTAACCTAAGAGTTTTGTGAGCAGTTGCAGTGTTGCTCCTGTGACCCGCAGTCATGTAGTCTGACATACAGAGCGACTCAGTCCAACCAGCATGTGACTCATCCAAACAAACAGGCTTGATTGTGCCTTAAGTCAGAAGTACAATGAATATAATGCATTTACAAGGAATAAAGAAGGCAAGTGTTCTGGACCTCACAATTATTAGAGAGGCTCGTGTGTCTGAAAATCTCATGCTTTACTTATCACAACAGAATGGAAAAGAAGGCAAAGATTACGCCTAAACTCGCTGTACTTGGAAAGCATTCATACAGCACCAGCTCTGTCATGGAGCACATTATAGGCTGTCAGAAAATGCGGCGAACGTGCGATACTTTGGGAAATATGCCACCGCGGTGGAAATTGGTGTAATTTGTCATCCTCTGTGATCTCTCATTGTGTAATATGACATGCTCAGGTGACAAGATCAGCAACTGCAGTTGTCAACTATGACATCTCCTCTGACTAGAAGACATGTCATGTGATATCGGCTTATGTGAAAACCTAATGCTGTTCAATGCCATTAAAAGTGTGCAGCAGGTGGTGACTAAACCTGTGCAGTTTTATTTTGAAGCATAAATAAGCCAAACATGACTTAAAAAGTGTATGGAATAACCATAAAGTTATTGTTTTAAAAAAAATTACTATCAGGAATTCTCTGACTGAATGTTCATGCAAATGAAAACATGTAGTCTGCCTGACAAAACCAAGATAAACCTAAATGTCTTTATAAACTTATTTTAACTTGGTATGTAATGTTTCATGTATCGACAAATTAAAACATCCCTTTTATTGTAAGAAGGCGTAGATCTTCTCGACAGCACCACTCTTTATTTACAGACGCACACTTGCTTACAGTCAAACTACAGTTGACATAGCTGAACAAATGGCCGTTTCTAGGAGCAACGTACTTTACATTTTATAAGACAGATGCATGTGTAATATAATTAATATAAAACTGGTATGTAAAAAGTAAAAAAAGCAAGAAAAAAAATTTATCATATTATACGTACTAAATTACTGAAGGTGCTTTTTGAGTGTTTTCTAATTCCCTCCTGTATTTTCAAATTAATGCTAATGTCAATTAAATATTTAAGTTGAAATTTCAGGAAAGAATACCTTTTTAAAAATGTTTTTAAAAACTTTTTTAAAGCAGATATCCATTAACATTCCACAGAATGCATAAATGAACCAGGAAAATCTCAGAATCTCTTTAAGGCCGCTTAAATGCTGCTACATGTTTTTTGGGAAGCTGACTGTATTTGAAAGAATTAACAGATCTGAAGTAAACAGACAGAACATCTTAAGCAATTCCTTTGCCTGAGGCATCACTAGGCTCTTCTGCTTGAGTTCACTGTTTTGTATTTCTGTGCAGTACCTCAGGCCTCTCTATTCCCTACTGCCCAAACTACAAAATGTACACACATCATATGCTCACACGCCCAAGTTCTTCCATTTCTGATGTGAGAAAGAAAGCCATTATTTGCCAAGTGTAGAAAATGACTGATAGGATGAACTAAATCAAATTTGTTTTGTTTTCAACAAAATGAAGCTAAAGCCAACAATATAGCACGTCTAATAAAATCTGCATCATTTCTTTAGTATTATTGTGTAAGTTAAAGGAGTATATAAATGTTTAAAAAGGTATTAAAAGGTCAAACATTTCATTATTTATTAAAATTCATCCATTCATCTATTTTTAAAGTCAACTTTTTCTTTATCTGGATCTCACAGATCTTGTCTCCAGAGCATTGTGTTTATAGCAGGAACCATACCTGCATTGATATTCAGTATGTCTGAGGACCCTCCGTCACTTAGATGTATACCCAAGATCCTCTAGTTGACCTAAAACACACGTCTTTATGGTGAGGGGAAACCTGGAGAAAGCCTTTCTTGAACGTGCACACTCTACATTCTTTCTTTCTCGTGTTCCCTCACACAATCCAAACACATGTGCAGTACCCATCAAGTTTGGACACACCTACTCTTTATTGTTAGTATTTTTTATTTTACATTAATTGTGAAGATCTAAAATCTATGAAATAACATATAAGGAATTATGCTGTAACTAGTGTTATCAATCAAAATTATATTATATTTTTACTTGTTCAAAGCATCCAACATTTGCTGTGTTGACAGCATTGCACACTCCTGGCCTTCTCATGACTAGCTGCATTAAGCTGTTGCCTTTTCAACAGTCTTCATTTAGTTCTCACATACTGAATGCTGGACACTTGCTGGCTGCTTTTCCTTGATTCTCCAGTTTAGTTCATCCCAAGCCATCTCTACTGAGTTTAGGTTGAGTGTCTGTGAAGGCCAGGTCATCTGCTTTAACACTCCATCACTCTCTTTGTATCCTCACTAGCTTTAACGCCTCTGGTTGTGACGTCCCAGACCAGCAGCTAGTGTCACCTTTCCTATACTAGGGATTTCAATAGTCATGACCAAGGATGGACCGTGGTGGGGCTGCAATGTGGTAACCAAGCATGGACCAAGGTGGGGCAACAATGTAGTAAGAGAGGTCTATGGCTCGCCAGAGAATTATAAATAAATAAAGGACGCGCTCACACTGGGGAGAAAAGCAGGTGGGAGTGATTTACTGAGAAGACAGCTCATCTCCAGGTTGGGGTGAGGTGGTCAGCCAACCGTGCGCTGCCATATGTAGGTGGTCTGATTGTCTCGTTATCAACCCGGGACAACAATCAGACAATCACACCTGTAACCCTCTCCAAAGTATAAAAGGAGAGTGAGAAGACAGAGAGGGAGAGGAGGAGAAGAAAGAAAAATGAAGGGAGAAATGAAGGTTAAAGGGATGGAAGCAAGCAAGTGAGCGAGTAAGAGAGCAAGCAGGCAGGAAGGAACAAGCAAGTAAGAGAGAAAGAGAGTGAGTGCCAGTCCATGTTGAAAGGAAGTAGGCAGGCGGGAATGGAGCCCTAGAGAGAAGCATGTGGGGCCAGCGCTCAGGAGGGGGCTGAGGGGTTCTCCTGTTGAGCAGCCAGGTAGCAGCAGTAACTGTCATGTTTAGGGTTGTGTTCTTGCTGGGAGGAGCCATTGAGTTGGCAGCGGTGGGTGTGGAGCAGTGCAGCTCCCTGTAGAAAGCCATGGGATTAGTGGCAGGGACCTGGGCCAGGAGAAAAGGTTGTCTATGCCTGCTGGTGTACTTCTCCTCGGACTGCAAGGTCCAAAAAAGGCAAGTCGTGGAGACAAAAGTGGCACCAAGGCTTTGATTTTTAAGGACAGTTTCTTGCCTGTGTTTTTAATTTTGTTTTAAAAGATCTTCTATTTATTGATTTTAACCTCCACTATGAACCCTTCATTTTATTGGAATATTTATTTATTATGAATTTTGCACTGCACTCTGGACACTGTTTTGCTGATTTGAATTGGTTTTAGAATGAAAGCACTGAGCATCTTTGCACCTAGCCACTTGCAATGTGTTGTGTGTGTGTGTCCTCATCTGACAGGCTCATCCAATTACGTTATCAATGTTGTTGGGTTCAAGAGGCTCCAAAAACAGTGGGAGCAGGGAGCAGACCAGTACCATCATGAGCAAACAATCAAGACTTACTTGTTAAAAGTATAATAAAGTGTATTGAAAACATAAAGAAATAAGTTGCATTTAAAGGTACAAACAGTGCACATCCCAATGATTCATAAATAGTTCAATAAATATATAAATACTCCATAAAATGAAAACAATGTTAAAATCCAGAAAGGAGAGGTAAAGTCAATGTCATGACTCCCTACTCTTTATCCACCCTTGTCAGTACAACAGATCTCTGTCACATCCGCCACTTCATGTTGATTTGAAATGCCACCTGTGTTGGTACTTGCAGCTCACGAAGTTGCCACTTCTGCTTGTCACACCCAACCCTGATGCTGCTACATCAAAAATCCTTCCTTATACCAGATCCAGGCACCTCTCTTCCTTTCTCCAGCTCTGCTTTTTAGCTATTTAGCTGTGAAAAGTGCATCCACCTCTGTCCAGCTCTCCACAAACTAATCACCATGATGGACACTATCCATCTCATCCTCCTCTTGTTTATCTTTCCAAACCAGCAATTGGGTTCTGTCTGCTCCACAACAACCAGCCTCTCTGCCTTAACCCCAATAAATTTTATTTGAACTTTGTGTTCAGATGGAGACCACCCGATTTTTCCTGTTGGAAAAAAAAATGACGACTCAATTAGGCACAAGTGAGATGGGATGGCGTGTTGCTGCAGAGTACTGCAGTAGCCTTGTTAAGTGTGCCTTCAGCCTTGAAAAAATTGCAAACAGCGTCACCAGTAATGCACTCCTACAGCATCACGCCTCCTTGTCTTTGTTTCATGATGGGAAGCCCATTTCACCGTCTCTGTAACTTAAAAAACACGCAATAGTTGAAATCAAAAACTTCACATATGAATTCATCAGACTAAAAAACAGGTTTCTACAGGTCTGATGTTTATTACTACCAGCAAGTCTCCTCCTCTTATTTGTCACCTTAGGTAGTGGTTGCTTTGCATAAATAGAGGTCTGATTTAGGTGACTGTGCTGCTTGTACTGTTTATTTAGGCAGTAACATGATGTTCAGTTAATTGGAGTTTCTAGATTTCTGAGGCCGGTCATTCTAATAATCTTGTCTGGTCTGCCTTTCCTGTGGAACTCCTCAGTTTCATCATAGCACTTGCAATTACAATTGCACTTGAAGAAACTTTCATAGTTTTTGAAAATGTTCATACTGACTGACCTTTGTTTCTTAAATTAATGAGGTAGTTATTTCTATTTTTTAAGTAGGATTGTTTTTTCCATATTATGGATTACCAAATGGGTCTATAACTAATTAGGAAGACATAATGATTGTACTTCAACATTTTACAACTGTAAGCTTCACTAAAGATCTAAATGAAAAAGTACTCCTTGGGAGCCAAGAGATTTCAAGAAATAGCTTTTAAATTTTAAATGCTGCTTGTGAAAAAAAAACTGGTAAATAGGCACAGAGGCAACACATTCACTATTTCTATTTATCTAATAAACACATTTTAATTAAATGTCAGGATAAGCCTTTAGATCAAAATATCTTTACAATATACACATTCAATCAGATGTGTTCAAACTTTTGATTAGTGGTGTATGTTAGGGTGACAGGTGAACTGCTTACGTGTGACCCATTTCACTCTTCTGCTAAAGGTTCAAGTTTCTTCATAAACTTGCACGCATTAGCCATTTCAAATCTGTTCATGTAGTTAGGACTTTCCATGTTTTTCTACATTGTGATTTTGGTTTTGTGTATTGAGCTCTACTTACTCAGTTTCCTGACTTTTGGGTTTGATATGATCTGTTGTAGAAACCTTATCACTAACTTATCACTGGTCTTGATGTCTTAGTGGTTCGCTATTTCTTATTCTGGCAGAACAGATAATATCACATAACATGCAGAAACACCAGGACTGTCATCATTCCAGAAAAATAAGACTCAGGCTCAGTCTATAATTGTCTGGTTTCTATTTGCTAGGAATAAAGTGGCCTAGGAAATTAGATAAAGTAAAGCTGGATTAAAGCAAGCATATATTCTAAGAAAAAAGGGGTTTTAATGAAGGTATTGAAGCTTCGAAAAGTAAAAGAGAAGACAGAACACAAGATGATTGGACATTGTAATGATTTGGGACTTTAGATTATGCAGAGTTCACTTTTGTTCAAATTTTCTTGATATTTTATTATTCTGGAAATGTTATTACGTCTTTGCTAAGATTGATGCCTCATTTTTTATTTTCAGGTGATGCCATTTTGTGTTAATTGGTGTTTGTAATTCTACTCTGGTTGCTAACATGTTGCTCTCGTAAGTGTGACACATGATTTTATCTTGCCGAATTGTACTGACTCAGATAGAGATTTGTCTATTATTTAATGAAAATGAACAGAAGATATGACATAGTTAAAAAATTGAGCTGAGGTTGTTACCAAAAAGTCAAATTGATCTTCATTCAGTTCAGAACCTTAACCAAAAACCAGAGACATACAAAGAATTTTTTTTTTTTTGTTTTTGAGTCATTTAGAGTAGGACAGCCATGTCAACTATAGATATTGTAGCGGACTATAGAACCCTGCTAAAATTCACGTGCATAGGACGGTGATTTATTTATTTTTCCGGTGAGTATCCCAGGAATGTACCCAGCCTTGGCCCGACTTACACACATGAAACGAAATATGACTACACAAACTAAAATGATCCCACGCCAGTTTCCTTTACGTTGATATACAATAAACACGAATTCAACAATAACAAACAACTAACAAAAACCACACACGGTGAAGTCCATGAAAAACATCATGTAATGAAATGATGGAGGTAGATAGTTCAGAGATCAGCTTGCTTTATGTGAATGTAAAGATCAGTCCTTCTGGTATTTCCTGATTAGATGATGACGTGTGAATGGGATCAGGAGCACTCCTTTCTTCACAGGACAACAACAAATCCTCAGACAGTCCTCATGCAGCAGGAAGACACCAGACAGACCATACACCCAAAACAGGAGACGATCTAGGACAAAACAAGAATCCACTTGTAGTAAATGAGAAGGCAAACAGACAGGTAACTCCAGACACGAAGCAACAAAAGACTTTTTTTCCTCTGTAGATCTGGTCTCCTTTTAAATATAGTGCCGGCCTCGTTCTCCCCAGCAGCCCCTGCACGCTCAGCAGACGACTGCTGGGAGCTGAAGTTTTCACTTCAAATTAGCACCACTACAATGTGATCATTCTAAAATGATGTCCATAATCAAACAAAATTGCAGCAAAGAATGATAAAATAATTAAAATTTTAATAACAACTTCAGAAAGCAAACTAATGCTAAATTCACAATCATTGGGTTAGAAAACACCCATCTGCATGCAGGTATTTTCAGGAAAGACACAAAAAATGAAAAAAAAATTCTCTAATCATAACTTCTTGAAGGAAATATGTTGCCATAATTTTAGGGTCTGCTTTCTTATCTTTATAACAAAGAATGTCATTTGACCCCCGATAATGGCACTTTTCAGAATGCTGCTGACTTAGCACAACTGGAATCTGGATTATTTTAAATATCACACCCCATATATACATATGTACAGAATATGCCCTTGTATACAAGGGTCAGCCCAAAAATATCCTAATAGCATAGATGCAGGAGGTAGTTATCAAGTATGCCACTAGGTATTGTATAGTTGGGTTATTCAGCCCACCGAGTATCACTGTGCTGTGTTAATCAAGTGCGTATTTCCGCAGTTTATTCTATAATCCTACATGTAACTTCAGCGATTCTTTTTTTTCTAAGCCACAATGGCAGATTTCCAGGGACAATGATGATGGCACTTTTTTCAATATTGACAGACTTATTCCTAAAGAGTTTGTTCTCTGTGAACAGACTGTTATTCAGTGACATTATCCGGAACTGCTGAAGTATCTATGGTGAAAGCATTAGGAAAAATATATTGCAAAGTTGTGCATGCAAAACTGCATTTTGCAACATGACAGCACACCTGTATACACTGCCTTGTCAATCAAAGAGTTTTTGACCAAAAATCAATGTGGTTCTTGCTTCTCCAGAGTTCACTCTCTGTAACTTTTTTTTACCAAAATTAAAACAGACATTGAAGGGAAGAGGATTTGTTACCACATAAGAACTAACATGGCGACCAAAAAATAGTACAGGAATTGAATCCAGGAATGGGAGAAGTTCTGGGACAAGTGGATTTCATCACAAGAATATTTTTAAGGTGACTTAAAAGGAATTGGTGAAAGTTTTATATTAAAGGTTTCTTTTTAACATTTTGGGAATTTTTGGGATCTCCCCCATATACTGCACCATACCTCTGAATTTAGTTTTTATCACAATGTTTTTTATACATTTTTTTGATATAAAATTTGTAATTATTGCATAATATGCTGGGTTGTCAAGTAAAGTGTGCTTAAAGAATAACACAAATAAGCTGAATTGAATTAAATTCAGCTTTTTTGTTGGAGAGGTGCAAAGATCCAGCAGGTGAGAACTGATAGATATTGGTTTCATACGCTTTTAACACTAATTATTAAGCATTTATGGTATTAACTTACAATATTTTCTATGATAAAAGATATATAGAGGACTAATAATTTAGCCTTCTTTCATCACTGCTTAAAACTGTGTTACATGGCTGCCTCAGCATATCTTATCAATTTATTATTGCACATCTGAACACAGCTCAACAATATAAACAAAATAATTCAGCATGCTTTCACTGATAGTTAACTCATTTCTGCATTCATCTGTCACCTATCATCTATCACTTTGTCATATTTCTTTATTTCCTCAGCATTCTGTTCTTCATAAGTTTCATTTTCCACACATCTTCACTTTTCTCTGAATACAACTAATACGTTCACAAATTACAGTAGCCAAAACAATTCTGTAGTTTTTTCCCATACAGTGGTTATTATCTATGCTGCGGTTACAGTTTAATTGGGCCTTATATAGCCTGTGGGATGAGAACCTCTGCTTTAGGAAATATTCAATTTTTAAGAACACCTGGATGAGAAACTTCTCACGTCTTCATTATTTATAGATGTATTTCGATCTTCATTTTATTAAATGTTTTGAAAAGACATACTTATTTTATGGGAGGCATTCCTTCAGGTTGACTTTTTGCACATCAGTTCTGTTATTATTCTGTGTAGTAAAAATGATTTTTCTCCTGTATTACTTATTGGTCTGCGCACAGCCATTGTTAATAAATAAAACTGTGTTCATTGTGTCTTTCTTCCTGCTGTTGCATTGTTAGGCATTATATTTAAGAATAAATGTACTTAACCAATGTGACTTTTCTTATGGAAATGCAACCTTTTAATAGTTAGTTTACTTAATTATTGACTATGTGATTTTACTTCTGTCAGTAAGAGTGTTTTATTAATATGTGTAAGAACCATTTGCTAGTTATTTAAGTTATATAAAATGTTTGCCTATATATTAGTGCATACTCTATGGGAGGTTCTTATAACCCCGACAAGATGAAATGAATCGGTATATTCTCTTTCTTGTCCTTCTAACCATAGCTTAGTCTCAGTTAGTGACCTGCCTTGCCATAGGAAAGGCATGGAAGGCACACAGTTTCAAGCCGTACTTAACATGCTCAGTTATATGTGCAGAGCCGTATGTTTAAAATGTACTGAATGTGTAACGGCCAACCCCTTACCCACACCGGCCACTACACTACCAAGACTTAAACTTTGGATTACCTGAGGTTTCTTGCTCTAATAACAAGCCGTACTCCTTACAAATTGTCTTATTTTTTCCCGACTTGATGAAATAACTAGAAACAGTAAACAGATATGTAGAATTAAACACTGATATACTGAAAAAATGAAAAGACAGACAAATATTTAATAATAAATATATATGTGGACACAAACCACCACTTATCCAAAAATCACCAGTGACTAATTATTATAAGAAACATGAATATACAAATATTTACATTAAACCCTCCCTTGCCCCTAAACAATAAACAAAAGCACACAACACAAATACAGAACACAGATCGGATAAACTCAGCAATTGAAAATGTAATGATAAATGTGTCCCAAAATAAAGTCTGGCGGTATTTAAAACTGGCTGTGGTGATATTGTGCTTCCTCCCGACAGCAAAATGACCTCACCGTAAACTTCCTGGCAATGGCTGAAATGGATTCGAACCCCGGGGTTATCGGCTCTGGTTGTCGTGATTTAGAATCAGATCATGAAAAAGCAGGCAGTGGAATTAAGCAATAAATAGCATTGATGAGTTTGTAGATTGGTAGATTGGTGGTAAACTGTCTTCTTTTTCGCTCTCCTCTCGCCTCTCCCGACTGTCCTATTTTGCCTTCACTCCTCTTTTTTAAAGGTAAAATGTCCCGGATGTATCTGGTGTTTAAACAGGTGATTTCCGTCTTGGGGCTGCGGTCTCTCTCCATCATCCTTCCCCTCTGCACTTACGGGGACAACATTCACTGACACACACATAACGGACAGTAAACAGGACGATGAAAACAAAACGCACTCAGCACAAACATAGAATATACTATTATGTAGCCCCGCTACAAACGTGAAGGAAAGCATAATGAAATAATGTATAGAAACAATTGAAGTTTAACAAGAAGAAACATTTTTTCTTTTTTTTGCCTTTTAACTGAGACTGACAGATTTCTTTTGGCATGTGTCTGACCCATACTTGATCCTGCCTTACTTACCAGCAGCCACAATATGGAAAAAACAAGCCATCCTATTTTAATAACTGACTGTAGAAAGCAATTGAATATATACACTACACCCTCACTCTTTCTTCACATACATATATATATATTGTAATGGACGGCAGGCATGGGTTGTCATTCAGGCTGGGAGACCAAAACTGTGGAAGGACCCGGTTGAGGCAACAACATATGTGTACATATGTGCATATGCTGGGTTCATGTCCGAGTGTCTGTTAATGCTGTTTTTGTTTGACGGCCACAATAGTCAAATCTGGTTGTCTTCTAAACATTCAAGATTGACCACAGCAGGGGGCCATTCCAATGACCTCACTAAACCATCCAACCAGTTGTTAATCAGTGTGAACTTATAATCCACACCAATAGGGAATTACTCATTGATGAGGAACAATTTCAAGCACCAGTTCCAATCATAAATTAGGTTCAACATATGAATGTGTTCAGCGTAACATGTGTTTAGCCATTTAAGGACATTACAGACCTGTTATTGTTCAATCTGATGCTGAGATAGTATACCATAGGCATCACAGAGTTTGGTTCATGGCCACGAATAGGCGTAAGTACCCCACCGGTGCTGGTAAAAGGGTTACAGTTTTGAAATAGCAAATAAGCAAATCCATTGGAATTATAAAGGTTCATAAGTTAAGTATTGTCATGTGTACATATACATATACACTCAGTGTCACTTAAGTAGATCTACCTATTATCACTAGTAATCATAGAAAAGATTCACATCAAATTAAATTTGCAGTGAAACTCTGTCTTTTGCATTACAATTGACACAAAAATTAAGGTGTTTAGATCCTATCTGGAAGTATTTTCCTTCAATAATTCAACAAGTGTTTGCTTGTCATTAGTATTTTTAAACGAAGATCTCTAGTAACACATTTATAATATCACATGCAGGCAATTTGTTCAGCTGTGAAATGTGTATTGTGATTGTTCTGGTTGTATGATGCCCACTTTTCCAATTATGATGACCACCTTGGTGATCACAATGCAAACGAAGAGTCAGAGACAGAAATGAAACTTTAAGCATTCATATCCTAATCCTCATCTGCAGGAATAAAGAGGACAGGAAAGTGTGCTTACTAATTACCTATGTCATGTTTCAGCTAGGGCTCCTCCCCTGGCTGGTTTTCAAAGTTTTGTTTCATGTCTTTTTCTTCATTTTTGAGCCATCAATTTATGTTACTGTTACTTTTGTTAATTATGTTCAATACTGTTATAATACGTTTGTTATAACATTAAGATTTCAATCTTTTTCTGTGTACAATGCCATGCAGAGCTGAGCCAGATTTAGCACAGAGTGTCAGCATTCAGAATTTCTGGGCCAAGCAAAGCATAAAGACAGACAAGGACAGCTGGAAGGCTGTGTTTTCAGCACTAGAGAAAACTGAGTGTTATTTGAACCTACTGTTTGATGTCAACATGAAATTGTCTGGCCTTGTTTGGAATTGTAATGGGAGCCTGGGCGTGTAGAAACAATATAAAAGAAGATTGGAGCATTGCCAACTTTGAGAAACCGTGTGGACGGAAGACATTGGTCCAAAATCCACCCACGTTGTGACGATGAAAGCAGTTTCTACACGCCGGGTCCGCAAAATCAGTAAAAAGAAATCTGCCTGTTTCTCCCGTCTGTACTGCAATGTAAGCCGAACATTAAACCGAGCTAAGTATATTGTTTCTTTTCTGTGAGTCTGTCGCCGCCTATCGCTTGAGAGGGGGATATCGCCGTTATTATTTATAATTATTTAAATGCAGGTTCATTAAAACACCGCAATATAAAAGAAAATGTTTCCAAGGAGCTAAAACCTCCCATCGGAAACAAATACTCTTTGTCTATAAGCTACCTGTGTTATGTTCCTTGTGTTTTGTGCTTGGTCCCCCAAGAAGTGGGCCCACCAATCAATCACCATCAAGAATAGCCCTCATCCCTATAAGTCTGGAGGGTCTTGCACAGTTTCTGGCAGTTCATTTTGAACGTGCCTGGGAGTGGTGAGTTTATTTGGGCTTTACTGTACTTTTTATGATTTATGGATTATTTAAACTTCCGGTCTTTCCTTTTGATTATATCTTAGGATTCTGTATTTGGACTTTGTTTCCTAAGATTGCATTGTTTTTAAGGCAATTCTATTTTGCCTTTGTGCTCCATGGAGCTTCATAGTGATTGGACTACATTTTGTGAAGAATACATCGTTTACTTTATAAAGATTCGGTGCTTGCCATCATTACCAGTCAGGGTTTGATGGTGATATCCTCCTCTGTTGGGCATTTTGAAAGTGTTTTGTTAATATATAGACATTTCTGTGGTTTGAGACTCCTGGTCCACGAAAACTTGGAGGGAGGTTGAGGGTATCATCATGAGGAAAATACACAGCATGTCATATTTTTATAAAATGCACAACGCTCCTCCATATTGATGTGAAGTAAAAACCTAAATAGAACTGACTTTGCTGGTGTGCTATGGGTTACCTGCATGACAAACAAGCTGGAAAAAAAACACAGGTAAACACAGATGTGTCATGAGAGCAATATTCCTTTGTTTCTACTCCAAAAAGCCTTTCAAACTTCCAAAAAACTATTTAATTTAGTTTTCAATTATGAAATAAAATGTATTCCATGTTTAAGGAGCCAGTTTTGAGTACTTTCCACCTTACTTTTCTTCTTGCTCTGTATTCTTTCCATATTTGGACAATAAAAAATAATTTGCAACAGGTAACAGTGATCACAGTGCTACCACCTGAGTACGGGAACATTTAATATATCCCACTTTAAATTCTCAGATGTTACAAATGTAGATAACCATCAGATTAATTATTCCAATCCTCTTTGCTCACTCTGTGACAACTTTCAAGTTCCCAGTTCGTCCAAAAGGCAACTGATGTGAGGATACCACCCAAGTTTGTGTCTGTGATGACAGCAGCATATCAATTAATATTAATAAGCCAGAGGCCAGATCTAAATCTTAATCTGAAAAATAACTAAATAACTAAATAAATTGGTTAATAATCCTAAAAAAAAGAAAGTTCTCCCAATAAAAAATAAAAGCAAGTTGAAAGAGAGAGAGAATGCTCCTGTAAATGGCAGCCACCAGCATATTACCTGGAAGAGATATCTTCAAACCATGATGACTGTGCCTAAAGGTTGAAATCCTTCTAAATAATCCCACAAAGCAACGCAAGACAGATAAAGGATACCCAGAAGATCTGCAGAACCATACCCAAGCATCTCCAAACCTATCTTGCTGTAGCTAACATCTGTGTTCATGCCTCAACAATGTGACACAATCCTAATGGCAATTACATTTATTAAACGTTTGTCAGGAAAAAGGAAAGACATTTGCTCTTCAAAAAAGAATAGGTGTTCAAAGGACTATGTGGATCATCTTGTGCATTTTTTTGGAAAGCCTCCCAGACCAGATGCACTTACAATTTTAGTCACAACTAGAATAGCACAAAACCTTATCCCTGCTGTCCAGCAATGTTTTATGGCTTCAGACTACATTTAAACTTATGGACCTGGATGTATCATCACAACTGGAGTTATGAGTTCAAAGTCACTTTAAAACATTTCTGGAGAGAACTGTCTGTCCCTCTTTCAATGAAATTAGTCAATATGGGTCCCCCTAACATGACAATGACTCCAAATATTCTAGGAAAATTAAAATAGAATTGTTTAAGAGGAATAAACTGAGTCAAAGTGTACATCTCATCTTAATTGAACAGTTGCAGCAAGGCATGGAATAGGTTGTTTATGCAAGACTGTCATGAAATGTGGCGAAAGTGAACAAATCTAGTAAGAAAGAATGGACAAAATTTAACCTAAATGAAAGTGAGAGACTAATTAGTATCTAGAGGAAATGCTTAGTTTCTGTCATAACTGCTAGAATGTGTCAATGCTAATTGAATTACAAGATACACATAGTTTTGCACATGATCAAACTCTTATTTACTTATTATATTTACTGCATGTTTTAATTCCTGTAATCTATATATAGAAACTATGAATATTATTCATTTCATTAAGGAATGCAAGGATTAATTGTGATTAAAGAGTTTCATAGTAAAAATGGAACATTTAAAGAATTAAAATAATGGTTTGCCAATTAAATGTAAGAACCACTACATAGAACCACATCTAGTAAAAAAAAATTCTATATAAAACTTACAGAACTAATTAAACTAATTATAAATATGCACACTGCTAGCTGCGTCTTAGACCATCTAATCTTTGTGACCTGGTGATACTCAAAGTAACTTTTTCTTTATAGTCAATAAAAATAATCCAGAGTTACTTATGGCTATTTATGGCTCCTTAATAAAGGAAACAATAGGACTAATTTTCTTTAAAAAAAGAAAAAAAAAAAAAAAAACCTTGCATGCCAAGATAGAATGTATCCACATTTTCACTTTAATGTTGCTCCCACAGTCTTCTCTGTAAATTTTACTAGCAAGCACTTCCTTCCTTGCCTCTTGTCTCTCTGTTTCCCATTCTTTCTCATTCACTCTTTCTAGTGTTAAAGTTTTTGACAAAGAAATACTGGCAGGGCTGTCAAATAGCTGAGACGTTGGAAACAAGGCTGCTGGGCACTGAATAGGTCACTTAATCTCCCTGTAACCTCTTGCCCTAGCGATTGTCACAATGGAGCTCAGTTGAGGAGGCACTCTTCTCCTTACTAACATCATCCTAGTACATCATGAAAAATCTGAGACACTCCCGGGAAGGGGCACCATTACACAGGACATGGCTCTGGACAGAATTATCCTAATGAGCCCCACCTCGGCTTCAACGTCAGAATGCATTGGTCATTTATCATTACTGTTACTAAAGGAACATTTTATATATTTTTTAACACTGAAACCCAAATGTTAATCATTACCAACTCCTATTTTTTGTACTTCCAAACCAAATGCAAAAGTTGACCAATGTACATTTTGCACTGCAAACCAAATACAACAAAATATTTTTTTAACAACATCATGTAAAACAAATATTATAAATAACAGGATTAAGTAATGTACTGTAACACCTCAACGATTAAGGATGCATGACCACCTCCTTCTTTTTCACCTGTAGATAAGAGGACAAGTTCTGCAACAAGTTTTTTACTTCCAGTTTTCGTCAGGATTCCGTTCCGGGACCCATTTAAGCCTATTTTTAATGAGGATGCCAACCCCATTCCTAATGAGGATGCAGCCCCCGAAGGAGACACTCAAAATCAAAAGAAGCCCAGGTTCAGAAAGAGCTGGCAAAGCCTAGGCATCATAGGATGATAGATGTCCGATTACATTCTTTGGACTTCACAATCATTATTTTAATTTTTGTTCGTATTATGTCCGATTGCTTTCTTTGGACTTGAAGTTCACTATTTTCATTTTTGTTTGTTTTATGTCCGATTGCTTTCTTTGGACTTGAAGTTCACTATTTTCATTTTTGTTTGTTTTATGTCCAATTACTTTCTTCGGACTTGACGTTCACTATTTTCATTTTTGTTTGTATTATGTCCAATTACTTTCCGTGGACTTGACGTTGACTATTTTCTTTTTTGTTTGTATTACACTGGATTCTTGGATGAAAAACCAATCCCTTTTACAATCTTCCTCTTGCTTCTTGTTTTACATATGTTACTGCACTCACTTCTACAGAGTCCACATCAGAGCTTTCGTGGTTGTAAAATCATTCATAATATGCACAAAATTCACTTAACTCACTTAACCCATTCAAAGGGCTAGAAACACAAGGATGTTTAGTCTTCCTTGGTACTTTTTATCATGCATAAGTCACTTTTAAAAACTGTAATTTTGCTTAAAAAACGCAGTAACAGTGTCATGTGCAAAAATTACACAGTGCAATGCGTGTGTATGGCATTAAGCAATTCATTTCATTTCTAAAACTAGCATAGTATATCATCTTTAGGAGCTTCATTTGACATCAAAGGTGAGTGTCAAATCGCTGGATATTGTTACTAATAGCACTGTTACCAAAACAATGAAAATGTGCATAGACTGTCCCAGGGCACAGGAAAAATGCTGCTCTTCCTTCTCCCCATGTCCACACTACTGCTCCGTGCTCCATGTCCAGAATGGAGTGAAGAGTCAATGCAGTGTGTCCTGGCTCTGCCAGAGTTAAACCATGCAGCACGGTCAAAGTCACACTGAAGGGACAATGGGGAGCCACTATATGATCTCACCATCTGTAAGGTTGGAGGGTAAGATGTAAAGCCAGCAGATGAAAGATTTGTATGGAATGCATATACCACTTGGCAATGGAAACTGGATCTGTGGATAGAGTAAATAAGAGATAAAATGGACAAAAAATCACCACTGTGAACTAGCTTTCCTTACATTTATTCATCCTAATTTCAGAGTTATTGGAGGCTGGGACAAATCGCAACTGGAACAGCAGGGAGTCATCATTTAAATCATAAGTTAAGTTGTACTTTGGGATGGGGGAGAAAAAACAGGGTAGAGTACCTGTAGAAAAGTCCAGACACACTTGGCTAGAATAAGCAAATTTCACACTCCAGAGCCAAGGGACCAACCCTAACCCCTTGTGTTACTGCTTCTATCTATGAATCCTTCAAAGCTACAGAATGTCTGTGCAGAAACTGAGATCAAAGATGCATTCCCATCCTTTTGATTTTATAGAAAACAAAAGGAACTGTTCTGGGGCACAAACAGGCAGGGTAACAAATCAAAAACATACTTGCAAGCATCTGCTGCCTTCACATTTAAAAGATTATTTCTCAGCAATCTGTTTTTGAGAGTACACATTGATAATTGTGATGATTTACAAAAATAAGTCTCAGCAGATTTCAGAAGTCCTCATTTGTCAGAGCAATTATATAAAATTCACTTCATGCAACATGAACGAGGTTGTAAGACGTGGGAAGATTCGGAAATATCACCCCTTTGTTCACAAGAATGGAATATAGACCCATTAGCTTGACTAGATATTCATGCAAGGTAAAGGAATAACTAATTAGGGTTAAACTTGTGAACCTTTTAAACATTAGCAGAATTGCAGCATATAGCCAACAGGGGTTTAGACAAGGGCACTCACAGCTTGCTAACTTAATTAACTTTTCTTTTTTTTAAGAAGCCATTGCTAAATTAGACTCCAAGAATGCCATTCATATTATTTAGCTAGAATTCCAAAAAGGCAATTAGTGCCTGACAAAGACTAATGTTAAAACTAAAATCAATGGCAATACAAGGTCAAGTGTGCACATGGCTACAAAACTGATTTTCAAACAGAGCACAGAGTGGCTGTCAAGGGTGTGAAATCCAACTGCAGGATGTCAAGATTAGTGTACTGCAAAGAACAGATTTAGTGCCAATGAGGTCCATTATGTAAATTCTAAAACAGGCAAAGGCATCAGAGTTCATTTATCCAAATAGGATGTGTGTGTGTGATTCTCTGAAGGTGAGGTGGGCTGATTTTTATTATTGTTTTTTTTAATCTTCCCTTCCTTTTTTAAGTTAAGCAGCAATGAACTCTTTAGAGGCTAAAACACTGCTAAAGAAATTCATTGTATTCATTGTAAAGAATATGTAAACAACTGAGGCACCTTAGCAAAGCATTCACTATGGAGAGCAAATACATTAAATAAACTGTTCTTGTGTCTTATAAGTAAATGAAAAATGAGGAGTGAATATATTGAAAGTCCAGCTGTAAAACATTTGATTTGGCACCTGAATGCAGTAAGAATGTGCCTAAATACCTGCTGTTCTGTAGCTGCCCATTGAATTGGCTTAGAAGGAGTGAAAGTTGAGAGTCCATCACGTTTGCTATCAATAAATCCTGTATATACCACAGAATGCAATGAGAGCATCGCCTGTTGAATCACCAAGAAGAAAAGAATTGAACTCTCAGTACTGAAAATAAGTAATACAGTACCATCCATGCCTAATAACATTTAATGTTCTGAGAAAATCAACTGATAGCAGTATAGCAGGCAAGAACAACCACAGCAGAAAATCATTTACAAAAGTATATAAAAGTTTACGCTTTTTTCTTACAAAGTAAAAAAGTTTTAAATGTTCCCATTAACGGACGGCACGGTGGTGCAGTAGTAGCGCTGCTGCCTCACAGTAAGGAGACCTGGGTTTGCTACCCGGGTCCTCCCTGCGTGGAGTTTGCATGTTCTCCTCTCTGCGTGGGTTTCCTCCGGGTGCTCCGGTTTCCTTCCACAGTCCAAAGACATGCAGGTTAGGTGCATTGGCGATCCTAAATTGTCGCTAGTGTGGGCTTGGTGTGTGGGTGTGTGTGCCCTGCGGTGGGCTGGCACCCTGCCCAGGGTTTGTTTCCTGCCTTGCACCCTGTGTTGGCTGGGATTGGCTCCAGCAGACCCCTGTGACCCTGTAGTTAGGATATAGCGGGTTGGATAATGTATGGATGGATGTTCCCATTAACGTGACAAATAAAAGCTTTTCAGTTTCAATTTTTGCCTCTTTTCAAATAATTCCAGTATGCATTCAGTAGTTATCATGTGTGGTAACGAGGGGGTGCTCCAGGTCCCCAAACACGCACCACAGCAAATCCAGTGCTCAAAAGTTTTTTATTGTGGGAAACTCTTCTTTGTATGCATTTCCCACCACCATTAGAAGTAAAATTAGCACAGCAAGCGACACTCTGTCTTCTTCTCTTTGTTGCGCTCTCTCTCTGCCTCCTCTGCTCCTCCCAGAAAGCTTAATCTTCCTCCTCCCGACTCTGGCTCCTTGAGGAGTGTCAGAGAGTCCTTTCTACATAATCCCAGGAAGTACAATACAGTTTCCCAAAGCTGTGGCTTGGAAACATTTCTGTGTATGGTTAGAGCATGATAAAGTAGGGCCCACAACTCTTCCCAGTGCCCCCTGACAGCACCCACGGAACCCAACAGGGCCGAGCTGACAAAGTCCAGTTCCCATTGTTTCCCTGTGGGAATCTGTGGTGATGCTGCAATCCAGGGGGCTACCATCTAGTATCTTGGGGGAACCAAATCCCTGTGGAAGTTGTCTTCCCAAGTTCTTCCATGCTGTGGGAGTCCTGTCGGAGTGAGATTTCTAGGTGGCACCCTTCACACATGTTAAAAAATTGCAGCTAAATGAAATGATTACACTGGACAGCAACGTTTTTCAAAAGTGTTGCTTCCTGAAACATTTTCATTGATTGTGATAATTAGTTTTACAAATTGACTGTATTACCTAGGAATTTGGAGAAACATGAAATTAACTATTTTGAATTTGTTGTGTTTAATTGCTTAATGATACTGAAACATTACAATACTTTAATTTGAAGTAAAAATGCTTTGCTCCTGACTTTTGTTATTAGTCAGCATTTGATGCTTGTCGCTTCAGTTTTCATCAATAGTCTGCCAGCATTGATAGATTCCACTTTCCCTGATCTTGTTGGACTGTACTGGTGAAACCTTCAACCATGTTTGTCACTGACTGCACCACAATTAGCAAGGAACAAGTCAGAGTGTGAAAGCAGAAAAAATCTGAATTAGTGTAAACCCTCCTAATCCGGGGTGTTCATAAGAATTGTAATGTTTTACTTCATGAGGTAGAATTACGTAAGAAACAAGAATATTTGTGTCAAATATATATACAATTGCGGTGGGCTGGCACCCTGCCCAGGGTTTGTTTCCTGCCTTGCACCCTGTGTTGGCTGGGATTGGCTCCAGCAGACCCCCGTGACCCTGTATTTAGCATATAGCGGGTTGGATAATGGATGGATGGATATATACAATTAAAATGTTAGCTTTAATTTAAATGTTTGAATATATTTTTGATTGTAATACAAATTTGTAATTTTTCACCCACTGATAGAGATCCAGAGAGGGCTAGATCTCTATTAAAGGATCAAGAATAATATTATATTCATAATAACTGACCTTGAAGTAATCTAAAGTGATATCCCGCATGCTTCTGTTTGAAATTTTTCATTTTAACCTTCTAGTGAGCTAGGACCACGGGTAAAGCAATAAATATCAAACATACTATTATATGCATGACTAGCAACCTAAAAAACAGTATATGCCAAATGCCTAGATTACCAATCCTCATTTTTTTTAATGTTTTGTGAAAAGGAGTAGCTTTGACCCCTTGTATCCCATTAAAGTGTGAATCCCTGGGGTTGATTGATGTGGCATTCACAACTTCAATTTCTCTTGATAATTTTTGCTGAAGACACCTAGTAGCTTTCTCTTTATCATAAGGGGTAATTTCCTGCACAAAATATGGTACAAAAATAGCCAAAACAAATGTGTGTTTTCAGGTCTAAAGGGCCAAAAATTGGAAAGAAGCTAAAAATGCTCATAACTAGACATCAAGAAAAGTCAAACAAGTGGTTTCAAAGCTTTTATAAGTAATTCGTATAAACACAAAATTATTTTTAGTGACTTGATTTTGCACTGTATGTTCAAAATATTTTTTCTACCATCTGGACATCGTTTGGTTTTCTTCACTTGTGAGGAGCATTCTCAACAATATCCTTTGCCTTTCAAGCTATTTATTGTGACCCCACTAGTTAAACAATTGTCATTGATGATGTGTCTGATTTGTGGATCAACAAAAATCCCTTCCTTAATCTTGGCATCATCTCTCTTCATCACTTTCACAAACATTTTCCATTAGTCCATGTTTTATATGAAGACAAGGCAAAAACTGGGGGTCAACAAGTAGCATATGTGCCACACTTTTCTGCCCTGAAACCAAATGCTTATGGTCAGTTCATTTTAAGGTAATGAGACTCTTTAGCATGGCTGTCCCATTCGCACATGAAATAACAGGACTTGTTATATTACTGATGCATTCACACAAGAAGTGCCACTACTTTTGGATCATCAGAAATGTTCCAGTTGTAGTTCTTGTATTGCATATGTATACTTAAAATATGAGAGGAAATCACAAAAATAGGTGACTGCAATAAAACAGTACACGATCGGAAAATGTAAAGGTAACTTTTGTGATCTAAAAAAGAATATCCATAAGATAAATTCAAAAGTGCACAGAAAACAAAATCTTTGTTGTCAAATGTTATTTCAGGTTTTGGCTTTATGATATGTTCTTTGTGCTTTTAGGTTGCTCTTTAAGGTCCAAGTCCAATATTTTGCTTATTGTACAGTATGTTCTGCTGAATCCACACCCAGCTCTGAATATTTTTATCACCCAATGACCAAAGTCCACAACTAATCCTATACTTCATATGTAAATGAAGCATAGAATGAAGTGCATCCATCTGCTGTTTTTGTTAATATATTTAATCTAATCCTAGGTTGTAATGATGATGTTTAAATGATCTACGTAGGCTTAAAGTATATATGGTAAATATACCATCACAGCACCAATCTTTATGGATTTCCTAATAATGTGAAAAATAAACCTTGTAAGCTAAAGACAATAAAATTATTATAATTATTATAATATGTAATTTCAGTGTAAATCTTATAGAATTAATTTTAGCTAACAGTAACATTTAAAGTACCACAATGGAGAGCTTCAAATGTCAATACACTTGGGGCAAAGAGGAGCTGAGCTGAGCTGGGATGAATGTTGTTCTTGACAGTTTTGTGAAGTTCCTTATGTTACTTTTTCATGGCTAAAGTAAACTTTGTGAAGTTTTACTTTGAAGACAGGGAATTTGTTGCATGCAGTATTTTATAATGATGGTGACATAAAAGTGCCCTTCTAAAAACAGAAAAGACACAACACTTGTCTAAATAATAAACAGTATCACTGGCATTTTTGCAGTTATAAACTACAGAATTATTATTGTTTGTTCACACAGGACTGAAATCATGATAGTCCTAATTAAAGCCTTATTTAAATATTTGTAAATTAAAGATAAGAAACCAAGGAGGTGAGCATTAACAGCCTATGCATATATTTTTGCATGATATTAATGCCACTGTTATTTTAAACATTGTTGACAACTTAAGAATGCTTAGAAACAATGAAACTGCTATTTCTTTTAAATGTTTCCTATACTGGCCAATGATGATAGCATAGCAAAAGACCACATATACGGTACATTTTCATTTGAATAAACATTTATAATTGTATTATTGTTTCCTTGATATATTAGATAGATATTATGCAAACAATGCAATTATTAAATTAGACAGAGGAAGCCGCAAACTGTCTGACTCAACTGTCCAACCACGGCAAAGAAACCACTGAAAGCTTCTTTCACCAATCCCATTGTTTGTTTAAACTCTCACCTGATGCCCTTTATCCTTCCTCTGGAAAGATCCCTTGAATTCAAATATTAAGACAAAGTGAGAAAAAAAAAGATCAGTACAAGAGTGCATATATGAAGCAGCCTTCAGGAGAATATTCTTGGAGTGGCAGTTACAAAATTAGAGCAAACCTGGGAATAATGCTATAAGTCTAAGAGCCTTCAGTCAGTCATTGACATATAACAGGACATGTAGAAAAGTGTAAAACAAATACATATACTATATATATATATATATATATATATATATATAGATAGATAGATAGATATATCTCTCTCTATATATATATAGATATAGATATAGATATGTTGTCAAGCTTTGGTTACAAAGTTACACAATAGACTGGAAAAGGGATCAGGTTTCCAAGTTACAAAATCTTTATTGCTGAACTAGCAGGTCAGAAGGGGTTTGTCAACAGCAGAAAAGCACACAGGTTGCTACTGTCAAACGTTGTGGTCCAGCTCCCCTCTCCAGGTCAAAAGAACACAAAGTCCTCCTCATCAAGCGGGTTCAATGGCTCGGAAGCAGCGACTGGAGCAGATGCAGTCTGAGGGAGACAGGACAGTAGAATGAGCCATTAGGTTGGCTGGGGCTTAGCCTTTTAAATGTTCTAAACCTTGTGCAAGAAGCATGTTGCACGATAAGCCTGCAAGCTGGCAGCTGATCCCGCAAAGGCAACGGGTAAGAGTGTGTTTGTTTTTCATTGAAATACTGTTTAAGAGGGAATTTCTGAAGGGGAGCTGTGTTTCTTTGCCATAGGGTTACTGTTTAAAAGAGAGACAGCTCTCAGTTAAGAGCGTAAGAGTATGTAGGGTGCTTTGCAGAAGGAAAAATGGAGCACAGTAACTATTTAACTGCACATGAGCGATGGTCGCCACCATTATGGACAGCTATCCAGCGGAGACACTGGTCACAATATATATATATATAAATAGACAGATAAATATTTAAGTCAAAAGATGAAAAGCATTAACCAAAAATCATGTATTTTGTGTCCAATGTTGTTCATTGATAATGACTTCTAGTTATTAAATTCAAAATTCTTTAATCAAACCTCTGTGCTTAAAAACATTCAAAAGAATAAAAAAAACCTGCATTTTTCTTTTAAGGCTTATAATTTAAAAGCTGTCAGAAAAGCATTTTTAAAATGAAATTCTCTAATAATATCCTTTTTTAAAAATTTTCTATTTAGTTATGGCAGTAAGAGAAAATGATTTGAAGCAGAAAGGCTCAAACGCATTATGGTATTTGGCTTTGATATAAAGTACAACAGAAAAGTAATAAAGTGTCTGGCCAGTGTAATAAAACATCTCAGCAAATATTAAACCATGAGAATGGTGGGAGTAATGCTATTAAAAATATACAAAGGTACATAACTATTATAGTAATTCATAGAGTATGAGATATGTTGTGCTTCATCCATGCACATAATAATAAAGAAAATATATGTTTATTACATAACATTTTATTATAACACACACACACACACACATATATATATATATATATA